>CM076932.1:12049743-12716394 GCA_039566165.1 Maruca vitrata
CTGAAAAGTCTATTATACCGTCCTTTAGACCTTTAGGAATAGTCTATTAAGTTGTAGTTTCTTAACCACATTGAATAAATAATAAGCTAAGAATACGTACGATGGAAATTTCTAACTATAGGCAAGTCCCGGGCCCACAGAATCCCTTATCTATAATAAGGCAGCCGATCTCAGTTCACATTAAACAAGTAGGACATATAATAGCGCACAAGTATGCACGAAAATAAAGTTGCACTCTCTGTTCCCTTACTCTCATAGTTCGGTGAGACGGCAATCTGACATGACCGATAAGGGATCGGGTGCAGGGTTTAACGTGCTTTCCGAGGCACGGGCATGCAACCGTCAACTTCCTGACTCCGGGCTGAGTAATTTCCATACAGAAAAACGGACACAAATTTGGTCCGAAATCTTATCTAATCTACACCGTGAAACTTTAGTGGTTGTTTTCCCGCAGTAAAATGATACTATCTTAGTAGTACAATAGATTTGTGCAGTTCTTTTTTGCTTAAATCAATAAATGATGGTTTTTACGAAAGGTTTAACTGAAACTTCTTCAGCTTTAAGCATCGATTTCATGCGGCAAGCAGTACCTGATTACGTCACATCTTATAAAAAAACGAAAGCTTCTCTCGTTTCCGAGTTGGAAAATTATTATTTTGAAAATCTGAAAAAAAAAAATTTTCGAGGAATTATTTGCATGATTCGATAGTATTACTAAAGGCAAATCGTTCTGCCACGGGAAAACAACCACTAAAATTTCACGGTGTATATTGAAGCTGTGTGTGCGTTCACTACAATAAAATACAAACTGAACTCTATTTTTTTTTTGTTGTATTATCACTAGATAGTAAGAAACAACGTTTCTGCTATATGTCTCTATGTTGAAGGAGAATGTTCTCATACGTAAACTATACCCCAGGCAAAACGAGGCATTGGCTAGTAGAGATTATTTACGCTGATTGTTCCGATTGCAAAAAAAAAATGTTAACGATAAACAACACACAATTGTAGCCACTGGCAGTACACAGTATTCTATAAACCCAAAAAATGCTAAAACAATAATGTCTTTTTCCTAGAACCCTACGAACGTCCACAATAAACCCGGGTCTGATTGACCGTGCCAAAATAATTTCGTTAATGTTAACCCCCGCGCGAGCGTCGCGTGTCATTCGCCTGTTTTTTGTTCCATTGTAATCGTTTAATGCGTGTCCGCGATTGTTTCCGTGCCCTTGGGTCGAAAGTGCCCCATTCAGTGGAGGGTTAGCCCGGTTTATTGCTCAATGGGATAATTACGTAATGTTTAATATGACATTTGGACCCCGAAGGACGTTGGGTGGGTTGTTAAAAAATGGAAATGACGAAAGGTGATTGGGTAAGATTGGATTAGTATGACTGTATTGTGAATTATATAAAATTAATACTTGGGACATTTCTACATAGTCATCCGACCTCAGGTTATTAAAATACATATCCACACCCAGACACGGATCAAACTGCTACAGTTCTTTTGGAAAGAACTGAGGTTCTGTACTGGTAATAAAAGCTGTATAAATAAATATCAATTTAGTTCCATCTCCGTAATATTTTCTTATGGACAAAAATTGCTACTACTCGCGTATCTATATCCAAATATGTAATTTTAAAATTAAAAAAATTAGAACATAACTATTAAACATTTCTGCCCCAACATTATAATGTAGTAACATCCTAATTAAAAATTGAAAATTTTTCGGCAAGTCCTTTTAGTGTTAACCCTCCAACGTCCAAATTTCACCCTTGAACTGCCATATCCTAAATCCTTTGTACTCAACACCGGTTGTAACTACAGCACAATCAATTGCGTCAAATCGTGTCCGTTTGAGCGCGAGCCTTCATTACAGAAGGGCTGTTGATTCTGTCCGGCATGGGGCACAGTAGACCGAGCGGCAGTGAACTGGTTAACTCTTGGAATTACTTTTTTGTTCCTTTAAAAGGTAGTCGATAAAAATAATAATACCGTAATATTATATTTGAAGGATAAAAATTATTGATAATATTTTTTTTTTGAGAAAAAACAACATAATAACAAATTACTTTGACTGGCTCATTGGAACAGTGGTTAGTGACCCTGGGTTCACTTCCTACGGTTCCAATAATCGTGGGTTCGATTCCTACCCAGGACAAATATTTGTGTGACGAACATCGGTGTTTGTTCCGTATCTGGGTGTGTATTAAGTATATTTGTGTATCGACTGTTGATTCTGATATCTGTAACACAACTGCTTAAGGTACTTACCACGGGATCAGATCAATGTATGTGATGTTGTGTAATATTTATTTATTTATATTAAACGTATAAAACGATACGTCACTAAATACGTGGTAATTACAATTTGGCACCTGCAAAAGAACTCCACGTGGACGGTCGTGAAAATGACATTTCATGTGTATTAAGTTGCCAATTAACATACACTACACTAAGTTAACAATAATAAACGTGTCATTACCGTGTGTATGTATGTACTGTGTCGTTTCGGACGAGTTCAAACGGAACGGAAGCTGGTCGGTCGTGAAGGCGCCGCCATGGGGTTAATCCCCTTTAGGGGATTCCAAATGTTACTCATTTCGGTGACGAGACAATCATATCGATTACTTAAGTACCGGTTGGTGCAAAATGATATATTTTGTTTTAGAACATTCTCTTTATTATTAACTAGAGATCCCTCGCTTCGCGTCGGGTATATCACTACATAGTATAAAATATCACCACCTTTCGCTGTCTATACAGTTAGACTTTTTGCTTAGATCTTAAAAACTACTAACAGTAATGCGAATGTCGTTGTATTATAATAAAAAGTTAAAAACTAAAACCCAACTACGACAAAAAACGACGCTGAAAAAGTATAAAACAAGACTTTTAGAACATACAATACTATTTTTTTGAAGTATGCAATATTTACTATGTAGAGATAAGTTTTCATGTTTGGAAAACCGCAGTCACACGTTGTCAAAGTGCTACGGTAGGTAGGTACTTGTGTATGGAACGAGTGACTACGCCTTTCCAAACATGAAACTATCTCTACATAGTAAATATTGCATACTTCAAAAAAATAGTATTGTATGTTCTAAAAGTCTTGTTTTATACTTTTCAGCGTCGTTTTGTCGTAGTTGAGTTTAGTTTTTAACTTTATTATTTGTACTATTTTGGTGTTAGTAAGTAGTAAAGAAGCTATGAACGAAAAGATGTGAACTATATGCAATCAGTCCATGAATATACGTAAAGTCACATGCAAATGCTAGTAATATATATATTTAAAATGTACAAGTAAAGCGCTTTCCAATGATACCAAACACGGCGTATTTACTTTATTTTTTTACTCTGTATGTTTTGTCCGCTAAGTGGGCGCCACATTAGATTTTGTGAAACCCTATATAGCCTATAACCAGCGGACAATTAAGACGCTTCTAATGATATGTCATTTGTCGAATTCTGACAAGCAATTTAGAAGTTATGTGGAAACAGATGAACATACATACATACATACATACATACAAACATACATACAAACATACATACATACATACATACATACATACATAGCCTGTCAAAATCATAACCCTCCTATTGCTTTTGCCGTAGTCGGGTAAAAATACATAGAGCCGTCAAATACGAAGGTTTTTAATGTATAATATAACTGATACGAAATTAGGGCGAATAAGATATTTGGAAAAACGAAAAAAAATCGACTGCCTCACCGCGGCCCGGGGACTCGAACACCCGTCCTTCTTGGAATCGCGCCCAGACGTGCATTACCATCACACTAGACCAGCAGCTATATATTGAATTTTGATTGTTGTACGGAAGTGCTAACAGGTTTGATATTTTCAATTGGAAGGCCTTTCCCTACTTATGAGACAAAACGGACTAAACAGGCGGGATGTGAAACGGCATTTAAGTAGGCCTTCGGGATGAGTGCGACAGGCTCAATATGGTCCATATTGTGCTTATCGACCTCATTATGTGGATATCAATACCATCAGGTGGAGTGAGGTCATTCTGTTATTTATTTATTTATTTAAAATGAGGTACACTGACAGATTTATATCAAAACATGACATGTACGTAGTTACAAAATTAAGATGGGCTGGACAGAAATCCACAAATAGTGTACACAGCAGTACAGCAGGAGCATTGTGTTAGCTTTTTATAAAAGAAAAAAAAACCGTTTTTTTTTCAAAATAATAAGACAATCTACAAACTTTACAAACCGAATAATTGGCCACTAAAGACGACATCTCATTTCAACAAGCTATACAATTGATAGGTCAAGCAATAGTCTAAACTGCATTAGAGTACACAGCGAGTCGCACTAACGGGGCCATTTGAATACTTAACAACGTCACTACCGCGCGGAAAATGCATTTACAGATAGTGACCCGCGCGATAGTTGTAATGGTATTCTGTTATGATTATTGTAACATTTACTGGCTAGATAATAGCGTTCGTGTTACTGGCTATTGTGGAGTATGATATCGGCTTGTAATCTTGGATCAAATGGTCGTTATTAATTTTTGCGATTGACTTTTGCAGCTAGGATACAAAGTTTATTTTTGACGCAGTGGGGTGGTTAGGCTACCGGATCATTCGTAAAATAGCCTAGTTGATAAAATCAGTCATATTATAATATTACTACAATAGTTATATAAGTATATACAAGATCAATCGTTTTTGGGAAGAATACTTTGTTAATAAAATAAAATAAGTTAAAATTAAGTTTTAAGGCAACTAAAATCAGAAAAAAAACAATAAATGCCTTTCTTGGAACATTAGACCTATCTTTTTAAGGTATTTCTCCAATCTCATGAACAGATCGAATGCTATATGAAAAACTTATGCAAAGGCACACCCAAATGCCACTTGTGGGAATCTCAATCTTTTTGTAGAAGCCTTTCAAAAATTGTAGTAGCTACACCATATCCAAGATACACTGATTTTTAAGCAATTGCATAGCTTTTATCGCGGGCTTTGCGCTCGGCGACCGAACCAAAAAAATCCGTAACGAAAAAAACCTCACAATCGTCTAACGTCGTTACAGTTCGGTAGACTTCGGCACGGTGTTTGTGTGCGTGCGGTTAGACGTATTGTACGACTCTACGAAACTCGCACGAATCGAGACGAGCTGCTCCGAAATCGGACGATGCTATGCAATAGCTATACCGCGGCAGTCCCCGAGTGCCACACGTCTTTTTTATTGTTTACCGTACAAAACTATCAATTGCAATACTCGAGATATCAACGCGATGTAACAAACGAAATTGATCACTACCAGGAAAACCGCTTCCGGTCTCTAACACAAAAGCATCCGGCTTCCTCCGGCAAACGTCCATGCCACAGTTAACACGAAGCTGTATCTTGTTAGCTTTACGCGAACTAAGAACAGCAAACACGGCTTTACAGTACTCTGGCGGCCATATTCGGACGCCTATTTGTATAGCACACACATCTCAATCCTCTAGAGGGCAATGCCGACTTAAATTCCGGATATTAGACGGTTTTCCACGCCGGAATAGAGCTTTTTGTTTTGCTAGACTAGTTTTGCACAATACTGGTGTTGCTTTGTAGATTGTTAGGATTAAGGCTTAGGTGTTCGATTTTCGATTAGAACTAACATATAACTATTACTACTCGAACTATGTTAACTCCTTTGTTAAAAGGCAAGTTGACAAAAAACGATTAAAAGGAGTAAATTGTAGAGATTCTTGCTTGACTTTCGTCGTTATATAGGAAAATCCAATTCAGAGGTAAAAGTATGCATGTTAAATGCCTTTCAATAAATTTTGATTGATTTTGATTTCAAGGAACAGTTCAAAATATCGTTACTTGTTAATCATAGCCTTCAGAAGTAAACTGAAAAAAAAAACGAAAACGAACTTTTATTCAAGAAGCCGACATTTTTGACTCGACGGAGTGAAAAATATCGGCTGATCAAAATGAGCTGATAGTAGCAGTATTATTTGATATCTACCATATTGCTCTCTTACTTTGTCAGTTCGAGCACGCTTGGTATAACTTAATCAAACCATGGGGCACTTAATAAGCAGATTATTCTAATGTATCTAATTATTATCTAATGCATCAAACATTACTTACCATCAGTTGCCTCACTCTGCAGCCTCCTGAGATCTGGAAATAACAATTGAGTTACATTAGTTTTCATAAGCTGATTACATTTAATGTGATGTCTTATTTATTCAATCAAGGACCCGGCGATTTATTATATCAAGCTCAAGGGTGCAACCTTGAGTTTGAGTGAATACATTGCCGGGTGTGACCATTTCGGATAAAAAATTATATGAATAATTACATGACAAGGGAAGTGTGATACCTCATTTCACGTACATATGTATATCAATATAGCATCACGAAATTGAAATAAGAATAGAATTTATAAACACATGTATGAATTAACTTAACATTTCTAATGCAATTCAGCTAATAATTGATCAGTTATTAATTCCATTAATGTATCAGTTATGAATTCATAATTTTATTAATGGAATGAATAACTGATCAATTATTAGTTGAATTGAATTAGAAATGTTAAGATAATTCATGAGTTCACTTCATCATTACTTCTCTATTGTTTCTTATACATATGTATTTGTTCTTAAGAATGCAATCATTTAATTTGAACAAGTAAACTTATGTTTAATTAATGGTCTACATTTTTTATAGATAAATTATAAGCCCAGGGAGCAATCCCTAACGCCATGGGACCACGGGGAATCCAAATTACCCGTGGACCCGTTAATGGGTCGACCCAGTGGGACCACGGATAAACACCCCCCAATAGACTATATTGAGCCTGTCGATCATAAAGGAATGGAAACCATGACTTCATAAAACAACATCATAGAAAGTCATAAAACATGACCCAATCTGTCACACACCCATGCGTTAGAAAAGTCTAAACACTACTCCAGGTTTCACTCAAAAGTATGAAAACATATTTTCGTGTTCCCACATTTATGGGTATAACCAAATCTCCTTTGAGATTGGCAGTGACGCTGATGGAATTTATTATTATAATAATACAAAATTCAAAAGCCGTTTAAAAACCGGGGTCATGTGACATTGGCCGGGCAGATTAAAGCAGCAGCCACTTGAGTATGGAAATGAAGGGCGTATCGCTGAGGAGATACACGGCCCGGCCGGAGTGTTTACAGCCGAAGAGGGTGCAAGCGACGGGATACCGCAGGGCAGTGTACTGGTGGCTTTGTTGTTTAGTTTGTTTACCACTGTGGGAAGTGTAAAACATGTAAGAAAACTTAAGGTTTATAGACTTGCAACCCAGGTTTAGACATTCTAAAATAAATATATTTTAGTATAATTATGAGGCAACTACGCAATTACACCTACATAAACTACTTGACCGATTCAAATTCAATTTTGTACAGATATAGGCTACATTTTAACGACTTTACTAACGACAAAGGAACAATGTTTTGGGCTCCTTTGTAGTAATGTAATGTGGTACGTATTTGACAATGACCAATCTCTCATGACTTAGACCAAAAATAAGGTGCCGGAAAAATGGTCTCGGTAAAATTGAGGTTATAATTTATGTTCATATCAGAGCTGCCCTGTTTACCCTTTACAAATGAGACAATGAGAGCGGCTGTCATTTATTCTTTCATTCCGTCAAGAGCCCTTTTGGGTCCAGGTACCATGACGCGGTTATTTGTTTTATTTAATCCTGCGGGCATAGGTCTGCCTTTATATCCGACATGGATCATAAAAAGAGACATTAAATAAATACTCTACATCCCATAAACTCCTCCAATTCCGAATAAGTATGAATCTCAGCTTATTCATAAATATATAACAGCAGTGTAGATTGGTTATGACATAAATTAAGCTTTTGTTTGTTCCTTGTCTAGGTTAATTATAAATTCTTCTTCTTATCGTATGGTTGATGAACAACCTAGTGTCAGAGTGTTTAAGCCGCCCGTAGGCCCCTGACATGGCTTCACACACTGTTGAGAATTTTCTCAGGTGTGCTGGTTTCCTCACGATGTTTTCCTTCACCGTTAAAGCGTCGAATGATGGTACATATGAATTTCAAATTTGAAAAACACATTGGTACCTGGCGGGGTTTGAACTGGCGACCTCTCGCATGGCAAGCAACGACCTATACCACTCGGGCATCGACGCTTTTAATTATAAATTGAAATACACAAATGTACTTCTGTACGTGTTTTTCCTACGTGTACCTATGACAAAATGCTTTTGAAAGTTTAGCTCATTTAACAGATCATGAAATGTTATATAATTTTGTATTTACTTTTCTGGCGCATCGTCGCTATATACGGTATGCAATTGACAAGACAGAAAGTGCATTCGTGTGTTGAGTCAGTTGTGCACCATAATTTCACTGCGTAAATGGAAAATGCTGCTTTATTGCAGTATGCAATATTTATCCCGAGTGGGGTAGGTTGCGAGTGCAAAAGACTGGGGCATCCAAACATATTGGCATCTTTTGAAATATATAAAATAAATTTATACATATAAACATTGCACAGTATCGAACACGTTGATCATTTTCCATGGGAGTAGCTAAAGCAAGTATCAGAAGCAATTTTAAAAGTACACACACGGAAAAAACACTAGAAATTCATCACACACTCACTCACTCACTTGGAGAGAATATTTGTCCACCCACGCTCTTGGCACATGAGACGGTCTAAATACACAGGTCCATTATTTTAAAAGAAACAACGTTGACAAAATCTTTACAGAAAATAAATTAGTTTACAAGAACAAACAATGGGTGCTCAGGAGTAGTTTCAGTCGCGATTAGAATTACAAATTAATTTCTAAGTAGGTGCCTTCTCCCCTTCTTACGAGTGGCAAACCTTTTCAATGAGACGCCCAACTTATCTTTTGCTATGCAAAATTCGAATTCAATACGTGAAAACTTCTTAAAAGACGTAATGGCTTTTCGGAGTTTGTTAAGTAAATGTCTCTAATTAACTTTGTTATCGTAGAGCTTTTAAACACAAATAACTAAATATTCTACACAGTGCGCAGAGGCGATGAAAGTCTGGAAAAAGTGATCGTTGTGGGAAACACCTAAGGCAAACGATCGCGCGGTCGCTCACCAACAAGATGGACTGACCAAGTGAAAGACTCATCGTCCTCGAAACTTTCCACAGTGGTGAAGGACGCGCTGGATAGGAACCGGTGGAGGCAGATTATCCGCTCCAGGCTTGGATCCATGCTGACCACGATCCTCAGACATTAGGGAACGACTAGAGAGGAACTAAATATTCTATTTATTTATCTGGGTGCACATGAACGTGTACTATTTAATAACAGTTTCTTACTGCCTCGTTGGTCTATTGGTAGTAAATACAGCGTAAGGACTGGAATACTTGATATACCAGCGAACCAGACAACAACAAACCTCGCGCTCTCGTTAAAAATATTGTTTTACCGAGTGTATAGTTTACGTACAGTTATAAATTTTTCACCAGTTTACCACGAACTAATTATAATAATAGTGATATAATCCAAAAACATCTCAACAGTGATTTAATATCATATTCAAAACCTCGCTCATGATAATCTCGGATATTATTTACAATCTAGTGTGTCAGTGCGAAGTGTTTGTATAGAACGCGTAAGTGACGCGCTTAGCACGGCGCTTAAGACGTTTCGGCCGTTACTCCTGAGGAAGACGCTTTGCACTGTGTTCCCGCTTTGAAATCGCTGCCGTGCCTTTTGAAATATAAAGGCGCTGCATGTACTTTGTGGTATTGTATTTTCGTGCATCTCATAAAGACGAATTGTTACTTGTGCTGCATTTGTCATAATGCCTGCAAAAAAGTGTTATGTTTGTACCGCTACAGTGAAAGATAAAGATCATCTTGAATGCTTTCGATGTCACAATTGGTTCGAAATTGAGTGTGTTACTATTAGCCCAAAAAGATTCCGTTTGATGTCTGCCGACCAAAAGAAAAGCTGGGTATGCCATTTATGCCTAAATAAAAAGAAACAACCCAAAGCCAGCGATAGTCTACAGCACAAGATTAGTCCAGTGTTGACCAAGCAAGTTGATCCTGACTTTGTATCTACCCCTTACAACAATGTGACTCAAAGAAGCACTCGAGCCCAGAAATCGGGCGACCACCTCCAGGACGGTGACGTCACTGTGGAATTCTCTAGCAATGGTTTAAGGGAAATTATCAGACAAGAAATTGAAAGTGCAATTCAGGAAGTGGTGACAATGCAATACAAAAGGATTGAAGATCTTATTTGCGGTTTTCAGCAGTCCTTAACGTTCTTGAGTTATCAGTACGATGACATTAAAACGACTATTAAGGATCAAAGTACATTGATAAACAATCTGGAAAAACAAAACAATCTCTTACAAACTACAGTACTTGACTTAACCAAGCGTTTGAACCTGATGGAGGAGCACGGAAGGGCGAACAATTTGGAAATTCAATGTCTGCCGGAAAACAAATCAGAAAGCTTGACATCAACAGTTATTAATATTGCGAAGGTTATCAATTGCAAATTAACTGAAGGTGAGATTGTAACTTGTACAAGAATAGCCAAGAAAAATCCTGAAAATAATCGTCCTAGATCCGTCCTGGTTAAATTTAACAATTTGAGAGTTCGCGATGCTTTCCTGGCCGCTTCGATTAAATTTAACCGCACTAATACGAACAAAAAATTATCCACTAGCCATTTAGGACTAGGCAGCGACAAGGCGCAACCTGTTTTTATAGTGGAACATATGACACCCGAGAAAAAGGCACTCCACGCAGCAACCCGGGTAAAAGCCAAGGAGCTGGGGTACCAGTTCGTGTGGGTTCGCAATGGCAGAGTATTTATAAGGAAAAATGAAACAACGGATCGGTTAGTCATACATAACATGGATACATTAAGATCTTTAAAATAATTTGTTACTCTGGTCTTTCTTCTTTTATTATTTGATACTGTTTGCTAGATATTAAAAATTGTTTTTCATAAAAATTCGGATTCACAAATGATCTATCAATATATTACCAAAATGTTAGAGGGTTAAAGACAAAAACAAATAATTTTTTCCACAGTATGTCTTTACAAAATTATGATGTAATTGTTTTAACGGAGACGTGGTTGAACAGCGGCATTATTGATTCAGAGATTTTTGATGACAGGTATATTGTGTATAGGCGTGACAGAGAGACTAGTAAATATTACAAGCGTAAGGACGGAGGCGGGGTCTTGATCGCAGTGGCCAAATATCTCAATTCGTCTCGATTACAGGAACTGGAAACTGATAATGAAGACCGATGGGTCGGTATAGATATTAAAATTCAAAGAACGCCACATAAGCGCATGTACATTTGTGCCACCTATTTCCCGCCACCAATTAAGGTTGAATCATTGGAAACATTCTTGAGTAACGTACAAAAAAATATTGATTTGGGCGGATCAACTCTAATATTAGGAGACTTTAATATAGGTGAAATAAATTGGTTCAATGATCAGGTCTCTTCCACTAAGCCGAGCTTGACTAGATCTTCAGAAACAGGCACAATTCTGTTGGACTTTTCTCGCCTTTAATGGCCTATCACAATTTAATAATATATTAAATGATAAGTCCAAGATCCTTGATTTGATTCTGGGAAATATCCCACAGGTAAATATATCCCGTTGTAATCATGGTTTCGTTGATGAGGATCCCTACCACCCTACTTTAGTATGTAACATTTCTTTAAATAGCCCCTGCAAACGAATGCCTATCGAGCAAATTAAAAAGCCAAATTATTTTAGAGCTGATTATGAATCACTTGTGTCAGAATTACAGTCGTTTTCCTGGGAGGATGAGTTTAAAAATCATAAATCTGTGAATGATAAAGTCGATGCCTTTTACACCGTACTTAAAAATTTGATTAAAAAGTATGTACCCCTGCAAAGTAAGTCAAACACTCATTACCCCCATTGGTATAGTAAAGAACTCATTCTATGTTTAAAGATAAGTTTAAATATCACAGTAGATTTAAAAATATAAAAATCCCCTAGACATGGTGCATTTTGAATTATTAAGAAACAAATGCTCTAAGTTAAGATCGGCATGTTATAAAAAATATATAACTAATGTTGAGAAGTCCGTAGTTGATAATCCAAAACTGTTTTGGTCGTTCATCAAATCCAAAAGCAAGGGTCTTTCCAACTATCCCGACCAGATGTACTTAGATGGTAAAACCGCATGCACAGGTGAAGATATTTGCAACCTTTTTGCGGATAACTTTTCCCAAATTAACTCGTGGGCCGGAGTCGATAATAACGACACCGCGTCCAATGCTGACTTCCTGACACCTACGTCACTATGTACAGTGTTTGTAAAAGATGATGATGTTTTCCTGGCCCTGAAATCATTAGACCCGTCAAAAAGTGCTGGGAGCGATGACATTCCGCCAGTCTTTATAAAATCATGTGCTAAAGTTTTAACTCCACCACTGAGCATCATTTATAGGCAATCACTATCAGACAGTCAATTTCCAGATCTATGGAAAGTGTCATCGATTGTGCCTGTACATAAAGGTGGGGATAAAAGCCTCGTCTCTAATTACAGGCCCATATCGTTGCTACCAATATTTGGAAAAGTTCTTGAGAAAATTCTTACTAAGCATCTTACATGGCATTTAAAGCAATACATCACCGATTATCAACACGGCTTCGTTAATGCACGTTCCACTACTACTAATCTGCTTTGTTATATCTCGGATATCTCGGAGTCTGTTGATAAGAAAATTCCGGTTGATGCAATATACACAGACTTCACCAAAGCATTTGACACAGTTAATCACAAAATCCTAATAAACAAGGTTGAAGATCTCGGCCTCTCGGGGGTTTATTAAAGTGGACAGAATCATATCTTCAAAACAGGCAGTCTAAAGTAGTGCTAAATGGTTACAGTTCGAAGTTATTTTTGACAACATCTGGTGTACCTCAGGGGTCTCATCTTGGGCCAATCCTATTTAATGCTTTTATCAATGATGTGCAATACTGTTTCCAGAACTCTAAATTCTATTTATTTGCTGATGACCTAAAAGTAATGAAATCAATTAAAAATGATGATGATACGGTACTCCTGCAACATGTCTTAGATAGATTTTCAAGGTGGTGTAATAGTAATAAAATGTACCTAAATAATAGTAAATGTCATTACATACAATTTAATCGCAATTTTAATAAATCACTTAGTAAGTAGTTAATTAATGGACACGAAGTACAGCACACTAATATTATACGCGACTTAGGAGTAATTCTTGATAGTAAGATTAAATTTGACTCGCACATCCTTAAAATGGTGCCAACAGCGTTTAAGACGCTCGGTTTCGTCCTACGGAATAGAAAAGAATTTAATCAATCTAAAACTAAAATCAAACTTTTTAACTCACTTGTCCGACCGTTACTCGAGTACGGTAGTCCAATATGGAGTCCGCATTACGAAATTTACTGTAGAAGAATAGAAAATGTACAGAAACGTTTTATTTATCACCTTGCATATAACGACCGTTTGGCAAAGCATCTCAATAGCTACGAAAAACGACTTGATCACTTTAAGTTACGTTCTTTAGAAAGCAGAAGAAAATTTCTAGATCTTACTACATTCCACAGAATGTTTATCGGGACCCATGACTGCAGTCAGTCATTGCACAAACTCCGTATAAACGCTCCGCTGCGTCTTCCTAGAAAAAAAGCTTTTAACAAGTTTAACTTACCTTCATCGAGGACTAATCTCGGGTACTTTGCCCCGTTTGTGTCGTGCATATAATACGATTTCTAAAGGCAATGATCTTGATATCACACAGCCTTTTAACATTTTCAAGGCATCTTTATTGAAATTATTATAAACTTGATGGAATAATGATCTCACCTTATGTATATATATATAATATGTTTATAATTTAAGTTGTCTCAACCCAATTTCGTTTATTTTTGTTGTCTGGTTGTAAGTAAATTTCATTTAAGCATGCTGTGGTCTCCTGTAAGTGTGGGAGCACGAATATTTTTGTAAAATTATCTATAAAAAACATATTGTCTGAACCATGTGTGTATTCTATGTTGGAGATTCTAATAAATAAATAAATAAATAAATAAATAAATAGATAAAAGGGCCGAGTTCAAGTCCGAGAACGGGTACAATTTGTGTGAGTTTTTCTGTAAAGAAATTACTCAGCCCAGAGTTCGGTTAGCGGTGTCACGCCCGTGCCTCGGAAAGCACGTTAAGGTCCTGCGCCCGATCTCTCATCGGTCATGTCGGATTGCCGTCCTGCCGAACTATGAGAGGAAGGGAACAGAGAGTGCACTTGTGTTTACGCACATACTTGTGCACTATAATGCGTCCTGCGGACCTGGCTGATCTTAAATCGGTCGAATGCCTTAAAATAACTTATATGATCAAACTAGCGGCCGCCCGCGACTTTGTAAGTGAGAAGTCGTTTATTCAGTAAGATAGTCTTTCGAACACTGTCACTTTATATCCTGCAAGTTTGGGGGAGCGGATGGCTCTCAACCTCAAGAATCTCGTGAATGATTAAACGCGTTATTGCGACTTTTATAGAGATAGACCAGTGGCCGTTCGCGACTTGGTCTGCGTAGAAATGGTTTTGACAAAAATGATTTATTAAAACAGTCTATATTTTACATTGCAAAATTAACTGTTTATTAGTGAAAATCTCGTCAAAATTACTGCAGCCGTTTTGGAGATAAGCAAGAATAAACAGACGGACAGACAAAAATATTTTCAAATGTGTTCTTATTAGTGGTATTCGATATAGATTCCTACCCATTTAGTAAAAACTGTGATAATACACTTAAAATTTATTAAGTTGTATAGATATATGCCACTGAGAGTTTTTTTGTTGAACTTTTGGAGACCATCATCTTTGTCCGAAATACTTTTCATAATATGCGAACATACCTTGTGTAATATTTATCTATTTATTTATTTATTTTCATAATATGCGAACATACCCATAGGAGTACGAAAGCGCATTTTCATCTAACTTTCTTCAAATTTATCGCTTGGCTCTTAAGTGTCAGCCTATACACCGGGAAATTTTAGTGGTTGTTTTCCCGTGGCAGAACGATTTACCTTTAGTAACACTATCGAATCATGCAACTTATTCCTAGAAAAAAAAATTTAACGAGAAAACGAGAGAAGCTATCGTTCTTTTATAAGATGGGACGTAATCAGGTACTGCTTGCCGCATGAAAACGATGCTTAAAGCTAAAGAAGCTCTACGCCCTACGAATTTCGGTTAAACCTTTCGTAAAACCGGTATTTATTGATTTTAATCAAAAAGAACCGCACAAATCTATTATACTACTAAGAATCATTTTACTGCGGGAAAACAAAAACTAAAATTTCACGGGTATATATCCATAATCGGCCTATAGAGCGTCTAGTAGTGCAAGGGAGAGTGGAAGGCGCCATAGCTAGAGGAAGATCTCCAATGAGGTGGGCCGACCAGATCAGATCCCATATGTCGACGTTAAATGAGTGTGCAAAACTGCTCTGGTGAGTAATGACGACGTGTAGTGAACCGGTCACTCAAAAACCTGCATGATGTCAACGACCAGTTGACCACTCTGCCCGTGTACCGACGACGAAGATGGTCAATCCGTCCAGGAGTATGGACTAATTAATGATTAAACGAACTTACCTGTACGTGAAGTTCTATCATAATTATACGAGCTGCTTTGTCCGAAGAGATTAGCATTAGATAGTTATTTACACATGTAGTATCACATACGGTGACGCCAGTTTTGCACTGATAGTTGAGATATTAAAAGAAAAAATAAAAAATTAATTAGTGGGTAGTTCCGCTTACCTGTCAGCCTACATCGCGGTAGTTCGTCATTTAGTTCAGAGCGTAGATTTTTCACAGCTGGGTCCTTTGGGATGGGAGGGATGCTAATCTCTTCGGACAAAGCAGCTCGTATAATTATGATAGAACTTCACGTACAGGTAAGTTCGTTTAATCATTAATTATACTCACTGCTTTGTCCTCGAGATTAGCATTAGATAGTTATTTACACATGTAGACATTGAGAGATTTTAACTGCTGTGAAAAATCATTTCATTCAACCAAAACAACATATTGTTATTTTTATATTGTTTGGCATAATCATTTTTAATTATAATGTTTAATATAGTTATTATCTTTACTAATGTGGTACATATTTCCTATCGATTTTACATCAACTAAACAAATCAATCTGAATTTTATTGATTCCACATTCTTTTTAAAATTTATTGTCTTGACATTATTGCATTAGCAAAAACTTCATGATCATCAACCTCATTTACAATATCCCTTTGTTAAATTTTATAAAGGTCTTGGAGCTAGCGCTCCATCATTCTACCTTCCTGATCAGATCAAGATTCTATTTGCGTTCGAGGTGCTAGCGAGTCTCGTACCTACTATGAGTGGCAAAGGTGACAGTGGAGACATTTATACCATATACTTCGAGGGTATTCTTCACCCAACGACTTAATGTTTGTGACGTTACTTGTAGTGTGGGTTTCTAAAGCTAACGAAAAAATAAGTATGATTATTCTGTACGAGACCAGTTACAATAAAAAAAAATTTCATGTCTTATTTAACTACGCATATTTCAGGTTATTCTGAAATATGGCAATAAACTGGCTAAATTTAGTTAAGCCGGAACTTTATAAAATCGGGTATATTTATGATTATTTTGTATGAGTTAAGTTACATTAAAAAAATATTTTCATGTTTTATTTAACTAAGCATATTTTAGGTTATTCTGAAAATATAGCAATAAACTGGCTGAATTTAGTTAAGCCGGGACTTCTTTATAAAATCGGGTATTTTTATAATAACTGGGTCGGGAAAGCATTCTACATTTTTGATGTTTATAAATAATAATGTCATCAGTCTGTCTGCATTCCATGAGCCGTTACAAGAGCTAGCAAGAGCTAGCAACGTAATAAGTTTTTTGGAAATCGTCTCCAAGTCCAATGATTCATTGGGGTGATGATTTAAAACTAAAGAAGTAGGTATTCCATAAGTCAAATTGGATTTTGGCATGGGTGGTCGCAATTGGAAGATTCCCTTGAAGAATCTTTTTATATTTTATTTATTAGTGATTTTGGGCTGTATATAAGCGCTAATGCAGATCTGCAGATTTTATCTGCTCTATCGATCTGTAGTTCATTCATTGTTGTAAAATTCTGTATGAAAGTTTAGAATATTTTAAATAAATGTTTAAAGAGATTTAAATTATTATGTATACCAAATTGAAACCACTTCTTTAAGCAGGAATCATAATGATTAATAGAGTTTTGAGAAAGCAAATGGAAACATTTCTCCTTAGCAAGGATGTCCTGACAATACTCCAGCAATCAGGATATACCGTTGGTGTACGATGAGATTGCTGGAATAAGATAATATAAAGTGTCTCACATGACTTTAAAATTAATGACTCAGAAATAAGAAGTCTATTATAATTGGGAAATCCCAGTAGTGTGGGCCACCATGGGCCACTACTATGCAATTATGCATGTTGCCTTGTCTTTAATTATTTTACGTAAAGTCTTTACAATTATGGAAACTCGTGGAAAAGTTATGCCTTTCCACCAGTAAAAGAATTTTGACCAGGATGCGGTGAAGGCATTTATTGCAACTGCATCGGGGTATCTTTTACACTTTTCATTAATTCTGCTGGAAAATAAATAAATGTAAGGTTCACCGAATTAAAAGGTTGTCTTCTAAAAAGCATAGTCGGCTAGTTCCCATTCAACATCAGGGGTTACTCCGAGATTCCGCGTCTGCAACGGTATATTCTCTGCTGAGCATAAGCTCATAAGCATAGAAAAATATGAAGCAAATACTATTATTGCTCACACCATTGCAATAAATCTCATCATCTGACCAAATACCGGTAGCAGTCTCCTGCCCGCAAGCCGCACCCCACCCCGTAGTTGAAGCATCACCAAAGATTGGTAATACATATTTGTCATTTTTTATACTATTAGTTAGTGTATTTATGGCTTGAGTCCACAAATCGAAATAAGATATGAATGCATCTGGTAAAGTCATGTACCTTTCATTATTATTTGGATCTTTTAGTATATTTAAATACTAGCACCGTTCAAAGTTTTTAGTATACAACCAGCCGCATTCGACGGCGGGGCAAGCAGATGTAAATAAACCAATCAAGCGAGCAAAGTATCTTATTTTGTAAGTCTTTAAGTATTAAAATGGTTGATTTGATATTTTATTTTATTAATTTGATCCGGAGGTAAAGTAATTAAAAAATTTTTAGTATCTATAATGTATCCTAAGAACTTGCAATATGTACATCATCATCATCATCATCATTCTCCTGCCCTTGTCCCACACTAAGTGGGGTCGGCGCAACATGTATATTTCTTCCACTCGGGCCTGTCATTCGTCATCTCTGCGTGTACTCCTTTCACTCCCATATCATCTCTCACGCAATCCATCCATGTCTTCTTCGGCCTTCCTCTACTATTACGTCCATTGACATTCATACTCATCGCTCTTCTAGTCACATGGCTTTCTTCCCTCCTCATAACATGTCCGTACCAAGCTAACCTTGCACTTCTCACCTTTTCTAAAATTGGTGCAACTTTCAGACTTCCCCTTATATATTCATTCCTAATCCTGTCCAACCTTGTAACTCCACACATCCATCTCAACATACGCATCTCATTTGCATGCATCTTCCTCTCTTCAGTCTTTTTCATTGCCCAGCACTCTGATCCATACATCGCGACAGGTCTGATGACCGTTTTGTAAATTTTCCCCTTAAGTTTAAGGGGCATTTGTGGGTCACAAGTTGTTCCCGAGACCTGTCGCCACTTCATCCATCCAGCATTCATTCGATTCTTAACGTCTCGATCAATATTGCCGTCGTTTTGGAAAAGTGAGCCTAAGTACTTAAAGTCGGAGCAGACCGGTAGGGTTACACCATCTAAGGCAATTGGAGAAAAACTGGAGGAGTCACCAAAGCCGCAGAACAGATGCTCTGTTTTGGTGCGACTTATTTTCAATCCAACTCTCTCCAATTTTTCTTGCCATTTTCCCAGTCTGCTTTGCACCTCAGCTGCATCTTCTCCGACAAGAACAATGTCGTCGGCAAACAGCATGCACCAGGGTGCCTCCTCCTGTATGTCTGATGTTAAAACATCCATCACCAGGAGGAACAGGAATGGGCTTAAAGCCGATCCCTGGTGCAAAACCAACTGCCACATTGAACTCGTCTGTCACGCCGGCTTCCGGATCGGACGTTCGTGCGCGCTCCTTCATACATCCCTTGCACCAGCCTTACATACTTCCCAGGCATGCCTTTCTTATGTAAAACCCACCATAGGACTTTTCTGGGGACACGGTCGTACGCCTTTTCTAGGTCGATAAAAACCATGTGGAGGTTTTTATGCGCACGACGATGCTTTTCGCATAGTTGTCGTAAGGCGAAAATTGCATCTGTTGTCCCCGTCCTGGCATAAAACCAAACTGGTTGTGGGTAACCTCACATTCCTCTCTCATTCTTCTATCTATTACTTTCTCCCATACTTTCATACTGTGTGACATTAGCTTTATTCCTCGATAGTTGTTGCATTCCTGCACATCACCCTTATTTTTAAAAATGGGTACCAGCGAACTGCTGCACCATTCCTTCGGGATCGTCTCCTCTTGCAACAATTTATTGAAAAATAAAGCCAGCCACTTACATCCATCCGCTCCCAAAACCTTCCATGCTTCAACTGGTATAGAATCTGGACCCACAGATTTACCATTTTTCATACTTCTCACAGCCAGTCTTACCTCTTCAACACTTATTTCATTTACCAAACCTATATTTGTTTGCACGTTTTCTAAATCTCCATTCCAAGTATTTTCCTCGTTCATTAACCTCTCAAAATATTCCTTCCAGCGCTGTTTTATTTCTGCATCCTCTGTCAAAACTCTTCCACTGTCGTCCTTTACACACCTAATATGGGCTACATCCTTCGCATTCCTCTCTCGCAATCTTGCTAAACGGTAAAGGTTTTTCTGTCCTTGGGGGCTTTCCAGTGATTTATATAATTTATTTTGCGCTTTACCTTTAGCAATAGCAACCATTCTTTTAGCTGTTTTCTTACATTCATCATATGCTTTCTTCTTCTGCTCCTTCACCTCCGGGACAACATCTATCCCATTTTTCCAATCTTTAAATGCATACTTCTTTTCTTTCAAAGCCTTCTGTACTTCTTCATTCCACCACCATGTATCCTTTTCAATATTTCCTTCCCTTTCGTCTCACCACACACAATTTTTGAAACACTTCGCATACACGCGGCCATTTCATTCCAGCATTCGTTCATAGATTTGAGTTTAATGTTATCATTCATCTCCATTATTTTTCATTCACACATTTTCGAAATTCTTTCGCACAGTCTTCTTTTTCTAGCATGTACCATCTGATTTTTGGTGGAGGCTTGGGCTTACGAATTGTCCTTTTAATTATTTTTACCTCCAACAAAAGAAGTCGGTGTTGGGTTACTAGAGGTTCTCCGGGTATTACTTTACAGTCCTTGACTAACTTGATATTTTTCCTTCTAAGAAGGAAGTAGTCGATTTGGGTGTTGTGGCTCCCGCTTTTGTAGGTAATTAGGTGTTCATTTTGTTTTTCAAAATAGGTATTGACGATGGCCAAATCAAAAGCGGTAGCGGCCTGTAGTAGCATATCCCCTTCAGTGTTTCTGCTTCCAAAGCCCCATCCCCCATGTACTCTTTCATATCCTTCTTTCATTCTTCCCACATGGCCATTAAAATCCCTCCGATATATATTTCCTCACTGAGTGGGATGTCCATCACTACATCGTCAAAATCCTCCCAAAACTTCTCTTTCACCACATCATCACACCCGCTTTGCGGCGCATAAACACTCATTATATTCATAACTGACCCTTCAATCATCACCTTCATCCTTATAATTCGATCATTCACTCTCTTAACATCCATCACACATTTTTTCAATTCCTTGTCAAGTACTATTCCCACTCCATTCCTTTTACCATCACATCCACAGTAGAAAAAACTTATACCCTGCCCCGATTTCCCTAGCTTTTCTACCCTTCCACTTCGTCTCCTGCAAACACGCAACGTTTATCCGTCTTCTTTCCAATATGTCTGCTAATTCCCTTCCCCTGCCAGTCATCGTTCCTACATTCCAGCTTACCATTCTCATTCTTACTTCCCGGGCTCGCTTCTTACGTTGCTCCCGCCCGGGGTGAAGCAACAACCCTAGTCCATTTCCCACAGGGGCCGGGTGCTGCCCTTGCGCGTCGCCTGTGGGGTACGCCCTAACCCTATCGCACAACATTCCATTTATACCGTCCATGTTGCATTTAGGTGTGGCATAACTTTTACAGTCGGCCGCCTGCCTGACACCAACCCTCCTTGGGAATGCACTTGTTGGTGGGTACCGTCCACCGTACTGGTGCCCTTGGCTCTGATGTTGTGCGCCGGGCAGAACTCCCGCAGCCGGCTTCTACGACACCCCTGGGTGGAGATGGGGCTGGCACATTCTAGGTTTTTCTTTTTCTCCCAGGCCAGCATGGAAGTCCTGACATAAATTGAAGTACCTGGACATAAATTGCTTTTCTCGTAATTTATTATGATACTGACTTTAACAGATTTACAGGGTGATGTGGTCTAAGCATCCCTTATAATCATCATGCTTTAATAAAAAAAATGTCTAAATAACGGTCAATATGTAGCTACAAGATCTAGAGGTTCACGATTGGTTTCATTATTTTCGTACACACGAAGGGCGCCGTGCAGAGGCCAAACGGTAACATATTGGACTCAAATAACTCGTTATTACCGCCAAACTGAGATCGTACATATTTTTTAAAATCTTCATGAATTTTAATTAAAAAATATGCATCCTTAAATCTACCGTACATCATGATCAGCACGGGCTATATACGTCCCCACTGCTGGGGCACGGGCCTACCCTAAACTAGGGCGATCAGGCCTTAGTCAATCACGCTGGCTAAGTGCGGTTTGGTTAAATAAACAACGTAAGATTTTCTCCGTAGGTGTGGTGCAGGTTTCCTCACGACGTGTTCACCAATGTCGAATAATCGTACATAATATGAATTTCAAGTTGAAAAAACACCGTGGTACGTGGCGGGGTTTTAACAGGCGACTTCTCGCATGGCAAGCAACGACCTTAACCACTCGGCCATATCTGCAGTACACATGATGGAATTTTGTGAAACTAATTTCATTGCAGTACGTAAATCCTCTTATTTAAAAGAGTTTCAATGAACTTATTAAGAGTTTTTAATAAAGTATAAATCACATCTTCCGATTTTGAGTTTGCACAAGAAAAAAAGTGGGTATAAAATTGATTTTTTTTTACACTGGGAAATAGCATAAGTCATCAATACATTGTTTGTGCTGCAATTTATCTGATTCCGTGTGAGTACTGTGAGTACATAATAATATGAGGGTAAGTTTGTAAAACAGGTTAAGAAAAAAGTATCCCTTGTAACCCGAAATCCAAGACAGTATTGTCTGGTCACGAGTGATAGAAGACCATTGTTCGTAAAAATGACTAAGTCTGCCAGCGTACCTCATGTTCTACTGCCGCTGACGATTCCGCGCGGGGTTCCCGGGCGCCGGTGTCGATATGACAGTCATTTTTGAATCCGAAACCGTTTAGACTTCGAAATTGACTTGACCAAAGAGGCAGTTATCTACTTAAGTCTTCGTAAACTGGTTCTTTATATCTATTTTTATATTATATAATATGAAATTACGGCGCGCCCTTAAGTCGGTATTTTGACAATCGCGTATAAGTCGAGTAACATCCATGAGTGGCTTAATAACATTATTTTTATTTTGCTCCTCAAGCAAAATAGTAATTGCTTCTCCAAGACATGATAATGGCAAAATCTAGGACTTTATGTTTGCTTTCAATCCCTTTATACGATATCCGTTACCGCAGCCTTAATTTATGGATTAAGATAAAGAGCATATATATTTGGATAAAATTTTTTGGGGGTAGATATTTCCCCTGTAAGTCCTTACGGAGGTCTTTTGACAAGCCAACTGTGGCTACTTGTGAAGGCGCACAGCCAGATCAGCATTTATAACCTTGCCGTACAATTTAGTGATCGACGGATCATACATAAAAAAAAAATTGTTGACACTACGGCATCGCTTGGTTTTGATATTTAACACCACAAATGATTAGTGTTTATCACTCGTAAGTACGAGTACCATAAAAAATATATTAACGTATACTATAATCTTCAATTTGTATTGTTTACAGCAGCCTTAAGAAATAACTGCGTGAAAAGGTAACTACGCATTCTGAAAATAGCCTTAAAGACTGATAAGCCTGTTAGATAACAAGCTGTAGGTATATACATACAGTGTATCTCAGATCACTGTATTTAATGATCCGGAACGATATTTTTTGCCGGTTGCATAAAATTATTATGGTATACAAGAAAGGTAAGTGACATGCTATTTAGATAAGTAACAATCCCAAAAATTGTTCGCAAATCTAAATTTATACACGTACTTTTAACGTTACAGTATTGTTGATGAAAATTAACACCAACTTATCAAGTAACATAGCACTACATATAGTAGGTATTATGGAAAATTCCTAAAGTAGGATTATTTTGTTACCGTATTGTCAGTAAAGTGATAGCCCCATAAGCTAACCATCCGCAGTACAGACTTATCATGTAACAATATTAGCAATAGTCACAAATTTTATATATAAATTGGTACCTTCTCTGTCTGGCAGCATAGCACTACATATAGTAGGTATTATGTAAAATTCTAAAGTAGAATTATTTTGTTACCGTATTGTCAGTAAAGTGATAGCCCCATAAGCTAACCGCAGTACAGACTTATCATGTAACAATATTGGCAATAGTCACAAATTTTATATTAAATTGGTACCTTCTCTGTCTGGCAGCATCTCAGGATAACCCGATAACATTTCGTCATGCTCAGACGAACCAGAAGACGACGTTGAGTCACTTCGTTTTATTTTGCCATATTTAAGTTTTCTTTCCAATTGTTTTAACTTTTTTGCGATAAATTCGTAATTTTCGTCCTTTAAATGTTTCCTTTTACCCATTTTTACACTCTAAGAACACTTTTAACCTGAAAATACGGACACTTAAACAAAATCGTGCGTACTGGCGGAGCACTGTACTTGTGAATGGCGAACTACCGCGATGTAGGCTGACAGGTAAGCGGAACTACCCACTAATTAATTTTTTATTTTTTCTTTTAATATCTCAACTATCAGTGCAAAACTGGCGTCACCGTATGTGATACTACATGTGTAAATAACTATCTAATGCTAATCTCGAGGACAAAGCAGTGAGTATAATGGTACCAAGTTTGGTTACATTCCTTTAGTAGTAATGATTGATTGCATACATAGACAGACAGTCAAAAAAAATACTGAACGCATTTTTGGTATCAGTATCGATCACTCTTCAACATACATTTTAAAATTCAATGTACAGGCCCCGTAGACAAAGTAACAATATCGAAACGATACCGAATTTCGAAAAGAATATAATGCATGGGATTGACATTATACCAAAGCCGCTCTAAGTTGGCCGATTTGACACTTTTTATTTTATATTTTGCATTTATCCTTGTTAAGAGGAACATATTTAGCGAATCATAAAGAACAACTTTTAAAAATAAGACGTTATTTCAAAATGTCAAATGCACCTAATTATCTAATTATTTGTCTTTTATTACTTAAAATAATTGAATTATAAAACGAAAACGTACAATTTCCACTCTGTATTACGGCTGTACAAGGTTACGCCGTTTGACACGTTTTCATAGTGACGTAATGGGTAATACTCACTAGGTATTTTTTAGAAATAGGATGAAGGATTTAATAATTATTGTTTTTAATAATAATTTTAAATAAGAAACTTCAATTCAATCTTCTGGATGTGAATAAATGTTTTTAATAAAAAATTGTTATAATAGGGTATTTGACTATTTTTTTATTTTGATATAGTTGGATGGACCACTCGAACACAAAGACACTGTTGAAAGTATCACTTTGATATCTGGATAACTCAACGAGATATTACAATTTTAATTGCACATTAATTGGTCGAGCTCAAAAAATATGCTCCATACAAACGTCGACTGGCGTGTGACGTCACACGCTAGTTTGTTGTATGCAGCGCCTAAGAAGTTTGTTCGGTAGGTTCATCAAAAGTTGCGTTTATTGATATGTTTTCATAATGAAAGATGTGACTAATTCTGTTATTAATAAGATGAAAAAGAAATTTTAAATGATTTTCGCAATTTTGGAATGGACTTGCCCACCCAACTTTAAATTGTTTTTTGTAGTCTCATTTCGCTAAAAATTTAAGTTTCGTTTTCATTAATAATATTAATTTAAATAAATCTTACTGATTTTCATAAAAATGGCAAGCATAACAACCACAGTCGAATACCCTATTAGACCTTGCTTGGTTATAAAGTGGAAATAACTGTTACTTATATACTTCGGCAATTTTACCGTCGTCCCTCACTAGTGCAGTCAGTCTGACATGTGTCAAATCGGCCAACTTAGAGCGGCTCTGGTATAGACGCGATTAATCACGTGGTCAATCCCATACATTTAGTTCTTTTCGAATCTGTGTGTGACCATAGCAATTTTTCAAATCCAAAAAACGGCATAATATCTCCCATATTAATCCAACATTGGGAATTAATATTTTTTGCGATCAAACGATTTTGCAAACACAATAAATCGAGCTAAACGGCCACCCGAAACACGACATTTAATGTTATCTGTCCCGCTCCCACACTGCAGTGTAATAAAACACCTTCATAAGAATATCATACCAATATTTAACAGCCATTCCGAACGTGCACTGGAAGGCAAAAAAAAAGGGAACGCGACTTAATAAACAGCAAAAACTACGTATACGAACGGCAATAATCTGTAGCTATGTCACCATCACTCACACGATAATGTTTGCATTTCGAGCGTAAAATGCTGCCCTATTTCTGTGCAATGATTTGTACACGGGCGCGCCTAGGAAAAATGAACGCTCTATACATATGGTGATAAGGTCGGTTTTTTATTGACATTGTGAGCAATTAAGTTAGGTCTTATTTTTCGATGGATGGTACGTTTCCGTAATTTGTTTTCGACCAGTTTTCAAGATGCACTCTGTAAGGTTTGCTGAGCTTGACAGGGGCTTAATTGAGACTTTAGTTAGCCTTGTAGCATTATACTCGTGTTATATCTACTATTTGAATAAATATTACGCAACATCACATACATTCATCTGATCCCGTGGTAAGTAGCTTATGCACTAGTGTTAGAGATATCAGAATCAATAGTGGATATACATTATTATATTTATAAAGTTTTGAGTAAAATGTCTGAAGATGCTTAGATGGTTTGGTCATGTTGAGAGAATGAATGAAAAACGATTAACGGAAGGAATATATAGAGAAAGTATAAATGGAATAACATGGAAATGCAACAATGGAAAGCACATGGCAGGAAGTGATCTCTGCCTACCCCTCAGGCGAGAAAAAGGCGTGAATCTATGTATGTCTTTTGAGGCGTCCCTGTAGATGACATTATATGACATCTAAAATAGCCTATCCTATGTGACAGTTGATTTGTCTCTTATTCCCATTTATGAAGCTTACAAATTTTCCGAATAATCTACATATACATATGACATAAATGTATCCGATGGCTGTCTATATGTTGCAGTCGGATTGTATAATCCGCCGTATTACATTACGGCCAGCCGTTTTCAGAAAACAGGGCCGTTATGTATTACGGCGGATCAACGATTAGCCGGATTGAATAAAGCTGACTGAAAGAAATGGCGCCAGGATGTGTTCGGTGTTAAACGTTCTCTAATGCGGCTAGCCGTAATGTCAAAGAGCGGGTCGTTACCGCCTCTTTGACAGTTTTTAGTTCCCATGTTTAACATGCGCGGCGCTGCCTGTCATAATACAACAATGGCGTCGAATACAGAAAGAGGCTATGGATTCTGGTATTAGGCGGAATCCTATACAATATTATAAGTGCACAAAAAATATGACCCTATGAAAGTTGCTGGTGGGGATTTTGAATTCCATGCTCTACTCGGAAAAACTAAAGCCAAATGTTATTTTAGTGTGTTACTTAGTTTCTAATTCTTAATTACTTTAAAAAGAAATGTTAAGTAATTATATCATTATATTTTCCCACCTACACAACGCAAAGTACAAAGATATTTCCAAGTAGGTACATAACCTTTCTTTTTCTCATTAAAATGGATTTTTAATTAAACCCAGTTTTATTTTATCACCACATCATGTGTTCCTCTACAATGTTGAATAAAGTGCAATACAGTACAGCTGAACGTGAGCCGCCAAAATGTAGAACGTATCGCAATAACAATCCGGCTATTCGTTGATCAGCCGTAATACATAGCGGCACTGTTTTTGATAACGGCTAGCCGCAATGTAATACGGCGGATTATACAATCCAACTGCGACATATACATGGATACATGATATTGAAAAAATTGCAGGAGATATTTAGCAACGCTACAAAAATAGTACCCAAAACAATGACTTTTGGATTTTTTGTCTGTTTATCTATGCACTCTGGTTTTCAGTTATATACTCTCGCTGGTGCCACTGAAAATCAGCATTCGATGTCGTAGCATAAGCTGTCCAAGCATCGGGTGCGCCGACCGGCGCATGGGATGGCAGACGCGGAGCCGAACGAAGCCGAACTAAAACGAATCGTCATTCCAACCATCGGCGGCTTCCGTGACACTCGCGTCCCATCCGCACAACTCTGTACTTTCCTAAATATTGATTATACTTATTCGCCTATATAAAAATACAGTCCACTCCATTACTTCCCTCCTTTACATAAGCTGAGTGGCGTCTATTTCAGTGGCATTCTGATATTTTGTTTCCCATAAAGCTCTGAATACAATAATTTTCTTTATGGTAAGCTCTACTGTTTATTCGACGCTTTAACGGTGAAGGAAAACATCGTGAGGAAACCTGCACACCTACGAATAAATTCTTAGGTTGTGTAGTCGACCAACCCGCACTTGGCCAGCGTGGTTGACTAAGGCCTTATCGCCCTAGTTTAGGGTAGGCCCGTGCCCCAGCAGTGGGGATGAATATGGACTGATGATAATGATGACTGTTTTTTGTTTGATACATATGATACGGTTCAAGAATAAAAAAGTTATGCTCATTTAAAGAATCACGCTAAACTTGCTAGGCGAATGTAGGCACGGACGGACAACGGACATTATTACTTATTTAATATTGTAGTTCAAAAGCACAAGATGTTTATTTGCACACAATCCATACTAAATTCGCCAGTTACAAATAACGCCTACACACGAATTATTGACCTATGACATTTATAAATTGTTTAAGGACTAAGTGTATGGAAGATGCCGTTATTAATATTTAGTAGCTAAACTGTATAAGCTCTGAAACCAAAAATAACTTGAGACCTGGAGATAAAGGGCCAATTATAAGACTTATAATACATACTCATTGGGTATATCTGGGTCGATCAACTTTTAAGTGTACATCAGTAAAAATTTTTCATTTTTAAATTTTATTCGTCAATTAAGTTTGTTTTACACATTTGCACTAGATTATTATTTATATTTTAAGAATTCTCATAGAGCAGTGCAATTTATTAAAATAAAATAGTAAATTTGACTCCGAAAGCCACATGACTCTAGCTAAAGTAGTCTCTTGGACAACTGAACTAAATAGGCTTCTGAACGTTAAAAATTCAGTCAAATTGCAAATCGTCACTTTATTCTCATTAAATATAGGACATATTTTAATTTATTATCCACAAATAAATGACATGGCTTTTAATTAATAAGTTATTCCCAATAATATTGTCCCCTGGGCAACGATGACCTTCCAATGGAACAAACTTTTTCTTTAACTAATAAAACAATAATTTATAGAGTAATATTTAACAGTCTATGAATTCACTGTTTATATTTTTATTCATATTTGAAAATTTTGTAAAGCTCTCTGTTTTTTTGAAAGTATTTATGACAATAATGTATCTCTCAGAGTCAGGGACAAAGTGTTTGTCCAGTGGACATATACGGTTGTCCATAGGACATACTCGGGAGTTCGAAGGAAATACTAGGATAGAAATCGCCTGTATTTGTTTTTTTATGTAAAACAAAACTACAATGTGAATGTGTCTTCAATGACGTGACTAATAAATGGAAGATAAAGTATTTTTTTATGCCAATTCTATTAAATTTGTCCTAAGGACAACCAAAATGTCCCATGGACAACGGTTTTGGTTGCCCAAGTGACCGGTTGTCCGAGTGACATTTATCTGTATTTGAGCACCCTGGTAATAAATAATGATATTTTGATTTAGATCCTACGCGCAGTAAAAATATAGACTAAATAGAATATTTTCCACTTTAATTTACTGAGATATGTCAAATACTTAAGTTTTTATGCCGGTTGTCCGGTAGACACACAATAAAGCCACCCACTTCTTCAAGACACACTCGGCCGACTGGCGACGCGGAAATGATGAATTCGAAATGGCGGTTGGGTGAGTGCTGTCAATGAATTAATCGACTTGTTGTCAAGGCACTGATCACACCACCTGTGTTTTGTTTTCGGGACTTTTTTGCCGTTGTCCGGTGAACATAAGGATATTCAAATATATGAGGGACAAAAATGAACATGCCTAAAAATTGATAAAATTTTTAATTAGACAAAAATCTATATGCTAGAGACATTATAGACACTGCAATAAATAATTATGTACAAGCGCAATAAATCGCCCCATATATTTTTTTTTGTATAAAGTAATGTTTCATTTTACTAACCTACTGGGGGACACACAATAAATCACTATATCAGATGGTTTTTCAGCCGGACAACCATAAAAAATCAAGCATAATAGTGATTTTTTTAAAAAATATTTACTGGTTTATTTGCTCAATAACATACGAAATGCTACATATGTCAAAAACCAATGAATTTTATTTAGAACTGCGATTATTGGTCAGGGACACAACATAATACTGACATGACAAATAAAAGTTGATTGACCCATCTATACTAGTAATATTATTAACCTGAAGAGTTTGATTGTTTGTTTGAACGCACTAATCTCAGAAACTACTGGTTCGTATTGAAATAAGTCAGGGATACCAGTCACAGCTATCTGTCCGGCGGTTGGTGTGCTACTATCGACTCAGTCCAAAACATCCGAGACGATAGTATCCTTCCTCCCCTTTTCCTTCCCCCGTCATATATCCTTGCTACTCGGGGGAACGCAATGACCTTGTTAAAACAATGCACAAGGCAGAATGGCGGCGAGGTGGTCCACAACCTGTCACGGCACGTTTCCCACAGAGGTGAAAAGTGGATCGGATGGAAGTGATCTCTGCCTACCCTCTGTGTGTGATAGACTATAAATCGAGGAAGGCTTTATAACATCACGCTGGGGGGCAATGACACATTTATGTAAAAAACAAGTAAAATCGCGGACGAAGTCGCTGGCACTGCTAGTTTTAGTATGACAGAGGGAACACAGAATATTCATAAACTTTTAACTGAGTACTTTTTTATTTAATATTGTTTGTTACTAAAATAATTAAGAACCTATATTTTAGTTTACCGTTGTTGCAACACCACTAGTGCTTAAGCAACGTATTAAAAACTTATCGGAATCAGGACGATGTATCGGATTTTGCGTAATAGGTATTTATTTTATTTATTTACGAAACGTATTGGAATATCGGATGTATTCAATTCGAAAATCGATTACCATGTTTTCGGAATAAAGTAAACACAACCTTTACAACATTCCCAAAAACTGGAATTAATGTACACAGCGCAGTACAAAGTATCAATTTTCCCAACGTTTTTCGGGCGGCAGGTAAAATCGGAGTTCTTACGCGAGGGAAACAAAAGTCCAATATTTTATCACCGAAATACGGGCATAAATATTTAATACCTAGTGCACAACTCAACAAAAATGTATTCGTCTGTTTGGTATGCAGCGTCGAAGGCATTCGACGATCGGCCTGCGTGAGGTGAATGGAGTACGCTCATTTAATGTTCAGGGCCGCCAGATGGCTGATATGGTCCCGATGGTGTGTTGGATAGTGCCCCTTCTTCTTGAGCTAAGAGTCGTGGGTTCGATTCCCAGTTGGGACAGATATTTGGGTGATGAACATCTGTGTTTGTGAAAAGCGTCGATGGCCGAGTGGTTAAGGTCGCTTGCCATGCGAGAGGTCGCCAGTTCAAACCCCGCCAGGTGCCAATGTGTTTTTCAAATTTGAATTTCATATGTACCATCATTCGACGCTTTAAGAGTGAAGGAAAACATCGTGAGGAAACCAGCACACATGAGAAGCCATGTCAGAGGCCTACGGGCGGTTTAAAAACTTTGACACCAGGTTGTTCATCAACCATACGATAAGAAGAAGAAGATCTGTGTTTGTGCCGTGTCTGGGTGTGTTATTTATGTACTTAAATATTTATGTATACCACTGATGTTTCTGATACCCGGAAGCTAATTAAAACCTTACTTGGGATGGAATATTAAAGGACATTCCACAACTTCTCATATCATAAATACTGGTGCGGTAAAAAAATCAAAAATAGTATACTTATTGTTATTTTGTCAGAATCACCTATCGATTTTTTTCTTAACTTGGTCAACCGAGACAGGCAATAAGTACCACCATTACGAGACCGTCTTCTCCGAAGTCGGTCAGAACTTACGGACGGTCTGCCAAATTGTTGGTTGTTACGTTTAAGCTCTTTGTTAGCAGAAATGGCATCGCGGCGGCAGTCGCCAGACCTGCTTTGTCCCGCGGGTTGCCTCGGCAAACTTCCCTGACCTTCTCTTCAGAATTCAGGGCTGCGCCATCCAGGTGAACAATTATAATATTGACACGATTATTTGCGGGAACACTATTCATGTACATTTTTTTATAATAGGCTTACAAGATGACCTCACTCCACCTGATGTAAGGTCGACAGGCACAATAGATCATATTGAGCCTGTCGCACTCACCCTGAAAGCCTGCTTAAATGCCGTTTCACGCCCCGCCTAAAGAGCCCGGGATCATAGGAGGGAGGGAAAACATGAGCTGGAAGGGCATTCCATGCCTTAATGACACGTGGCAGAAAAGAGGAACTAAACCTCTTAGTCCGAGCCACCAGCGCCTGCATTGTATGTGGATGGCAGCGCTGTCCAGCATGTGTCTTTCGGGAGCGGAAATCGGAGCAAGGGACTAGCTGAAATAGCTTTTCTTTCTAGCTGAAATACATACTAAGGAAAATAACATGTCGTTCCTAAGGTTCAAGTTAAAGAAAAAAATCACTAGAATCTTAGGTACAAGAGATCTTTTTTTTTTTCAGAATACACCACCACCCTAATACATACATCTGTCTAATAAATTAATAATAATCGGCGAAAAGTACGTTCACGTATAAATTCAGAATTTAAATACCTATGGTTATTTATTTTTGATGTTTGTTTTAAAAACATATACAGGACAAGGGAATGTATAAAATAACAAATATATATTTTTTACGAAAACAAAGGCGGTTCGAATTTTGCCCAATACAACAAAACTGATATTACGGATAAAACTCACATAAAAAAAAATATTGTTAAATTTAACATAAAGTTAAAGTACCAACATTTCAAGCTCTTTACAAGGCTTACAAAGATGGGGTTTCTTAGTATAATAGGCGTCCGACTGATTTCAGCCATGGCGGCCGATCTAAATTGAGATCAGCCAAGTGCGCAGGACATATTATAGTGCACAAGTGTACGCGCAAACAAAAGTGCTCTCTCTATTCCCTTACTCTCATAATTCGGTGAGACGGCAATCCGACATGACCGATGAGAGATCGGGCGCAGGACCACCGGCTTAACGTGCTTTCCGAGGCACGGGCGTTCAACCGCCAACTTCCTAACTCCGGGCTGAGTAATTTCATTACAGAAAAACTCACACAAATGTTGCCCGACCCCGGACTCGAACCGGGGACCTCTCGGTCCTAACGCAGCACTTGCTACCAATAGACCAACGAGGCAGTTAGGTTAGGTTTCTTAGTACGTATGCCATTTAGATAAAATATTATTCATAAGAATTTGAGTATTTTTATTTCTCGAAAATATGGAATACTGATTGATTTTGCTAATTGTAATATAGAAACACGCTTAAGACGAAAATATTATAAGATTGACAAAATACTGTTGCTTGTCAGTCATAGCCAAGATGGCAATTGTGTGTGAAGCTTGTGCGACCACTCTCTGTTCTGTCCCACATCGTTCGTTGAGACGGCAATCCGACATGACCGATGGGAGATCGGGCGCAGGACCACCGGCTTAACGTGCTTCCCGAGGCACGGGCGTGCAACCGCATACTTATTACTCCTGGCTGAGTAATTTCTTTGCAGAAAAGCTCTCACACATTTTTGCCCGACCCCGGACCCGTACATGGGATCTCCCGGACCTTACGTAGCGCTTGCTACCAATAGATCCACGATGCAGGAAGTTTAGTATATAATTAAATCAAGTGAATGTCTTCACCACACCCCTAGGCGGAACTACAAAGCCCGCTTAGTGTATTTCGAGGCGTCACTTCGCCAGTTTGCTAACTAGATACCTAGTTCAAAGTTTCCCTTTCCACCGAAATTCACATTGCAAGTCGGAATGTCGAATTGCATTGTTCTTTTTTGACAACTCTACCTACGTTCTTTAAAAATGATTTTAACAACACAAAATGTCGGCCGGTTTCTGAAGTTATATTTAGTTTACTATTGATCGCTGATCTGCCCATCAATTTGGTACTAATCCAAATGTGGATACATTTGTATATTTATACTGCAATAAATATCAAATTATATGAAATTATAAGCAAATATAAAATTAAATTTAAAAACAATTAAAGCTTTTAATTTGAAACCTATTTCATCGGAAACTCAATGCCCAAATTTACATTTATCATTTCAGTATTTGACCGATAAAATATTAAAAAATCTTTTACTTTAATAAGTAACATCTTTAATAGTATGCGGCCGTGAGAGAAAGGGTTAAATTAATGTCGCCTTGAAATAGCGTTGGTGACCATTTTGATTCAATGCTTTCCATCCCTAAGACAACGGTCTGAACCACTAAACTACAAACACTATTTTACTACTTTTATTCAGCCTCATAATAGACCACAGTCTGTCTGCAACAAGTGGGGAGAGAGTTCACGTCCACATAATATATATGACGTATATATGTACATATAACTATACTTCTTTCAAGAACTTTATCGGAGGAATTGTTCCCAGACTCCCAAAGTTGCCGTATTTTTAGCTTCGATTCTACTCGTGCGTTCCCATATCTACGTACTTATTTACGTAGCTATGTACGTACATACATAGGTATAGTTACAGCAATAAAATAAAAGACTTGTAAACTTTTGTTGGTTGTTTCTTTATGACATTTAAGATGACCTCACTCCACCTGATGATAATCGTGAGGTCCACATACATGGTGGAGAAGGTCAACAGGTTCTATTTTGACTGTCGCTTTCACATTCTTCTTCTTCTTATCGTATGATTGGTGAACAACCTGGTGTCAGAGTATTTAAACCGCCCGTAGGCCTCAGACATGGCTTCACACACCGTTGAAAAATCTCTCAGGTGTGCTGGTTTCCTCACGATGTTTTCCTTCACCGTTAAAGCGTCGAATGATGGTTACATATGAATTTCAAATTTGAAAAACACATTGGTACCTGGCGGGGTTTGAACTGGCGATCTCTCGCATGGCAAGCAACGACCTTAACCACTCGGCCATCGACGCTTTCACATTGAAGGCCTGTTTAGATTTTTTCACGTTGAAAAAAGGTTACACGTTGACCTCAGTCCACTTGATGGTGAGTGACGGTGATGAGGTCCACATATGAGGTCGACAAGCACAATAGAACCTATTGAGTCTATCGCTCTCACCCTGAAGGCCTGCATAGGTGCCGTTTCTCGCCCTGACTTCAACCTGACAATCCGAAGGAAACATGAGCTGGAAAGGCATTTTATGACTTACGAGTAACTAGCTGTGCCCGCGACTCCGATCGCGTTGGAGCTAGAATTTAAATAGCCTATCCTGTGTCCCAGATGTCTATGTGTTTTTATACCAAATTTCATACATACAGAAAAAAAATCAAAAAATCTTTAAATTAGTATCAGTATCATATATTGAGCCTATAAACACAATATCTCTGAAAACAAACTAACTTACTCCTTACATTACATTAGTATAGATGACACAGGGCAAAAATAAGGAATTATACGTCTTGGATCGAGAGATTTCTCGAAGGGATTTCGTACACATATTTTGACTTATGACTGACCTATTGATGTACGAGGTGTGTTCAAAAAGTAGGATAGCGAATTTTGACTTTTCCCGGGTTACGTATATTCGAATTTAGATTATTTTGTGGCGTTATGTTGGTATATGTGTCTCTCACTTATGCTGATAAGTTCGACAATTTTCAATGTTCAGTAAATTATTTTAGAAAGTACACAAATTTGCGATACTTGGAACACACTACGTAAGTCCATAGAGTGGTATATTTTACTCTTTTTCCGATAACTGAGTTAGTGAAGGTAATGCAAAGTATATGCTCATTGCTGAAATGTGTTTCCTACTTTCCTAATTTGGGGTCCCTCAAACGAACCACGAAGAAACATCTGGCCTATGTTAACTGAAAACTGACTGGAATCGGTTGCTATGGTGACTTCTGTGTCCGATTTTCTATCTTTTCAGGAGAAAATGTAATGGCCTGCCTAAATTACTCATGTTTCCCCTTACGAAAATAACTCTATATATAATTTTAAACTGTCATGGCTACACACATTAGAAAACTGTAACTGTCCGGGATATTTACCATGTTGTTTTGTTTTAATGAATGTCTGCCCTTAGACCAACGACTTCATACCCAATAGACACCTAATAAAGGACAAGCGTTTTCAGACAACACATCAGATAAATAGATCTTATATTAAACCACGCCCACTGATGCTTCGTCAGTAACGACCAGATCTGAGACCCGTGAACATCTCTGTGCTCGCTTACAGAAAAAATTAAAAACCTTGTTGCCATGGCTCCTTGTAGCATAAGATGGTGTGGAAAAGATAGCAAGAGCTCAATTTTTAAAATTGATGGCAATTCGTTTCACCGGTTAGTGTTTTTAATCAATTAAAACTAATATTTTTTTGGCTGACCGGAGGCCATCTTAGATGGCCGGTCGGTCGACGTCATTAACTGCCCATCTCTTACTTTAACATGCAGTTTTATATCCTTTATCCTTATCGTTCTCCGTGCACGTGTACGTAGTGCTGTACCGTACCAAACACTCAGAATCGATCGATTTCAATTTTGAATTGGATAATTCTTAATTATATTTTGCTAATAAGAGTTGACTTTAATTTATCATATTTTTTGATCAAATAAAATTATTATAAATATTTTTTTTCTTACCATGTGTTGTCCCTCTGATGGGGATTTGTGAAAAAAAGTTGTTGATAAAGTTCACAAATTATTATTTAAACCGACATATTATTATTATATGTATAAAATCGCGGAGTACAGGGATGAGAAGGTGCCCTTGTTTATTTAGCTATATAATGCAGCACTTTTGTCCAGTAGTTTCTAGTCCCTTTAAAAAAATTACTTTCAATGCCTATTTGTTACTAACATACAAATCTTAACTGATACTGTAAAATTTTCGTTATGTCATCTTCAGCGAACTTATCATTTTAGGTATCCCAAAGATAGTGAAGTGAAAGAAAAATAAATCAAAGCTGGCGGGAACACTGGTTACCATCAGAGTATAGCGTAATTTGCTCTCCATATTTTACTCAATATCTCTGCTTTATTAATTAAAAAACGTTGGAGACTCCTCATATTTGCCATATCTTCACTGTTTTACCACTTTTGGTGGGATAATTATATCAACACTAATTAGAGGGTTCCGTACCTAAATCAGTTTCATTCGGAAGACACCAATTATGTCGTTGATCTGGCAATGAGTGTGATGCAAAAATATGTATCAACAAGACTTGCATTTTTATCCAAGTCCGTCGATCGCAAGCCCTCAGTCTGACGAATATTTACAAAACTAATTAATTTTAAAAACGATTAAATAAATTGTTATACGTAACACTACAATATATTCTCTTATTTCATTAATGTTATTCACACGCAGTAGAAATAAAACAATCTTTTAAAATTTCACCCAGCTATCAGATACAAAGAGTGACAGACAGTCATGCTTTCCGTTTATTTATTACCAAGTTAGGCCTCTACCACGGATGTTCATTACACGTCCATCAACAAAGATGGTCTCTCAGGTTTAGGGCCCATTTTTACCGTTTGGATTATGGAATATATAAACAATATAATGTAATAGAAATAAATCAATCATGTATGTATTCCAGATAGTAATAATATATATCTTAAATCAAATCAAATCCATTAAATGTAGGTAAATATAAATTACACGTCCAAGAAAAAGGTAATCTTTTATAATATTTTTAAATTATGTTACGAAACTTACGAACTGCATCAATTTATCGATTACCTATTTTCAAAGAAAACTTATGTACCCCATCCCTATGTTTTGTGATGATATTATTGCGACCAATTAGCATTCAGCACCCACCCCCCGCGTACCTCAGGTAGTTCACTGAAATGTTTGCATTGCGAATAATTGACATTAGGTGTCTATTGGGTATGAAGTCGATGCCTTAGACCTACCGTCATTCTCGCAGTCCTACAGTTCACCCGAGATCATGGCGCTTACAACAATGCCGAAATGTCGGGAGCTCATTAAAACAAAACAACATGGTAAATATCCCGGACAGTTACAGTTGTCTAATGAAAATAACTCTGTCTGTCTGTATAACTTTATGTAAAACTGTAACCTAAAAATTATAATGTCTGTGATTTTTTTCCCTTAACTATACCAAACTCGCTGCACGGTATTGCCTTGGATTCGAACCCACTACTCATCATGGAAGGCCGTCGTTACATATAGCTATTATTCATAGCACCCGTAGTTCCTTGACCTCGCTACGTATTCTGCAATTCATAGCTTATCAATGATTCCTTGACTTGGTTATACCACGTTTTCACATTTGACATAGGGGTGTGTATCAATCGTTTTTCAAACTAATCAATATTTTTCTTTTATAATTTCTGCGGCACAGTAATGCACGTATGTCGTTTACCTGATAATCTTATTAACTACTAGCTGTGCCAACGACTTCGTCCGCGTTTTTTAAACATCTTTCACCGTTTATTTGATCTTATTGGTAGCTCCGTGATGTTATACACCGTGAAATTTTAGTGGTTGTTTTCCCGTGGCAAAACGATTTGCCTTTAGTAATACTATCGAATCATGCAAATAATTCCGCGAAAAAGAATGTTTTTTTTCAAATTTTTAAAATAATAATTTTCCAACTCGAAAACGAGAGAAGCTATCGTTTTTTTATAAGATGTGACGTAATCAGGTACTGCTTGCCGCATGAAATCGATGCTTAAAGCTACAGAAGCTCGACGCCCTAAGTCATAAAGCGGCTCGAACGTGCTTTCGAGTTTTGGTTAAACCTTTCGTAAAACCGCCATTTATTGATTTTAACAAAAAAGAACTGCACAAATCTATTGTACTACTAAGACTACTACTACTACTCATTTTACTGCGGGAAAACAACCACTAAAATTTCACGGTGTATAGTCACAGCCTTTCTCGATAAACGGTCTGTTAAGTAATGAAAAATATTGTTTTAATTGAAACCAGCAGTTCCTGAGATCTTAGCGGTCCCAGGTTCAAATCCGAGGTTGGACCAAATTTGTGTGCGTGAGTTTTTTCTGTCATCAGAGTCTGGAGTCAGAAAGTAGGCAATTGCACGCACACCCTTGCCTCCGAATTCACGTTATTCCTGACCAAGCCTGATCCTCTCTCCGGTCATGTTGGACAGCCGTACTACAGAACTATAAGAGAGAGGTAACAGAGAGTGCACTTGTGTTTGCGTGCACAATTGTGCACTACAATAATATGTCCTGCGCAGCTGACATATGTCCACATTTGAGTCCAAAAAGTACTTTATTTTTGTCTAAGTCAAAATTCAAATTCTAGTCCTACCTACCTCTTCACGAATATTATTATTCTTCATAGTGTAGCCAAAAACATATACGTACAAAAATCAACAGCCCTATATATTATGTAGCAAAAAGATCTCTTAAACAGGGCCGCAGGGCCAAAGTATATTTTTACAGCCCTGTATAACCAAAAGGTATTTTGAGGGCCCAAGGACATTTGATTAGAAATGCATGTATGGTTTTATTCGGTACTTCTTTTGATGGCGTAGTAAAAGAGCTATGGTAGCTATACCACCTTGTCATAGAGAGAATTATTAACATTGGATGTTATGATTTCAGTATTATCTTTAACTTTTTACTCCCGTTTTATAAAATTAAGCGGAGACTTTTCAAAAACCCTAACTGAGCTTTATAGTTTATGCACTGCGTTTATGCCAGTCAATCAGCTGCCCCTTTTATATATGTATATTGATAGGTATATATATGTTAGCCAATCAGTGAGAGATGATTATTTCACAGTTGCTATTCAATACGTTGTAACGAAATACGATAGTGCTGAAATGCAATAGGCGATGGATTTGAATGTCTAATGAGTTATTTTCGATTTAGCTTCATTGATTCTACTTTTGATCAAACGATATATTTTACAATATGAATAAATAAATAAATATTACACAACATCACATACATTGATCTGATCCCGTGGTAAGTAACTTAAGCACTTGTGTTACGGATATCAGAATTAACAGTGGATATACAAATATATTTAATAAGACACGGAACAAACACTGATGTTCGTAAGAGAAGATTTGTCCCGAGTGGGAATCGAACCCGCGCTTGGAACCATACATAGTGAGCCTGGGCTACTAATCATTGTTCCAACGAGCCAGTCTAAGTCAAATACGTGACTTGATTCTGAACCAAACTCTTCAAATTCAAATTCAAAATATTTATTGCGTGTCATACGTTATTACATAGTTGTTATATGAGGTACAGTCCGTTATGTGACGCCCCGTAGGGGCACAGCAACATTTACAGACTTAATTTGTAATATAACTGAAAAGCACAACTAGTAACGTATAAGCTGTTTAATACTGTTTAATAGTCGGAGATTAAGGCACAGAGATAATTTTCAAAATACATTTCAAGTTTCGGGTACTACTACATTGATATGCACCGTGAAATTTGAGTGGTTGTATTCCCGCAGTAAAATGATTCTATCTTAGTAGCACAATAGATTTGTGCAGTTCTTTTTTATTGAAATCAATCAATGCCGGTTTTACGAAAGGTATAACAGAAACCCTAAAGCACGTTCGAACCGCTTTATGACTTAGGGTGTAGAGCTTCTTTAGCTTTAAGCATCGATTTCATGTGGCAAGCAGTACCTGATCACATTACATCTTACAAAAGAACGATAGATCTTCCCGATTTGAAAATTAAAAAAAAATTTTTTTTTTCACGGAATAATTCGCATGATTCGATAGTATTACTAAAGGCAAATCGTTTAGCCACGGGAAAACATCCACTTAAATTTCACGGTATAGATCTCCTCATTCGACGCTTTAACGGTGAAGGAAAACATCGTGAGGAAACCTGCCTGAACACCTAAGAAGAAATTCCAAGGTTGTGTAGTCGACCAACCCGCACTTGGCCAGCGTGGTCGACTAAGGCCTTATCGCCCTAGTTTAGGGTAGGCCCGTGCCCCAGCAGTGGGGACGTATATGGGCTGATGATGATGATGATGAGATCTCCAAGTGTTCGTGCAAATATAGACAAATCTTTACATATCATACATTTTTTCACGAATCTAAATCAGCTCGGAAATAAACGGCTAAAATTAAGGTTTCAGATAGTGCTATTAAGATAAACACTCAAAAGCTACCTTATACGACTCAGTTGTTTAATTGACCGCATCGAGTTTCTTCTAGAACAATTATGAAACTTTCCTTAGATACCCTCGGGCTATGGAGAAGGCTTCCACAAAAAACTAATTGCTATAACACGATCATATAATTGCTGCCCAGAATGGATTCAAAATAAACGTAAATTGTCTATGCTTTTACAAGATCGAGATTTTTTTTCGTCTGGGTTCAGTAGGTCTCCTACTACAATAGAAAATCCTACTACAATAGAGAAAGCGTCGATGGCCGAGTGGTTAAGGTCGTTGCTTGCCATGCGAGAGGTCGTCAGTTAAAACCCCGCCAGGTACCAATGTGTTTTTCAAATTTGAAATTCATATGTACCATCATTTCGAGGGGAGGAAGAATACTATCGCCTCGGATGATTTGGACTGAGTCGATAGTAGCTCGAGGGGCCGGGGTCGCTTACCCGAATATCGTTCACCAACCACCGGACAGATAGTTGTGACTGGTATCCTCTGACTTGAAAATGTACAAATAAAATATACAAGTTAATATACTGGTTAAGTAACTTGACCATGCCTCATTATAATGCCTCATTTATTTTATGGCAAATACAATCCAAATATAAGTCCAATGAACTCCGATTTCGGGATAGACGCTAATTGCCGCTATCCGTTAATAAAGCCACTTTGAGAATCAGGCTCTACCCCTAATTACTAAGGCGCTTCGTTTTTATCTTATTGAAAGATAATAAAATCGTTACGCTTGATTCTTGTTTTTGTTTATAGAGTATCTAATTACGTTATATGGTACGGTAAAAGCGTCGATGGCCGAGTGGTTAAGATCGTTGCTTGCAATGCGAAAGGTCGCCAGTTCAAACCCCGCCACGTACTACTGTGTTTTTAAATTTGAAATTCATATGTATGATAATTTGACACAGGAAAACATCGTGAGGAAACCTGCACACTTGGCCAGCGACTGCCCAAGCAGTGGGGACGTATTTGAGCTAATGATGATGATGATGAACAACGTTATTGATTCGGTTAAGGTAGACCGTAGTTGCAACATAACACCATTATACATACATATAGGTCACGGTTTAAGCTAACGTGATTTACAAGTAAGTCCTGACGACCTGTCCTTACCTGCGTAGCTTATTGTTGAAGATAAATAATAGGTATCGTACTTCAATATTTTGCCCAGTATGTTGTAGAAGGCATGTCGTATTTATTTAATACTACTGAGCGGCCCGTCCCGGCTTTGCACGGGGGACTTAAGATTTTTTACAAAGTTTTACGTTTTATTATTAAATTATTTACTTCGAAGTCCCGTCGCCAAAATGACATAACTTTGGAGCAAACATCTAAATCATTAAAACTATAAAAGGTAGACATGTGCTCTCGCGGACTTATTTAAAGATAATGTTAAGATGAAAAATTCATCCACAGAACATTTTTGTATAATTTTAACTATATGCTCAGCGCACGCCACGAAAGGCCTCAGAAACGATACTTTTCCCCGTTTTTTTTAAGGTGGGAGACATTTTGTCGACCGGTTGCTGTTACCACCATACAATTGCGTAAAACCCGCCAAGTGACTCTGACCTATCTCGGTCAGGTCGCGTTCCGGGATCAGCACTGTACGAACCGGTGCCAGGGGGGACCATTGCTGCGGCAAGCGCCGGACCAGTGAAGTCTTAGCGGCGGTATTGTGCAGGCGGAGCGGGTCAGCCCGGCGGCCAGGGAGGCCCGTAGAAAGCCTTTCGTTCGGCGGACTGGCCAACTCCGACCCGCACAGCTCAATACCAATGCGAGACTCCACGCCTTGTCTCGTTGTTGCCGCAGCAGTGGTCTCCTCTTTCACGTACCCCTTTCCCTCTCATATCGATGTTCCGGGAGGGAGGGGTGAAACGGCTTTCAGGGTGAGTGCGACAGGCTCAATATGGTATATTGTGCCTGTCGACCTCATATTTGGATCTCACTACCGCTTACCATCAGGTGGAGTGAGGTCATCTTGTTAGCTCATTATAAAAAAAAAACATTTTCGGTTACTGCTCCTCAACTATAGTACCTAGCGTGATATTATATAGCCTATGTTACTTCTATGCCCAGTGTCTTCGTCCACGTTTTCTCCCGTTGTTTACACATTTTCCATTATTTCTTTGGTCCTATTGGTCACGGCGTGATGTTATATAGCGAATGGGAATCGAACACACGACTCTTGGAACCGTAGAGTATCAAGATTGGTGATATGACGTATGCCTCCACTTGTCGCGAACGAAAGAGGCGATCTAAACTAGTCATAAATATCTGTACCTCGTCGAGTGCGTCATAAAACAACCTAACGATGACGTAACATGACGTCACTCGTTTGTAGTGCCATTTGATACACGGCCGTATTTCAGGCATTCAAGCGGGACTTACCATTTGTTCATGTATTGTTCAAATGCGGAGGGAAACTAAAAATAAATATGGATTTATTTTAATTTGATTTGAGCCGTACATCCCCAAATTCTTACTTAAAATCACTACATAGTATTAAATTAGTTCTACTACTTAATTCTTATAAACTATGCAACAGATTTGGCGCAGTTATTTTTTAGATATAATATACCTGAAGTAAGAAAAAATTGTAAACAAAAAAAAACCGCCTTCAAAAACCCGACTCACTAAAAATTACAAAATAATATAATACGAACATTTGTAATCATCTGGGTATGAATTTTATATGTTGTTGAAGGCGGTGCCAATCAAAATTTTGAGGAAAACGAAGCACTCTGTGCTTGTCTGTATGAAATATAAACGGCACCGCCTTCAACAACATATAAAATTCATACCCAGATGATTACAAATGTTCGTATTATATTATTTTGTAATTTTTAGTGAGTCGGGTTTTTGAAGGCGGTTTTTTTTTGTTTACAATTTTTTTTCATACTTTTTAGTGTTACATTTCAACTGCAGCTCATCTGTAATACTACTGATATTATAACTAGTAGTCTTAATATGTATACATACAGTATTGAAAGAATTATCCCTTTACTCCAAACAATTAAGGAGTTGACCTTCCATCATCAGCTCAACATCATAACATTATGATTGCAAGAAGCAATAACAATATAACTTCAGAAAATATGTTAAACGCGGTACATGTGCCTATAAAATTTGAGGGTTGCCCTCGGTTTCTCCTGGATCCCATCATCGGATCCTAGACTGGTCAACTTAATAGTTTAGCTCACCTGTAATTCTACTGATATTATAATTAGTAGTCTTAATGTGTATACAGTATTGAAAGAATTATACTTTTACTCCTAACTATTAAGGAGTTGACCTTCCATCATCAGCTCAGCATCATAAGATTATGATAGCCAGAAGCAAATGTCAATATAACTTCAGATAATATGCAAAACGCGGTACATGTCCCTATAAAATTTGAGGGTTGCCCTCGATTTCTCCTGGATCCCATCATCAGATCCGGGACTGGAGAAAATGGGACCACCTCGGAAGTGAACTCTATCCAACCAAAAAAAAATTTTTGAAATCCGTCTATAATTGACGAAAATATCGGTGAACATACATAAAACATACAAAAAAAAAAATTATACATACAGACGAATTGAGAACCTCCTCCTTTTTTTGAAGTCGGTTAAAAATAGCGACGATGGCCGAGTGTTTACGGTCGTTGCTTGCCATGCGAGAGGTCGCCAGTTCAAACCCCGCTACGTACCACTGTGTTTTTCAAATTTGGATTTCATATGTAACGATTTATTCGACGCTTTAACGGTGAAGGAAAACATCGTGTGGAAACCTGCACACCTACGAAGAAATTTTATGTTGTCTATATGACTCCTACCACATAAGAAGCACTTTGTAGAATATAAATGCGAAAGTTAATCGGTCTGTCTGTTGCGCCATTCAAGCCAACACTAATGAACTATTTTATCTATCTTAACATATATAACTCAAAATAAACTGACATAGTGATCTATCAACGCACAGCCCAAACCACTGGACAGATTGGTCTGAAATTGGGCTAGCAGGTAGATGTTATGACGTAGGCATCCGCTAAGTAAGTATTACTCCAAGCGAAGCGAGAGCAGGTCATTTGTATTTAAATAAGATATAACATAAAAAGGTAGAGATACCTACGCTTGACTAAGAAAATAAAAAGACTTTTTTGCTGACTTTGCATTAAGAGTGTTATATAAGGAGCAAGAAGGAAAAATGTACAATCTTGATTAAGTGTAATTAGCTTAATTGAGAGAGCACTGGAATCGCGTCATTGGAAGAGCACTTGAAACCATAGGTTAAGTTGAGAAAGTATTTTTGTCCAATTTTAAATCAACTTTAAAGTGGTAAGGCCCAAAAAACCAGACACAATAGAAAATCCATTGTGTCTATCTCGTGAGAGAACATTGGGCCTTACGAGGTTAAAGCTCGGCGTACCGTAAAAAAACAATAACGTAAGAAATATTCCGGAACGCAGGCAGAAACTACTGAAAAATAAATATGTCACAACATCAAATAGGTACATCGATCTGATCCCGTGGTAAGGTAGCTTAAGCACTTGTGTTACGGATATCAGAATCAATTTGGTCCCGTTTTTACTCTTTGGTTAAGAACTAACGTTTAAAACCTATAAAATTAACGTTTGATTATCCGTCTTTAACTTTGTACTAATTTGACAGTTAAAATATTTTACAAGACAAGTTAAGATAAGAATCAAAGAACATACATTTTTGATTTCATGACCAGAAAATATACACCGTGAAATTTTAGTGGTTGTTTTCCCGCAGTAAAATGATTCTATCTTAGTAGCACAATATATTTGTGCAGTTCTTGTTTATTTAAATCAATAAATGCCGGTTTATCGAAAGGTTTAACCGAAACTCGAAATCACGTTCGAACCGCTTAATTATAATAGTGTAGAGCTTCTTTAGCTTTAAGCATCGATTTCATGCGGCAAGCAGTACCTGATTACGTCACATCTTATTAAAGAACGATAGCTTCTCTCGTTTTCGAAAAATTAATATATTGAAAAATTGAAAAAAAAATGTTTTTTTTTTCAAGGAATAGTTTGCATGATTCGATAGTATTACTAAAAGCAAATCGTTCTGCCACGGGAAAACAACCACTCAAATTTCACGGTGTATATTGCGACTACCATTATTTTCATATAAATTTGTAGAGAAATCCCTCGGTCTCAAAGTTTGATTATCACTCATCTTTTTCGTTCAGGCTTCATAATTCCAATTTGAAAAATTCATCTTTTTTTTTTTTTTTATAAAAAGGCTAACAAGATGACCTCACTCCACCTGATGGTAAGCGGTAGTGAGATCCAAATATGAGGTCGACAGGCACAATAGATCGTATTGAGCCTGTCGCACTCACCCTGAAGGCCTGCTTAAATGCCGTTTCACGCCCCGCCTGAAGAGCCCGGGATCATAGGAGGGAGGGAAAACATGAGCTGGAAGGGCATTCCATGCCTTAATGGCACGGGGCAGAAATGAGGAGCTAAACCTCTTTGTCCGAGCCACCAGCGCCTGCATTGTATGTGGATGGCAGCGCTGTCCAGCACGTGTCGTTCGGGAGTGGAAAGGGGAGGGAGGGACTAGCTGGAATAGCTCTTCAGAGCATTCCCCATTATAGAGACGGTAGAGAACACTTAGACCGGCAATGTCTCTACGTAGCTGGAGAGGCTCTAAGATCTCGGACACCTCTACATCACCGACAATACGGATAGCACGTCGCTGCAACCTATCGAGGGCGTCGAGCAAGTATTTTGCGGAGCCATCCCAGAGGTGACAGCAATATTCCACACATGGGCGAACTTGTGCCTTATAAAGAAGGCAGAGTTGCACCGGTGTGAAAAATCGCCGCACTCTGTTCAGGATCCCCAGTTTGCGGGAGGCTGTTCTAATGACGCTCTCGATGTAATCCCGCTGGTTTAGGTCGCGGCGAACATCCATGCCAAGGATGCTAAGGCTATCCTGTATTGGTAAGGGGGTGCTCTGAAGAGTAGGATGGGAAAGGAAAGGAGACACTTTACTAGAAAAACACACACCTGTGTCTTCTTGGCATTGAACTCGACAAGATTGCATGAGCCCCATTCGGAAATGCGGTCCAAGACCCCGTCAAGCTCGGCGACAAGAAGGTTCCTCTTTTCCTCGGTTTCGGTCTGCTTTACCCCAGGTCTTCCGAAATAACGTGCGTGGACAGTGCTGTCATCCGCATAGCAATGAATGTTGCCTAGTGACAACATGTCATTGATATGCAGCAGAAACAATGTCGGCGACAAAACGGAACCTTGAGGTACACCGGAATTTATTGGGTGGAAACAAGAAGTGCGTCCGTCACAAAGGACACGAATCCTGCGCCCCTCCAAAAATCCCGCAACCCATTCGCACAAGCGAGGTGGCAGACCGTATGCCGGGAGCTTGGAGAGAAGCGAACGATGCCATACACGGTCAAACGCTTTAGCGATATCAAGGCTAACTGCCATAGATTCGCCATGCTTCTCCATAGACTCCCACCAGAGGTGCGAAACGTACGCTAGAAGATCACCCGTGGACCGTTTTGGTCTAAAAACCGTATTGACGAAAGGTAGCGGATGAGCTGGGCGTTAATAATCCGCTCAAACACCTTACCCAGTACTGAGGTTATAGCTATGGGCCGGTAGTTGGCAGGATCGGATCTGTCCCCTTTTTGGGTACAGGTTGAACATTCGCCTCCTTCCAAGCCCGGGGCACGATGCCCGAGGTATAAGAGAGGCGGTACAGGCGTGTGAGTACTGGAGACAACTCCGCTGCGCAAATTTGGAGTACTAACGCTGGAATACCGTCCGGGCCACTAGCTTTCCTTACATCAAGTGACTGCAACTCAGCACGTACATCACATTGCCTGATTCGGATCTCAGGCATATGTGCACCGCAATGTGGAATTTTAGGCGGCTGTGCTCCACCGTCATCGATGCAGGAATTGGCCGCAAAAAGATTGGCAAGCAGATCTGCCTTCTCCTGCGGTTGATGAGCTAGCGAACCGTCAGGATATTTCAGCGGGGGCAGCGAAGGCAGACAGAAGTTGGATTGCACATGTTTAGCCAGGCGCCAAAAGGAGCGGCTACCCGTGGGATGCCTAATAAGGTCCTGGCCAACACGTGCAACTCGCTGGGCATCTGCTCTGTTGTATGCCCTTTTGGTGGCCTTGGTGGCTTTGTTGTAGGCTGCTTTAATCGAGGCAATATTAGGATCCCCAAGTGCATGAGCCCTGGCCCAGTTGCGGTACGCCGTCCGTTTCAGTTCAACGGCTGCGGCGCACTCACGACTGAACCAGAGATCATCTTTGCGACCGCAGGTGACATCAGTAAATGGAATGTAATACTCCATTCCAAGACTGATCTCACCCGCAATAGCCGCTGCACACTCCGTGGGATCACTTCCTCCAAAGCAGCTCTGCCCCCAAGGGATGGATGCGAAGTATTCACGCATACCATCCCAATCTGCCGACGAGTAGCGCCACAGTCTCCGCGTCACCTCCACGGGTTGTGGGGGAGCGGTGCATGGCACTGTTGCACCCACCAGGCAGTGGTCGGAGGACGCCAGCGGGACACAAACCGACACTAGGTACCCGGATGGGTGGCTCGTCAGCAGAAGGTCCAACAAGGAGGGCGCTTGACCGAAAATATCAGGCATCCGGGTGGGCTGGAGTACCAATTGCGTCAGGTCATGCGTGAGAGCAAATGCGTGGAATCTTTCTCCTCTTCACCGTAATTCCTCCATTAATTAACTAACCACGTTTATTTGTCGTTGCAACTCTCCTATTTATTTTTATTTCAGAACGTACCTTATTACTTGCCTATTCGAAGTGGCCATTATGGAGACAGCCTTTGACGCAGTATTATAGGATTTGAAACTGAGTGGCTCCGGCAAGAAATTGTATTCAATGTAATTTCCTTGGACTTTACTAAAATACTTTTCGGACATTGGATAGTGGAGTGGAGGATTGTGATAGTTCCGGCTTTCGGTATACAAGATGATATCTGGGACTGTATCGGACGATTCTTCGATCCCATCCAATGAAAGTATTTTGAACGATAATCATCTAAAAGGTTGGACAAATATATAGGGTTGAAGTGAAAACAATTGAATGTGTATGATTCTCCTTAGAATCGATTGTTCTTAGACCAAAATTAATATTTATAATTACTTAAACTAAACGCATTTTTTGAAGTGAAAACTTCATTAATAATAATAAATAATAATAAATAAATATCTGGGACATTTCCACACACGGTCATCTGACCCCAAACTAAGCAGAGCTTGTACTATGGGCGTCAGAGACTGATATACATACATATATATTTTTAAATACATACTTAAATACATGATCACACCCAGACACGGAACAAACACCGATGTTCATCTCACAAATATTTGTCCCAAGTGGGAATCGAACCCACGACTCTTGGAACCGCCAGCCAGGGTCACTAACCACTGTTCCACCGAGCCAGTCAAAGTTCATTAGCGGCGCTGAACACTTTTTGTATGGGTAAAAATATTTAAACCCGCGTCAGAGTCACGTGATGCTGATCGGAAAAGCGTAAGATCATTTAGGCGGCACAGGGCGCCTGCGCGAATGTCCGTGTGTGTTTATGTACAGCGTGTCACGCGTATCCAAGGATGGTGACAGCTGATGGCTTGACTGTTGTGTAGTAACCACACTGTTGTGTATTCGTATATGTGAATTATTTAAATTATGGAAATGTTTTGTACTTATAATTAAACACAACGTTAATATTCAAGTTTTCACTTCTGCCGGCACTCCCGGAGTGCTATTTTTTTAATTTAATTATGTCTTCAAGTTTTGTCTTATACCAAAGTTCTTTTGTAAACATTTGATATTATTTATGTCCTAAGCAGTAGTAAAGTAATATGTACAACCATCTAAAATCAGTCGAGCGACTAGCAAACAAAAAGTGGTTTCCATTATAGTATTATATTAATGTATTTCATTAAAGAAGAATATATTTATTCAGACCATTAATAAAAAATATTGAAAATTATATAAAGACTTTCAATTTGTTTCATCTCCGCCACATTCATGTTCCACCAGGATTATCAATCAGTGATTTCTCTCCGGAAATTGGCCGTGATTTCCCAAATAAAACAACGAATATTATGTATCAAGCTCAACCGTGACCACGAGCGCTGTAAAGAGCTAGAAACGTCGGGTTTTCATAATTATGATAACATTTCCCTTCATCCATTACTTTTATTATAAACAAGCTTTCCGCTCGCGACTTTGTCTGTATGTTATTCGTTGTCACAGTAAGTAAAAAAGTGCGGATAAAAATGCTATCTGTGTACGAAATTATTTTTTATTGGTTAAATAGCTATTTAATTATAAACTACTAGCTTTCCGCCCGCGACTTCGTCCGCTTAGAGACGTTTAACGGGTAAAATTACTTCTTTACAGCGCAATCGGTTAAAAAGTAGCCAATGTCCTTTCTCATGCTCTGGACTATATCTGTACTAAATCTCATTAATCGGTTCAGTACTCTATGCGTGAAAGCGTAACAGACAAACAGACAGAGTTACTTTCGGATTTATAATATTAGTAAGGAAGTAAGGATAATTTATTGGTGGAGTGATCTTGTATTTCGACTTCAAAACAGAAGCGCATCTAACGCCACAACTTTCAATAAAAATACCAAACAAATTTTGATGTCCGCCATGTTTCTATCAATAGTTTATATGATACCATTTGATGTTATCGGCGCATTAAGGGCCTTTGAACTCGAAAGGACGCGATGTAAATATTCCGTGTTTTGGGTGACCGACAAAGGTTTACAAAAAATACCACAAACCTCTATTTACGTATTGAAATCCAGGGGCTCGTGGATAGGGCAATTTGTTTAGTACCTTTGAGTTGTGAGTAATATTTATGAAGAGATTTTTCCAGGGTAAATACCCTTTAAAGGGTTTGGAATGGAACCTCTTTGGAGGGATAGTTACGCCTACAGATTGTGTTTTCAAAGAGCACAAAGAGAGGTTGGATTCGTTGTTCTAAGTTTTCAGCATTTTAAATGGTATCATATTATCACTTACCTGACCTAGACCTTTCTAATATTATAAATGTGAAATGGTGTTTTTTAAATTTACGGATTCATATTCTAAACATATTAATCAGAGACCTTTTCAGTCTTGCCTGTGACCACGAGCGCTGTACAGAGCTAGCAATCGGGATTTTCCATAAATATACACCCATATTATTATGAAAAAGGCGTGATTTTATGTATGTTTGTTTGTACATTATTATGATTATGAAGACAACATCGCGTCAGGATTTTCCACAAATATAGCTACCACCAGTAACTTAGCATACACAAAATGATCATCCCACATTCGTCCCGGGCAGAAATCGAACCCACTACTCCTAGTACAAGAGACAGGAACACCCCCAAATGTGCCATCAATCCATTCACTCAATATATTACTACCGTAACAATTAGCAATTGACTACAGTTACTTATTAAACTGCTTATATTACAGTACGCCTATGGTACAGTCAGCCAAGAAAGTGGTCTACCACTTTTGACAGAAGATTCTGTGAGATATAACTATCGCTAAGGTTGACAATAGTCACTGACACAATCTTATTGCCAGGGAAAATTGACCTTGTTGTTTCATGACGTTCAAACGAATCTCAACCGTAGGGTGGTAGACCACATTTTTGGCTGACTGTACTATGGGTATTTTGCGAGCGTAACGGTTACATTTTATGACTTCATACAGTCTAGGGTAAATTATCTGGTTCCGTCATCCCGAACTCGCGAGGTAACTTTGCTTTTATTACTGAACTCGGCGAGCCTTTATTAGCTGAAACTTTAAATTAATAGCGACTGACACACGTGGTGTAAAACTAAGTTAGGACGACGGTTAGAATGTGTTCAACTACACATAATATTACGATTGACGGTATAAAGGATTTTTATAATTTTTTGCTTGTTATCGAATTCTGAAACGCTAAGTGGACAATTGACTTTTATTTCTATATAGAAGTTTCTAAAAAAGCTTGGGATATTGATTAAATCTACTAAACTCATTAAGCGAACGTCGTACTGGCTTATATTTATTCCGTGAAAAAAATCGATAGCTTTATTTTAAACTAGCGGCCGCCCGCGACTTTGTCCGCGTATTAATAGGTTTTGCAGTAGCATCGTCCGATGTATTAAAATAGCCAGCTACCTCCATACCACGTATATAAAAATCTATAAACGTAAAAGTTCTCCCATACTAATTTTCACCCCCCCCCCCCCCCCAATGACCGCTATGGGGGTTGAATTAAAAAAAATTGCGCTGGTGTCTCTCCGGAGTGCCTGCTACATCCATACCAAGTTTTATCAAAATCAACAAACACGTGAAAAGTCTCCCATACTAATTTTCACTTCCCCAATTAACCACATGGGGTTGAATTTTTGTAGAAAAAGTAGCCTATATGTTATTCCAGAGTGGCAGCTACCATCATACCAAATTTCATGAAAACCGGTTAAGAAATTTGAGCGTGAAAGAGTAACAAACATACATACACCCATACATACATCCATACTTACAAACTTTCACGTTTATAATATTAGTTCAAAGGTCATAAAAACAAAAGAAAAAGAAATTACCCCTTAAGGGGTTTAAGCGCGTACATAAATAGCGTACATCGTCTAAGTAGTTTCGTCTTAGTCAGTTTACCTACGTGTATGTTAGTTAGTGGCATGTTCTGTTTTACGGGTGAACCAATACTCCCTCCCCTAGGCACGTCACTCAACTTTTAATTAAAATATATAGATAGTTTATAGCTCCTGAAAAAGCGGTACAATATATTTATAATGGGAATTTTTTTTTTCCTTTACGAGTTCCAGACTAGTAAATGAGCATTAGGAACTTTAAAAAGCACGTTTTGCCTGTTTATTCACTAACTAGTGTTGTGTTGAAAGGGGGGGTGGGGGGCATTGATGGATATCATTTCCATAAATATAACTATTATTTTATATAAGACCTCAATACATGTAAGATTTTTTAATAAAAGTAATTTTGTATGATTTTAGACTTTCGCGTTCCATTACACTAAATATTTGTCTTTATGGGTCTACACGCGTTATTAGGAATAGCCAATACATAGCTACTTACTGCCCGACCAATCGTGGGTCGGGTGTAACCCAGTCGAAACGTCCAGTGGTGGATTGGTGGACCACGTGTAGACCCATAAAGACAAATATTTAGTAAAAGTAATTTTACTTAAAGCTATCATTCTTAGGGTTCTGCGCCGGAGAAAGACCAGGTGGCTTAGACAAAGTAACAATATCGAAAGGATAACGAAGTTCGAAAATAATAAATGTATGGGATTGACATTAGACTCGATAAATCCCGTGGTTAACGGCACCGGGGCTTTATTACTAAGATTTCGCTGACCGTCCGTCCTACTGTCAACAGGTAGATACGAGTAATACGGACCTTCTTCTCACAAAAAAGAACACCATCATCATCAGCCCATATACGTCCCCACTGCTTGGGCACGGGCCTGCCCTTAACTAGGGCGATAAGGCCTTAGTCAACCACCCTGGCCAAGTGCGGGTTGGTCGACTACACAACGTTGGAATTTCTTCGTAGGTGTACAGGTTTCCTCATAATGTTTGTAAAGCGTCGAGAAATCGTACATATGAATTTTAAATTTGAAAAACACAGTTGTACGTGGCGGGGTTTGATTGGCGCCCTCTCGTAAGCAACGACATTAACCACTCGGCCATCGACGTTTTTTTTAAACAAAATATAACTACATAGATCGGTTCACCTGCTCTCGAGGTTTGCGCTTACCAACACATGTAGCCATTCATTTTAAAATTATAGATTGCAGAGCTGTCGAACTAGGCCTATTTCCCAACGATTGGCCAAAGCCAAAGGCACCGCCGCTCTTTCCCAACAGAAATCATAATGAGGGATCCTTCTGCACGTTACCACTGTGTGCATCGTCAAACGCACGCCGATGCAAATACAATGCATACGAGCTTCCGTAGCGTTCAGACGCGCTTAGCATAATGTTGCATTTGTAAAAGCTCCCGCTAGTCCGCGTACCAATGCGATGGAACAAGCTTAAATATTTATTAGATTAAGCTTCGAACATTTAATGCGACAATTTGCTTGCCATTGAATATTTTTATGTTTGTTTGCATGTAAAATTATATTTTTTTTCTTTCATTGACCGGCTCGGTGAAATCGTTTTTGTTAGTGACCCAGACTCACTATCTACAGTTCTAAGAGTCGTGGGTTCGATTCCCGCCCGGGACATATATAATTTGTGTGACGAACATCGGTGTTTGTTTTGTATGTTGTGTATGTTCTTAAATATATTTAAGTATATTTGTGTGTTGACTGTTGATTCTGATATTCGTAACACAAGTGCTTAAGCTACTTACCACGGGATCAGTCAATGTATGTTATGTTGTGTAATATTTTTATTTATCCTTGACATTTTCAAAACTGTCCTGTCATTGGAATCTCTTTTATATGAAAAGTAGGTGCACAATATGTTTTTCATATCAACAATGATAACTCATAATATAAATACATGATTTTTAATGATAATGAGACTGAAAATGATTTACTCGTATTACTCGACACGTAAAATAAAAAATGCTTTATTCAACCGAGCAGCTTAAAATTGCTTATATAAACATTTCAACATTGTGGTAGGTTAGTTATCCGTTTATATGGAAATGACAGATACTGTCAGCGTTCGTATCTCCTCGACGATTACAGTGACCGACTAACCTAGAATACCTTCGCATTCCCTGTATTCAATACCTAATTTCGTACCTAAGTAAAACTGCCTCGTTGGTCTATTGGTAGCAAGTGCTGCGTTAGGACCGAGAGGAGGTTAGAGTCCGGGGTCGGGCAAAATTTGCGTGAGTTTTTCTGTAATGAAATTACTCAGCCCGGAGTTAGGAAGTTGGCGATTGAACGCCCGTGCCTCGGAAAGCACGTTAAGCCGGTGGTCCTGCGCCCGATCTCTCATCGGACAAGTCGGAATGCCGTCTCACTGAATTATGAGAGTAAGGGAATAGAGAGTGCACTTGTATTTGCGCGCAAACTTGTGCACTATAATATGTCCTGCGCACTTGGCTGATCTCAATTGAGATCGGCCGCCATGGCTAAAATCGGTCGGACGCCTTATTATTCAATACCTAGTTCCGTACCTAAGTATCAACGTAAGTGCATCTAACCAATCGTTTGCTAACTGCCAAACTAATTCCGATCAAAACGCTCGGCAGAGCCTGTCGACCTAATTAGAAGCGAAACAGTATAGCTCCCATGTTGCCCCTGCGAGCCTGTGTATTTGATACACAATTTCGATCTATTAGTTACTCAGTATAAGCTTGACTGAAATTGTACGGTGAGAGCATCGTAAATGGTACATCGATAGACCGGTATAAGTTGGGTCAAGGTGTTTAGGACTCCGTATCTAAAGGGTAAAAACGGGATCCAATTAATAACATAACATAAACATAAATTGCAAGACCTAACAATGTTGTGAGTTCTGTATGCGTGAATCGGAACACACAAAATATCACACCAAATGACGGTAGTAATTCAACTCACTAATGAAGACACCTGTCAACTTTAGTCTTGCCCGTGACTACGAGCGCTGTAAAGAGCTCGAAACGTCGGATCTCTAAATAATGTTTAGAATATCAATACACGCGAGTTTAATCCGTAAAATTAGTTTTATTTCAAACATAAACATAACATAAAATCACGCCTTTTTCCCAGAGGGGTAGGCAGAGATCACTTCCAGCGATCCACTTTTCACCTCTGTGGAAAACGTGATGTGACGGGTTGTGGACCACGTCGCCGCCATTCTGCCTTGTGCATTGTTTTAACAAGGTCATTGCGTTCCCACGAGTACCAAGGATATATGACGGGGGAAGGAAAAGGGGAGGAAGATCCAATTAATAAGACTTAAAAATAAGGTGTCCGACAGATTTCAGCCATGGCGGCCGATCTCAATTAAGATCAGCCTAGTGCGCAGGACATATAACATTGCACAAGTGTGCGCGCAAACAAAAGTGCACTCTCTATTCCCTTTTGTATGTAAAATCCTGTAATCCACGCGAACGAAGTCGCGGGAACACCTAGTCAGTTATAATACCTTTCATAATTACACATTTTTTTGTAATTGAGACAACGAAGACGTTAAAACTTGAAGAGACGTCACTTCTATGTCGCATTTTGTATGGAGCATGTCCGAATGATGTGCTATTGTAACAGTTTTTTTTTTTTCAATTGTGTGGCCCATTCACTACTAAATAAAAAAGGTTCACCATACCTATTCGTACATAATTGATTACTTATGTACTGCACTACTGTTACTACTGTTGATAAATAACTATATAGGTACTATAACTATTCCAAATTAACTATCATCCAGCCTCACTAAAACGGCACCTAATTCTAATTCAACGCACAGCCAAATGTTAAACTAAGTAATACGATTCTGTGGAAATAACTTCCCGTGGTTTTTCCCGCTAGGAAATGTCTCTTCAAAGAAGCCTTTACGGCGTCTCTCAAGGGTTTTCGTCTTAACTTCGACTTGCGATTTTGATATGTTATAACTGAGATTGCTTTTGAGAATGTTTATAACAAACTACGGGTCGTGTGTGCCATGAAGAGGTTTTGCGGAAGACAATTTGGAGCTTTGGGAAGTTTTGAATACACGTGTCGTAGATTATTGAGATGCTGACGGGACTTGATAATGAGCTTCTTGCGGTAGAAGTACTTTGGTTAACTAATAATTATCTTTACTGTGTATTGTATATATTATAATAAAGCTGAAGAGTTTGTTCGTTTGTTTAAACGCGCTAATCTCAGGAACTGCTGGTTCGAATTGGAAAAATATTTTTGTGTTGAATAGACTGTATATCGATGAAGGCTATATAACATTAAGCTGCGACCAATAGGAGCAAAGAAACAATGGGAAATGTGTTAAAAACGGGGAAAACGCGGACGAAGTCGTTGGCACACTTATATAAAATTTTACAAAAAAAGAAAAACCGCCTTCTAAGAGCCGACACACTAAAAATTACAAAATAATACAATACGAACATTTATAATTATTTGGTTCGGAATTTGATATGTTTTTGAATTTCGTACAGATAAGCACAGTGTGTGTTCATTGTTCTAAAAATATTGGTGACATTCCATCATCCACCATTCAAAAATTCAAAAATTCAAAATCATTTATTTGACAACACGTAAGTACAAAGAAAGCACTTTAAAAACGACAAAAGAAAGAAATCAATGAACTCTTACAGTGTTGGTCGAGGTTTTTCATTACATTTTATGATACTCACACTAGAATCAATCGGTATCGTGGGTATACATACGATTTACTTAAAGTTAGCGGCCTCATGTGACATCATTACATGGAATTGTTTGCAATATGACAATGCTTAAAAATACAATAAATTGTGCATGTGCAATACATAGTACTCAATGATAGCCAAGACCGAGATGAGGATGAGGGCCAAGAGGTCCCTGGTTCGAGTCCGGGGTCGGGCAAAATTTGTGAGTTTTTCTGTAATAAAATTACTCAGCCCGGAGTTAGGTTGGTGGTTGAACGCTCGTGCCTCGGAAAGCACGTTAAGCCGGTGGTCCTGCGTCCAAGCTCTCAACGGTCATGTCAAATTGCCGTCTCACCGAATTATGAGAGTAAGGGAATAGAGAGTGCACTTATGTTTGCGCGCACACTTGTGCAATATAATATGTCCTGCGTACTTGGCTGACTTGGCAATTGCGATCGGCTGCCATGGCTGAAATCAGTCAGACGCCTTTATATTTCCTTTGATTCATCCTCAACTTCACTCGTAGAATAGGATGTAAGGAACAAAGACACAGGCATACACTAGTGCTGTTATAAATAGTTTTCATAGTGAGAGATCCTCCTCACTAACCCATCTGCTTGTAAAAGCAACATTATGCTAATCCCGCCTCGGCGTCGCGGCGTCACAACGCTATCCACACTTCCTGTTTTGACAATGAGTGCATAAATCACTTTCAGAGCTAAATCTTAACCTTATTAGATGCAAACACGTATGTTTACATGCAAAATTCGTGACCCAATTCGGCTTAGGACTTGCAAAGAATGTGTTAACTATGTTAAAATCATACTATGTTAGTCTATTGGTGGCAAGCGACACGAAAGGACTGAGGGGTCACCGATTCAAGGCTGGGACAGGGCCAAATTTTAACTGCCTCGTTAGTCTATTGGTAGCAAGTGCTGCGTTAGGGCCGAGAGGTCCCCGGTTCGAGACTGGGGTCGGGCAAAATTTGTGCGAGTTCCCTGTAATGAAATTACTCAGCCCGGAGTCAGGAAGTTGGCAGTTGAACGCCCGTGGCTCGGAAAGCACGTTAAGCCGGTGGTCCTGCGCCCGATCCCTCATCGGTCATGTTGGATTGCCGTCTCACCGAAATATAAAAGTAAGGGAACAGAGAGTGCACTTGTGATATCTCGCACACTTCTCGATCTCAATTGAGATCGGCCGCTATGGTTGAAATCGGTCGGACGCCTTATTAGGGCCAAATTTGTTATTTCTGATAGGAAATTACTCAGCCGTCGTCAGGAAGGTGGCAGAAGCCGCTCTTGCCTCGAAAAACACGTTAAGCTGGTGATCGGCGCCTGATCTCTTATCAGTTATTGCAATCTCACCTCATATAACTATGCAAGCGAAGCAACAGAAAGTGCATTTGATTGCGCTCACACTTGAGCACTATATATATATGTTCTGCGTAGTTGGCTGATCTCCATTTAGATAGGCCGCCTTGACCGAAATCATACGGATACCTCATTATTTATTTATAATCTGGTCACAGAGCTTAATCTGGATTAAAATCTAATAAATAAATATTTCACAACACATACACTTACATTGATCTGATCCTGTGGTAAGTAGCTTAAGCACTTGTGATAGGGGTATCAGAATCAACAGTGGATACACAAATATACTTAAATATATTTAATAATACACCCAGACACGGAACAGACACCGATGTTCGTCACACAAATATTTGTCCCGGAATCGAACCCACGACTCTTGGAACCGTAGATAGTAAACCTGGGTCACTAACCACTGTTCCACCTAGCCAGTCAAAACAATGAGCAAATAAACAAAATAGTGCACAATCGAATGTACAAGATTGATAAAAAAAACCATAGTCCCTACTCCTAATAGACACAGGAAATTGGGGACCCAATCAAAGACGACCGTCACAAATAACAATCTGACCGGAAGAGTCCTTCAGTGTATTAGGTATGCGTTTCGGTGACTCCCATCAAACCTTTTAAGTCTGGCCCATTATTTCGCCATCCCAATTACGGAGATGCATCCCTTTCAGTGTCGTACGTTAGAGTGAGAGGCAAAGGCAATAAACTGAAGCTATTCAGCCAGTTAACACGGCATTAAGTACCAATCAAGCGTCGAATTCTGGGTATATAGCTTGTCCTATTATGCCTTAGACTGATTATACGTGTAGGCTGGTGAGTTTTATGATACAGTTTGGCACTCGTAAAGTCTGCACTTTGGCTATGATTCTGAAGAGAGCAGTAAACTTAAATTTAAGTGTAGACTCTGAATCAATCGTTTGTAGAACCGTCAGTTAATTTCTTTCTGGTTCGATGGCATTTGGTAGCTTTTCCTGCAAATTTGTTAGTTTATTTATTTATTGCATACATTTAAGTACATTAAATAATAAATATTACACAACATCACATACATTGATCTGATCCCGTGGTAAGTAGCTTAAGCACTTGTGTTACGGGTATCAGAATGAACATCGGATACAGAAATGACCTTAAATATATTTAATAATACACCCAGACACGGAACAAACACCGATGTTCGTCACACGAATATTTTTCCCGAGTGGGAATCGAACCCACGACTCTTGGAACCGTAGGTAAACCTGGGTCACTAACCATTGTTCCACCGAGCCAGTCAAGTTTTTGCCGGTTTGTAAATGAAATATCGTCGATGTCGAAATTAAAATGTTGTATTGCTATAGTTAAATAAATAAATACACAAAAAGTTGCCCAGAGCTATCGGATCCGCCAGAAAAAAAAAACAATAGCGTCGAACGTCAAAACCTTTTTAATTTTTATTCTATACTAGCTGTGCCCGCAACTTCGTCTGCGTAGAATAGTGACTTTCGCCAGCATTTTGATTGTAGGAAATTGCAGTTAAAGTAAATAAAGCTACAAAAATTATAAAAACTATTAGAGCAGAAAAGATCATTAAACTTAGTAATTGATAATATTAATATCCAGGAAAGAAGCAGATTAATTGTTGATAAACAACATGTAACATTTTTCATTACAAATCGGTCAGCTAAAAGAGGATTCACTTGCTCAATAATTTATTTTTGGTCTAAGCAATGCTCCAGCCTGATGAGGAGAGTCACTTATTTGGCAGAATCAGGTTTCAATTGTTGCAAACAGCATAAGTACTGTACCTACGTAGTTAGTACATAAAATTGATGTTTGATATTAGGATAACTTCAAAAAACGTCTTAAAGTATCTATAAAGGCTGTGTGTCGCCATGTGACGAATTAATCAGTATTTGCTATGCTACTTTGTTATGTGCCACTTTTGCGTATTGTTTATTTTTTTGTTTATTTCTCGAAGATTGTATTGTATCCGTAATAAAACAATGATATAACAACGTGAAAACGTAAGTTTAATAAAATATAACTTATTTATTACTTTTAGTATTTGAAGCAATATATCGAAGTTATAGAGCACAGTGACATCTTTTGAACTAACCAAGAACTAAACACTCATATTCATATCAAATGTGACAGCATTAAAATTTGACATGACTTGCCAGCTAAAAACATGATAGTTGGGGAGCCCAACGTAGGTTTTGCCGTCTTGATCAGACTCAGACTCGGTCTTGTAAGATTTTTATATGGGAGACTTCTTGCACCCTTTCATGTACCTCTACCGAGTATGAACACTTCACAGGATAGTTGTAGTAACAAATATTCAAGGGGCACATGCCCAATTTTCTAATGATCTATGTGATAATATTTGTAACAATTTGTATATACGATAATTTTATAACATCCAAATTTTTTACGTGAATGTTTATAAATTCCCCTTTATATGCTTAGAATAGCGATATCCCTCTATATATACATTTAGATAATACCGAACAGCCTATCAATTGGAAAAATACAAACCAGCAATGCAAGCCAGCAAGCAAATATTGGACAACTGACCACCTCCATACCGAAAACCAGATAGAAGAGAAATGTAGCGAATTTAATAAACTTTTGTACCTGGCCTTTGTGGATTATTCAAAAGTCTTTGACGGTATCACCCACATCAATCCAATTAGCTTTCTCTTCTTCAGCAAAACGTCGAACCCACATACATAAAACTTCTCCATATTATTTACCAACAAAGCACAGTCGATATCAAACTGCACACTGAACGCCTGACATTCAAAACACAAAAAGGTGACTCCCTATCACCAAGTCCAAAGCTTTCCAGTAGCACGCTCCAAGAAGTCTTTCAGGTCACTATGATATTCTTAGGCAACAAAAGTAATTGGTGTAGGGGATAGATGGCTGATAAACTTTCGCCTTGCAGATGACTTTTTCTCATCGCAAATAAGTATACCTCTACAGAACTTGAGTTGATGCTCGAACAGCTGAGCGTAGAAAGCTTTGAGGTTAGACTGACGATGAATAGATCCAAAACCAAGGTCATGATCAAGAGCACCAATGATAGGATTGCAGTCAACAGGCAGGTAAAGCAATATGTAGAGGAGTATATACTTGGGCTAGGCAGTCCTTCGAAAACAGGCAGGACAAAGAAATAATCCGTAGAGCAGACAAAACCTGGAAAAGCTTCTGGTCCATGAATGGGTACATGAAGGGTGATCTTCTTATATCACTGAACCGCAAATATATCCTATCCTAACTTCCACACAATCTTGGTCCCCCACCGAAAATCAGAAGTCCAAACTCAACGTTTTTCAAAAAGCTATGAAGCGGAGTATCATAGGTATTAAGTTAAAAGAAAAAATAAATATGTTACCATCCACTCTCGTACTGGTATTGTTGTTGGTCAAAACTGATGTAGCAATGGGCGGGGAATGTGATGTGAAATGTGCGAGGATAAAGAACAATAGATGGACCAGAATTGTTACACATCGCGTGCCTGAGACGATTTTCGCCGAAGAAGACCCAAGAAAAGGTGGTATGAAGATCTGGTCCATGTATCAAAGAACTGGCAAGTCCTAGCATGTGCCCAGCAGTGAGGTGATACAGGTTAAGAAAAAAAATTACAGATTATTAAACAGCAGGACTTCGATAGCAACTTGAACCTCCTGCATAAAAATGTAACGCGCTGAAGTATCTCAAGATTATGTGTTTTTCAACAGACGCAAAGATTAATTATAACTTTGTGGTCCAAATCGTCACAATGACACTTTTTAGGGATTATTTAACATGCACTTTGAATGACTGACACGGTCAAATAACTTTTTTCTTTAAACAAATTGTTACCAGGTAGCTCTCCTGTATTCAACGCTGTCCCCCCACTTATAAAGAAAGGGTAATAAACTTTTTTCTTATTTAGCGTAACCTTTCTATTCCGATTCCATGTTGTTCGAGTAACTGCAAATCTAGCTATTGACCTCCCCTACTATGGCGTTTTGCTCAATAAAGTAGTCCGTATAGTCCTAGTCAGAAGGTTCATTTTGGTCGATATACTTTTACCATTTTTGTACGTGATCTAATAAAGTTAGATTTTTTACTATCCTACAGGAATTTCTGTGACTAAAAGTATTTAAGATCTTGACCGGGGATGTATGTTACCACCATGCAAAATTTTATTTAAATCGGTGTAATAGTTTCAGAGATCAGTCATTTATTAAGGTTTTTTGAATATCCCACGGGAACCAGACAACTGTCAGTGATTTCAAGTATCCTATGCATTTTTCCGGAATTTAAAATACCTTCGTGTAAACTTTCATTTAAATTGGTTCAGCCGTTTAGGAGGTCAGTCGAAACAAACAGACAGAGATACAATTTTTTTTTAAGTATGAGGATGTGTTCTACTACTATCAAAACATATCCCTGACTAATTTTTTTTCGTTTCTAAGAAAAGTACAAGAATTTTTGCCTCTATGTTTTTATTATAGTATAGATAAGTTTCCATCCATAACTACATTTCCGTGAAGTTGTCCATAGTGTAAAGAATCTATATAGTATTTATATATAAAAATGAATTGCTGTTCGTTAGTCTCACTAAAACTCGAGAACGGCTTGACCGATTTGGCTAATTTTGGCTTTGAAATGTTCGTCGTAGTCCAGGGAGGTTTAACGATGAGAAAATATAATAAAAGGCGAGGGAGGTAGTTATTTTACACTATGCTTCTTTACATGATATACCAACGCACCGCCTTCTTAAAGCTCCCTTTTCGAAGTCATTTAAAAATGGACGCGGACTAAACCACGCAAAATGTAAAGATTTATTCCACCGCAACATTAGATTCCTCCAGAAATTGGCATAACTGCGTATAGTGATGTGACGGGAATACGTCAGGCCCAACGCAGCACGCGTAATCCCGGGCTATCCCGCGGGACGCGCGTTAGTATTCAGCCTGGGCGCGGGCATACTGCGCATATCTGAACGCCCGAGGGAACAAAACCAGATTCCGGGATCCTTGTTTTCACGGGATTTGAGGGAAATAAAATATCGACGACGGCTTGGTGATTGGGCGACGATGGATTGGACGGGTTGGAAAGGTAAGACTAGGGGTGCTTTTCGAAAATGTCGTTTCGAAAGGAAAATCTATGCAGCGCCGCGTTGCAGTCGACTGTTATCTAAGATAAGCCGAAAGGCCAAGCATATTTTCTAAATTCAAGAAGAGTATTCATTCAGAACTGAACGAGATGGATTTCATTGAGAATTGAGATTTTTAAAAAAAAGCATCGGTGGCCCTATGTGGTGGCGCATGGCAGGCAACGACCTAAACTATAGAGTTTATGTCGTTGCCTGCCATGCGCGGGGTCGTTAGTTCAAACCCCGCCACTGAGTTTTCAAAATTGAAATTTATATGTGCGATTACTCGGTGCTTTACCGATGAAGGAAAACATCACGAGGAAGCGAGCACACTTACGAAGAAATTCTAAGGTTATGTAGTCGACCAACCCGCACTTGGCCAGTGTGGTTGACTAAGGCCTTATAGCCCTAGTTAAGGGTAGGCCCGTGCCCCTGCAGTGAGGACGTATATGGGCTGATGATGATTCATTGAGGTGTAAGAGAAGAAGTATCCTAATTCGAAGACAATGACTTCAAATTAACTCAACAGACCTGGTTATAACCAGGTCTGTCGAGTTAATGAGGAGAACAATGATATTTCTATCAAAATAATGGTATCCATTTCAAATAAGCTCTGTAGAGTTTCATTCTACTTATTCTTAATGCAAGGCAAATCCAAGGATTTCAAATACCGATGAGCTTTTTCAAATTTTACGCAACAGTGAGTAAATTTCGATAGACCTACCTACTATACGTATACGTATCTTAATTTAAGAAGAACATAAAAATGAAGCCAGCTTAAATAAGCTAAAAGCAAATAATAAATTGGTAGATTATATTAAGGCAGCAACTTGAATTTTTATACCTTTGATAATACATTAGTATTCGCTTTTACGAAGCCACTTAAACTAAACAAGACTACATCTTCTATTACCATCTTACTTGCTTATGAATGAGTACCCTAAAATCGCATAACGTAAACAAAGTCTAGGCAATCCCCCTGGATTTCGCGACACAAACGAACTCATAAATTATGAAAATATTCAATTTGTCATCTCGCAAATACATAGGGAACGGGGGACGTCAAATTTTCCGACCAATTGAATAATAATCTCGATTTTATACCTTTTATGTGGAGGAGATAGAACGTCAAATGATTTAATTTTCCTCCGTGGCAGCGATTTGCAAGCCAATTTAACTGTATTTATCAATGTACTCCTATGAAAATGGGTTACATCATAAAGCTACGTCGAAAAGCTACGCAACGCTATCAATATCGATGGACGTATGACAGTTTTGTTCTGCTTTTTATTGAATTTGTTTATTATTTTTCTTATGTCATATCATCGCTCGATATGATGAAAATGGCAAGTGCTGTGGACACGTCATGTCATTAGTGCACTCGTATGTACTAGAAATGATCGTAATAATGTACAAATGATGTAATATTGTACACTACACTGTTTGTGTTCATTAAAAAATTAAATATGCGATTTGTCACGATGTTGTCTATTAAAAGTGCTAACATTGTACACTTTGAACAGTCAACAGCTCGTCATATATATGTCGCAGTCATCTGGTTGAATCAGCGATTTGATTGTATCACTAGCGCGTTCATTAAATGACGACGTTCAATTGAATGACTAGGTCGATCGTTGAATGAACAATCCACACTCAACGTCCAACCAGTTAGCTGATTCAAAACATAGCCCTTTGAACATAGCGGACGTAAAATCAGTCAGGTGATTGTAATTTAGTTAATTTTTTTTCCACTGCGGCGTTAGTGCTCATCAAAACAAAGATGGCGTCAAACCGCTGGTACAGATCTAATCGAATGGCACTGTGTTGATATTTTTTTTAGTGAAAATGAGATTTAAAGTGACTTAACCGTAAAAGAATTGAGACAGCATGGATGTACCGATTAATACGCTGTCACCGGCTACTTTAAAAGAAAAAAATCTGGCAAAACTGGCCAGTTATAAAGGTGTGTTATGTCATGTCCTCATTTTTTAATCTTAAGTTTCTTATCTTTTAGTTGCGCACTTATGGTTACCCTAATCAAACATTCAAAGTCAGCTATATCCCATTCAACGACTACGTTATATTCAACAACTTCACGAGTTGTCCTTTAGTCATTCAATCAAATGTCGTCATTCAATGAACGCGCTAGTGATCCAATCAAATCGCTGATTTAACCAGATGACTGCGACATATATATCGCCACCCGCTCCCCCGCAAGTCCAGTAATGATTACAATGCTTGGAAGCATCATCATCATCATCATCATCATCAACATCATCATCATCGTTATCAAACAGAGAGAATAAATACTTTATATCGTAAACAAAAGCGTCATTTTCGATATATCAACGTTGGTTACACCTAGTAAACTGTTAACTGTAAGTCAAAAACATTATATAATTTATGTTTGATATGAATCATCATGCGGTCATATTTTTTGATTATATCAAAAAATATGACCTCATGAATGTTGCTGGTGAAGATTATCTGATCTTGAGTTTTTCGAGTTACTCAGCCAGAGTGAACCCAGTCGAAACGTCGGGCAGTAAGTAGCAATGTAATTGATACTCCTAATATCGCGTGTAGACCCAAAAAGACTAATATTTAACAACATAATTATAGATGTACTTACTCCACATGAATAATATTCTATTCATCCCGTAGAGATATGCAAATACCTTTGTCCCACGATTTGCTAAGTGCCGAAACTCTGTACTTAGTTAAGTTTACTCTGAACGGAGAAACTTGACCTGTAAACTAGGTCTGAATTCGGGAGTTAAAGACTTAGGTCCGGAGTCAACACTGGTCTAGGTAATAAATAGGCCAGCTAAAATAAGACCTGTGTGAGAGATCGTATGAATAGATCGGGAGTTAAAAACGATTACAATGAGGGGCTAAAATAAATTTTAAATTATGATGTAAGTGATATTTGATAGATGTGGATGAAGCGAATATGGTGTGCCAGGACCTTCTGGGAAAAGGCGTGATTTTATGTGTGTATGTATGAATGTGCACTATACACCGTGAAATTTGAGTGGTCGTTTTCCCGTGGCAGAACGATTTGCATTAAGTAATACTATAGAATCATGCAAATTGTTCCTTGAAAAAAATTTTTTTTCAAATTTTAAAATAATTTTCCATCTCGAAAACGAGAGAAGCTATCGCTGTTTTTTAAGATGTGACGTAATGTGGTACTGCTTGCCGCATGTAATCGATGTCTAAAGCTAAAGAAGCTCTACGCCCTAAGTAATAAAGTGGTACGAACGTACTTTCGAGTTTGGTTATATACCTTTCGCTAAACCGGCATTTATTGATTTTAACAAAAAAGAACTGCAAAAATCTATTGTGCTACTAAGGTAGAATCATTTTGCTGCGGGAAAGCAACCACTAAAATTTCACGGTGTATTTGAAGACATACGCGTAAAGACTTCATGTTTTGTTAGATTTATCTTTAGAATAATATTATGTGGACTTCACGACCGTTTCACATCAGGTGGAGTGGCCGCTTTCCATCCTGAACTTCTATAAAAAAAACAAAGATTTTAAATAGTCTATGGCTAATTGTCTATGGCGGGTATGGTAGGTCCAGTAGTGGTGAGACTAGACTGCACACTGCCTCGCGCTTGCTTTGAGTTAGTTCTTAATGCAATTTTGAGTGAGAAAAGTGGTACAGAACATAGCTTGCAATGCCAGTTTTTACAAACCAAAAGAAACCAGACAAAGTATTCCTCGCCATATGTATAGCTATTAATTTTCATGCAAGATATTTCAATGTTGTATTCACTTTAAAGCTGGATGTACACAGAAATAACTCTAAACATAAAGTTAATGTCGAGTGAGAAGAAACCTAAAGTCTAAAACTGAAAATACAGCGTCAATGATAAATAAGCTACACTTATAACCAGACCAAACTTAAATCACAAAATAATAATTATATTTTAAATCAATATAACCGTGGCGCTTCTAAACTTTATTGTAAAAACAATTTTCCAATACCGAAATAAGTCCAAATCAAAATTAACTTATTCAAATTTTATTTGTGGAAAAGTTAACATTTAAATCTAAATCATAGCCGAAATAATTCAATCCTGAAATATTATTCGCTTTATTGTAATTTGAATTCATAAATTGCTAGTAAAACTATGAACATAATAGATAAATCAAATTACACATGCTTTTACCAATAGTGGTAAAAACAAAGTATTTGTTTGTGTGAATTATAGTACCTAGAAGCCCGGCTTCATTAAATTAATTTGTCCACGCCTTTTCTATTAGATTTTACGGGTGACATAATTGTACAAGTTACGCATTTTATGTAAGAAACAACAATAACTAAACTCCACATGGCACCAAAAATAAAGCGCCCTCCCGTACTACACTACACAAATAATTAATCAATTGAGTCTATTTTTCAAGTCGGACAATCCAACAAAAACTGATCACTCATCGAGATATGAATCAATTTACTTTTGTTGGCCAGAAAATCGAATGGAAATGATTTATTAATCGACTGCGTACGTCATCGTTGGGGCGAACAGTCGTTTACAAATAGTACCGGACATAAAAATAGAAGTATGATAGTCCGGGAGGTGGTAGCCTAAAAACTGTTGGATACCATTCACATTCGTTCGTGTCTCTCTATGGCTAAATCGGCTTAACTAAACTGACACTAACTGACATTTTTCTAACGAATGGCATAGACATAGACAGAATGGTGTTCTAATTCGTATAGACACATATACACATTTAAACTGGAATTTAAATAGTAAAAAAATACGAATTACTTTGATTAAACATTTTGATTGCCATTTGTTTCTGTTGACTACTATAAAATCATTATAGTATAATTCATAGTCGCTTTCCGCGTCTGTCTGATCCTATGTATGTATAAATCTTAAAAACTTCACAACGGATTGATGCGGTTATTTATAAAAGATAGTAATACAATATTACAGTTTAGTATTATTAGAAAATATGATTAAAGTAGGTAAAGGCACTATCTTATAAAAAAATAAAAATAAATTTAGATAATATTATGTACACTAATGATTTCAAAACTGTTATTGTGCGACAGGCACACATGGATATGGATTTCACTACAGCTTACCATAAGGTGAGAAAAAGAAAATGAATAAATCCATACGTTTGAACTTATTAAAACTCATAGGTACGAGGGTAATTTTTAGACTCTAAGTATACAATTTTGGCAGTTACAACATGCACGTTCCATTACACAAAAAACATCTCATAATTCACAACACTCCACACTCATTCCTGTATACGTAATAATAGCGAGAGTTTCGCTTTTAAAACTGTTCAAATGTTTCTTTTCACTTTTCTTGTTTCATATTCCGCCATATTTGAAATGCTAATGTAACCCAGACTTATGAGAGCCATAACTTCATAAATTGAGCTTGGTTTCCTTGTTAAAAGTACTGTGGGGTATTTGAATTCATTAACTTGCTGAAGTTCGTTTTGTATGTACTTGCATCTTTTTGTTTTTAGGGTTCAGCGTTTGATGAGGAAAAACCTTCAAAGTAAAAAAGCTTCGATGGCCAAGAGGTTTAGGATCTCTTTCATGCTATGCGAGAGATCGCCCATTCAAACACCGCCACGTCCCACTGCTGTTTTCAAATTTAAAATTAATTTGTACGATTATTCGACGCTTTAACGGTGAAGGAATACATCGTGAGGAAACCTGCACATCTACGAAGAAATTCTAAGGTTGTGTAGTCAACCAACCCGCACTTGGCCAGCCTGTCAACCACGGCTGATCGCCCTAGTTAAGGGTAGGCCCATGCCCGATCAGTGGGGACGTATATGGGCTGATGATGATGATGATCATTTGACTAGCGGGTAAATACAAACGCTTCAGTTCGATAACCACAGATTTGCAGATTAGTAGGCTCCAAATTCAGAACTGCCATACAAATTATGAATTGAAGCATCAAACTGTCAAAGTTTTCATTATCTTCCCAGAATTCAGATGGCAGGACATCAAATTCTGAACAAATACCTACGAGGATGAAGCTTGGTGATAATTATAGGGTTAAGGTACCTATCGATTTACACTCGTTACACGGCAAATATAGATGTATTGACTGCAATTACAAAAATACTCTAGGTCAATATCCCTTAACAGGGGATAAAATGACCAGAAGTTTTTGTGGTTTTTTCAAAGATGTCACATTTTTAAATATCTGGGATATATCCAGGACTTTTTCACACACGGTCATCTGACCCCAAACTAAGCAGAGCGAACTTTGGGCGTCAGAGCCTTATATATATAGATATTTATAAATGCATACTTAAATACGTAATCAGTACGTACGTGTCCGGACCCAGACACGGAACCAACACCGATGTTCATAACATAAATATTTGTCCCGAGTGGCAATCGAACCCACGACTCTTGGAACCGCCAGTCAGGGTCACTAACCACTGTTCTGGCACCTTTTTAGTAAACACCGACACCGAGAGTAATCAATATTTTTCGTCATTTTAATAATTAATATACGGAACTTCACAATCTGAATCTCAACCCACGGCTGACCGATTTCATTATAAAGGATTTGCGAATCCTGACAAACCTAGTTGACTGATGACGACACAATATAAATTCTAATTTATTTCTTTCGTCATCCATCACCCTTCGTTGGTGTATTACTTGCCCACTGTATAAAGAATGTTTTTTTTTTTTATTTGTTAATACCTACTTTGAAATAAGGTCTTATTAACGCTGTGGTAGGTGCTAGAAAATAAAGAAGTATTTTTTTCACTTAGGTAAAGATTTTAAGCTATTGCATAGCTTTTATCGCGGGCTTTGAGCGCTGCGACCGAACCAAGAAATTCCGTAACGAAGTAAACCTCACAATCGTCTAACGTCGTTTCAGTTCGGTAGACTTCGGCACGGTGTTTGTGTGCGTGCGGTTAGACGTATTGTACGACTCTACGAAACTCGCACGAATCGAGACGAGCTGCTCCGATATCAGACGATGCGATGCAATAGCTATACCGCGGGAGTCCCCGAGTGCCACACGTCTTTATTAAAAATCAGGTCTTTGTTTAGAGTACGATGAGTACGTGGCTTAATTTTTATTGGTATGAAACATAACTCAAATAATTTTGTTACGATTATAATATTACTAGAATATTTATGGATTTAAAAAATACTATCATAGAATTTACTGAAGATTTAATCAATCATTTCAATAGTACTGGGTAGATACAAAATAAGAAGGTTTTTTATGGAAATTATATTTTTAAAGTTCTATTAAAAGATACGCTTATTAACTTTAAAAAGTTCGACAAGTATAAAAATATAATTGTATCATAATTATGTTCTACATTTTCCACCGCATTGATTTCTGTTATATTAAAAATACATTACTACTTGCTATTAACATCCCTTGTCGATTGACGTCAACAAACAAAACGAATCAGGAAAGTTATCGAATAAAAAATCGAAAGAATCAAACGGCAATCCGATGGCCGAGAGCTTTTTTAATATTTATTCAACACTACCTATAATTGAGTTTTAAATTATTAATGAAAAACTGAAAGCGAAAATACATACGCGGGCGAAGGTTTTGATTGGACGAGGTTGTGACGTAGTTTGTCTATGGCCTATAGTTTAATACCTGTTCTGATAAAGGGGCACAGCAGTGGACGGCCAAGTCGGACACTTTTGCGCCTTTCATTTTTATATAATTTTTTGTTGTTTTTTGGACAGATTAAAAAGTGTAGGGTAAGACTAATCTGCTCCCCGCAAGTTCGGCGATAATGACAAGTAGAAGTAGATAGTCAGTTTGAAAAAACGAATTTATGTTGAAAGCTTAATACGAAGCTTTTAACTTCGTTTAAATTCGTTTTCTAAGCATAATACTGCAAAAATAAACAAAGCAAATAAGCACATAGAATTTTCTAATATAATAAATAGGTAGTTCATCTGTGATTATGACCCCCCCCCCCCTGAAGCACTTAACATTTCTTCATTGAACACATACTTTCTCCATTACTGAAGAATAATCTTGAGTCCACACTACTTTATCCACCATATTATTTTTCTACATTCAACCTTGTGTGAAGGACTTAAGATTAGTTTTTGGTCGGCTGCGTTAGTGTTATCGAAGTTACGTCAGCAGTCTAAGCTACGAATTAACTTTGTGCGATATCACTAAGCTTTTGCTTGCCAGTAACCCTCCTTAGGGAATATGAGGTATTTTGTAAATGAAAAATACTCCGTGAGAAAAGAAATAGTGTAAATACAACTTCTTACATACCGGATTAAAGGTGTTAGTGAAATGCAAGGAATATGTCTCCACTTTTAAATAAACCCTACCCTTTCTAAAAAAACACTGGGAAATAAAATTTCAAAAAGACGAGTAATAATTCATCATCCCATATAAGTCCCCACGACTGGAGTACGGGCCTAGCCTAAACCAGGGCGATAAGGCCTTAGTCTACCACGCTGGCCAAGTGCGGGTTGGTTGACTACACAAGCTAAGAATTTCTTTGTAAGTGTGCAGGTTTCCTCATGATGTTTTCCTTCACCGTTAAAACGTCGAATGTTCAAATGAAATTCAAATTTGAAAAACATAGTTGTACGTGGCGGGGTTTGAACTGGCGACCAATCGCATGCCAAGCAACAACCTTGCAATGCGAGAGGCCATCGACGCTTTTCGATGATAAATTATAATTTATAACTCGAGTCATAAATGATGAGGATGGCTATTCCCCTTAAGTAAGTATCGTAGCTAGATACAAATGAAATTTTACTCCGATACTTCATTAGTACTACTTCGATTGTACAAAAAAGTCCTCCAGGCAGCCTTGTGACCTAATTAGTTCCAAGGATACATTTTAATGGAAGTATCAATTAGTATTGTCTATTGATTGCGCTAACAAAGCACTAGGTACACATTTGAAACACTATATTTAACGGTTTAAACTCGCGTAATAATAAACTAAACAGTGATCATAGACATGGGAGGTTCAAGAAAAGTATTAAGCCACAAATAATAAAAACGGATCGCTGTCTATACATGGACTAGTTGTGCCAGCGACTTCGGCCGCGTTCTCCCCGTGTTTGCACATTTTTCTTTGCTCCTATTGGTCGAAGCGTGATGTTATCTAGCCTAAAGCCTTCCTTGACAAATGGTCTTCTCCTTAGATGTAACTGTTGGTTTATATCAATAGATTCATTTAAAAAAAAAGTTATGCTAATTTTTAGAATCGTATCGAACTTTCTGGGCGCGGTGACGCTGGTGAATTCGCTGGAACAGTTAAGTTTTTAACCGAATTTGATCCCAGAATTTGTTTGATTTCAAAACTATTAATATTTAACACAAAAAACTCACCTGGTTCCTCATTTAAGTTGTCTTGGGAGAGACCTCTGCAAATGACAGCAACAAAAACGACAACGATCGCACTGTACGCGCCTTTCCCGCCAAATACCGACGCCATCTTGGTTTTAATGGCGCGCTGTCATCGCAAGTACGGAGGCCGCATTGTCTCTCAACTTATTGCCTTTGTTGTTCAGGGATAGAGATGTTTCTGCAAATAATGAAAAGGTGAAATTATTATTTTTGTAATTTAGGTTTTTATTTTATAAACTAGCGGTCCACACTCTCTTTGGTATGTCATGCATATTTTAAAAATATTTTTATTAGCCTTCATCTTCAACAAGTATAACTTTGAAGTAAACGCATCAAAATCCGTTGCTTCGTGCTAAAGGGACATTTATATAATTTTAAACTGTCATGGTTATACACATTCACCCGTGATCATGGCGCTTGCAACAGTGCCGAAATATCGGGAGCTCATTAAAACAAAACAACATGGTAAATATCCCGGACACTTTCAGTTTTCTAAAGGGACATTTGTTACAAAGATTCTCTTGGGGCTGCGAAATAACAAAGGCTCCTTTTTTACGATAATATATAACGGAATAAACAATACCAACCTTTATGTTTGTTTGTCTTTAGTGCTACTTAGAGCCCTATTGTAATTTTTGAAACTGAACCATTTTCCATACATAAAATTTGGACATTTCGGGGGAGCGAAAACATAGCTCTCACAAAAAGAATTTTTTTTTTTGAGAGTCATCCGCTCTCCTGAAAGTCCGATGATGATGACAAAGCTACTCCAAGCCATCATCGTATGTTAAGCGTGAAACAATGGATTTTGCTACGAGTTTATACGTGACAATATAACAATTTATTTACTGTCAATCAGATCTATACCTATGGATACATGTAACCTATATTAAACTGATACAATAAACCGGAATTTCATTGTCAAATAAATCCCAACAAGTTCAGAATTTGCATGAACAATTCCTACATCGTTTTTCACCTAAAATACAAATCCATAGACAATAGCCAATATGTGTTGCAAAACCAACTAAAGAGTAGATAAATTAACATCGAAACTAGTTGTTTAACTTTAACTGTGTAATAACAACTGCGGGACTGGTTATTGGCTTTTACATTAAAAATAAATAACCAATTGATCTAGATTTGTTAAACAAAAAAAACGTAGAAAACAGTGCAAATTTATAGATTGTGTTTATTTCTATTATTAGACACGTGTTTCTATTTTTCCCGTTTTAACCCTTAGCACTATTACTTTTCTGTTTGTATGTATGTCCTGTCTGTTAAATAGTTGGAATGTTCACAAATGATGTATTCATGTTGGCTCTAAACAACGAATCATAACAAAAATATTCAATGGCAGCGATTTTAGGTACCATTCGTGGGCGTGTGTTTTCAAAATAATATCGCTCTAGTCTTTATCGTGAGTAGCATCAATATTAAAATATATTATACTACTTCATTACAATATTTTTTTATTACTATCTCCATCCAATTGCCTCCAACACGGACATTCCGCGAAACGCACACCTACAAATAAATCCAACACAAAACCCATGTATTCTATTTCCGTCGAAACCTCGCGATATCCCGTCCAACTTCCGTTCGGGATATTCTGAAACCTGTTCAATTCGTTGGAAATTATTGAATTTAATACGTGGCCCGGCTCACGGGGCCTTTGTGCCTGGACTTTTGACGCCTGCAAAACAGTGGAACGGAAATGTGGTTGGCTATTCTGAAAATACTTACATTCCCGGATGCACTAATAGCAAAATTAACTTGGGACAAACTTAGCCGGGGTAAGAGATGGACATTAATATTAAATATTCACCTTTTCAAATGTAGTATGTTTATTTATAGTTATGTCGTAGGTATTGCTTATTGATTTTGTTATCGGTTGGGTAAAGGTTGTAAATTCAGAGTAGGTAGACAGCATATAGGAAGAAAGAAAAAAATCTTTTATTGATCTCTCTAGTCACAAAACACATATTACGTTCGTACAACGTAATTACAAGATAATATTAAAATAGCTAGCTTTCCGCCCGCGACTCCGTCCGAAGTAATTTCAAGTAGCAAGTCACAAATACCCGTTACGTGACTCTAAGCTCAGATTCAAATCGTGTTGGTTTAGGTTTTCATATTTCATAGATGAACAGTGAAAAATTCATGAATGTGATATTTTATCAATTTTAAAGCTTACATCAAAGGTTTAAAAAGCACTTAAACAACAAATGAAAAAGACAAATTTAACAATAAAACAAAAACCACCTTCAAAACTCCGACATACTAAAAATTACAAAATAATACAATGCGAACGTTTATTATCTGGGTAGGAATTTGATATGTTTTTGAAGGCGGTGTCAAACAAATTTTTAGAACAACAAACACGTGTTTTTCTGTACGAGATACAAACGGCACCGCAATAATAAAAAATAATTACATAACACACATACCTAATTGACAAAAAGTTCCTATAGTAACCGTAATTTATTATCGCTAAAGCGCTAATATTTAACAGAACCTTTGACTAACAATAGAGGAAACAAAGCAGCCAAAAGCTCTACTACTTCCTTCCACAGATATATATATTTTTAATACGTAAAGTCCTGACACTTTCCGAGTTGTTTACGTCGAACCTTCAGATGGGAGGGATGATACAATCCCTCATAAAACATGGTTTATGGCTTAATAGTCAGCAAGTCCAGGAGAGGGTCACGTCTAAGGCTGGGAGAGCCTACGGGGATAAATGGGCTGGTAGAGCGACTGCAAGTTGAGTTGATAGTGGGACAATGTAAAACTAAAAACGCAATGCAAAGATGATTACTGTTGTAGGCTTTACGAGATTTATCACTTTAATGTCAAAATATGATTACTTTTTTTCAATTATTTTTCAATTAATTCACTTGGAACAAAACACAGATATTTTGTCCCAACATCACACAAGCATTTTTACCGAGTGGGAATCGAAAACACGACTTTTGGCACAAGAGACAGTAAAACATCATTCGACGCTTTAACGGTGAAGGAACACATCGTGAGGGTAGTCGACCAACCCGCACTTGGCCAGCGTGATCGACTAAGGCCTTATCGCCCTAGTTTAGGGTAGGCCCGTGCCCCAGCAGTGGGGACGTATATGGGCTGATGATGATGATGATGAGACAGTAAAATATTTAAAATAAATGGATTGGCCGAGTTAGTATGTTTACTGCACTTAGTATGCCTATCCTTACTAATATTATAAATGCGAAAGTAACTCTGTCTGTCTGTCTGTCTGTCTGTCTGTCTGTCTGTTACGCTTTCACGCATAGAGTACTGAACCGATTTAAACGAAATTTGGTACAGATATAGTCCAGAGCCTAGAAACGGTTATAGGCTACTTTTTAACCGACTGCGCTATAAAGAAGTAATGTTTTACCCGTTAAACATCTCTACGCGGATGAAGTCGTCACAGCCCAGACCACTGGACGGAGCGAGATGAAATTTAGCAAGCAGGTAGATGTTATGACAAAGGCATCCGTCAAGAAAGGATTTCCCGCAATTCCCACGGGAACGCGAATTAACGGGAAAAACCTTTTGTATGAAAAATATTAACCGCATAAGTTAGACGCTTGAAATTTGGCATGCAGGTACCTTAATAAATTTAAAGCTTAGTTGCAACAGGATATTGTAAAATTCCCACGGGAACGGGAGTAATAGGGAAAAAACTTTTGTATGAATAAATCTAAACCGCGTAAGATAGATGATTGAGATTTGGCATGCGGGTACCCTAATGAACGCAAAGCTTACTTCCAACACGATATTACAAAATTCCCATGGGAACGGGAGTTATTGGGAAACAACTTCTGTATGTTAAATCCCTTACGGGGTTTCCAAAATATTATATAGATATAGAGATATACCCGAAGCGAAGCGAGGGCGGGTCGCTAGTAAGAAATAAATGAATTAATCTAAACCTCATAAACACCTGCATACTTGTTACCATCGGTATTATCGTCAATCACTTCATGCATGGTCGTCGATTACGGGTATTTTTGATTTGACCCTTTTTCAGAATTTGACCTATATTGACCTATTTGGTTGATGGCCGCTTGAAAACAATGTTCAAATACAAAATCCAGCACTGTCCCGCTATTTAGGTAACATACCTATACTTTCAGCACTAACTGGACGACATAAGTCAAAGCATGTTAGAATGTATGGCCGGCGCATTCTTAAGGCGTACGACCGATTTGTGTGTGCGCAGGACATATTATAGTGCAAATTTTGGCTGACCCCGGACTCGAACCGGGGACCTCTCGTTCGTTACGCAGCGCTTGCTACCAATAGACCCACGAGGTAGTTTTACCTTACAGCCCTTTGGAAGGCGTGTTTATTATTATGTCACTATATTTCCGCCCGCGACTCCGTCTGCTAAATTTACCGCATTTACAGAGGCAGCCAGAGGAAACCCTTAGTGGGCGGTGATGCGCCCTAGTTGGATCCGACCTTGAGTAATGAGCCTGTTTCCTTATTGGAAACCCAACGTTTTAGCTCCGGGTGACTTGATTTTAGCTAAGTTTAGAATATTGGGTACATAAGCAATGCAAGGTAAATTTTTAATAACCGGCGATTAAATTGTAATTGTGTGAATAGTATTAACGAGCATGAAAAATCAAAATCAAAAATTTCTTTATTTAGGTAGGTTATTTAAATGCACTTATAAATCGTCACATTAGTAATAATAAGATTCTACCACCGGTTCGGAACGCCGATTCTACCGAGAAGACTTAGATCAGAATCCTTACTAATATAATAAATGCTAAAGTAAGCCTGCCTGTCGCGTTATCACGTCAGAACTGCTGCACCGATTTCAATTAAATTCTGTACAAAAATATCGAAGATTTTAAAAAATAATTGCTGTTTCCTTTTTAACCTACTTCTCTAAAGGGAGTAATGATTTACTCTATTTTCATTCAATTTGGCGAAGTAACGGGTTGAATGTCCTTAAAATAATAATTTTATCGCTATTAGTAATTTTTATCAGAGAACCCGTGGGTGTGTTATTGATAGGGTTTTTTTTAATTTTTATTATTTAATTTAATATAATATGTTGGTAGACCTAATTTATTTATTTATATATGACACACCAACAATACATGCATAAACATAACATCCAAAAATCATTCAGTATAACTAGATCTGATAATGCATCAGTTACAGGACCTAATGAATAAAATTAAATTTTAAAAAACTTACAGAAACATAAATTTAAAATTTGAAAAAAATTTGATCACTAGGTACCGGTGGTGACGCCACCCATTGCCCCGCGCATTGGTGATCATATCGCAAGGTCCGGTGGTTCAAGTCCCCGTTCAGGCGGGGCCATGAATGTGATTTTTTTTTAAATTTTAAATTTACATTGAGCTTTAAAAGCATTACAAAACAACAAATTAAAATTACAGAAACTTGTCCCGATTTCTTCTGCACAGGCTTGGTGACACATGCAAAAGCACGTTTGAATGTATGAGCGGCGCGTTCCGTGAAGTAGGTAACCTTTAGCGGGAGGTGATGCGATGTAGTTTAAGCCGACCTTGAACAATGAGCCTATTTCCTTATTGGGAACCCGACGTTGTACCGACTAATATTAGCTAAGGGTGGCTGGGTTTGAGCTAAGTTTAGAATACACATATGCAACGCGAGTTTTTGATGACCATCGTTAATAGGGTATTGTGTTAAAAGTACCGAGCATAGATAAGAATAAATAAACAAGTTTAAAAAAAATATTGAGAACCTCCTCCTCTTTTGAAGTCGGTTAAAAAGCATCGTTGATTAGCCAACGGGGCTCCAAGTTCAAACGCCGCCAAATACCATTGTTTTTCAAATTTGAAATTCATATGTACGATTACTTGACGCTTTAACGGTTAAATAACGCACTCAGACACAGAACAAACACCGATGTTCAAATACACAAATATTTGTCCCGGGTAGGAACCGAACCCACGACTCTTGGAACAGCCAGCCAGGGTCACTAACCACTGTTCTACCGAGCCAGCCAAGCCAATAATACACACACAAGCCTTCCAACAGAGTGTAAAGTAAAATCTTTCCAATTAGGTAAAATGTTGAAAAGCGTCGATGGCCGAGTTGAAAAGCGTCGGTGACCGAGTAGTTAAGGTCGTTGCTTGCCATGCGAGAGGTCGCCAGTTCAAACCCCGCCACGTTTTATTCGACGCTTTAACGGTGAAGGAAAACCTCGTGAGGAAACCTGCACACCTGAGAAATTTTTCAACGGTGTGTGAAGCCATGTCAGACGCCTTCGGGCGGTTTAAAAACTCTGACACCAGGTTGTTCATCAACCATACTATAAGAAGAAGAAAAAATTAAGCAAAATGATTTCACTAAATTTGAACAAAACGTTTAATTAACATCCGTCAGATGACTGAATTTGGGCCTGAAATACGACTTTTTGCACTTGTCCCTCTAGTTTAAGTTGTCACAAAACTTTTTATCAGGTCATGTGTTCATCGGTGTTTTGTATTACAATACTTAAAGTTATGACAATTTAATGTTAGAAGTTAGAAACTAATATTATACCACTCAAGGGAGTATAATTCGAATGTAATGATCGACATCTGACCTTTATAGAACCTTAATCCAAATATGGCTATCTATTTTTGACTGGCACGATGATGTACATACGTTACTCGACCCCCAGTCTCTAGCGTCAAGGGTCGTGGGTTCAATTCCCACTTGGGACAAATATTTGTGTAATGAACATCGGTGTTTGTTCTGTGTCTGAGTGCGTTATCTATCTATACTATAATAATATTATAAAGAGAAAAGATTTGTTTGTTTGTAATGTATAGGCTCCGAAACTACTGAACCGATTTGAAAAATTCTTTCACTGTTGGAAAGCTACACTATCCCCGAGTAACATGGGCTATATTGAGTATATTTAAAAAAATAAGGGATCCTTACTAAAACTCCGTTAGTCCTTAAAAGACAATTAAAATCAAGGTGGACGCTTTGATTCGATGACGCGAGACATTGATCGCATCACGTAGCAACAAATGACTCTTTATATGACTAGATAAAATGTTACCGAACTCCGTCTAAATGACATGTCACAAATAAGTATTTCAATTCGGTTGCCTTTAAGATAAAGAGTGATTTACGTACTTATCATTCAGTTAAATGTTCAGTTTAATAACGACTTGTTAATTTTTTTCCTGGAACATTTAATGATATAACAGCCCGTTAATTTTTAACAACTTATTAGTAAATAACTAATTAAGAATTAACAAACATAGTTTGATGAAATTGGACCTTTGGTACTTACCATGGAATCAGATCAATATAATGTGATATTGTGTAGGTAGTTAAAAAAATAAAGGTTTTAGTTGCCTTGGCTCTCTCATGAATTTATGTATATCTCGTAAATAGTTCTATACTTTCTATCATTTTTGACGTATGCTCTTGATAAATACTAGATCTAATCAAGTGATATCTAATTTTTACAGTTTTTCTTTACCTCAGAACGGTTTCCGTTACACTTCAGTTTTACTGACTTTAATAATATTCCCGGTAACTTTTTTGTCAATATGTCCTACTATATACATCTGTCTGTAGGTAATAAGTGCATTTCCAGTTTCGAAACCGTAACAACTACAATCGAATACCCGATCCGAACTCTCCTAAAAACAAACCACTCATGAAACAGACAAAAACACGTCGATTCTATAACTTTACCGGCACCAAAATAGTTTTGTACACATCCTAAAACGGACGAAAAAAACCTCGCCAAACTCCCCACCGAACTGAAATGGTAAATGGAGTAGAAATTCATCATTTTATTTTCCATACAGTGGAGTGTGTGCATTTTTGAACAATATACAGCCCATTCACGGTCAGATTAACGGTCTAGCAAACACAACCACAGAAATGTATGTTAATACCTCCTATCACTGTCGGGCAGCAGGGCGGTATTTGCATTGTATTGAATATGGCTGCCAGGGCGGGTCGGGGCCCTATGGGGGCGGAAAGCGATTTAGAATCTTTCCTATCGAAGTAAGTATTACTACGTATAACTGCCTCGTTCGTCTATTGGTAGCAAGCGCTGCGTAAGAACCGAGAAGTCCCCGGTTCATCCGGAGTCGGGCAAAATTTGTGTGAGTTTTTCTGTAAAGAAATCACTCAGCCCGGAGTTAGGAAGTTGGCACGTCAAGCCGGTGGTCCTGCGCCCGATTTCTCTCATCGGTCATGTCGGATTGCCGTCTCACCGAACTATAAAAATCAGGGAACAGAGAGTAAACTTCTGATTTCACGCACACTTGTGCACTTGGCTAATCTCAATTGAGATCGGCCGCCATGGCCGAAATCGGTCGGATGCCTTACTACGTATAAGAAAGTGAAAATGTTCGGAATATTTACCATGCTTCCTTATTTTATCTAGTTCCCGATATTTCGGCACTATTGCAAGCGCAATAGTGCCGAAGCATGCATGATCATCACGGTCCCGTTTTACCCGTGACATGGCGCTTGCTATGTGTCAAACGGGCAAATAGTGTCAAAAAGGGGTCAAACAGTACCCGTGATCACGGCGACTGGCAAAGAAACATGGTAAATCACGAACCTTTTTAATTTTCTTATGTGTGTAACCATGACAGTTTAAAGGTACTACGTATAGTAGTACCATCGCAAGAAATATGATCATGATCATCATGGGCTGATGATTATGATCATCTCATCAGCCCATACATGGCCTTATTGCTGGGGCACGTGCCCACCCTATAAATCAAGACGATAAGGCCTTAGTCAACCACGCTGGCAAAATGCGGGCACAACCTAAGAATTTCTTCGTAGGTGTGCAGGTTTCCTCACGATGATTTCCTTCACCGCTAAAGCGTCAAATAATCGTTCATTTTAATTTCAAATTTGAAAACACAGTGATACATGGCGTGGTTTGAATTGGCGAACTCTCGCATTGCAAGCAACGGTCATCGACTTTTTTTAACCGTAATTTACAATAATATAATACCATTCACAACAATAATTCCTTATATCCCTTACTTCAACAATGTTGTTGTTTTTACGTAAGCTTCGGGCTAATTAAACATGAAATAGAGATAATTTGAAACCAGGGAATTGATATAACGCTACTTTGTTCCCGAAATGCTTTAAAGAGCTTAAAATTATCATACAAAGGCCTAAACCACGTATTCAAAAGCTGTAACTGAGGCCACGCGCAATATATGTAGTTCTTTTGTTAGTTCACTCAACATGACTAGTCCTATTATTTTTGTTTGACATATGCCTATTAAATTTTCAATTCATATTTGCACTATACCGGTTCTCTTCTCATAGTAACCATGAATGTTAGTTAAATAGCTTTCAGTCTATAATTAGGAATTGAAAATTTTGTTAACTTCAGTTCCATTTTAAACTGGAAGCTAAAAGGGTTTGAATATAGAAGATTAAAAATTAATGGCGTGACTACATCATATCAGCCCATATACGTCCCCACTGTAGAGGCACGGGCCTACCCTAAACTAGGGCGATAAGGCCTTTAGCTAGCCAAGTTAGGGTTGGTTGAGTACACAACATTCGAGTTTCTCCGTTTGCAGTTGTCGTGGTCTTTGGTGTGCAGGTTTCCTTACAAATGTATGTAAAACGAATTTGTAGTTTTGGAAGTGAAATTACGAAAAAAATATTTATCGATTTTGATTTTGTATACAGGGTGTCCCAAAAAAATTGTGTCAAGCGGAAGTCTTGAAATAGAACATCTGGTGGATCATCCGAAACACCCCCTGATGATATTTTTTCTAAATTTTTGAGAATTGTCCCAGCCGACTAAAAAAAAATAAAAAAGTATTTGACTTTTTTGAGACATACTTTTTGCAAATTAATTTTCATGAGTTTTCTTTAATGCTTAAAATATTTGTCTTCATAACTAGATGTAAGTTTTCAAAACGATGATTTGAATTATTCTCAAAAGTTTAGAAAAAAATCATAATTCGAATACACCCTCCCCCCCCCCCCTCCGTGGATGCCTCACGGGGTGTTCTATCTAAGGACTTCCGACTAGACAATTTGGCAAAATTTGTGTGAGTTTTTCTGTAATGAAAGTACTCAGCCCGGAGTTAGGAAGTTGGCGGTTGAACGCCCGTGCCTCGGAAAGCACGTTAAGCCGGTGGTCCTGCGCCCGATCTCTCATCGGTCATGTCGGATTGCCGTCTCACCGAATTATGAGAGTAAGGGAATAGAGAGTGCACTTGTGTTTGCGCGCACACTTGTGCACTATAATATGTCCTGCGCACTTGGCTGATCTCAATTGAGATCGGCCGCCATGGCTGAAATCGGTCGGACGCTTTATTATTTTATTATTTATATTTTAAAAAACGGAAAGAATTCAATTGCTCCTCTGTTTCCCGGGGATTAGTACTTTCGTGAATCGTGCCCAAACGTGTATCCTTTACCGTGTTACCTTAAACTAAGCAAAAGTGGAGCAATCGATTTATTCCCGTTTTTCAAAATATTGAAACAACTAGTGCAAGCATCAGCAAGCAATTTTACCTGTATGGAGAAACGAATTACACGTTGTCATTCAGTTTATCAAAGCTACATAAGCAGCTAAAATCGTAAACATTTTTTTTATTGAACAATCTCAGGATGATCTCACTCCGCCTGATGGTAAGAGGTCGTCAGGTCTACATAATATGAGGTCGACAGGCACAACAGACCATATTGTGCCTGTCGACCTCACCCTGAATACCTTTTATTTTCAACATCACATTCATTGATCTTATCCCATGGTAAGTAGCTTAAGTTTAGGGGTAGGCCCGTACCCTAGCAGTGGGGACGTGACGTATATGGGCTGAAGATGATGATGATTACGGCCACCAACCTGATCAACTTTATGGCGCAGGTAGGGCCGGCAGTCGACGCAGGGCTGCAGGTTGATGCTGCGTATTTCGATTTTCGAAAAGCATTCGACATCGTAGATAATGATGTGTTATTAAGAAAACTAGCAGAAATTGGTTGTACTCCGCACCTGTTGCAGTTCTTGGCTAGCTATATGAAGGAGCGACAACAATACGTTGACTACAATGGTAGCGAGTCTGAACCGTACTGCACTAGGTCCGGGGTAAGCCAGGGCAGCAACTTAGGGCCCCTCGAATTTATCATTATGATAAACAGTTTACCGGAAGTGGTCAGAGACAGCAACTGTTTGTTGTTTGCTGATGACCTGAAGTTGCTGCTAGAAGTCAAGGATTAGACAGAGAACGACATAGATAGAGTAGTGAGGCGGAGCCATGAGAACAAGCTCTATTTCAATGTCTGGAAATGCTCAACGATCTCCTTTACTCGGGCGAGGACGGCCATACAGTACGAGTACAAGGGGGAGGAGACGCCGATGGAACGAGTATCCCAGGTGAGAGATCTAGGTGTGTATGTTACGCAAGAGGTAAGGTTCCGTGAACACATCGTTAAAATCTGCAAAAAAGCTTTTAGAAACTTAGGTTTCCTACTGCGACAAACACAAGGTTTTACTAATATCACAACACTGAAGGTACTGTATGATGCATTGGTCAGGAGTCACTTGGAGCACAATGCGGTCGTCTGGAGTCCTCACAAAGCCAAATACGATACCATGTTGGAGCGAGTTCAGAACAAGTTTATGCGACATCTGTACCATAAACTGTACGGGGTATATCCATTGTACCCGCTCATGTACCCAACACTGTTCGTGCTAGGCATGGTGGGGTACAACAAACTGCGCGTGCGGCGTGAGTTCGCGCTCGCCGCGCACGTGGTGCGGCTGCTGGCCGCCGCGCCGCTCACCAGGGCCGTCCACCTCGTGAACCAATTCCACGACCGGTTGGATGTGTTTTCGGACGATTTTAGTCAACTAGCAATAGTACTTTTATATATAATATGTTATGTGACATGATCTCATTATAATATAATTAATTAATTAATAATTATATGTATATTAGTAGATAAGTAAAGAAATAGATATAAGTGGGCCATGCTATTGCATTAAGAAAAATATCCTGTAATAATAGTTTTAAGGTCAATTCAATAAATAAATAAATAAATAAATAAGATTATGATTAAATAACAGACGAAACAAACACCGATGTTCGCCACAAATTTAAGTCCCGAGTGGGAATCGAAACCACGACTTTTGGAACCGTAGGTAGTGGGTCACAAACCACTGTTCCACCGAGCCAGTTCTTAGATGCCAATGAACATTCCCTATTCCAAGCGAACGATGTCGCTTGCAGTAGCTTGTAGCTAATAACTTAACCTGTCAAGGCCTAATAGGCATCTCGGTGGTCGGTATCGTACCAAATAGGCTTACGCATATCAAGTAAACAAAGACAATACATTGATCTAATTGATTCCCGTGGGACAATAACCAATCGGTACGTGAGACTGTGGGACGCAACATCAAATGGATTGCGTGTTATGATGCTATAGTAATGTACTATTGGTTACTAGTACTGTCAGGGACAGACATATTGATATCATGTATAGACATCCCTTTATACTATACTAACAATACTATTACAATAAAGTATAGATATGTTACCTTGTCAGTCATTGTGTTTTAAATCCATGCCGTGCAATGTATTTCTCATTTCGCTGACATTTGAAACAAAAGATCCGAAAAAGCTTACTCAAATTATAAAAGATAGCTTTATCATAAGGTACCCGAATCAGGGCACCTTTATATCGCATGTAGTGGGCACCTACAGCATATCTGCCTCTGGTTTAATAAAATATCATTGACGTTCAGGAATAGGCATAATGATTTAATGTGTAGACATTCGTTTATACTATTTGGTGACAAGTGCTGTGTTAGGACCGAGAGGTCCCCGGTTCGAGTCGGTCAGGCAAGATTTGTTTAAGTTTTTCTGTTAAGAAATTACTTAGCCCGGAGTCAGGAAGTTCGGATGCATGCCCGAGCCTCGGAAAGCACGTTAAGCCGGTGGTCCTGCGCCCGATCTCTCATCAGTAATGTCGGATTGCCGTCTCGCCGAATTATGAGAGTAAGGAAACAGAGAGTGCACCTGTGTTTGCGTGCACACTTGTAAATGTCTTGCGCAGTCGGATGACCCATTGAGATCGATGTCCAAAATCGGGCAGACACCTTATAGAGGAAGATCCCAGAGCCGCCAGACATCACTTATTTTCTAATGGACAAAATATATACGATTGAGTAGTGGTGGGGTGTACTATCATCATATGACTAGTTGCTACCTTGACCAGACGGCTGGTCTGGCTGATATTCTGTGAAATATATGTTAAAATCAGCCATCAGAATTTAAGTGAGGTGAGCAGTGTTTCTATGTACCTTGATTGGTTGATATCTGAAAAAATGGCCGTCTGGTCAAGGTAGCAACTAGTCATATGATGATAGTACACCCCAACACTACTCAATCGTATATATTTTGTCCATTAGAAAATAAGTGATGTCTGGCAGCTCTGGGATCTTGGACCATTAGCTTATTACAAGTCTACACTAGATATTAACCCTGAACCAGGTTTTGGGAAAAGAGAGACTAATTAGTTAACTCAATTATGTAAGATCCAAAACTAATAAAAAAATTACCATACTGTGGCTGGTTACGGGTTATCGTAGCTGTTTAATTATAACAAACCCGTTGACAATTTTAATGGCATAATCAATACGAATTCGTAGCTACGAAAATTATAACGTGAAATGAGTATATTCCGATCATTTTACGCGCCAAATTGGTGTTATAATACTAGGTTAGTTTCTATAGAATGAGCTAATGATGAAATAGCTACTGTCTTCGGGCTTATAATATAAATTCTACTAACTTTATTTAATTATTGACTATCTGTATTTAATATTACTACTATCTTTATTTTTCAGGTGGGAGACATTTTGTCGACCGGTTGCTGTTACCACCATACAGTTGTGTAAAACCCGCCAAGTGACTCTGACCTCTCTCGGTCAGGTCGCGTTCCGGGATCAGCACTGTACGAACCGGAGCCAGGGGGGAACATTGCTGCGGCAAGCGCCGGACCAGTGGAGTCTTAGCGGCGGTATTGTGCGGGCGGAGCGGGTCAGCCCGCCGGCCGGGGAGACCTGTAGGAACGGGGGCCCTTCCGTCCGGCGGACTGGCCGACTCCGACCCGCACAGCTCAATACCAATGCGAGACTCCACGCCTTGTCTCATTGTTGCCGCAGCAGTGGTCTCCTTTTTCACGGCTTTCAGGGTGGGTGCGACGGGCTCAATATGGTCTATTGTGCCTGTCGACCTCATATTTGGATCTCACTACCGCTTACCATCAGGTGGAGTGAGGTCATCTTGTTAGCCTCTTTATAAAAAAAAAAATTGAGCGAAAATTTAGGTAAAAAAAGATAAGTTGTTTCATCCGACGCAATTGTACACAATAGGCTTCGACGACATGTTTCTGAACAGAATAGAATTTAAACGTTTATGTAGCACAAAATAATATGGAGAAATCTTAAACTAATCTTACATCCTAAAAAGGCCACTAACTTTGTGTCGCGACTCTCCCGTGGGGAAGGCACAAAACTGGTTTTCAATGGTAGCCTTTATAGATGGTAACAAAAGCATTACATACACAAAATAAAATGTATGTGTAAAAATTTCAAACAAATATAATATCTTTTCAGTATTGTCTATTATTTGCGCTCGTGGTCACGGGCAAGACTGACCACTGAAGTCTGGCCCGTGACCACGAGCGCTGTGAAGAGTTCGAAACGTCGGGTCTCTAAATAATATGTTTAGAATAACAGGATACACAGATACAAGATACAGCGTGGTCGACTAAGGCCTTATCGCCCTAGTTTAGGATTGGCCCGTGCCCCAGCAATGGGTACGTATATGGGCTGATGATGATGATGATGAACAAGGAACACGAGCTTAATCCGTCAAATTAGTTTTAGTTTACAATCTTTTGCTTGGTCTTTCTTTGAGCGGGGGTTCCTGCAGTCTTCAAGCAATTTTTCAAAATGCTAATACTCATGCAAGTCTGAAGAAAGTTAATACTTAGACTGACGTGTCAAGTTTAAGCAAGTATACCTTTATCCCTTAAAGTTATAAAACATTGCTTAACATCGTCATAATCCGCCACTGCGGAAGAATTCAAGTAAATATTATAAAAAGAGTGTTTTTCTCGTTCCAAAATGATTGTATACAAAGCGCAAAAACCTTCACTCTCTACAATAATAACCTGCCGACAATAATACCAGGAACTCCTAAGGGTTACACAGATATCTGCCCTTTGGAAGGCCGAAAGCATTCTCTAAATTGATCAATATTTTATTACAAAGAATATCGTATTTATTATAGTCGGTTTAGCGGTAAACTCTTGGGAGATATTGTAGCTACGGTGAAACTAGATTGATTCCCCAAAATCTGTTGTATCGGCTTTACTATACTTTGGAATAGCTTAATGTTTATGATGTTAGCTGAAGATATTTGGTTTGTGGGCATAAGACGTTTACAACATTCATTTTGAATAGAATGGAATAAAATATTATGTAGCACACAGAATATTACCGATGAAAGATCATGGGTCATGTCGGATTGCCGTCTCACCGAATTGTGAGAGTAAGGGAATAGAGAGTGCACTTGTGTTTGCGCGCACACTTGTGCACTACAAATGTCCTGCGCAGTTGGCTGCTACAGATTGAGATCGGCCGGCCTGATACCTGTAGTATAAATCAAAGTCCTTATCGCCCTAGTTTTGAGGTAGGCCCGTGCCCTAGCAGTGGGGACAAGTATGGGCTAATGATGATGATGATAAAACAAAGTCGCTTTCCCTGTCCCTATATCCCTATGTAAGCTTAATTATTGTCGGCTGGGTCGGTGGAACAGTAGTTAGTGACCCTGGCTGGCACTTCCAAGAGTCGTGGGTTCGATTCCCATTCGGGACAAATATTTGTGTGATGAACATCGGTGTTTTTTCCGTGTCTGGGTGTGATTATGCATTTAAGAATGAATTTAAAAATATATATGTATTTATATCAGTCACTGACGTCCATAGTACAAGCTCTGCTTAGATTGAGGTCAGGTGACCGTGTGATGTGGAAATGTCCAAGATATTTATTTATTTCATCTTTAAAACTACGCAACGGCTTTTGATGAAGTTTTTATGTAAAAACCGGCCAAGTGCGAGTCGGGCTCGCGCACAAAGGGTTCCGTAGCAGCAAATATAATAAAAATCAACCTATCTCAAAAACTATAAGAGATACTTTGATCAAACCAAAAATCGTTGAAAGAGTTAATTAGCATGCATCACCTCTATTTTTTTAGAATTTTATACCCCGTAGTTATAAAAAATAGAGGGGGGACATACTTTTACGACTTTGAGAGCTGATATCTCAAAAACCGTTCACTTTAAGAAAAATGTTTTTAGAAAACTTTATATCATTTTAAAAGACCTTTCCATTGATACCCCACACGGGTATGTACATCGAAAAAAAAAAATTTCATCCCTCAGTTACATGTATGGGGGCCCCACCCCAATTCTTTTTTACTATTTAGTGTCATATTTTTTGTAGCGGTTCATACAACACATATTCCCATCAAATTTCATCACTGTAGTACTTATAGTTTCCGAGTAAATCGGCTGTGACAGACGGACAGACGGACAGACGGACAGACGGACAGACGGACATGACGAAACTATAAGGGTTCCGTTTTGCCATTTTGGCTACGGAACCCTAAAAATCACCCAAAGCGAAACAAGGGCGGGTCACTGATATATATAATCATTTAAAAATACTATCATACTTCCTTAATTAACGTTATGATGCAAAGTTTAAAATGTGATCAGCAAACTCGTTTCATGACGAAACTGAACAGAACCGACAAAATAGTTTCTCAGATACCACAAATACTAAAATAAACTTAAGAATATCATGTTCATGTAGTTGCACATATCGATACTACTGAGTCATGTAAAACTCAAATATTATGACCATTCGAATGTATATTTGTATGTATTTCCCTACCATGCTTCTACTACATAAATGAATTTATTCTGAACTAGCGGCCGCCCGCGAAAGTAAAATTGAAAAAAAAAAAAAGCGCTGGTGTCTCTCCGAAGTGCCAGCTACCTCCATACCACGTTTTATAAAAATCTATAAACACGTAAAAGTTCTCCCACACTAACGAGGCTACATAAAAAAAGATGCGTTGGTGTCTCTCCGGAGTGCCAGCTACCTCCATACCAAGTTTTATAAAAATCGACAAACACGTGAAAGTTCTCCCATACAAATTTTTACCCCCCCCCAATAACCGCCATGGGGGTTGAATTTAAAAAAAAATGCGTTGGTGTCTCTCCGGAGTGCCAGCTACCTCCATACCAAGTTTTATAAAAATCGACAAACACGTAAAAATTTTCCCATACTAATTTTCACCCCCCCAATGAACCACATGGGGGTTGAATTAAAAAAAAAAGTAGCCTATATGTTATTCCAGAGTGCCAGCTACCATCATACTAAATTTCATGAAAATCGGTTCAGTCATTTGAGCGTGAAAGAGTAACAAACATACATACATCCATACATCCATACATCCATACATACATCCGTACATACAAACTTTCACCTTTATAATATTAGTAAGAATTTATTTCTTAAAAAGAAGGAAATATTTTTTTATTGACCAGCACATAGATATGAAATGTTACAATGATAAATAAATACACAAATCACAAAAACTCAACTAAACAAAGAATTATCACACATAGACAAAGACTATAAGAAGTGGTCAACGAGGTACAGGCCTCAGCATATGCCACATCAGCCCGAAAGCCGCTGCTGCGCTGGCATTGCGACGGTAATCCTCCTTTTCGTATGGTTGATGAACAACCTGGTGTCAGAGTTTTAAACCGTCCGTAGGCCTCTGACATGGCTTCACACACCGTTGAGAAATTTCTCAGGTGTGCTGGTTTCCTCACGATGTTTTCCTTCACCGTTAAAGCGTCGAATGATGGTACATATGAATTTCAAATTTGAATTTGACGGTAATGCAAATAAATAAATAAATATTTCACAAAATCACACAAATAACATGTTACAAATCACAAATCTTACATTTAAAAAGCGTCGATGGCCGATTGGTTAAGTTCGTTGCTTGCCATGCGACAGGTCGCCAATTCAAACCCCACCACGTACAGTCAGCCAAAAATGTGGTCTACCACCCTTCGGTTGAGATTCGTTTAAATGTCATGAAACAACAAGGTAAATTTTCCCTGACAATAAGATTCTGTCAGTGACTATTGTCAACCTTAGCGATCGTTACATCTCGCAAAAACTTTTGTCTAAAGTGGTAGCTTTCTTGCAAGCACTTTCTTTGCTGACTGTATCAGTGTTTTTTTAAACCGAAACTCATATATACGATTATAAGACGCTTTATCGGTGAAGGAAAATATTGTGAGGAAACCTGCACAGCACACCTACGAAGAAATTGTAAGGTTGTGTAGTCAACCACTCCGCACTTGGCCAGCGTGGTCGACTAAGGCCTTATCGCCTTAGTTTAGGGTAGGCCCGTACTATAACTTTAAACAGGCATGTTTACACACTAGAAAAATGAAACTGTCCGGGATATTTACCCGTGATCATGATGTTTGAAACGGAGCCTAAATATCCGGAACTTCAAAAATCAAACAAACATGGTAAATATCCCGCATATTTCAGTTTTCTAGTTTCTGATTCCAGTCTGAGTATATACCTACTCACATAATTTTGTCCCGACCCGGGAAGCGAACCTAATACCTCTTAGGTTTTAGGTCGTACCAACCGACCAAATGAAAGCACTATTACCCCTGCTTTTGAGAATATTTAGGAATATTAATAAATTCTTGACAGACATTCAAAAGCCATTAAGCTTTTTAGACGTTCCGATCTTAAAGGGATGCCTATTTAATTATTCAAATGGATTCACTTGAATCAGATCTGTCCTAATTATATAATAGAGCTTATTGATTAATTTATATCTTCCAGGCAATCCATTTCAAAGACTAGATTTAAGACCTAATAATCTTCTTGACGGAAGCGATATTTCAATTTTACGTGGGATACGCATTTAATTACGTAAAATAGAGATAGATCGATATATATGTATGTCATGTAGTTCGTTTATTAAGTTATCAAAATCTAAGGACTAAATAAATAAATAAAAAATAAATATTTCACTAAATATTAGTCTTTATGGGTCTACACGCGTTATTAGGAGTAGCAAATCACATATCTACTTACTGCCACAGTTCGCTCGCGACCATGATTGGTGGAACCCAGTCGAAACGTCGGGCAATAAGTAGCTATGTAATTTGCTACTCCTAATTACGAGTGTAGACCCATAAAGACTAATATTTAGTGTAATGGAAAGTCTAAAATCTTAAATATTTCACTATATCAAATACATCGACCTTAGCCCGTGGTACGAGTAAGTCGCTTAAGCACTTGTGGTACGGATATCTACTAAGTAGATATACAAATAAAATTAAATAGATATAAATAACACGCCCAGACTCGGAACAAACAGCGATGTTCGTCACACAAATATTTGTCCCGTGTGGGAATCGAACCTACGACTTTTAGAACCGCTAGCCATGGTCACTAACCGTTGTTCCATCGAGCCAGCCAAGTGTAATAAATGTAAATGAATATTAACCATAAATAGGCCTAAATTTTTTTTTTAAATTTCTCTATGGCCATGGAGATTTTGTAAAAATGAATTGTTTAATTAAATACAATAATCTTAGTCAATGTTGTCAAATAACACACGAGCTTATGAAAGAACATTGAACTTTATATTTGAGCTTCTTCTAGTAATAAGGAAAATGTCGCTAATAATAGTGGTAAGATAGGAACTAAAACTTTTCCTAACTTACTCTCATAAACACTTAGACTAAATTCGACTTTCGAAATTCGACGTCAATTTGACTGGCTCGGTGGAACAGTGGTTAGTGACTCAGGTTCCAAGAGTCGTGGGTTCGATTCCCACTCGGGATCAAATATTTGTGTGACTTATTAGTATTATTAAATATATTTAAGTTTATTTGTGTATCCACTGTTGATCCTGATTTCCGTAACACAAGTGCTTAAGATACTTACCACGGGATCAGATCAATGTACGTGATGTTTCGTAATATATTTATTGTGTAATATATTATTTAATGTAAATTTTTTATTCTCATTTATTCTTCTTTAATCATGGATTTTTTGTGAGATTTTTTGTGAAAAATTCCTAGTTTAATTCAATACTATAAGCCTGGGTGTATTAAGTTTATTTGTGTATCTTACCACGGGATCAGATCAATGTATGTGATGTTGTGTAATATTTATATTTATTCAAATGCAAATGCAGTCTAAAAGGACTATACTGCAGGCTTGTGGATTTGATTCAAAATGCGGATAAAGGCGTAACGTTCTACACGTGTATTTAATGAGCCAATCAAAACAAACCTTCACAAGGCCACTCGACATCAATCCATGGCAATCCGAAGAATAAAATATGTATGCTGAGCGGTCTTGTAAACTTTAAGGGAGAGCCGCTCCCCCGCAAGTCCGGTGATGATGACGTGGCTACTGCAAGCCATCATCGTATATCAGTTAAGAAAATAGTCTTGTAAACGTGAAAATCTATTTATACCCCACCTATATTGATTTTGATACTTATAACTTTCTATGTAGGTACAAAACTTTCTACAAAAAAGTATTTGCTACGAAATTATTTATTGATTTTTATGTTTTGGATTTTTTAATATAATTTTATAACAAAAACTTTTTAAATTTACTATCGTTATTGGGGTTTGAATTTCTAATGAATCTTGTAAATCGGAATACGAATAAACTTTTTGTTTTATAGTAGAAAGGTACTTGTTTTAAATAAAACCCTCTTACGGAAAAATACTGACTGAGGTGATAATTCAATATTTGCCTTCTGCATTGTCCCAATAATAGGGTTCCGTCTGTCGAACAGTTTTGCATTTAGTTTAATTATTTATGTTTCATTAATCAAATAAAAATTCCGTCGTTACACCTGGTTGCTTGTATTTAAAGTTTTTTAAAATTATCGCTAAACTGAACTTAAAAATATCAACACTTATGTAGATAGGAGTACTGTACAAATATTTAAAAAAAAAAGCAAAAAAGTTGGCAAAATTCATTATAATACTTTTAACAGGCAAATTAATATTCGTCCAAATAGAATATATATGAAAACTGCAAAAGTAAAAAACAACTTTCAAAACAAAAGTATTAAGAAAAATATTTCAACTTACATCAAAAAACGTCCACAGTTGAGTCACCACATTTTTTTTTCACAAGCACAGACATCCAACACTAAACAGCCTAACTTGACACACTACGAAAAGTTATAATCGCGATCGCGTCTTTTGGGAGCGGGCGCGACACAACCTCCCCTCTCGAATGACTGTGGCGCACTGAAATGAAAATTTACCTTTCCACCAAACCCGTACCGTAGTATTACCCGACCACTTGAAAAGGACTCGGCTGCTTAGTGCGCGGGTTTTGATCGCAACCTACTTAAATTGGTTGGGTTTATTTTCGTATACAGGAGGATAATTGGCTGTTGGACATTTCTCGTGGGCGATGCTAAATAACAACGCAAGATAGACCAAAAGCCGTTTTAGTTATAAATGATATAGTGACGTGTACACATGATATAATGGCTTAGCTATACCTGGAAATTGACTATTCAGTACGATATACCAATAAATATTCAAATGTTTTCCCTAACTGGAAATGAAATGAAAGGTATACTCAACAGTTTTATCGTTGCAATATTTTTTGGTAGTAGAATTGAATAAAGTATCACTCATAGTAAGAGGCAAAATCGCTTGCCGCTGTCTGTATGCTTGTCTCTTTAAAAGTATGCAACGGAATTTGATGGGATCTTGATAATAGATGGAGCGATTTAAGAGGAAGATTTTTATGTACAATACCTATACCCAAAGTTAAGCGAGGGCGGGTCACTAGTACAAACATATACCTACTATCGCGTTGGTAATCTCCTATCGCATAGGAAGATACTATGGATTTAACTTGTTAATCCCCGGATCATAGTTAGGATGTGGTATCCATCCAGGTTTAAATTAGTTTAACTTGTATATAATAAGGCTGTCACCTATTTGGGCTATGACACCCGCACTGTGTTTTAAATTTCCTCTTTACTTAATATTACAAAACTGAAGACTGCGTTTGTTTGAATGCACTAATCTATAGAACTACTGGTCCTAATTGAACATTTATTTGTGTATGTTAGGTATGCCTTTATCGAGGAAGGCTAAAGGCAAAACATTCTGCGACCTATAGAAGCAAAGAAACAATAAAAAATGTGTAAAAAACGATGGAACACGCGGACGAAGTCGCGGGCTCAGCTAGTACTAGTACTCTACTACTTATAGAGGTAAGTATGACGCAAAATTATACATACCCTGTTCCGATTCCGTAGTAAGCCGTTTAAGCTCTTGTATTACAGATATCAGAAACAATAGTGGTGTACATAAAATACCTAAACACATAAATATCACATCGAATAAGAATCGAACTAAAAACTCTTGGCGCGTGAGAGAGAGTCCATTCAATGCTACATCAAGCTAAATGATATCATAGATGGTTTTATACACCGTGAAATTTGAGTGGCTGTTTTCCCGCAGCAAAATGATTCTACCTTAGTATCACAATGGATTTGTGCAGTTCTTTTTATTCAAAATCAATAAATGCCGGTTTTACGAAAGGTTTAACCGAAACTCGAAAGTACTTTCGAACCACTTTATTAATTAGGGCGTAGAGCTTCTTTAGCTTTAAGCATCGATTTCATTCGGCAAGCAGTACCAGATAAGATTACATCTTAAAAAACAACGATAGCTTCTCCCGTTTTCGAGTTGGAAAATTATTATTTTGAAAATTTGAAAAAAAAAATTTTTCAGCGAATAATGTGCATAATTCGATAGTATTACTAAAGGCTAATCGTTTTGCCACGGGAAAACAACCACTCAAATTTCACGGTGTAAATACTTCTTAAAAAAAAAATTATAAGTCACATTAAAAAGCCTAGCTTCAGACACCCTGTATAGAGCTTTCCGCTCGTTAGCTGCCCAGGTAAACAAGCTTTGAAATTTTTCTAGCTTTGCCCTAGTACTTAGATGAGGCTATATTTGGCTTGCGTAACTAATGAGAATGTTGGACATCCAGTGTTGATACTGTCTTATACAAAATCCGGGGCAAAGATTTTATATGTGTGGGTGTTTTTTTTTTCTGATTCTTTTATAGTAAATGGGTGTAGTAATACGGGAAGAAGTTGTTTTGATACATACATACATAAAATCACGCCTTTTTCTCAAAAGGGTAGGCAGAGATCACTTCTAGCGATCCACTTTTCACCTCTGTGGGAAACGTGATGTGACGGGTTGTAGACCACGTCGCCGCCATTCTGCCTTGTGCATTGTTTTAACAAGGTCATTGCGTTCCCACGAGTAGCAAGGATATATGACGGGGGAAGGAAAAGGGAAGGAAGGATACTATCGCCTCGGATGATTTGGACTGAGTCGATAGTAGCTCGAGGAGCCGGGGTGGCTTATCCGTATACCGTTCACCAACCACCGGACAGATAGTTGTGACTGGTATCCCCTGACTATCCGTTCCTAAGTTGTTTTGATAATTTTTAATAACCTGTACCAGTGATTTTCTTGTTTTCTCTTTATTAATAATAAATTAATAAATAAGACTCTTCAGTCTTTCCGTGGCTGGATCGACCGTTGAAATGTGTGACCTAAGTTTCTAAGTATTATACGCACGTTTAATCAGTATAATAACTTCATAGTATAAAGCAAAGTCGCTTCCCGCCTCTGTCTGTATGTATGCTTAAATCTTTAAAACTACGCAGCGGATTTTGATGTTTTTTTTATAGATAGAGGGATTCAAGAGGAAGGTTTTAATGTATAATATATACCCGAAAAGAGGTGAGGACGGGTCACTGGTAAATAAATTAAGTTAGTATTTCACAAAATCACATACATCGATCTAATGCCGTGGTAAGTAGCTTAAATACTTGTGTTACAGATATCAAAAACGACTGGGGATACAGTAATAAAATGTATAAATAACACACCCAGAACCGGAATAAACACCAATGTTCATCACACGAGCTGCCATCCAATACAACTTGGAGGAGTGCTGACTTGTAGTAGTTATCAGAAAGCACACATGCAGCACTCTCAATAGTCTGATTACCAAGTCGCTGTGGCCGAATACCGGCCGAGAGAAATACATAGCTACTTACTGCCGACGTTTCGACTGGGTTACACCAATCGCGCTCACGACCACGATTGGTGACCACGAATAATGTGTAATATACATTCAATATTTGTGACAGTTGCTTATTTACGAGTATTCAATGCATGGGATATAATAAAAAGGCTGATGATTATTATTTAAATTGTAAAAACATCTATTTGTGTGTTTGTTGCGTGTCCCTTTTTTATTATTAATGGTAATCTCACTATAAAATTGTATTTAGCAATAAATGTATCACGTCGATAAAGTTTTCTAAATTGATATTTATAGAAAAAAAAAACATTTAGTGTAATATCAAAAACAATATCAACGCTCAATTAAAACTTTGATCGAAAGAAAACATACATGGTATTGCTCTATTTCTATTGTGCTCTATTGTATCATGTCGATCGATGTTACCTTCACAAAACTCACACAAAATCCGGTAACGACTAACAACAAAAGGAGTAGAGTCCAGTCCACTTTTGGACCGATCTCATTATTTCAAGAGCATTCCTCCAATAAAGACTTATGTTTCCTTTTTAGTACGTAGTTGTTATGTGACAGTTTTATTAGGTATACGCCGTGAAATTTGAGTGGTTGTTTTCCCGTGGCAGAACGATTTGCCTTTAGTAATACTATCGAATCATGCAAATTATTCCTTGAAAAAATTTTTTTTTTTTGAATTTTCAAAATAGTAATAAAAGCTAACTTTGTTTTTTTAAGCTGTGACGTACTCAGGTACGGCTTGCCGCATGAAATCGATGCTTAAAGCAAAAGAAGCTCTACGCTCTAAGTAATAAAGTGGTTCGAACGATAAAGTGGTTTATACCTTTCGTAAAACCGGCATTTATTGATTTTAATAAAAAATAACTGCACAAATCTATTATGCTACTAAGGTAAAATCATTTTGCTGCGGGAAAACAACCACTCAAATTTCACGGTGTATAAGGCGTCCGATCTCAGTGGAGATCGGCCAACTGTGCAGGATATAATATAGTGCCCAAATGTACACGCAAACACAAGGGCACTCTCTGTTCCCTTACCCTCATAGTTCGGTGAGACGGCAATCCGACATGACCGATGAGTGATCGGTCGCAGGACCATCGGCTTAACGTTTTTCCGAGGCACGGGCGTCCATCCACCAACTTCCTGACTCCGGGTCAGAGTAATTTCTTAAAGAAAAACTCATACAATTTTTATCCGACCCCGGACTCGAACCGGGGACCTCTCGGTCCTAACGCAGCACTTGCTGCTACCAATAGACCAACCAGGCAGTCCAATGTTTATATAACTAGTGACCCGTCCTTGCTTTGCTTCGGGTGAATTTTACACATTCCTATTGAATCCCTTTTATTTTTTTTATTTTGATTAAAATACGTTACACAGTTTTAAAGATTTAAGTATAGATAGAGATATAGGGACAGAGAAAGTAACTTTGTTTTATACTATGTAGTGATTAATTTTTTTTTAATGTGTATCATCCCACTGCTGGGCATAAGTCTTCGTAAAACCTGTCCACTGCTGACATCTAAGGCTAGGGCAAGCCAGTATTAGGGGTGAGAGCCGTCCGCTCCCCCGCAAGCCCGGTGATGATGACGTGGCTACTCCAAGCCATCATCGTATGCCAGTTAGGAAAAAAAGAAAACCTAGCCAGTCTTTTTTGATATCTGTAACAGATACTTTTATGAATTAAATCTCAATCTTCTTATCGTATGGTTGATGAACAACCTGATGTCAGAGTTTTTAAACCGCCCGTAGGCCTATGACATGGCTTCACACACCGTTGAAAAAATTCTCAGGTGTGCTGGTTTCCTCACGATGTTTTCCTTCACCGTTAAAGCGTCGAATGATGGTACAAATGAATTTCAAATTTTGAAAAACACATTGGTACCTGGCGGGGTTTGAACTGGCGACCGCTCGCATGGTAAGCAACAACCTTAACCACTCGGCCATCGACGCTTTTTGAATCTTAATACAGATAATTGAGTGATGATAAGTAAACATTTTCTTTCGGAGGCATTGAACGCACAAAAGCACATCTAATAAAAGTTAGGCGGCATCCCAAAATCAATTAGGAGTTTGAAACAATATCGGAAATATTAAATAGTTTTTTATTGTAACAAAAGCTTTTCTGTAAGTCAGCGACCCTAAAAAAAAACAAGAAAATCCAATATTCTCGATACGGCTTATTAAATATCTGTCTAACAAGATGTCTAGTCTTTGCTAGCTTTCAATTTAGCTAGAAAATTGGCCCAAAAGTAATATCCTGTTAACTAATATAATATACACAGGTCGGTCAGAGACTCGAGCTGTTTGTGTTTGATGTTGAGAAAATTAACTTAGGTGCGTAATAAAAAAATACATTAATAAATCCACTGTCTTTCATGACGTCATTGTTTTCATCATCATCAGCCCATATACGTCCCCACTGCTGGGGCACGGGCAAACCCTAATATAGGGCGATAAGGCCTTAGTCAACCATGCTGGCCAAGTGCGGGTCGGCAGACTACACAACCTTAAAATTTCTTCGTCGGTGTGCAGGTTTCCTCACGATGTTTTTCCTTCACCGTTTAAACGTCGAATAATCGCACATACGATTTCCAAATTTGAAAACACAGTAATACGCGGCGGCGACCTTGTTTTTTTTTTTAATCATTAAGAAGGCTTAACTTTGTCCTTAGGCTCGAAAGGACAAACCAATTCAGCCGTTATGTATTAAATTGGCAATTGACGTGTAAAATACCTTACCTACCTACCTTTCAATACAATAAAAGATCCTTGAATAAAAGATTTGACACTGACCACCGGACAAAACTCACTGAGTCGTGGATTCTACGCTATCAAAGTCCTATCTGACGGCTGAGAAGCAAAGTGTAACAAGATTTTTTTTTAAATATTTAAACAGCTATACGTATCGATTAATCGAACATCATTTATGCCATATTGAATGATTCCAGGTCTATAGAAAGTATCAATTGTAAGAATAGATTACATATCCATCTATACCATACCAGTCACAACTATCTGTCCGGTGGTTGGTGAACGGTATACGGGTAAGCGACCCCGGCTCCTCGAGCTACTATCGACTCAGTCCAAATCATCCGAGGCGATAGTATCCTTCCTCCCCTTTTCCTTCCCCCGTCATATATCCTTGCTACTCGTGGAACGCAATGACCTTGTTAAAACAATGCACAAGGCAGAATGGCGGCGACGTGGTTAACAGCCCGTCACGTCACGTTTCCCACAGAGGTGAAAAGTGGATCGCTGGATGTGATCTCTGCCTACCCCTTTGAAAAAAAGGCGTGATTTTATGTATGTATGTATGTATCCATCTATACTCATAACGGATATTACACATTGGTTCCATTTGTCCTTTTGAGGTAGTAATAGTAAGGCGACCGACCGATTTCAGCCATGGCTGCCGATCTCAATTAAGATCAGCCAAGTGCGCAGGACATATTATAGTGCACAAGTGTGCGCGCAGCACTTTCTATTCCCTTACTTTCATAATTCGATGAGACGGCTATCCGAGGTGACCGATGAGAGATCGGGCGCAGTACCACCGGCTTAACGTGCTTTCTGAGACATGGGCGTCCGCCAACTTCCAAACTCCGGGCTTAGTAATTTCATCACAGAAAAACTCACTCAAATTTTGCCCGACTCCGGACTCGAACCGGGGACCTCTCGGTCCTTACGCAGCGCTTAGTACCAATAGACTAACGAGGCAGTTGAGGTACTCATACTCGTACTCTAAAAGATGTAAGCTCAACCAAAGTCTTCATCTTTATCATGTTTAATCGGCGATGATACGATGTCAATGTGATACAAAGTTAAATGATCTTAAGACATGACTGAACAAATATTTTAAGCTATTCATCATCAGCTAAGGCCTTAGTCGACCACGCTGGCCAAGTGCAGGTTGGTTGACTACACAGCATAAGAATTTCTTCGTGGGTGTCCAGGTTTCCTCACGTGTTTTTCCTTCACCGTTAAAGCGTCGAATGATGGTACATATGAATTTCAAATTTGAAAAACACATTGGTACCTGGCGGGGTTTGAACTGGCGACCTCTCGCATGGCAAGCAACGACCTTAACCACTCGGCCATCGACGCGTTTTTTCGTCGTTCGTTCAAGCTATTGCATAGCTTTTATCGCGGGCTTTGAGCGCGGCGACCGAAGCAAGAAATTCCGTAACGAAAAAAACCTCACCATCGTCTAACGTCGTTTCAGTTCAGTAGACTTCGGCACGGTGTTTGTGTGCGTGCGGTTAGACGTATTGTACGACTCTACGAAACTCGCACGAATCGAGACGAGCTGCTCCGAAATCGGACGATGTTATGCATTAGCTATACCGCGGCAGTCCCCGAGTGCCACACTTTCTTGAGAGTTTCTTGTTTTGTGCTACTTCAATCTCTTTTGTAAGTCTCCGTTCAACCGGATTTTTTTATTTCCAACCAACTTTATTAAAATTTAGGTTTTTCATCTTAACCCGTTGTTCTGCACAGCCCCCGCACGCATGAAAACACCTAGATACTCGTAACAGCGGCTATCCACAGCCCACAGCCCATCCCTCATACCTTGGAATCAGACCACACTGTCGGCTATACGGCTCCACGGAATTCGCAATAAGCCCAGTTTATGGTCAAATTGTAGTTTCCACCATAAAGTAACTTTGTAGCGGTTTTTACAGCCAGTTGGCTAAGTGATTTAGGGTACAATTACAGGTGAGTCAGCTGACTAGGCGTAAATGGGTAACCTTTTAATGATTGGGCTATGCCTGATGTCTTCTATAGCAAGTTTAATGGTTAAACTTCCTTCGTAAAGATTTAGCTAACCGTACCTATATGGTTCACTCACTCAGTGACTGTAAGTCCTGTGGCACTCTACTTTTCAAGTATGTTATGGTCAAATACCATAACTATCATTAGGATAATTGAGAGATAATCTGCCAATTCCAAATTGTACCCAATTTAAAACTCCCATTCGAATTTTGAGATAAACTTCATACTTCAGCAAACTGCTTTCCATGATTGTCAACCCAAAATGTGTCAACTATATGTAATATAGCATAAGGTAATGCACAAGTACAGATTTATGCTCTTTTGCTTAGCTCTCAATAGAAATATAGCGTACTTTTTGGAACACAAAACGTGTTACACCACGACAACTTGCTGACTTCCGACAAACCATTAAAAACATTGTTACCTAAAAACAAAGAAAACACGAATATTTTCCAGCGTGACGTCATTAAGGATAAATTCATGGGAAATATTCTAAATTCAAACACTTCCTATCTTTTGTTTTCATCAAAAAAAACAAGGATGTTTCTGCCTAATCAGCGCGTAAGGAAAACAAAAGAATCGCGAATTTCGAAGAAATAGAAAGAAGGAGAAACAACGAACATGAAAATGTTGTTCTTTTTCCCAGAATGAACTACTTTATGCATTATTATATTTAACTTTTAAATGGTTGGTTACACACATCATTCAACTGAATACGTCCAAGATACATGCATACATAAAATTACGCCATTTTCCAGAGGGATAGGCAGAGATCACGTCCTGGCATGTGCTACGGTCCTGGCACTCACTATATTTACAACATATTCATATTTAAACGAATTCCCGATATTTCGGCATTGATGCAAGCATCAGGTTCACGGGTCAACCGAAAATCTGCGAGATGACGGTAGATCAAAGAACAGTTATATCGGTCTACCCACTTTTTTAGTCTTTTATTACACACAACACCTACCATTGTCTTTTCCTAATCGAGTTGCAGTAGCAAAATATCGAGAACTTGTTTGACTAAGAAAACATGGATTGTATAATAATTAATGTAAGAATTTGTTGGTTATTCACTCTAAAAATACATATAATATTAATTTTATGTAATAATTAATTATTTAATTTAAATTGCTAAACCTAAAGGGGCACTATGATGTACTTAACTCTAATTTTACCACCTGTATGTAACCCATCATGATAAGCAATACATGATTTGAATTTGAATTTGAATTTGTCTCGATGACGTATTGGATAGCCTCTTTGCGCCAAGAGTCGCGTGTTCAATTCCCACTCGGGGTAAATATTTGTGGCATGAACCTCGGTGTTTTTATCGTGGATTTGGATGTGTTATTTCGTTTATTCGTGTAGCCACTGTTGATTCTAATATTCGTAAGCCAAGTACTAAGCTACTTACCACGGGATCAGATCAATGTATGTGATGTTGTGTACTATTTATTAGCTTTCCGCCCGCGACTCCGTCCGCGTAGAGACGTTTAACGGGTAAAACATTACTTCATAGCACAGTCGGTTAAAAAGTAGCCTATGTTCTTTCAGAGCCTGCTCTGGACTATATCTATACCAAAATTCATTTAAATCGGTTCAGTACTCTAACAGACAGAGTGACTTTCGCATTTATAAAAATTTGTAAGGATATTCCGGAACTATTTAGTTTTAGAACGCTTTCATTGACTTACTTGACGTATGTATAGTTCTGAAAGCTAGAAACAAGTACAGGCTGAAAAGTGTTTCAAATGTGAGTACTAATAACATGTTATGGCGGAGGGAGTGAGGGAGGTTCTGAATGAGTTGAGAGGTCGCCTGTCTCAAGGGCCTATTCCCGACAACCCTTCCTCTTATTTCCTTGAAAAGAAGCATATTGTAGGGTAAGTAGTATGTTAAGTTATGTACACTTAAACAAAATGTGGCGGTTTAATTTCAAAATAAGTGTAAGTATCTGGCAGACGCTGAACTTAAGTATTGTAACTTTCCCTGCATTTATCGCTTTTTTATATAAACTTCCTTCTGACAATAATAAACGCAATAAAAAAAACCATGATCCAGCCAACAACGTGTTCACACGTGATGTCTTGTACAAAGGAAATTGGGATTCATTTCTAAATTATATTTATTTGAAAAGTATTGTCTTCGCGCTGAAATAGATACCATGAAAATAATAAAATCTACTCATTATTTCAATCGCAAAAAAATAATTATGTACTTACGTATTGTATTGAAATCGCAATACCGGCCGCCGCACAACACAATGTTACCTAGACTGGCCCCGAATAAAAAAAATATTGATAATTATAACAGTGTTCATATTCAAATAGGTATTATAGACATCTAATACGTTTTAATGTTTTTTAATAAGATTATTCGTCTCAAATTATCATTAAACGAATAAACTTTTAACAACCGTCTATAATTATAATAAATATAAGGGTAGTTGCCTATTTTTTTATTTTGATGTAGATGGACGGACCACACAACAATAAAAATAAAAAATACGTGTGGCACTCGGGGACTGCCGCGGTATAGCTATTGCATAGCATCGTCCGATTTCGGAGCAGCTCGTCTCGATTCGTGCGAGTTTCGTAGAGTCGTACAATACGTCTAACCGCACGCACACAAACACCGTGCCGAAGTCTACCGAACTGAAACGACGTTAGACGATTGTGAGGTTTTTTTCGTTACGGAATTTCTTGGTTCGGTCGCCGCGCTCAAAGCCCGCGATAAAAGCTATGCAATAGCTTAAAATGCTTAAAAAAAATATTATCATAACTTTAAAACTCGCCGAGATATTATTGTTTCAATAGCACATCATTTAGGCAAGCTCAAAACGCTCCATACAAAAAGTGACTGAAGCGTGACGTCACGCTTTAGTTATTTGTATGCAACGCGTCAGAAATTGTTAATTTGAAGTAAGTATACTAAATATTGCGTTTATGAAAATGGTCTCATAGCAAAAGTTGTTATTAATTATGTAATTTGAAATATGGTATTGTTTATATTCATCATTTTTGAGATTTTATAATGGACTCGCTCACCTATCTTCAAATGTCTGTTATTGTCTCATTCCGTCAGAAATTTTAATTTCAATTTGACTAATGTTATTAATTTACCTACATCATACTATTAATTGTGAATCGCATGTAAAATTTTATTTTAGGAAACTACTCTATTGACGGAGATACATAATAAATACAAACATAAGAAATCTAGAATTCTCTTTTAAAGATAATTTTCACGACTGCAGACTTAATTTTAAACTGATAACCAACAAAGTATTGAATTAAAAATGTTCAATAAAAAAAAACCATCTCACCTTTTCGTTCGTAAAGTAGCTGTAATACGCGGTTGGTATTAATGGACCCTTTCACATGTTCGTCATTATCCTCACACATTACCTTCGTATAGAGTAAAAGGCCTTTTTGTATCCCCCACGAGACTGCCCGCAGGGGCTTATTTTCGGGCATAAACTATCCTCTATATTTAATACAGAACATGTCCCCGTATTACGGTCATATGAAGAATTAAAAATGGCCGGTAACCTATTTGTGTTCGGAAAAATTATGTTTTACGTTGATTTTTGGAAAGTTAACGTGGTTAGATTCTATCTAGAAGAGTCAGGAAAAGGACAAAAATACATACTGCTGTTTTTGATATTAAACACCGTTAAATTTTAATGGTTGTTTTCCCGTAGCTTAAGTAGTACTATCGAATGATAGTTATATCGTGTAAAAAATAAACATATTGTTTTAAATTTTTAAAAAAATCATCCAACTTGAAAGCGTGAGAAACGAAGTTCTTTTAAGTGATGTGACGTAATCAGGTAGGTACTGCTTGCCGCCGATGAAATCGACGCTTAAAGCTAAAGAAGCCCTACGTCCTAAGTAATAATGCGGTTCGAGCGTGCTTTCGAGATTAGTTTATCCCTTACTAAAACCGGTATTTATTTGAAATGGATAAAAAAACTGCACATATTTATTTTAATACTAAGATAGAATAACTTTACTGCGAGAAAAACCACTAAGATTTCACAATGCATGTATATATGTTAGTTCAAGAGAATTAACGGTTCAAAAATTACATTACGTACATTTCTTAAAGTAAATAATTATTTTTACTTTAAAACCTACCGATTACCTAAACTGTTTATATTTAAAATTATTCTCAGTTTTAGGCGTAAGCTTGGAATAAATGTATGTTAGGTTAGATATATTGTTTGATATTTTTTATTTGGTACTACGATTTTCCTAATCTCCTTAGAACTGGGCCAATTTAAACATTAGCATCGTAGTTCAACATTCAGTTATCTAAATGTGCATGTTTCAACACGATGTCTACTCTCGCCACTGGCTTAGCCGTAATAGCCACTTAATGCTATAAATATACCATTATGTCTTCAGACAACACAAGACAGAAATAGCTAGATTCTTCTTTCATCTCAGTTGCTTAATCCGATGATTACGAAAAACAGCCCGTCGAATGACACGTTATCTTTCATTTGACAATTTCGTGGTCGTCGAATGACATGCTATCTTTCATTTGACAATTTTAGGCCCAATTTACATTCTTTGTGGTTGGAAAGATGGGTGTTAATCACTAATATCTAAATGGGCATGATTGATAAGTTGGATTTCTACGTATATTTTGAGTACATAAATAGCTTTAGTTCCCGCCTGCGACTGTGTTTGTTAATGTACGAGCAACGTACATTTAGCCGAATCATCACCATTTCACGCCATTTGACCTAATTGTACAATATCGCACAATCACTCATCACTCATACAAATCAGTTCGCAAACGGCCATCAAGAGCGCCGCGCGTTCTCATATTGTATCATCCTTTCTGTAACAAGTTATCAGTTAAATATATTTCAAGTTTAAATCATCAAGTTTTATCATTTAACAAATCATATTGTTTCGGCTAACCCCGAACATTGGTCCTTCGAGCTTTCCGAATAAAGCGGGATCCTTACGCGTGTTCATCAGTGAACTGTAACTGTGTCACCGGTTCCGCTCAGTACCTATCGGAAGTACACGTGTCAATATCGGACACCACGTCAAGACTGTGTCGTTGTGCAACCAAGGCATCACGACACGTAACCAGATCAAGGACAGAAGAGGTGCAATCAAGAGACACCCTATCCCCGAGGCAGCAAGGTCTTGGGTTGTCATCAGACATCAAGAGTCAGCCAGGAGCCGGGAGAGCATCTATCCTCGGCGCTAACATCTTCAAGTAGCAGGGAGTTGCTGATTTTTTTTCAAGTAAGATCAGTCCTTTTTGCTTAAACCATCATGTCCACGTTTGAAGATATCTTGGCTACGCAGCAGCAACTGGCTGCGGGCATTGAACAAACCTGGACTAATTTCAAGAAAGATAGTTCAGAGAGAAAGACTCCAGATTATCTGCAACGTCGCTTAGACGTACTGGATAAATACTGGATCGAGTTTAAACATAACCACGCAAGGTTATTAGAGTTAGATGAAGAGTCTCAGTAATTCGACAACAATCAATATGAGAGGGTAAAAGAGAGATACGGTTCAGTTCGATCAGGCACTTTCTAGAGAAAAAGTTTACTGCTCTAGAAACTACGTGTAGGTAACAGGAATCCTCCACGTCTAAAATCTCAGGGACTTCATACCAAAATAACGTCAAAACTCAGAACCACAGCCCTATCCGTAAATCAGTTCTCAATAAAAACTCATTCTCCTCAAGTATAAAACTTGCGCAACCTACGAGCAACAACGCAGGGTTGGCAATAGCGAGATACAAGTGTTCGCTATGCAAAAGTAACGACCATGGAATATACTTTTGCCAAAAATTTCTGGACATGACTCCTTACATCAGACGGAAGGTTGTAGGAAAATTACAACTTTGCCAGAACTGCCTTCATTATCATCCGGGAAAAGCGTGTTTATCCAACAATCTATGCCGCACTTGCAATAAAGATCATAATAGTTTATTACATGAAACATTTACGCAATCAAGTAGCGTGACAACGGAAGCGGTCAGCGAGGGGACGAGCGCGGGCGCGGGGAGCTCGGCCAACGCCAATGCTAACTCAAGAAAATTAGTGAAAAGTAGTTCACACGTGTCCCAGCAGAACGAATCGATTGAAATATTGTTACCAACCGCAATTATCAAGGTTCAATGTGCGGATGGTTCATACCAAACGATGCGGGCGCTCCTAGATCAAGGTTCCCAAATCTCCTTGATCACTGAACACGCAGCCCAGTCTTTGAAATTACCAAGACAAAGATGCAAGGGTATCGTATCAGGTGTCGGTGAAAAGGAGAGTAGTTGCAAAGGGATGCTGAATGTCAAATGCATGTCAGTCGCTAATGACTTCACTTTTGAAACTAATGTCCTGATCATGAAAAACTTAATCAAACATTTACCAAGTTACACGTTCTCGAGACCAGACTGGTCTTATCTCGAGAACATCACGTTAGCAGATCCTGAATTTTATGTCAGTCGTCCTGTAGACATCCTGCTTGGCGCTGACGTATATTCTCACATCTTATTAGACGGAGTATGCAGGGTAAACTTAAACCTACCGACCGCCCAACAAACAAGGCTGGGCTGGATATTAAGTGGCAACGCCAAAACATTTCATTGTAATGTTGTACTACATAATCTCGAGGATATTTAGCAATTCTGGAAGATGGAAGATATATCAGAGCCATCTGACGTATCGACCGAAGATCAACGCTGTATTGAATACAATCAGGCCACTACCATCAGACAAAAGACGGCAGATACCAAGTAAGACTGCCTCTAAAACCAAATTATCAAGAAAATTTGGGACTTTCAAAACATAAAGCAATAGGACAATTTTACACGTTAGAACAAAAACTCGATAAACAAGCGGATATTGCACAAGAATATAAGTTATTTATCGACAATTATTTAGCACTTGGACATATGAAACCAGTTGACGACGGCAATTCGACGCTTGAATGTTATTTGCCGCACCATTGCGTCACGCGACCTGGCCACGCTTTGCGCGTAGTTTTCAACGCGTCATCAAAAACATCGAGCGGCTATAGTTTGAATGACGTAATGTGTCGGGGTCCAAACTTACAACAGGATCTCCAAAGTCTCATCATCAAGTGGAGACAATACAGATTTGCCTTTACCACCGATATTGAGAAAATGTTAGGCAAATATGGCTCAGTGATCAAGATCATCTGTTGCAAATAATCAATTCTCACAAAAATTACAAGTTTATCAGCTAGTTACCGTCACATACGGCACAAAGGCGGCTCCATTTCTAGCTATGATGACTCTTAAGCGATTAGCCAGCGACGAGAGAGGGAACTATCAAGAAAGTTCCGCGCCAATTGTTCTCGAAGAATGCTTTTACATGGACGACCTGCTCCATGGAGAACATTCCGTACAGGCAGCTAAGCAGTTACAAGAAGAGGAAAGCTGGGATCGCTGGTCAAATAAATATCTTACACTTCTAGCAGCAAGACGCAAGTGGAGGAAACCACAACGTAATATCAAGGGAAAACGACGTTGTGATAATACGAGATGATAACTTGCCCCCGGGGAAATGGCCCCTAGGCCGCGTAGTACAACTCCACCCCGGGAGCGATGATTACGTCAGAGTAGTCACTCTCAAAACAAAAAAGGGATTCATGCAGCGTCCAATTGTCAAACTTTCCGTACTACCAGTTCATGAACATCAAGACCAGAACTATCAAGACAATCAATCATCAGATCAAACAAAACCAAGTTCCCGCAAATCCAAAGCCTATAGCTTCGCAAGCTTAGCAACGGTATTTTTATTATTCTTTATGACAATTATAAGTTCAGCCCAATGTTCGTACAACATGACTCCGTTACAAAACAAGCCTTTATTTCGATAGCATTACGAACATGCATATAATTCGAGATGACTGGCGCCTAGTAGTCTACTACGACACCCATCCTTATCAAGACGGTAACACGACACTAAATAAATATATCAAGTACCTCAATGAGTTGTGTATCAATATAAAAGAGCAATCACATTGCCGCGAGATAATGTTACAAGTGCAGCACGAGTTCGCGGAACTGCAATATTACAATAACATCTTGATACATCAGAAACCCGACACGCGCTCGCGCCGCCGCGGTCTCATAGACGGTGTCGGATACGTCGCAAATAGTCTTTTCGGCGTATTAGATGGGCGTTTCGCGGAAAAGTATGAGCGAGACATACAACTCATCAAGGTTAATCAAAAGCATCTCACAGCCTTATGGAAGAATCAAACCTCAATAGTAGAAGCAGAATTCAATCTTCTTAAACGAACTGAAGGGATCATGGATAAGCATCATAAGATCATAAACCAAAGGTTTAATCAAATCGAGAATGCAATGAACCAATTAAATGTTGCACTTCAGAACATATCATTAATAAACGAATTCCTCAGCACAGCCATGATGGCTACCAACCTCTTGCACAACCTCAAAGATATACAACAAACCTTATTGGATACTGTAACTAACATATACAATGGAAAGTTCAATTTCCATTTGTTAACTCCTGACCAGATAAGGTATGAGCTGAACGTCATAGCAGGCCAACTCCCAAAGGACTTGTCTCTACCTGTGGACAGTTTTGACTTTTCTGATATCTACAATCTACTGCAAGTACGGACTCGAATCACATACAGCTATATCATATTCGAGATCAAGATCCCACTTATCAGCAGAGATATGTATGAGATTTTGAAGCCTATACCGATTCCTCATTTATCAGAAAACCATAAACAATTAACTATAATACCAGCAGCTCAATATCTCGCCATAAATGTTAATAAGGATGCGTTTATACCATTTTTCGATAAAGATTTCGACGCATGTCTAACCAGAAATCCTAGAATAATCCTATGCCATATAAGAAAGCCTGTTTATCATATTCAAGATGATCAGAGCCTTTGTCAGCGATTACATAATTCAAGAGATTGCCAAACAATTAGCAGCCCATGTTCGAATAAATGGGTAGAATTACAGAAAATAAACACGTATTTTTATTATTGTTGCGATAGGTGTCAGTTGAAGTTGCTATGCGAAGATCAAGTTACCGTAGTGCAATTGACCGCCGCTGGCCTATTTAACGTCGATCAAGGTTGCATTATTAAATCAGCTGACTTCCTAGTTCATTCACATAAAGAAGCATCAAGTAAATTGAGTATCCGCGCTAGAATAGAAGCGCCTGAAATTTCGCCTATCAACCGTATCTTTAATATCTCTTTACCAGTACTCTCAATACCAGACAAGGAAAGTAAAAGCATGACTCATCATCATGATCTTCAGCTACAAGAGATCAGAGAGCAGATAGACGTTATGAAACGTAATGAACCCCTTGCGGAAAGCGTTTCATATCATGACGTCCATCATTATGCGGCCATATACTTGTTATTGGTCGCCGTGGGAGCGTTGGGAGCAGCCTTCATTTGGTGGCGCTGCAGGCCCGCAGCAGCAGGCGCAGCGGCAGCGCCGTGGAGGCAGCTGCCGAGCAACCGCACTCGACCCTCAGTCGTAGTGTTGAGTGTTAGTGCAGTGTGTGGTGAATATAAAATGGGCAATCAGTGTAGTGATATCGAATTAAGTGAGCTCCCTAAACAAAGTGCGCGCGTGTCCAACCAAAATAAAAGCACAACGCCGGTGCTACGTTCAGTGTTTTCCTTTCCTGATCACAGTGCTTAGATCATAGTAAAACTAACATAAATTGTTTTATCATCTTGTAACTAGTAGTTAAGCTCATGCTTATCTCCATTTCTCACTAACAACCTCACTTTCTCCCGCCCGGGAATATGTACGAGCAACGTACATTTAGCCGAATCATCACCATTTCACGCCATTTGACCTAATTGTACAATATCGCACAATCACTCATCACTCATACAAATCAGTTCGCAAACGGCCATCAAGAGCGCCGCGCGTTCTCATATTGTATCATCCTTTCTGTAACAAGTTATCAGTTAAATATATTTCAAGTTTAAATCATCAAGTTTTATCATTTAACAAATCATATTGTTTCGGCTAACCCCGAACAATTAATGTTACTCCTTTTCACTTACGTTCATTTCATTGTGTATGTTTGTTGTATGTTCTTTATCAGTGTAGCAAATTTCAATTTAATTCGGTTCGCATGGAAGCGCTGTTGCGCTGTTGCGCTGCGCTGGTTCGCTGAGACCGGGTTACATTAAGCTTAATTTCGGGTTTCTTAATGCCTAAGGGCCGCTTCCTGTCACTGAGAATGTATATAGTATGGATTCTTGACCTTTGGAATCGTTCTTATCACAGCCCATTTGCATAAAATTCTGGACGAATAACTATTGTCATCCCATGCTTTGACTGTGTCTATGCTTGCTGTTTGCTACCGGGGCTCCATTTAGTTCCTGCAATACGTAGTCGCTGGAGCCGGATTTTTCCAGCTGTCAGCTTCGATCTCGCCAGGTGCAATGGCGGAAGATTTACTGGACAGTACTATTGTCATCCCATTTTGTTGCCGTTGTCTGATGGTTGTTCTGAGTAGTCGCTGGAGCGCCTTTTTAGCTTCAGCTTCGATCACCAGGTGCTCATTTAACAGTACTTCCATTTTCTCTCTAGACACGCGGTTCTCTGCATTTCTCCAGAGCGTCCTACGGGTTTTTAATCGTGTTCTATACCACCATACAATACTGCCATACGTTATTATTGGCCTTACCAGGCCTTGAGGCGTAGTTAATTTAATTTTATACTACTTTTCAATGTCATTTAAACATTAACATAATGATATTGTATATTAACTAAACTGACTCAAAAATGGTTTCGGTGGACTGGCTCGTTGGAACAGTAATTATTGGCCCAGGACTGACCTGTGGGGCTACCATGAGTTTAAAACTTACGCACTCGATATCGCCTACGTAAATATGTCTATGAAAAACTTGTACAGTGCCGCTGGTGGTTACGCGAAGAACTAAAATCGGCCGTATGAAAAAAACAACTCGATGGGTTTTTAACGTACGTAAGTTTTCGATAGCCAAATCATGGTAGGCCCTCAGATTCCTCACTACCTACGGTTTCAAGAGTCGTCGGTTTACCACGGGGTCAGATCAATGTATAATATTTTATAACTTACCCAGGATTTGAACCCGAAACAACTCAATCCCACATAACGGCAGTCAACAATACCAGACAACGGTTTTAAAAACAAAATTGAACACAAATTAATTCGTACGTCCCGGTATCCATGTTCAATCGGTAATTATTTGTTTCCATTCATAACATTTGTGGGTGAGGTAGCTACACGGATTTGGAGTCGTCTAAACATGTTTCACCCGCTCTTGTACTGTTGGAAAAACAAAATAGTTTACCATCTTTTGACAGCCATAAGTTATTTTGATTGATTGTATCAAAAAAAGCAATTATTCTATATTATATTTTATTCTAATTATTATTTTTTTAGAAATACCACACTTTTAGCGTAGTCTCTATTAGTCCTAATTTGCCACTCTAGATCTATAATAATCTATGTACATCTATACTTTATAATATGTACAACTAAATAAATTTTAGTATTATGTTTGTTATATTCAAATACGACGTTTGCTAAATGGGTAATATGGGTATGAATCTATATCGGGTACAAATAACAAAAACAGAGTTTTTTATCTGTCTGTGTATTTATTTCCGATAATCTCCGAAATGGCCGGACCAATTTGGACGCAACTTTCATCTACACTAATATTATAAAGAGGAAATATTTGTATTTTTGTATGTTTGTAATGAATAAACTCAAAAACTACTGGACCGATTGCAATAATTACACCATTAGAAAGCTGCATTCTTCAGAAGTAACATAGGCTATATTTTATCCCGGTACGGGAAGAAGTTCCCTCGGGACGCGGGGGAAACCGCGTGAAACACCTAGTTCAGTAATAAACAGCAAATTTTACAATAAAACGTTGCCGCCAAAACGATTCCCACAACACGTGAACAAATTAATGGGCAGACAGACAATTCTTTTTTATTGTATTATTGTTACTCAGATTGGTACCCGATATAGATTAATACCTATTTAGTAAAAAGTCGTTATCATAATATTACAAACAGACACTTCAATTTTATTTAGGTAGTTGCATAGATTATATTTAACACCGTTGCTGCCGACATTACGGATGTTTAAAAGTCCGTATATATCCGTCAAATGGCGGCATAACAATGGACGGAACTTGGTAAAATAAACATTCAGTTGTATCTATGCGGGGCCGAATACAGGGATAAATAAACGATCGCGGCCGTCGTGCCCATCAGATGCGGTAAAACAATGAACATTAATTGGAATTGTACCTCTACAAATAATTCGTGGACGAAAAATACTCGTACTTACTTTTTTTTTAAAGTTTCACAGCGTCAGCACCCTACTAGTAGTGCTACCATGAGTTTAAAAGTGACAGAATCGATGTCGCCTATGTAAATATGTCTATGAAAAACTTGTACATCGCCCCTAGCGGTTACGCTAAGAACTAAAATCGGTCGTATGAAAAAAACAATTCGATAGGTTTTAACGTACGTAAGTTTTCGATAGCTAACTCATGGTACTGCTATATGCCATACAGCCGAGTATTTTGCAGCTTTTTCATTTCTTTCTTTATTAGTAAACCGTCCTATCGCTTCGGGTATAAAAGTATATTATACACAAAACCTTCCTTTTGAATTCCTCTATCTATACTCCATCGAAATCCGTTGTGTAGTTTTAAAGATTTAAACATGCATACAGACAGACGCGCGAAGCGACTTTGCTTTATACTATGTAGAGATGATTTAAACTTGCGGCTTAAGAAAGTGGCCAGTGCTATAATTAGATATAATGCAGTAGATAGGTCTGCAGTTTTAGGGGTGAGAGCCATCCGCTCCCTCGCAAGTCCGGTGATGATGACGAGGCTACTCCAAGCCACCATCGTAGGAGTGAGAGCCATCCGCTCCCCCGCAAGTCCAGTGATGATGACGAGGCTACTCCAAGCCATCATCGTAGGAGTGAGAGCCATCTGCTCCCCCGCAAGTCCGGTGATGATGACAAGGCTACTCCAAGCCATCATCGTAGGAGTGAGAGCCATCTGCTCCCCCGCAAGTCCGGTGATGATGACAAGGCTACTCCAAGCCATCATCGTAAGTCAGTTAGGAAAAAAAAACCTTGACCTTGACCTTGACCAACCGTAGGATGACATAGGTTAACTTGCACGTTTTATTGATTTTGATAGGAAAATTTCTACTTAATTTTGAAGCTGATATCCTCAAAAGATGGCGGACTAATTATTTTTAAGACACTCCTACACCATGGGTATCAAATGAAAGGGCGTGCTAAGAATATCTCGAATGACTATAGAATAAGTTAAAAGTAAAATATATTTTCTACTTCAAAGCTCAAGACGAGCTTAAAAAATCTTATGAATTGACAATAACTGTATTATTTTTTGAACTGGAGAGATTGCATGGCAAGCAACGACCAATCTTCCTTCAACGATTTTTTATTGTATACACGCGAGTTTAATCCGTAAAATTAGTTTTGTTTCAAACTAGCTTTCCGCCCGCGACTTCGTCCGCGTGAACTACAGGATTTTGATTTTTTTTTTTTAACTTAAAAGTAGTCGTAGTCAACAAAATCTTTTCTGCCACTTAAGAAGTTAGTCTTCAACCAGAAGAAACATTTAAAACAAAATTATTTTGGTTTTTATCATCATCATCATCTGTTGTTTATCGTGTAGTAATAAATAAGTTCGTTCGCGTGAACTACAGGATTTTGATTTTTTTTAACTTAAAAGTCGTAGTCCCGTCAAAATCTTTTCTGCCACTTAAGAAGTTAGTCAACCGGAAGAAACATTTAAAACAAAATTATTTTGGTTTTTATCATCATCATCATCTGTTGTTTATCGTGTAGTAATAAATAAGTATATTACACAACATCACATTAATTGATCTGATCCTGTGGTAAGAAGCTTTAGCACTTGTTTTTATCAGAACAGTGGTATACATTTAAAAATTTTATTCGACAACCAGACACGGAACAAACATCGATATTCATCGCAGAAATATTTGTGCTGAGCAGGAATAGAAACCAGAAAAGAAAAAAAAAAAAAAGAAAAGTCCAAGTGCAAGACGGACTCGCACAACGCAATTTATTTTTAAAGTTTACGCAATTCTGTGTACTTGACGTTGGTTTATTCTAAATTTTGAGAATCTGAGTACTTCGCAGATAAGTAGTTCCCTTTGCGGGTGTCAAAAAGTGGCAGCATAAATGAATGTTTCTTTTGATTGTGTTGGCTCAGGCGAAGGGACAGTAGACCTGAGTATTTGATGTAACTTTCAGTTTGATATTTTCTCCTTGACAAAAATTGACGATGATAAACGGATCCTATATAAGGGGTTTGGTTATTCGTTTCGACGTACGAAATCCTAAAATCTATGTTTATAGTGAACAGCTTCCTCATATTGAATAGATCATCTTCAAGTAATCCTAATTGTTCATCGATCAATGTGAAAAAAAAGGACGTCCTATTCCAAAGCCAGGTAGCAGTTTATAGTTAGAGAGGAAAAAAGCGTCCATGGCCGAGTGGTTTAGGTATTTGCTTGCTATGCAAGAGGTTGCCACTTCAAACCCTGCCACGTACCACTGTGTTTTTCAAATTTTAAATTCATACCTATGTACGATTATTCGACGCTTTTACTGTGTGCTTGAATCATGTTCTTTCTTAATCCCTGGCAAACCCCTCATTTTCTCTTTTCGAATTTTATGCTTTACCAAATTAAATATGCTATACTTTATATTGATTTTGATATAATTTTTTGAACTCAATATTGAATTTGTTCAATTTGATTGAATATTTAATACCCGGTTGGTGCATACAATGTATTAATCGCATTGTGATCATCTCATCCTTTTTTCTGATACCAAACCCTTGAGTATATGTATTTTTTGACAACCAACCTTCTTCAATTCGGCAATTATGGAAATTTGAATGCTCTCGTTAATTTTGACAGCTTAAAAATATCAATTAGATGACACTATTTTATTAAATTAAAATAGAAAAAGGTGACAATTAGAATATTTTCGATACATGTTGTCGATTCAGAACCCTTCTAGTAATTTACGTAATTTAATGGCACTCCAAATTTATCAATTTCAAAGACAAACTTCACATATTCGACGTATGGTATACCTACATTTCCACAATATAATATCAGTAATACGTAGAGCACAGTGCCATCTTTTGAACTACCAAAAACTTATCACGTAGGTGCTCATGTTATGTCAAACTTGACAGCATTTATGGCATGCTGTACAAAGCACGATGCCATCTATGTGTAATTTTATGAACAATAGCTGACCCAACAGACTTCGTAATGTCAAATTGTAAAAAATTTGTTTGAAATTTGATTTTTTACATCTTGGGTGACAAATTTGGGTTTTTCGTACGGATCCCTACTTTTTGAAAAAGTAATATAGCCTATAACCTTTCCTCAGGCTGTGGACTATCCATCTGTACCAAATTTCATTTAAATCGGTCCAGTACTCTATGCGTGAAAGCGTTCAAACAAACAAACAAACAAACAAACTCTTCAGCTTTATAATATTAGTATAGATAATAGTGTTTAGAATACCAATACACTCGAGTTTAATCGGTAAAATTATTTTTATTTCAAATGAGTAGTGCTCGCGCAAATAAAAATAGACAATACTAAACTTATTTTTTGCAAATTGAAAGGGTCTTACTGTAACAGTAAAAATATTCAATTGTCTTTTCAGCATACGTCATACAGTGAGGTACCTATATGAATGACGTCATCGCCATAACCACATCAACTCCATACTCGACCCGAATACGCGTATCATGTTACACGAGTTATACTTTGGAATTACGTTCGCAACGGAACTTGTTACGAGTTCACATGGAACTGCGAGAATGGTTCTTTACAACTTACATAAGGAGGCATAAATTTATCGGACGCGCAACGAATATATTAGGCGTTTATGTTTCTCCCAATGATATCTGCTCTTTGACGAGTGGACTTTGAAGGGCGAGTGGTTGGTTAACGACGCACAATTTCAGCCTTGAAGTTATGTTATACTTCTGTTTGGAGTTTAGTCAACTTTAGTCAGCTTGGCACGGGCTTGTTATGCGGAGGGAAGAAAGCCATGTGACTAGAAGAGTGATGAGTACCTATGAATGTCAATGGACGTAATGGTAGAGGAAGGCCGAAGAAGACATGGATGGATTGCGTGAGAGATGATATGGGAGTGAAAGGAGTAGACACAGAGCTGACGAATGATAGGCCCGAGTGGAAGAAGTACACATGTTGCGCCGACCCCACTTAGCGTGGGACAAGGGCAGGAGAATGATGATTGAGTTTAGTCAACTGTGCCTTAAGGGGGGTTAAGCTGGAACCTTAAGGGGAGTATGTGTTTGTTTGACACGCTTTGGTTGATGGATTATTATGGCGAGTAGTGCCGTTTAATTCGTATTACTGTTCATAGTGAATCTGTATACATATTAATCGTTTGTGGATAATCTGGAGGGTCAATCAAAAGTAAGCACCCGTAATTGACGAGCATGCATGAAGAGGTGGATGGATGTAGAAGAAGCGAAAGTAGTGTGCCAGGACCGTAGCACTGGCAGGAAGTGATCTCTGCCTACCCTCTGTTAAAAAGGCGTGATTCTATATATGTATGTATGTACCTTAAAGGGTTTAATGCTCAAGAATATGCATTTATTTGACACACTCTAGTTGATGTATTTTAGCTTGAGTGGTGTCAAAAATTTTCACAACCATTCTAGGCGAATAGGTGACCAAATTCACTACATTATAGTCAATATACATTGTTGGTAACCTCCCAAACATTCTGAATTAATACTGTTTAAAGAGATGTGGACAAAAACAATTAAGCATTGATTTCCCGAGCACGGGCGGATCCACAGGGGATGCTAAATGATCGATGAGCGAGAGCCGATAACTATACGGTCCACTGGTTACTTGATAGTGCAAGTCATAAGCTTATAAAGGGAAGCTTTTTTCCGATCTGACTACGATGATGGCTTGGAGTAGCCTTGTCATCATCACCGGACTTGCGGGGAAGTTATAAGAAAGACACAGCATCTACGCTGCGTCTTTCGAAACCGGCAATCTTCATTGAGTTGATTCAACAACTATGCAAATAGACTTCAAAATATAATACAATGTGAATTTGAAGTGGAAATCGGTTCAAAAACGAAGGCTTTTTAATGAATAGTTAATTTTCCATCTCTTACTTACAAAACAGAGTTTTGTATGGATTGCGTAGGGCCGTAGTGTAATTTGACGTCACCTGACGTATCGGAGCTCTCTGTCTACTCAGGAACAGGTATATCTCTGCTGTCGTTAAAGTAAATTGAAAAATAAAATTATATTACTTCAATATTAAAGATATATTTAGGATAATAAAAATAATGTGTGCATATTCCCCATTCGCTAGTAAAATTCAATAAAGTTCATATTTAAATTATTAATTATTATTATTATTATTAATTATTATTAAATAAGTATGTGCCAGTCTACACTAGCGGGAAGAATATCATAGGTACCCAGGAATACTTTAACTACGGTACCTGATCTTAAGCCTATACCCTATTGAGCTTGCACCCCACCTGAAGAGCTCGGGATTATGGGAGAGCGGAGAAGATGAACTGGTAAGGCATTCCATGCTTAATGGCACGGGGCAGAAAAGAGGAACTGAACCTCTTGGTCCGAAGTTCTGAATTTCTGGAAGTTCAACTGCAGCTTGATTGGTCATATTTGATTAATTCTATTCTATTCTATTTAATGCGACATGGGCATGTCACGTTTCGCGTAGCGGTTCATTCACCAACCACGTAGCAGTTAGACCTAATATCTACGTCTTGCCATCTAGGATTTCTCATACGCGAAAACCTCCAGTAAAGTAGCCAAAAGCTCATCTTTTAGAGCTTCCGCCATAGCCGGTCGGTACAAACGGTAGCGACACGCCGCACAGACAACGCAAATTAATTTCCATTTATATATACCTTATGTTTCCCTTTGTTTACTCGAGACTATTTCGGTAAGGCGTACACACATGGGATGACTGGTTGACATACGTAGTAATTATAATATGTTAATTAATTTTAACATAAAGTAACCGCGAGGACGCGATCAAAGCATATATTTTTGACTGGCTCGGTGGAACAGTGGTTAGTGACCCAGGTTCGCTTCCTACGGTTCCATGAGTCGTCGGTTCGATTCCCACCCGGGGCAAATATTTGTGTGAAGAACATCGGTCTTTGTTCCGTGGTATTAAATATATTAAAGTATATTTGTGTAGCCACTGTTGATTCTGATCCGTAACACAAGTGCTTAAGCTACTTATCACGGGATCAGATCAATGTATGTTATGCTGTGTACCTAATATTCATTTATTTATTTTCGTTTGAGCAGAAATACGTACTGGTCTGCATTATCAACAGAGTACCATGCAGGCATTGGTGGTCCGGACCAAGATTTTCAGTTCCTCTTTTCTGCCCCGTGCCATTAAAGCATGGAGCCCTACCAGCTCATGTTCTTCCCCCTCCCATAATCCCTAACTCTCCAGGTGTGGCGCAAGCTCAATAGGGTATATTATGCATACCTAATAATTGGACCTTACGACCCCTTACCATCTGGTACCATCGTTAAAGTAATTCTGGATACCTCTGATTTTTCCCGCTAGTGTAGACTGGCACATACTTATTTAAAATATGAAATTTATAGAATTAAATTAATTTGTTAATGATGACAAAGAGCAGTCAAACTTAATGTGTGTGACAAAGCGTAGCCAACTTGGTTTTATTATAATAGCTTAAATACGTCCACTACAGGTCTTAGAGCACACATGTCAATATGCGCCAATTACGTTACAGTTACACGTCATATCTACGTCTCTTAATGATCTTGCAGCATTTTGATCAGATCGTCAGTCCATCTAGTAGAGCGCCCTTCTCGCGTCTTTCGAAAGGCGATTTTCGAAAAACGCAAACAAAGAAGTTTGCGTTTTTTTTCGAAAATCGCCTTTTGAAAGACGCAGCGTAGATGCTGTGTCTTTCTTAGGGATGAGAGCCGTCCGCTCCCCCGCAAGTCCGGTGATGATGGCGAAGCTACTCCAAGCCATCATCATATGTCAGTTAGGAAAAATAAAGCTATGTGTTTCGTTCCATGATTGCATGCTAAAACCTGTCTGCCCCCACGATTGAATGATATTGATCAATTCACATTAAATTCTTTTTCATTTCACTCCATCTGATAGTTAGCAGCTGTGAGGTCCATACATGAGGTCAATAGGCCCAATAGGCTCTATTGAGCCTGTCGACCTCACACTGAAGGCTTGCTTCGATGCCGTTTCACGCCCCACCTGAAGAGCCCGGGATTTTAGGAGCATGGGATTTAGGGGTGAGAGCCATCCACTCCCCCGCAAGTCCGGTGAAGAAAGAGGAACTAAACCCCTTAGTCCGAGCCACCAGCGCCTGCATTGTATATAGGCCCGTGCTCTAGCAGTGGGGACGTATATGGGCTGATGATGAAACTAAGATGAGCGAGCAATGAGTAAAACTGGGTACCATCACAGACATTATAGGTATTCATTATATTCGTATTTCGCCCTTTTTATTTGTTTTGTAATTTCCATTGTTATATTTTGTATGGTTTTGCCCGCATCTCGTCCGCTCAGGCGTAGCGATCGCGATAAACATTTTTGTCAATCACTTGATGATTATTCGATTGAACGAGCGTCCTTTTCATACATTGTTTTTGGAGTTCAATGCGCAATGGTTTGAAAAATAACCGACAAACACAATGAGTTAAGTGCCTCGAACACTCGTATTCGAACCGGCAGTAAATATTTGGAAAATTGTACTTATATTTATAAGAGCTATGTTATATTTATAAGTGTCCGCGTACACATTAATTTAATTACAAATTACATAGTCGGTACTTTTAGACAACATTGATTTTTTTTTTCCTTTTTTTCTAACTGACTGGCTTGGAGTAGACTCATCATCATCACCGGACTTGCGGACGACCGGATGGCTCTCACCCCTAACAACATTTTATTATGTATCAACACAAAAGAAAACTACTATACTAAGTCAGCGTAACACAATTAGACACAAGACTACGTGCAATTAAACCCGACAAAAAATAAGGGATACTAAAACAGTATTTTACTTCGTACCTTCATTTTTCTTTATTGTAAACAAGCGCCATTAAATAAGACAAAAATAAAATAAACTATACAAAAAACTCCTGTTCGTGTTATTTGATATTCTTGTGTAATAAGCGCTCACCTACGTAGTATGTTTAAAAAGTATCGCGAATTTATATTTTGGGGGTTACGTATATTCCAATATATATTTTTTTTTGTGGTGTAATGTTGGTACATATTATTATGACTCTCACTTATGCTGACAAGTTCGGCCATTTTGAATTTTCAGCTAATTGTTGACAGCTGTTTTGCTTGTACTGTACCGGTCGACCTCATAATATAAGGATCTCTTTACCGCTTACCATCAGGTGGAGTAAGGTCAACGCGTATTTTTTTATAATAGGCTAACAAGCCTATGTTTTGGTTCACCTGTAAATTCTTACCTATACAAGGAATAGTAAAACCTCTTTCGACTTCGTACGTCCTATTCGTCATTTTAGTGTAACAAGCGCTATAAAATGAGAAAAAGATAACACTAGATTCTCCTTTGACTACTACCTATTTGTCTGCTGTCCGTACGTCCGTCCATAAACATTCCTATTCGCGTTTGCGTCATCGCATCATTGCGTAATTCCCGTTCGTTCGGACTAAGCTGGCTAGGTCTAATTTTTAGACCAAACCTCGCCTGAACGAGGCTTAGTGTAGATAGTTAGTGTTAATTGGAAACGTGACCAGCTGTGACGTAATTTTTCTCCCTCTCTGACGTCATTTTCTCCCTCCCCGAATTCATGAGATACTGTCTCTGTAAATCTGTGTAACACAGTATAATCGATTGCTGACCAAGTTAAAAGGGTTAGGTACGTATACAGTAGTTTGCCTTTAGAAAGGATAAAAACTCATGAGTTAAGGTTACAACGAAAGCTAGTAGATAGTCCAAAATATGGTGTCCAATTTTGTTTTTTTACTTTTTAAAGCACATTGAATATTTTTTAAGGATTTTAAACTTATTAAATAATGTATTCAACCAACACCATAGAAAAAAAACCTGTTTCAACAATAGAAGTCACGGTTGACCTAATTTTAACCAAAATTCGTTTCTAATGTAGAGCCTCTTTTGTTGTTCGTAACACGTTAACTGGGTGAATTTCCCGACACCAAATCGTAAACGGCACGGCTGAAACTGCTAGTGCAGGATGGCACTTTTAACTTGTAATATTTTTTTTTTAGATAAAAGGTGTTGTCTCCTATAGGTGACTATAAATATTTTTAAATTATGATTATCGCTAATTAGGTAAAAAAAATCTTAAACCCCCAATTGTATCATATCGGTGACGCGGCACAATTTGTTTTTCAGTATACTTTTAATCATATTTTAAAAACAGTTGATTTTTTAGGGATTTACCTTTTTTTATTTAAATCCTTAATAATGACAGTACCTTATTGCGGAAAGTTCAATACAAAATCTGTTATATTTAATGAATGGTAAGTACAAATTCACGTGTCCAAATGAGATATGTCATCGCGGTGAATTTTCGTTGTACGCGAATATCTAGGCATCGAATAACACTAGCTTCTTGCCACTGCGCAGTAAATCTGCGCATCAGTGCCGCCTAAGCGCTTAACGTAAGAGGACGTGTGTTGCTGTTTGCAGTTCCCGCCAAAAACGTAAGTAAGTCGGTTTCGGTGACTGCGTACCGTTTTTTTTGTCATTCACGTGAATGGATATAAGTTGTGATCCAATCATTCGGTATGTCTATAAAATCTATATTACTAAATGTCGCTCAATTAAGTAGGTCGTATCAATTTATTTCTTTTATTTATATTTTCCTTGTTGTGCTTATTTTTATGGGCTGTATATAATATCGGTGACCTCATTCCGGTGAATTCGGTGACCTAAATTGACCACCGGAATGAGAAAAAATATCATTCCAGTGACTTTTTTCATTTCCGTGAGAATTTGGTAATTTCGGTGATTATTATCTTAATTTCGGTGATTTCTTTTGTCATTCCGGTGTCAAATTACTTCATTTCGGTGAATAAAGACCTTAATTTATTTTGTTACATTGTAATTTCGAAAGGAATATATTTTTATTTTTATTGTTGATAATTACAATATATTTGTTGATTTATTCTTACATGTTCCCAAATGAATTTCAGATTAAATTATTAAAATCTATGTGTGGTTGTAATCAATACCTTTATTTTTCACTAGCTGTGCCCGCGACTTCGTTTGCGTGGGCGATTTTTCATACAAAAGGATTTTCCGGATTATTCCCGTTCCCGTGAGAATTTCGGGAATTCCTTTCTTAATGCACCTCTACGGTACCTAAACTACGTCCTTACCAAATTTCAAGTGCCTACGTTTAGCCGTTTAGACTGTGCATCGATATGTCAGTCAGTGATTCTTTTTTATATATTTAAGAGTATCCTCTTAATAATAAAACATACTCGCAGATGGACTCTGGATTAAAGTAATAACAGATTAACTTGAAATGTTTGTCAACAGCATCTAAAGTCAAATGATGAAGTTCAAAATGATAAGTTATTCTTCTTCTTCTTCTTTTCGTGTCGATGGCAAAACACTTAAAATTATTTTGGATAATTCCGCCACCCGGACCGCGGTTGTTGACCCTTCTATCATCTCAATTTGTGTACAGGAGTCGGGACAGGCGGGGCATGAAGTGAGGTGAGCCATGGACAATGGTGAGAGACCACATAGGCACGCGATATCCTCCTGTCCAGGAAACCCTCACATAAACATATTATCTTTGCATTGGCCAACCTGGCTACGGAGTCTGTCCAGGGACCTTCAGGTTAACCATGGCAAATCATGTCCTGTTGGAAGGCTTTCTGAAGGTAGAACCAAGGGGACGGGTGGAGCAAACGTGTTAGACCAGAGGTTAAGACGAGCAGAAGGTGGATCTGTGTCAAGATTCGGTACTTTCTAAATCTAAATATAAAGCTATGCCGACTTTAACTTCTGTGGTTGTCCCTGCCATGTTATATTTAGTCTGAGAGTGTCTGAACCCTAAGGCTGAAGTGAGGTTTATTTCTATGTTTTCACAGGATTGTGTTTGTGATATGAGCGCCAGGTCAGGTCGGCAGGTCGGCAACATGGTCGGTCTTTTGTGTAGATGTTGAAAAGTAGTGATTCCAACAAAACGGTCATCCCCAGGGTAGAGACCCTGGGGATTACCGTTTTTTTGGGATCGCCATCTGCTTATTTCTTCAGACAAATGGACCTGAAAGCTACGGTTGCGGAGCAGCTCACCAAGTATTTTTATAAATTTCTAGTCATTGACCATCGAGTAGACTTTCCACAAGAGACGCTTCAGGTTCACTGTATCATAGCATAGCTGCTGTCAGATCCACGCATACAGCGCTGTAATCATTCCCATTTCAAAACTATCCTCTTTGTGTTATTTATTTTGGTTCACAAAACAGAATAACATCAGTGTAGCTTCTGAATTACAAATACAAATCTTATGGACTAGACGTTTATGATAAAATGGCATGTGTTGGGTGAGGTTTAACGTCTGGTTACAACATGATTTTTTAGGTCTGAATCCTACCTGTTCTGGAATTAAGTGCTGATCTAATAGGTAGGCGGTTAAGCAAAAGTCGTTGAGATAATTTGTATGTGTGACTGAGCAAGGATAATGGGCGGAAGGTTTTTAGGGTCATCTAGAACTTTTCCCGGTTTTGGAATGGCAATATCAAGATCCATAGACGTGATAATTTCGCAGATTGTAGACAATCATTGAACTTCGGTTGTAACCAGCAAATAGTCATAGGATCCAAGTTTTTAAGTTGTTCTGTGGAAATGTTATCAACACTCGATGCTTTACCAGATTTCAAGTATCTAACACTAAAAATGATATCGTTAAAAGGCTGGCTCAGTAAATTCTCTTTCGGAAGGCATTGTACAAGTTGAATTCTGGGAAGGCGAGTGTACGATTTCTTATTCAGCAACAGTTGATGAGCAATTTTGTTTGCAGTAACTTTACTTGGAACTTTGGAGGAGAGGGCTCACCGGTCCATTTACGGATTGTGGTCTAGGCCTTTTTACTATTGTGGGTCATGTCAATGCTGGTGACTGTATTAATCCATTTGGTTCGCTGGTTTGCATGAATAGACAGCATTAAGATTTCACAAGCATCACATGTGTCTTGTGAAAATGGATCGGCTTTATAGGCGGATTCATAATTTTTAAACGGCGCAGATGACTCTTGAGTCAAACCCGGGACGTTGGAAGTACGACAGCCTCTTGGGATATGTTGGCACGACGATTTCCAGATGATACCTACGAATCGTTCGTAGTTCGGTAATGAAGCTAGCTTTATAATGGCTTTGTCAATTGTTTAACGAATTATTGCAATACTGCATATTGCACTTAATCGGTCTATGTAAGGTTAGGGGTATTGATTGGCAGATGGACTTTATGCATTGAGAGCTGAATCTGGAACTGACAAAGATCAAGACTGGGTTGTATCCACGTTTCCATCGACCACTGTTAAACGATTAACGGAGATGCATTTTTATTGATAAGGCCGAAGTTTTATTTTAGTAAGAAAAAATCTGTTACTGTGTGATGAATACACTCTTCAAAACGTAGGTTGTAGGCTGTATACTTGGTAACAGTTTACTTTTTTTCGGTGACTACATAAGTAATTTCATTTCGGTGTATTGCGTTTCTCATTTCGGTGATGAGAAGTTTCATTTCGGTGAACTCTTCTTTCATTTCGGTGACACCAAAATTTCAAAGTACTATATCTCTTAAGTATATGAATTTTATTTAATGTCGTGTTAAAATTAATTATAACGATAGCGTAAATAACAATTCTACATGGTTGTATTTTCAAAAAAGTAACAAATAAAAAAGTTCACCGAAATGTTAAAAAATATGGACTTGTTGAAATTGACCCAACTCTGGTCATTAATCGCAATTAATTTATCTATCTAGATGATTAAATAAAATATTAGAAACCGCATAAAAAGCTATTAATATTAATGCGACAAAAATAATCTTTCAACTTTTAATGAAATCTTTCATTAATCAAGCTGCCTTAGCGATATGCCTCATTTTGCCTTAGGGCGAGCGAAAATCAAAGTGTTCCTCTCTCCGACGCATTTAAGACGTCCAACACTCTGTAAATTCGCTCATTGCATGGCAAAATCCCGGCTTATGCTTTGGCAACGGTCTTGGGGGAGAGCGCAGGTCGTGTAGATCCCCAAGGCAAGTCTAATTGTCGCCTTCACGTGGTTGCTGCCTGTTTATTGGTCTGGTTCCCTATGAAACAGATGTAACGGAAACAATTAGGCGCCTACCCGTCTTCCCGCTTTGCTCGCATCCCATCCTGCTCATCCATTTCCCGTCACTCCTGGCTACCACGAGCTCTGAGGCCTCAAAACCTCTAAAAGTGTGGCCGCAACACTCTAGGGATAGTGGTGTGCCAAAGCCAACTTCGCACACCTATATCCCCCTAATAATCTTAACGCCCGCTGCTCTTTTTATAGCAGCGATCAGGCGTTCCCATGTGCGGGCTCCAAGGTGGGTGGGAAGTTAGGGGGATGAAGACATCGTACCGCCAAATTATGGACAGGTCAATTAATACACTTACACACACGACGCGAGCCCCATCCGGCGCGGCTCCGCACTCCACAAATAACACAACCGTCACACACACACACAACATACCCACACCCTCCCCTGGTGGCTCGGCTATGCCGAGCAGTAATCCCAGTGGGAGCACAGCTACACCTAACCCGCAATCCCAAGCGCCACGCCCACAGGGGAATCCCTCAGGCAGCGCCGGGATTTCACGCAAGGGCAAACGGAAGGACACGCCAAGGATGCAGGCCTCAACCCGCAACCAAGGCGTCGCCCACCAGCGCCCCTATTTACTTCCGGATCCGATCGACCTAAGCTGGACTTCGCGCGATAGGGGAAGTGGGAGGAGGCCCGAAACGGCACCCGCCCGCCAACCATCCGCGGACGTCCTGATTAGGAAGAGGAGGAACCGGAACAGAAACTTCCGGCATAAAGCCAAAAAGGCAAACTTAGCCTTGGTGGCTGGAAGCGCTTCCTCGGCTGGTGCACCAAACCCACGGGTCACGGTGCCCGAGCCACCGGGCGTCGCTGTGGGGACCACCCAGACGACTGGTTTGATCCAGGAGCCTGTGGCGGGTCCCTCAGTTAACACCGGAGAAAGGAAGAAGTCCAAGCGTCCAGGGAAGGCTGAACGAGCCGCGGCTAAACGTGACCGCGCTGATGAGACCCTGTCTCCAAGGCCGGGCTCTCACGTGCACAAGAAGCTGCGGATCGAAGCCACGACGCCCCCTACCTCTTTCGCCGATGTGGCAAAGATGGACTTGGAGGTGGCAGTAACCTCCGAGAGGGAAGGCGAAATGGACAATAGGCTGGCCGACGAGATCCTCACAAAAATGGAGGCGAAGGTCAAATTCCAGTCACGGACGTGGGACCCTGAAGATCGGGGGCCGGAGTTTGATGGCAGACCCTCATCGAGGGAGGATGCCTTAAGCTCTGGTGCTCTGACAGGTGGACCCTCCAGTGGCTGAAGGAGTTTATCGCGGAGATCCAGCCCAAAACGGGCGTGCGATACGCGGTAAAGAGGCAAGACGAGGTGAAGCCTCGGGTTACCTGCAGGCTAGTTGTCCCGAACGAGAAGAACTCGTGGGACAGCGGCCTGGAGATAGCTCGAGGCTTACACTTCCAAAACCCCTGGGCCGAAGTTCGCCGATGGGTGATGCTGAAGTCCGACAGACAGGATAAGAGATGGTTCCTGGTCGTCGGAATTCCTGAAGACCTGATTGAGGTGATCCAGGCGCACGGACGCAAGCTATCGCTGATGATGGGGAAGGTATATGTCATGTACCGAGGCCGCGACAAGCGCTTTGGCCCCAACCCCCTCCCGCGACCTGCCGTCAACCTCCAAGGCGCCTGACACCTCAGCGAGCTGCTCCACACCCGAAGCAGCACCAGCTCAACCAGGCCCCTCGTGCTCATCGCCGGGCAAAGGCGAGGAACCACCGCCAGACGTCGGGCTCGACGACACCGGCGAGATACTCGCAGACCTGTGCGATATGTTGGTGATGGAGGAGTCATCGCAAGATGGCGAACCCATCCTCTAGCATTCGCACAGTACAATGCAACCTCCACCACAGCATCACCGCGACGGCTCAACTCCGCAAGTGGTTGGAGGCACAAACATCCGCCATCGCACTGATTCAGGAGCCGTGGGTCAGATCGGGCGGCATACGAGGACTCTCTTCTCTAAAGGGTAAGTTGCATTTCGTAGCAGGCCAATCGCCTCCGAGAACGTGTATTTATACAACCAAAAACATCTGTGCAACAACCCTAACTGAGTTCTGTTCCAGAGACACGTATGTCATAAAAATACACCTCACTGAAGCGCATGAACCTCGAGACATCGTGGTGGCGTCATCCTACATGCCGGGTGAGGACAATCCTCCTCCAGATGAACTAGTGAAGCTGGTACAACACTGCGAGGAAAACAAGCTGGAGCTCGTCATCGGAACTGACTCCAACGCACACCATGCACTCTGGGGCATGGAAACCAACAATGACAGAGGTACAGCTTTAGTCGAATTCCTTTTCACTACTAACCTTAACCTACTTAACAGAGGTAAGGAGCCTACCTTTGTCACCAGAAGGGCACGCACGATCATAGATCTGACGCTGGCCTCCACAACGCTGTCTAACCTTATCCGTGGATGGCACGTGTCAAAAGAGGCGTCGTGCTCTGATCACCGATGGATAAGGTTCGACATAGATGTCTCTTGTCCTCCGATTCCGGCAGGCAGGAGAAATCCGCGGAAAACAAACACGGTAATATATGCAGAGTCCCTGAAAAAGAAACTCCATAGCAACACACAACGCCCACGGGCGGACATCTCAACGGTAAACATCGAGGACCAGGTGAATAACCTTACAAACGCACTCCTCGGTGCCTATCATGAAGCCTGCCCCATAGTAGAGCGTCGTGATAGGCAGGATACAAGCAATACCTGGTGGGGCCCTGAGCTGGAAAGACTCAGGCATAGGACCCGCAAGGCTCTCAACAGGGCCATGAACACTGGCTCTGAGCAAGACTGGGACAGCTACAAAGCTGCCAAATCCAGGTACAAAAAGCGCATCAGGTTTAGAAGGAGTGCGGGATGGAAAAAATTCTGCACCTCCATCGAATCCTGTGAACAAGCAAACAGGGTGAGGAAAGTTCTGGCCGGTGAACAACGACGGGAACTCGGCTCCCTGTGCAAACCTGACGGTACGTACACGAAGTCAGAAAGAGAGGTCCACGAGGTGCTGCTGGAAACACACTTCCAGGGCTGCACACTGCTGGACCAGGTAGTATGGAACGACAAGCCCCACATAGCGACAGAAGATGACCGAAATGTAGCCAAGTCCGTGGTCACATCTGAGAGGCTAAAATGGGCCATAAACAGTTTCAAACCCTTCAAGGCGCCGGGGCCAGATGGCATCTTTCCCGCTCTACTAAAGTGGGGAGGTGACCTACTGGTTAAACATCTCCTGGTCATCCTGAGGTCATGCCTGACACTCCGCTACATTCCTTTAAAATGGCGAGAGGTTGCAGTAATCTTTATACCTAAACCAGGTAAGGCCGACTATACGGCAGCCAAATCGTTTAGACCAATCAGTCTCACCTCGTTCCTGCTGAAAACTTTAGAACGACTGTGTGAAAAGAGAGCTAAGAGACAAAACGCTCTTCAGCAGACCTCTACATACACACCAACATGCTTACAGCACAGGTAAATCTACTGTGACCGCGCTTCATGCAGTGGTAGGTCACATTGAGCAGGCCCTCGACAACAAAGACATCTGTCTGGGCACCTTCATTGACATTGAAGGAGCTTTTGACAAAACGGGGTTTACCACCATCGAGACCGCCCTGAAAAAACAAGGAGCCAACGAGACAATCGCAGGTTGGATCGGAAGTATGCTAAGTAAAAGAGTGGTAAGGCTATCCGACGATTCTCCTCGAGCACTGGTGGCCAAGGGATGTCCGCAGGGAGGTGTACTATCACCCTTACTGTGGAATCTCACCATCAACAGCCTGATAACAGAGCTCAATCAGCACCATATGATGGCAGTTGGCTACGCAGATGACGTGGTCATTCTCATCACAGGTAAACAAGCCAGCACCGTCTGTGACGTGACACAAGCAGCTCTACGCATCGTAGAAAATGGTGCCGCACCAACAATCTAACGGTAAACCCAGCGAAAACTGACTCTGTCATGTTCACCAACAAAAGGGTTTTAGGTAACTACCACCTTCCGAAGCTCTTTGGCAGTGAACTAAAACTCTCCAATGAGGTAAAGTACCTAGGTGTACACCTAGACAGCAAGCTGAATTGGAACTCGCACATCGAGAAAAAACTCGAAAAAGCAACACTTACCATGTGGCACTGTCGCAGAATGATTGGTAAGAAATGGGGAGTCTTGCCCAAAATCACACTATGGCTATACCAAGCAGTAATTCGACCGATGGTAAGTTATGGCTGCCTTGTGTGGTGGCATAGAACTAACATCATTAGAATTAGTGACAAACTGCAGAAACTTCAGAGGCTAGCGTGTGTATCCGCCTCAGGTTGCATGCGAACAACCCCCACCGCGGCATTAGAAGTCCTTCTGGGACTGCCGCCGCTGCATCTGTTCATTAAACAAGAAGCTGCGTGTGATGCGGTCAGGTTAGACTCTCTGGACCTGTGGAAGAACAGGGAGCACATACCACCATCCTAGAGCAGGTAATGACTCAACTTCCCATACTTGCCAGCCCGATGGACATTATCCACCGAAGACTAGTCTTCGACAAGAAGTACAAGATTCAACTGCATGAGAACCCCTGTGACAACAAGGTGATTCACAGAGAAGTTCGTATCTTCACGGATGGCTCCAAGACCAAAAAAGGGACTGGTGCGGGAGTCTTCTCTGAGGACCTCAACATCCACATCTCGGCACCCTTGGGCCAGCATAACACTGTCTTTCAAGCGGAATGTGTAGGTATCCTAATGGCCGCCACAGCTATTACGGCTAGACAGGTGAAAGAACACAACGTTCGCATACTATCAGACAGCAAAGGCAGTCCTGCTAGCTCTAGCCAGTCACTCAATCAACTCCAGCCTCATACTTGAGTGTCACGAGCGCCTAATGCAAGTTGGAGCCTACAACAAGGTAACACTGCAGTGGATTAAAGGACACAGTGACGATAGAGGCAACGACGCAGCTGACCAACTAGCGAGGAGAGGTTCGGACACGGTAGTCCACGGACCCGAACCGATCATCCCCATCCCCTTCAATCTAGCAAGGTCCATGCTACGAACACAAACAGGTAACCAACACAATACAGCGTGGACGCAAGGTGGTACCTGTCGCCAAGCCAGGGAGTTCACTCCGCAGGTAAACAAGAAACTTGCAAGAGCCCTAGTAAACCTGGCCAAACCTCAGCTCAGAATTGCTATAGGGACCCTAACTGGTCACGGTCCTTATAATAAACATCTCTATGCTCTCGGACTTACAGACAGCGCGCTCTCCATGTCATTCTCGAATGTCAGGGGGTGGCCATCTACCGGACCAAACACCTTGGATCTCCAGGATCGCTCAGCGAGGCCGCCCGCAGCATGAAGAAGCTGCTGGCCTTCCTCAACGAGCTGGGATGGTTCAAGTGATTCCCACCCCACGCAAAATAGGCGCTTTGACGTCGAGTTGCGGATATCAGCCCGTTGTACCAATACCAATACCAATACCATGCCTCATTTTGGTTTTTATATTCAATTTTAATTTTAAAATAATGAAATGTACATAGACACAGAAAAAGCACGTTCACGGCCAAATAATTATTTTTTAATACATATTTAGGAAACTCACTTGATAAACTGTCTGCCGAGCGCTTGAAAATCTAGCGAATCAGAATAACTTCATTTTAAACTTCAAATTAATAAAACAGAACAATTGTAACCAACCAAACCAAACCTAAGCAACATTACCTTTCATTAACAAACACATACTAAGCCAGGCGAGATCGTAATATTAAAATCACCCCGTGTGTATTAACTGCCTCGTTGGTCTATTGGTAGCAAGTGCTGCGTTAGGACCGAGAGGTCCCCGGTTCGAGTCCGGGGTCGGGCAAAATTTGTGTGAGTTTTTCTGTAATGAAATTACTCAGCCCGGAGTTAGGAAGTTGGCGGTTGAACGCCCGTGCCTCGGAAAGCACGTTAAGCCGGTGGTCCTGCGCCCGATCTCTCATCGGTCATGTCGGATTGCCGTCTCACCGAATTATGAGAGTAAGGGAATAGAGAGTGCACTTGTGTTTGCGCGTACACTTGTGCACTATAATATGTCCTGCGCACTTGGCTGATCTCAATTGAGATCGGCCGCCATGGCTGAAATCGGTCGGACGCCTTACGCCTTATTAACAACTTGCAATACAATAAAACGACATGATCGGCCAGCTCAGTACTCGCTAATCAGTGGATTTTTGTTCTTTTTTTTTGTGACTGACGTCGAATCTGCGGTGAACGGTAAAACCTAAACTGGTTTTTGTTGCACCGTTCAAAACTGTATATCCTAGTTTTAAGTGTCTATGTAACTTTTGAAATAAAACTAATTTTACTGTTAAAACTTAACCGTGACCACGAGCGCTGTAAAGAGCTCGAAACGTCGGATCTCTAAATAATGTTTAGAATACCAATACCAAATACCAAATTAAAACACGCGGGTTTAATCCGTAAAATTAGTTTTATTTCAAACTAGTGGTCCCGGCGAATTTCATACCGCCAATACTGATTTTTTTTCTATATTTTCTCATTGAAACCTTCCCTGGACTACGACGAACATTTTAAAACCAAAATAACCTAAATTGGTCCGGGCGTTCTCGATTTTTAGTCAGACTAACGAACAGCAATTCATTTTTATTTATAAGACGAAGATGTGTAGTGCTCGCGCAAATAAAAATAGACAATTCTATGTAACCCTTTAATAAATAAATAAATAAGCTTTAATTCCATTGTAGGCACACAACACGAACATTCACCAGAAAAGAAAAACAAATTGAATCTTCGCAACCCAATACCTTGGTATAGTTCCCGTTGCGGGCACAAGCAAACCGAAAGTATTTCAATCTCATGTAGATTCGCTAAATGCCCTCCGCGCCGATATCGCTTGGCGAGTTTTCCCTTTTCATTTCCGAATGTACTCGGCTACAAACAAATGCTTGAGGCCGGGGGCGAATAGAGAGCGGGGAAGGTAGCCCTCAGAATGTTTTTGATCCTTACTAATATTATAAATCCGAAAGTAACTCTGTCTGTCTGTCTGTCTGTTACGCTTTCACGCATAGAGTACTGGACCGATTTAAGTGAAATTTGGTACAGATATAGTCCAGAGCCTAGACAAGGTTATAGGCTAGGCTTTTTAACCGACTGCGCTATAAGGAAGTAATGTTTTACCCGTTAAACGTCTCTACGCGGACGAAGTCGCGGGCGGAAAGCTAGTTGATTATAAAAAAGGCCATATAAAAAACATACATACATAAAACCACGCCTTTTTCCCAGAGGGGTAGGCAGAGATCACTTCCTGCCATGCGCTACGGTTCTGGCTCACCACTTTCGCTTCATCCACATTCATCAACCTCTCCATGCACGCTCGTCGATTATGGGTACTTTTGATTTGACCTTTCTTTAAGATTTGACCTATTTGGTCATGAAAGGTCTTTCTTGGTCTTCCCCTGTCGACATCTCCAATTACACCCTCTCTATATATACCCTTCGTTAATCGACTTTCACTCTTCTCAACATGACCAAACCACCTAAGCATACCTTTCTCAACTCTAGTTACTACATTTAAAAATATCTATAATATAAAAAACAAAGAAAGAAAACATCTATTGATCACATATACATATAACATTATTAAGCAGACATATGTACATACAGGTAGAGTGATCAATAGGGTATGCCTCAGCATGTGCTGTTATTCGGGCAGAACCTTTGAGCCTTTGAACCTTTGAGAGATAAGAATCTTTAGAAGGGCTATCTAGAATCTGCCTTAATCTAGCAGGATCAGACATTGGTCACCCACGCTGGCGCCATGTGCGGATTGTTGACTTCATAGCCATCGATTTTTTTCACAAATATGTACTGATTTAACCTGGACTCTTTATCGAGCAAAACTATTTTAAATTTTCATTGGTTTTGGACCTTATGTTAAGTGAAAAAGGTCTAGAATTTGGTGCGAATATAAATCTTCCTCTGCAATTATACTTAACACGTTCCCACCAAGAGAGTCGAGCCTACCCTAAACTAAAGCGATCAGGCCTTAGTCAACCACCCCGGCTAAGCGACGATTCGTCATCTTCACACAACTATAGAATTTCTTCACGGGTATGCTAGTTTCTTGACTATGTTTCCGTCACCGTAAGTTTTTCGAACAAAACATACTCGAACACATGAATATCAACTTTGAAAACACATTGGTACATGGCGGGGTTAGAATTGGCTACCTTTTGCTGGAAAGTAACGATCTTTACCTAAAAGTCATGAACTTTCTCTCTCTCTGTAATCTCTCTATTTATAATTCGCTCGTCAATGATTCCCTAGTCATGTTGAAGAAATGTTTTTAAGGTTCCTCAAAAGGCAAAACTTAATCATATACAACATACAACCGTCTGTCTTTTTATCCATAAATACCTACACTCTCCCACGTAACCTTGACTTTTTACTTTCGCCCTTCACTCCCCGCCCATTGCTTCCCGCCCTCACCCAAACACCGACTTGAGACCAGAACCTTCAATTTCCTTTTTCCAGTCTATGATATTGAATTGCTTTTTGCGGAATATAATAGAACACTTATGTCATGTGTGAAATTGTCCAAGAAATAGTTGCCTACATTTATTTGGGACAAGGGATAATTTATTGGACGGAGTTGGTTTACGCTGAAATGCTGAAGGAAATATACCCGTAGTTGCGTTCCGGTTTTGTTTTGATTTAAGAGCTTCATCAATATATTTTTTTCTCTGATTAGACATCCCATGGCTGCTGATTAGCGTTTGAATGTTTATAGGGAGTAGTAGGTAGTGCCTGCTTCGTTGGTTTATTGGTAGCAAGCGGTGAATAAGGACCGAGAGGTCCCCGGTTCGAGGCCGGTTTCGGCAATATGTTGTGAGTTCTTTTTTCTGGATTTAAAATTTTCTTTTTTCTGTTTAGAAATTACTCAACTCACAATAAATGGAGTATTTGTAAGCTCATGTGTGAACCTCACTGCCGCTGTCCATCAGGTGAGTCAGGTCATCATCCTAAATGTTGTTTTTTTTATCCAATTTATTCCATCAGGTAAATGGAAAGGGATCTGGCCCGTACAGCCTAGTCTTTAGTAGTTTCTTAAGTATTGCGGCCAGAGCCAAGTCATCTATTTATTTTGATCCATTCCATGTGTAGAGTTGACAAGGTCGGAGCCAAGTGATGCGTCGTGATCTTATAGACATGCTCTTCAATACATAGTATAAAACAAAGTCGCTTTCGCTGTATGTCCGTATGTATGCTTAGATCTTTAAAACTACGCAACGGATTTTGATGCGGTTTTTTTTTTAATAGATAGAGTGATTCTTAAGGAAGGTTTGTATGTAAAATTTACCCGAAGCGAAGCGAGGGCGGGACACTAGTTCTTTATAAATTACTGAGAGGTGAAATAGACAATTCCAATTTGCTAACACGTTTCAGATTTTGTGCTCCGCGAAGAATTCCCCGCAGTTGCATTAAACCTTTATGTCCTTTATGAAGAACTGAGCTGGGGTTGAACTCCCCTATTGCAAGACTCAGTAGAGATTATAACTCCGTTAGTGATTGTGTCGATATACATCACGACAGGTACACCACATTTTGCAAGAATTTTATAGATTGCTTACGATTGAAGTACTAGTTAGTATAGGTACTTTAAATTTTAATGTTATATATTTTTCATTGTTGTTATATATTTAAGTTTTTTTTTTAGTCATAAATTGTTGCTTGTAGTTTCTTTCAACTTTGTACGCTCTTAACGCATGCAGAGCTAACCTTTAATTGTCTGTTACAATTAGCTTGTAAGTGATTTATTGTTAAAACCGTGTAACATTGTAAACAGATGTTGGTTGGTCTAAATAAATAAATAAATAAAAGTCTCCTTAACTTTGGTGTAAAATAAATACTGCAGAGTGCATACATGAATGAACTCAGTATTCATATGAATAAATACTCAATATACACGTGCAGTGTTGTTGTGCCAAAATGGGCAATAATGTAATAAATAACTAGTAGTAACGAAAAAGGGGGTAACATTTTCTTTTCTAATCCAACCTCATTAAACCGAGCCTACTTCTTGCCCCTGAAGTACATTCCCTTATTCTAACATTTAGTTAGCAAATTTTTTTATACCCAAATCGTCTTCAGATTTGAAAAGGTTTCTACTTGGTCCCTTCATTCACACGCAGAGCGATATTAAGGTTGATTTAGTGCTAGGCGGGCCCTCAAATTGGCCTGAACTCTCGATTTATTGACCTTTATCTTACATACGCCTACCATTTTTACTGTATGGCTGATTTATGGCGCAAACATAGACTGGCAATAATAGTATGACACCAGGCAGTGCCTTGGAAAGCACGTTTAGCAGTTGGCCTAATCTCTCATCTCATCGTCTCACTGAACAAATGAGTGAGGGAATAGAGATGCACTTGTGTTTGCGCACACACTTGTATACCTACTGTCTACAGTCTCTATAACGGGGAATGCTCTGAAGATTTTTTCAATTACTCCCTCCATACCCTTTTACACGTGCTGGGCAGCGCTGCCATCCGCATACCATGCAGACACTGGTGGCACGGTTCATCATCAACCCATTTATGTCCCCGCTGCTGGCCTACCATAAACTAGAGCGATAAGGCCTTAGTCAACCACTCTTGCCAAGTGCGGGTTGGTCGACTACACAACCTCAGAATTTCTCCGTAGGTGTGAAGGTTTCCTCATGATGTTTTCCTTTACCGTGAAAGCGTCGAATAATATCAATAGGGTTTGAACTGGCGACTCCTCGCATGGCAAGCAACGACCTTAATCACTCGGCCATCGACACTTTCCACCAAGACGTTCAGTTTTTTTTTTCTGCCCCGTGCCATTAAGGCATTGAATGCCCTTCCAGTACATATTTACCCTCCCTCCTATAATCCCGTGATGTTCGGGCGGGGAGTGTAACGGCATCTAAGCAGGTCTTCAGGAGGAGCGAATCGGGTCTATTGTAACCATATGAGGGTCCACCCTCACGACCGCATACCATTAGTGGAGTGAGGACTTGGTATTTCTATAAAAAAATATAGAATATTTGTGTCCTTCACAGTGGACTGATTTACATTGAGATCGGTCGAAAATTGGACATTGTAATGATTTATATTTCATAGAATCATATTAATAGGGCTTACGCGTTAATGAGGACAGTTGCAAATAAGCTACTTACTACCCAAAGTATTGGTTTCGTTGCACCATTCATGGTCAGTAGCTAACACGAAATACAAATGTTTATTTTTAATGACGTCATTAACGATTCGGTTTAAATTTAATTAGCTTCCACCCCGTTACTCCATCCGCGAGAATTGTTTAATCAGGTGTGTACTGTGTAAAAGATCGAACAACTCAGTGCGCGAATACATCTTAACAGAATTAGTAAAATCTTTCATTATTAAAACATATCCATAAACGCAACTTTTGATGAACCTGCCGAACAAGCTTCCTAATCGCTGCATACTAAAAACTGACGCGTGTGACGTCACACGCCAGTGGACGGTTGTATGGAGCGTTTTTGAGCTCGCCCAAATAATGTGCAATTAAAATTGTAATATCTGGTTAGTTATCGAAATATCAAAGTGATACTTTCAACAGTGTCTTTGTGTTCGAGTGTTCCATCCAACTATGTATATCAAAATTTAAAAATTGTCAAATACCCTATTTTGTCGAATGGTCACGATCCTCCACGATTGTATTTTTTTTCATTTATTTTATTATTAACATTAGTGTAAGTTATTTTTGTTATCACAAAAACGTTTTCTTTCTTTCTAACTGTGTACTGTTATTCAGCAAGAGACCCGTAACGCTCCAGGTGCATTGAAGCTGTCAGCAAGCAGCCTTATCACAGTTCAGAGGGCCTACAATGAGTTGGCTATCGAAAACTTACTTACGTTAAAAACCTATCGAGTTGTTTTTTTCATACGGCCGATTTTAGCTACTAAAAACGTATTTAGTGATGTGAGCGATAAAACATTAGTGGACAAAGACTCGGAGTGGCAAATAGTTGAAAGGAAATCGTCAAAACGTTATAAGTTAGTGGGTCAAAGGGGATGTGCGTCCTCGGATTCAAATGGAAAGTTTAAGGCGGCGGATATAAAGATACCTCTCTTTATCTCTAATGTTTGTACGGATACAAAAGAGGAAGACATTATTGAATATATTAAGTGTAAAACAAATGAACTTGTGACGTTAAAACTAATTAATATGAAGAAAGCCAAACGATATAATGCATTTAAGTTATATGTGTCTAGATCTAAGTTGGATTTATTTTTAGACGATAAACTATGGCCAGATGGTATTACTTTTAGGCGTTTTGTCCACTTTAGGTACAGAACTAGAAACGAGAGATCTGTCAAAGTCGATTGTCCGTTTGCAAAATGACGATAGACCAAAAATCACACTGTAGATTAAGTACTTTTAATTGCAAATCTGTCAAACGGTCAATTGACAGTGTTCGTGATATTTGCAGGGTTTCTGATGTAGTTGCCCTCCAGGAGACATGGCTACTTCCCCATGACGTTCCTGTATTAGGTAGTATTTGTGACGATTTCGAGTTTACCGGCAAATCAGCGGTAGATACTACGGCTAGCTTGCTGACAGGAAGGCCGTATGGGGGAGTGGCCATTCTGTGGAGAAAAGGTATTTTTGAACAGGTTACGGTCATTGAATGTAATAGCTGTCGCCTTGCCGCCATCAAAGTACGCACTGGTGATAGGTTTATGATTGTGTTTTCTGTTTATATGCCGACTGACTCGCAAGAAAACTTACCTTTATTTACCGAGGTTCTTAGTGAAATAGGTGCTATTCTGGCTAGTAACAACGTGGAATGTATGTTTGCATTGGGCGATTTTAATGCTCATCCAAATGCGCTGTTTTACAAAGAGCTTATTAGTTTTTGCTCGGATCAATCCTGGATAGTTGCTGATGTTGAGAAACTAGGTATGCACTCTAATACTTTTACCTACATTAGTGAGGCGCATGGCTGTCGGCGATGGCTGGATCACATTGTTACGTCGACATCAGCGTATCTGACCATCGTTGACATCGGTGTGAATGAAAATGTTTATATGTCGGACCACCAGCCAATGGTTGTGGAGTGTGACGTCAGTCTGGTTAGGTCCAGATTGACGCCACGCGAAACTATCCGGGGATCGGTGTTCTGGGGTGAGAGAGACCAAACTCAAATTGATGCCTACCGTAACCTTTGTAACGAGGGCCTGCGAGACATTGATTTTCCTCATGAATTCACTGAATGTAGTCTTAGTCGAGGACAATGTCATTTGCCGGAACATAGACTTATTCTCAACACTATGTATGAAAATATTATAGATGTATTATCGGGTGCAGCTGTGAAAACCAATGCGAGTAGGAATAAGACAGCTAATAGAAAAAGAAATCTGTGTGGCTGGAATGATCATGTTCGTAGTGCTCACAGGGAGGCCAGGCTTTGTTTTAACGTGTGGGTTCAATACAATCGTCCATCCTCGGGACCCATATATAAACAAATGTATGAGTCAAGGAAAATTTTTAAAAGTCGTTTGAAATGGTGTCAGAACAATCAAGAACAAATTAAGATGGACATATTAGCAAAACACAGGTCTGACAAAAGTTTCTCTAAGTTCTGGAAAGAAACTAGTAAACACGATATAAGGCCTGGCCTCCCGGCGAGCGTGGGGGGGAAGACTGATGCAATCGAGATAGCAAATTTGTTTCGCGAGCATTTCAGTGTACAGTCTCCACTAGGTCCATCTGCCGCTGTGGTCGATGCTGGGCCCGAGTGCCAGCAGGGTGAGGAATCCTCAGTCACCTGCTTCACTGCCAGGCAGGTAAGGGCAGCGCTGAGGAAAATGACCGGCGGCAAATCGCCGGGACATGACGGGCTCAGCATCGAGCATTTCAGGTATGCGGGTTTCCATTTACCGAGGGTGTTGTCTGTGTTTTTCACTATGTGTATTAGTCACTCATATCTCCCACAAGACTTAATGCAAACCACAGTTGTACCCATAGTGAAGAACCGGACGGGGGACATCTCGGATAGTGGAAACTACAGGCCGATCTCGCTAGCGACTACTATCGCTAAGATATTGGACGGTTTGCTTGACTCCTGCTTAAGTAAGTATCTTGACCTGCATGACGCTCAATTCGGCTTCCGACCAGGTCTATCTACCGAGAGCGCTATAGCGGGACTTAAGCATACTGTCGAATATTACACTAGACGTAGGACGCCGGTGTATGCCTGTTTTCTTGACCTATCTAAGGCCTTTGACCTAGTTTCGTATGAAGTGCTTTGGAAGAAGATGGAGAATAGCCATATTCCGGCAGAAATACGGAACCTGTTCAAATACTGGTACACTAATCAGATAAATATGGTAAAATGGGCAGGTGTTCTCTCGGATGCATATAGGATGGAGTGCGGGGTGAGACAGGGGGGATTGACGTCTCCAAAACTGTTTAACCTTTATGTCAATGATCTCATAGTTGAGCTGAGCAATATGCGAGTCGGATGTTCCATTGACGGTGTTAGCATTAACAACATCAGCTATGCTGATGATATGGTGCTGCTTGGCCCGACTGCGAGCGCCATAGCGAGTATGTTGCGAGTATGTGAGAAGTATGCTGCCATTAATGGGCTCATCTATAATGTTAAGAAGAGCGAATACATGGTGTTTAAGGCCGCTGGTGGGTGTCCGGAAAACTCACACTTGATTACCCTTAATGGCTTGTGCATAAATAGAGTAAATAAATTTAAATACCTCGGACACATTCTTACAGACGACCTTAAAGACGATGTAGACATCGAACGAGAGCGTAGGGCACTGGCAGTTCGAGGAAACATGTTGGCTCGTAGGTTTTCCCGTTGTACTGATCAAGTAAAGATCACGCTTTTTTAAAGCATATTGTCAGAGCTTTTACACGGGAAGCCTATGGGTCCACTACACCCAGAGATCGCTGAGTGTCCTACGTGTTCAATATAACAACATCTTCAGAATGCTGTTGCGACTTCCACGCCACTGTAGTGCATCGGGAATGTTTGCGCAACATCACACGAATGGCTTTCACGCCATCATTCGTAATAAAACCACATCTCTGATAAGCAGACTGCGCGCCAGTTGCAACAGCATACTGAAAACAGTGGCGGATAGGTACGACTCACACTTGTGGAAATGTATGATACGAAGAGTGATTTGAATTGTGTTTGTTTCACAATGTTTCAATGTCTCGCCACAATAAAATAATATTATTATAAAACCAAAATTAAAATTATACTAACACTATTTTGATAAGATTAAATCGTATGTTACTAACCCTATATGAACTGTAATGATTGTTTGAAATAAATATTTATTATTATTATTATTATTATTATTAGTTCTTCGCGTAACCACCAGCGGCGCTGTACAAGTTTTTCATAGACATATTTACGTAGGCGATATCGAGCGCGTAAGTTTTAAACTCATGGTAGCCCCACAGAGCAATTCGCCGGTCGTGATGTCCACACGCTGCTATCGCGAAACAATTAGCGCGCGAGGGATCACGCTACCGAAACGACAGCCAATCAATGGCTGAGATTGGAGTTGAATCTGTTCAGTTTTTAAATTATTGGGAATACATTTTAATACGTTACTATCGCGGGCTTTGAGCGCGGCGACCGAACCAAGAAATTCCGTAACGAAAAAAACCTCACAATCGTCTAACGTCGTTTCAGTTCGGTAGACTTCGGCACGGTATTTGTATGCGTGCGTTTAGACGTAGGTATTGTACGACTCTACGAAACTCGCACGAATCGAAACGAGCTGCTCCGAAATCGGACGATGCTATGCAATAACTATACCGCGGCAGTCCCCGAGTGCCACACGTCTTTTTTTTTGTTTTTTTTAATAATATATGTGTATTTAATATTTTACTCTGAAATGTGGTGCATGGGCGTATGCAATGAAACTCGTTAACCTTTGAACAACAAAGCTGTATTGGGTCTGTGTCTTGACTGCCTCGTTGGTCTATTGGTAGCAAGTGCTGCGTTAGGACCGAAAGGTCCTAGATTCGAGTCCGGAATCGAGCAAAATGTGTGTGAGTATTTCTGTTAAGAAATGACTTAGCTCGGATTCAGGAAGTTGGCGGATGCACGCCATTATATCACTAGTCAGAGCAATTCGCCGGTTGTGATGTCCGTCCAACCCTCACTTGGCCAGCGTGGTCGACTAAGGCCTTGTCGTTCTAGTTTAGGGTAGGCCTGTGCCCCAGCAGTGGGGACGTATATGGGCTGATGATGATGTCCGTCCGTACGGCGAACGGTAAATCAATAAATACCGGTTTTACGAAAGGGATAAACGATACTCTGAAGCACTTTCTAACCGCTTTATTACCTACGGTGTAGAGCTTCTTTAGCTTAATTTCACGCGGCAAGCAGTACACTCTTATAATAACTATGGCTTCGCACGCTTTCGAGTTGAATGATTGTTAAAAGTGTTAAATATTTCGCGAAATAACTAGCCTGATTTTATAGTACTAACTACTAAAGGTAAATCGTTCTGCTACGGGAAAAAAACCACTAAAATTTCACGGTGCATATCTGCGCCATTTTGCCCCTTTCAATGACAATTATAATTTACATATAACTAGTGACCCGCCCTCAACAAAATAACCTTATGAATCCATTTATGTATCTTACAAATCTCTACATAAAAACCATCTCCCTGAATTCCACCATCTATCTAATAAATCTCTAATTTAAATGACAAATAGACAGCCAGACACACACACATGATAACGTATCAGCAAATAGGTATATACATTTTAATTGGAAACCAATTCCGTCCGTGTCATAAAGGCCCATGTATCGGGTTTAATCTTCCAACAAACATAAGCAATATTGACAGGTGTACTGTTTGCACAAACCGTGTTTGTCGAGTTGTGGACCGACGGCTTAATGAATGCGATTGTAAAACAATTAGTTCCGTCGATCGGCTTGGGGATACGGTGTGATAAGTTTGTTTGTTGTTGTATTCAATTGTAATGTGGAAATGGTATAGGCTCTACCTCAATAATTGAGGACACAACGTTACTCTCTAGATATTTCAAATCGTGCAGGCCCCGTAGACAAAGTAACAATATCAAAACGATAACGAAGTTCGTAAAGAATACAATGTGTGCGATTGACATTAGACGTGATAAATCAGGTGGTCAGTCCCATACATTTTGTTCTTTTCGAACTTCGTTATCGTTTCGATATTGTTACTTTGTCTAAGACCCCTGATCTAAATCGCGCACGAACGGTTCCGTACCAATATTGTAAGAATAATTACCGTTTTTACCACCCTTTACAATATATTTCTTCTATTTCTAGTGCGGAATCGGAAATAGAAATCAATCATTCTTGAAAAATTCAACTGTTTACAAGGGTTACATTCTTGAGATACAACCTGTTGTACAAGTAGGCAACGATATTATTATCTTAATACCTAATAGAGTCGCGTTTAAGCCTAAAGGTATAGAACCCTGAAATAACTCCCGAATTACAAAGAAAAAAGGTTTTCTATCGATCGTTATCAGAATATCGCTAATACAGGTGTCCAAATTGCAATTGAATACATCCGTTTTCGGTCATCGTTTTCACCATTCAATGAATAAGTAAATCAACCCTCAAATCCTCGTTCACAGCACATATTTGAGTCATGAGCCTGGCAACACGGCGGGTAAATTGTACCCGATTGCTTTGTACCCGTCGAGCCGTAATCGATTGTAACGTAATACCAGGTTTCTTAAAAATTAAAAATCAATTTTTTTGTCAAATTTTTACTGTCTAGCAACGAGCAAAAGGCAGACTTCCAGCGAAATCTTAGTAATAAAGTCGCATTTTTACCCATTTAATACGGAACCCTAAATAACACTCGAAATAAAAGAAAAAATACAGCTTTCATTCTTATAATTTACGAATTTTTTTTATGGTCAAATTACGGTCATCATTACCGTTCAATGTATAAGTAAACCAACCTTCAATCCCTCGTTCACAGCACATATTTGAGTCATGAGGCTGGCAACACGGCGGGCCGGGCTAATTATACCCGATCGCGTTTATACCTGTCGGGTCGATCTGATTGCGAGCATATCAACCGACCAGTAATACCGTAAGTAAGTAAATACGAGTACGGAGTACGGGAGACTTACGTGGAAATGTAAATTCGAAGGCAATTGGGGCGGTGATTTTTCGATTATTTTCAATAGTAGGACTTGGACTTGCCCATTTTTTGATAGATTTGGACCAGCTATCAAAGTAATGACCAAGTGTTACCCCGAATTGGAGACTCGGGACGCTAGTACCTAAAGTAAATTTTTAAAAATATAATATATCATCATCATCAGCCCATATACGTCCGCACTGCTGGGGCACGGGCCTACCCTAAACTAGGGCGATAAGGCCTTAGTCGTGTCCGTCAAAAAAGAGAAATATTGTATGAGTGTCTACTATGTCGCAAAAGTCATAAAACACCATGGACCATATGCATAAGCGTACAAATTTATTCGTTCACTAAAATCTAAATTCTAAACTTCTATCTTCCGCCCCCGTATTTTCCCAAGAACGTTACTTTGTTTAGTAAAAGTGAGTCTGTAAGTTAATTCGTAGCGACAGTGTAAGTCCGGGATATACAGGTTGAGTGTATATGAACGACCAAATACCTACGTAAGATTTTAAACTTTCGCGTTCCATTACACTAAATATTGGTCTTTATGGGTCTACACGCGATATAAGGAGTAGCAAATACATTGCTACTTACTGCCCGAGGTCTCGAGTTCGCTCTTGATTATGATTGGTGTAACCCAGTCGAAACGTCGAGCAGCAAGTAGCTATGGATTTGCTACTCCTAATATCGCGTGTAGACCATAAAGACTTATATTTAGTACCAAATACATACAAAAAAAAAGTGGCGTCTACAAACTCACCCTGTATAGGGTAGTGGCGGGTTTATGAGGCCCGAATTGATTTAAATTGCCGTCGGCTGTAAAACTTGATGTACAGCTCTTGAATACAAATGTGGTTTTAATTTTCATATGGGGCCACGAGAATCGCGGAAGATACACTGAAACTTATTCAAAGTTGCATTTGGCACTTTAAATACTTGCCTATTAGAGGAAGATCCCAGAGCCGCCAGACATCACTTATTTTCTAATGGACAAAATATATACGATTGAGTAGTGGTGGGGTGTACTATCATCATATGACTAGTTGCTACCTTGACCAGGCGGCCATTTTTCAGATATCAACCAATCAAGGTACATAGAAACACTGCTCACCTCACTTAAATTCTAATGGCTGATTTTAACATATATTTCACACAATATCATTAAAAATCAGGTTTTATTACTCCCAGACACATGCGGTCGGCGGTTTTACCTTACAGACGCTTTAAAGCTATGAAAAAAATTTTACTTTTACTTAATTTTACTTATTTTGTGATGCTTGATTTTTATATATGTTATTCAAACAATATTTTAAAACGTTTTGCAAACGGACAGACCGATCCAAGGGGCCAAACATTCACCAGACCCAACTGTTTTAGATTTTTTTTTAAAAATTGAATTTAGTTAAGTTTGTCTAATAAAATAGTTTGTAAGGTACAATTCTATAATTATTGCGGTCAGATGAGCACTTTTTAGTTGTTTGAATAACATATATAAAAATCAAGCATCAGAAAATAAGTATAAGTAAAATTTTTTTCATAGCTTTAAAGCGTCTGTAAGGTAAAACCGCCGACCGCATGTGTCTGGGAGTAATGAATCCTGATTTTTAATGATATTGTGTGAAATATATGTTAAAATCAGCCATCAGAATTTAAGTGAGGTGAGCAGTGTTTCTATGTACCTTGATTGGTTGATATCTGAAAAATGGCCGTCTGGTCAAGGTAGCAACTAGTCATATGATGATAGTACACCCCAACACTACTCAATCGTATATATTTTGTCCATTAGAAAATAAGTGATGTCTGGCAGCTCTGGGATCTTGGACCATATATTTAGTTAGTAGTTAGTAGTTAACTGGTAGGACTTGTCTGGTACATTAATTTGATTCTGTGCTATATTGCTCATCAATTGTGTTTTGACTATCAGGATAAAAAAGGAATATCATTACTACTACGTTGTCTGTTACTACGCAGTCCTTCTACAATCGTGATAGTTAGAAGTATAAACATTTAAAAAAGATAATTTATTTATAACACTAAATTCATGTTTATGGGAGAAAAGGGGGCTTTTATACAACAAATGTGATTATTTTGCTTTCTGGTACATATATAGACACTTAAAATACTTATTTATACAGTTTCTGACCGTCGACTTCGAGGCCCCACGCAAGACTATTTTCTCGAGTCGCGTTCTGTAAAATAGTGGATAGTAGGTAGGTAAAGTTGTTCCTGTGACGGACGACCGCCAATGCAATCCCTCGGAACTCCGGAATTACAAAAAATGAGTTCCCACTTCTATACTATTGAACTGTTTGGTACTGAGCTGTGAGTATATTTTATGCCTATACCAAGAGTCTAATTTGATAAATTTTCTCATATCTACACTACACTTTTTGTTTTCGAGTCGCTGACAAAATCAAAAGTCCCTTATGAAGTCACAAGTTTAATTTGGTGGTTTAATTCGGTTTAATTTGATGGATCGAGAAATTCAGAAAATGGTTGGTTCAAATAAATAGTGTATAATAGAAACCTAATGGTTATTTAAAAAGTAATGTAGTCCAATCGATTTTGGCTGTATCGGGTAAGCATTAAGCCTGAGCATAAAAACCACTGTTGCTATTATCATTATCATCATCAGCCCATATTATACGTCCCCACTGCTGGGGCACGAGCCTACCCTAAACTAGGGCGATAAGGCCTTAGTCGACCATGCTGGCCAAGTGCGGGTTGGTCGACTACACAACCTTAGAATTTCTTCTTAGGTGTGCAGGTTTCCTCACGATGTTTTCCTTCACCGTTAAAGCGTCGAATAATGGTACATATGAATTTCAAATTTGAAAAACACATTGGAACCTGGCGGGGTTTGAACTATAGTTGTGTCAAACACTCGCTGCCCGCGGGGCAATAAAACGTGGGACTAAGACAGCGAATATTCATCTCTCTGTCGCACTTACAGGTCTTATGAGGAGGTGTAGTGTTGCACCAGTGCAGTGCCGATATTAATACTATAAATATTTTGTACAGTAATAAAAGTTATGGAGTAAATAATTATACAATTATTTTTATTATTGAATATTAGTATGTTAATTGTAGTTTATCGTTATTAGTGAATTAATTCGTAAATTACTTACTCTTTAAAACATTTGTAAGCTGAGTTTCTGACAATTTAATTTACTAATTAATTATCACTGCCAGCTCAAATACCTAGAAAACAATCACGATGCGCACCTAACAACGTATGTACACTTTTCTGGAAGAATGCATTTGTCGATAACTGTCCATCGACAAGTGCGCGATGCGCATGGGCCGCCCTTGCATACAGGTGATTTATGGCATCGCGGGCAGCGAGTCTTTGACACAACTATAGCGACCTCTCGCATGGCAAGCAACGACCTTAACCACTCGGCCATCGACGCTTTTGCGTCAAAATATTAGTCAAAAGTCAAAAAGTCAAAAATTATTTATTTTGTGGTCCACAGGTAATTAATTATGTAGGTCTGAAACTTTTACGAGTAGCATCTTAATAATAATAATAATAATAAAAGATATTTATTGACCACAAAACAACAAAGAATCTTCGTGTCCTGCTCTTGGGCGTACAAATATATTTTATGTAAGTATCTGATTTGGTATACTATGTAATTACAAAATTCATTCAAAAATTATATTCATTCATTTTATTCATTAATTAACGTTTTCACCAATAACCCGTTAAAGTCTTGTTGTAGCATAAAAATTAACATTTAGGGTCGGTAATTTTAAAATCAAAGCTGTAGAATTTATGTTAAATTACTACATAGTATAAAACAAAGTCGTTCCTCCTGTCTGTCTGTCATAATATCCTTATATTGTTGAAATACGTTTCTTGAAATAGGTAGAGTGGGACAAGAAGAATTATGAATAAAATCAAACGAAGCCAAGGATTGTACTTAACAAAATGTTGAGGTAAGAAATAATGGCCGATTGTATTTTTTATTGATTTAATTGACAGCTAGTTCTTTTTGCCCAAATGATACTAAGAATTCAAGCAAATCAGAATGCTCAAATCAAATAAGAAGAGAAAATCAAACGCCCGTTCTTTCCCTCGACCAATAGGGGGTGGCATAACTTAACATTATAACAACGGGCAGCAAAGTAAGCCTAACTCAGCGTCGTATCGCAGTGATTGATGCGGCGTCCGCACTCGCAGGTGCGCGGTTCGATCTACTATTTATGACCCCGTAATCAATGTACGGCGGGGGTACACTACAAGAAGATATATAGCTATGTAGCAGTGGCGAAGAGTCCATATAACCCGATTCCCATCGGCTTCTCTTCGAATAATCGAATCCATGGGCCAACGACATTTTTATTTGTTAAATTATTCATTTACTTCATTCAAATTCCTAAAATTGACAAAACGCCTACAAAATTTCATAGGCAATGCAAATAACGCCAAATAGAAGCCGATAAAAGCCGGCTTACTTCTTCATACAAAAAAAATCTCCTGTCCTTTTCATTTCTATGAACTAAAGTCATGCTTTGTCTCGTTTTATCACGCGCAAATGTACTAGGAAATAACTCGATGTCCACCGGGTTGTGATAGAGATAGTTAATTAGAAAGCAAGCAAGAAAGAACACTCGTGACGTAGATTCCCAAAAACGTTTTTTAATACAATTAATTTTTCCCATCAGTGAAAGGCAAAGGCATCTAGCCCGTACAGCCTAGTTCCGAATTACGTTAATCCGTGTGTGCATAATTTTTTTCTGGCTGGTGATTAATTATTATCCGTGGCTTTTTAGTTTTATATCGTGGCTCTGGCCTTGAAAATATTACTCACTTATGAACACAAATCAAAGAAGACATGGCTCCAGCCGAAATATTTAACAATTTACTGTAGGCTAGGCTGTACGGACTAGATCCCTTTGCCTGTCTTTGATGGAATGAATTAGACAAAAAAATTGTTTTGCATATGGCGGATAGTGCGAATTGTTTGTAAACAACTTGTTTTGTTTTGTCGAATTTTATTTGTTGTGTTGCTGAAGTGAGTTGAATTTGTATTGTATGTTGTGGTGTCGTAGTCGTGTAGTTGTTCGTTCGTTAGAAATGGTTATCGAAAGATATTTCGTTCTCAAAAGTAAGTTTTGTAAACAATAAACATGATTAACTATAATTAGATAGAATTTGATAAACGCAAAAATAGATTTTTAAACGTTTCCATACATCAAATTTACGACTAGTATATGTGGATGGCAGGCGCAGGTAAGTTAAATAAAATGTTTTGTTGTTTATGTTTACTTTTTCGTTGGGAATAAAGTTCAGTTTGGAGTAGCACAGGTTTTACTGATATGTGTTAATGACCAATAATATGCTTGCAATGCTTAAACTCGGAATGCAGATTTATAAATAATAACATTTGAACTATAGTACATTAACATCAGTGTATATCGTTCATTATTTTGGTGAGTAGTTTTTATACTCCGGCTTCCCTTCTGAAAATATTCACCCTTCGCCACTGCTATGTAGGATTTTTGACTTTCGCGTTCCATTACACTAAGTATTAGTCTTTATGGGTCTACATGCAATATGCATACCGGTGAAAGTTACGTCAAATGTGAAGAATACTCACTGTAGTGTTGTTTCTCTTACAAATGTAGTACAAATGATATTAGTGCTGGTTCAGGGGTGGATTTAGAAATTCACAACCGCTGCGGCTGCGGCAAGCGAAGACGGGCGGCGCCAGTTCGCTCGCGACCATGATTGGTCCTAACCCAGTCGAAACGTTAGGCAGTAAGTAGGTAGCTTTTTTTTTATAATAAGCTAACAAGATGACCTCACTCCACCTGATGGAAAGCGGTAGTGAGATCCAAATATGAGGTCGACAGGCACAATAGACCATATTGAGCCTGTCGCACTCACCCTGAAAGCCCGCTTAAAGAGGAAACCACTGCTGCGGCAACAACGAGACAAGGCGTAGAGTCTCGCATTGGTATTGAGCTGTGCGGGTCCGAGTTGGCCAGTCCGCCGGACGGAAGGGCCCCCGTTTCTACGGGTCTCCCAGGCCGGCGGGCTGACCCGCTCCGCCCGCACAATGCCGCCGCTAAGACTCCACTGGTCCGGCGCTTGCCGCAAAAATGGTCCCCCCTGGCTCCGGTTCGTACAGTGCTGATCCCGGAACGCGACCTGACCGAGAGAGGCCAGAGTCACTTGGCGGGTTTTACGCAACTGTATGGTGGTACAGCTGTGTATTTGCTACTCCTAATATCTACGCGTGTAGACCCATAAAGACTCAAATTAGAGCTAGCTAATACTAACCCTAGGGTATGTTGCCGTCCCTACAAAGTTTGAAGTTAGTAGTGACGGCTGGCCGGTTTTTTCTACTTGCCCTTTCGTCCCGTCGAAAGACATCTCTTCGTCAATGGAACACGGCCTTTACTCCATAGACAAATAGCCAATTTGGTTGTACCTATACGCTCCAAATGTCAGTAGGGTTTATCTATTATTCTGCCAGTTACACCGCCCACGCTGTAAAAATAGACGTCTGCCTTGTTTGAAAAGCAAATGATCAAGTACTTGATGTTATTTTTATATTACTAAAGGATGGTCTCGTATGGTCGAACTGTTTGTTCTCTCTGCTAGGGTATACAGAAAAAAATAAAAGGTTCCAAATAAAACTACGTTTTAAAATAAGTTTATTAGAAAAGAAAAAATAAGAAAGACTATTCATTTTCATTTTTTTGGACCTCCACTAAGCAGAGCTTGTATCTACTATGGATGTCCGAGACTGATATTCTTACAAATATATTTATACATACTCAATTAGATATTCACATCCAGACACGTGACAAACAAAAATACGATGATGATGATGATGATGAATGTAATGAAACGCGAAAGTCTAAAGTGTATAATGTCAAAAGTCGTAAGACAACGTTATATATCCATGTCGGCTGTCCGTTAGAGGTTATTTATCTTTTACATACAATAGTTCACCCTATGTTTTTAAATAGTAAAGAGAAACAATCCCGATGAAAACAAACAGACAATGGTTAATTACAATGCCCGTTATATATGGGTTCTCGTTCGGTCCAAACGTTCAGTTGTAAAGGAACATTGATATTTTTATCTTCCATCTATAAACAGAGTCTTCGCTCGTCGTTAACGTCTGCTAGTGTTGTGCGTATTTTGGGCGGATTTTTAGAGTATTTGTGTAGTTCAAAATATATTTACACTAGTGACCAGCCTTCGCTACGCTTCGGGTAATCCTTTCTTAGCGGATGCCTTCGTCATCACTACATAGTATAAAACAACGTTGCATTTTCTGTCCCTATATCCCTAAGTGCGCTTAAATCTTTAAAACTACGCAACGGATTTTGATGTGTTTTTTTCCAATAGATAGAGTGATTCAAGAGGAAGGTTTTTATGTAAAATTTATCCGAAGCGAAGCGAGGGCGGGTCACTAGTAACATATAAACTGCGTGAAATTTCAGCCCGATCCGTCAAGTGGTTTGGGCTGTGTGGTAATAGATCACTAAATCAATCAGTCAGTTACCTTTGAGTTATGTATATTTAGACTAGCTTTCCGCCCGCGACTTCGTCCGCGTGAAAACCCTATTCCCTCGAGAACTCCGGGATAAAAAGTAGCCTATGTGTTATTCTGGGCCTTCAGCTACCTGCATACCAAATTTCATCGTTATCGGTTCAGTAGTATTTGCTTGGAAGAGTAACAAACATCCATCCACACATACAAACTTTCACGTTTTTAATATTAGTAGGATTCTTTTTCTAATAACTAAAATTTTCACCAGTCTACCATCTACCATAGAGTGCTACATTTGTGTATAAGCAAAGAAATGATTTTGTGTAAAGAGCTCGAAACGTCGGATCTCGTAATATGTTTGGAATAACAATACACGCGAGTTTAATCCGCAAAATTTTATTTCAAATGTGTAGTTTTCGCGCAACAAAAATAATAGACAATACCATTCTGTATCGATTCAATCGTTCATCGATTTACTATCTAGAAACATCACTATACTTGGAACGATCGCGGTCCGGCTATTATACAAATTTGGTGAGTAATAAACAATATTTATGAGGGCGCCTTTGTACTGCAATTACTAAGACCGAATTCATACAATTTGTATGTAAAACAGGTGAGTGTGTGGCGAGGTGGGGATCTGATAAAAATACTAAGTTTTCGTGTCGGGTTTCCGCGCCTACGCGATTTTTCGCTGAAACCATGATTTATTTGACGTATAAATCGAGTTGAGTCCGCTGTGTAATTGTTTAGTGCAGGGTTTAATAATTTACTTGTATAACTGAAAATAATTTAGCGTTAACTATGGTGAATTTTGTTTAAAGCATTTAAACAGAAATGTACAGCCATTTGCATTTATATTATCAGTATGAATGTGAAGAAGAAGTTTTGAAAATTACTTTCATTAGTTTTTTTTTTTTTACATTATATTTTTTTTTTCATATTACAAAGTATATTACATACAGGGTGTAACAGGGGGGGTGGATCATCGTAAGTCAATCGATGGGGGACTTCAATACCTATCGATATAACCCCCATGTATGTTCAGCGATTTTCAATAGTTCCAAAGTTATTGAGATTTTTGTGAAATTTTTGTAAAAAGCCGGAATTCAGTATAAAAGTCTTCACTGTAGCTTAACTACTGGACCTGCTTGCATGATTTTTTTTCTAGAAATAGTTCAATAGTGGGTCTTTATAATTACGATACCGATTTGAGTCATAACCCTATCATATTAGAGTAAAAAAATAATTCTTCACAAAAGTTTTACGAATCGAATTGTGTCTACCAACTTTCTAAGCCTCCAGTGAAAAAAAAGTGCCTGTGGTTTTTTTCTAGAACTTATTTTAAAAACTACCTACATTCATGGATAGTATACCCTGAAAATTTCAAACCACTACTGCCAGAGCATCAAAACGAAAAATGAACGCGAATGGCACAGGTGCCATAAATCAGTGTTTTTATTTTTCATGAAAAACTTTTATGAAAAAAATAAATCGATATGTTTCAGAAAATTTATGCTATGTTAGTAACATAAGTAGCAGTAATTTTACGGAATTGCAAATTAAAGGGGTGAAAATCAAACAAAGAAAATTTACGTAATTTTTGTTCATTATTTTTTTTACAAGTGTTCATAATGGGCTCCATTATTGGCTATGCATAAACGAGTACGACACCTTTTTACAAAAGTTTTTCGGATGTTGCAAAATGCTACTACTACATTTTGCCTTGTCACAAATTGGGCCCCTGAAAAATTTTACAAAAAAGAAGCATTCCACAAACTTCAAAAAAGCTTTTTAAGAAGGTCTATGCTATGCATAGCCAATAATAATGCCCATTATGAACACTTACTATAAAAAAAATAATTAACAAAAATTATGTAAATTTTCTTTGTTTGATTTTCACCCCTTCAATTTGCAATTCTGTAAAATTACTGCTACTAATGTTACTAACATAGCATAAATTTGCTGAAACATATCGATTTATTTTTTAAATTAAAGTTTTTCATGAAAAATAAAAACACTGATTTATGGCACACGTGCCATCCGCGTTCATTTTTCGTTTTGATGCTCTGGCGGTAGCGGTATAAAATTTTCAGGATATACTATTCATGAATGTAGGTAGTTTTTAAAATAAGTTCTAGAAAAAAAACACAGGCACTTTTTTTTCACTGGAGGCTTTGAAAGTTGGTAGACACAATTCGATTCGTAAAACTTTTGTGAAGAATTATTTTTTTACTCCAATATGATAGGGTTATGACTCAAATCGGTATCGTAATTATAAAGACCCACTATTGAACTACTTTTAGAAAAAAAATCATACAAGCAGGTCCAGTAGTTAAGCTACAGTGAAGACTTTTATACTGAATTCCGGCTTCTTATAAAAATTTCACAAAAATCTCAATAACTTTGGAACTATTGAAAATCGCTGAACATAAAAGGGGGTTATATCGATAGGTATTGAAGTCCCCCATCGATTGACTTACGATGATCCACCCCTCCTGTTACACCCTGTATATACAACTAACTAAATTAATACATTCTTATAAATAAAAAATATGTCCCAGATCGCTGTCCATAGGCATCGTGCCCAAGAGGCTGGCCGAGTTTCCTCTTTGGATGGCGAGGCTTATCCGCTGACCTAGGAACAAGCCCGCCCTCCGGTCACCTGAAATCTCGATCAGCCGCTTGGCGAGGTCTTGGTAAACACGATGCGCTGCAGGTCCCCACGGGCCCATTGTCTCTACCCCAAACGGCTCAAACATGTAGGAGCTACTAAGGCCGACATATTTGCGCCGTTTGAGAGACTCCGCAGCACATGCAGCAGCTCCGGCTTCTAACGAAGTTCCTGGAAGATGCGAAGGGGCCAGAGTGTCGACGCAAGTAGCATCCCACACTAAGGGCCTTCCCGTCTTCCAGGGTACCAAGGTCAGTCCGTCGGGTCTCTTGCCATCGCTCCGTGTCAGACCATTCGGTTCGAGCACAGCTGGAACCGAAGCGCTAGCAAGGGCCCGACGGATGATGTCGTTAAGTCCGGAGTGCCGGGGTAGTCTCCCGGCGCTTCTGCTGCATGAAAGCCCGTGGTGGCCAAGCGCGTCGACCATTTCACCACATGGGCAGCGATGAGGGACATTGCAGGATGCCCCCAAACGGAGTGAAGTAGCCAGACGGAAAGCGTGATTATCCAATAGAGTTCCTATATTTGAGGATGGAAGGCTGTGAAGCCAAAGACCGGATTCCCACCTAGACACAGCAAGGAGACGAGCGCGATCCGCGGGACTAGTGGACGTATTTAATAGATTATACTTCGGCTTCGTCCTCGGGATTAGCAAATAACACTTGTAGTACCGCCCAGTGGTTCGCCTTTGTCACACTATATTTGAGAAAGAAAAAAAAAAAGTATCTTTGACGTTTGGCCTGTCACTTACCCGCTTCATTCGCTTTCTAGTGTCGCCAGCGATCACACGTAGTGTCTTCATTAAAAGTGATTTTTTACAATGCCTTAGCTAAAAAAGTGAGGATAAATACGAAATTAGAATAGAAAGTTCTGCGAGAATGTTATTGTCGGAGTACCTAGATCTAAATCATCGGATAACCGGTCCGGCTCGGAGTCTCAAGGTCAGTCGTATTAACTTAAATGTTAATTTTATCGTAATATTTTAACCTTATTTTCAATTATATGCTGGGTTCTCGTGACACTCACCTACCCAGTAAACCAATTTTACAAGAGTATTATTGGAAGATTTTCTCTAATTAGTAAGCAAATCGTATTTTAATATCAAGAATATTAAGCACGCATAATGTTAAGCACGCAATATTAAGCATTCATAATGTTTTAATAAGTAAATGTGATAACGTCGTGTTATATAGGTTTTACCTGTAATGTGGGTTTGCGTATTTCTCTTTGGAGCTGTGCTACCCAACGAGTTAGTTTTGCGTACTGTTGCGACTGTTTCTTAGCTAATGATGTACTCGGTATTTAATAATTATAGTACACAACGAGAGGTTGTTGTTTACAAAAATGACGACACTCTTATGAAAAGTTTGACGACGTTTTGTAGGGGAAATGTGTTTTATACGATATTTCCGGGTAAGTAAGTCATGTTATATTATATACTTACCTGTTATGTGGGTTTGCGTACTTCTCTTTGGAGCTGTACTACCCAACAAGTTAGTTTTTTGCGATCAGTAGGTACTGTGAGTTTTTTCTTAACAAATTATGTACACTGTAATTATTCATTACATTACACAATGCATTATTAATCCGAGAGGTCGTTGTTTACAAAACTGACTACACACTTATGAAAACTTTGACGACGTTTTGTGAAGGAAATGTGTTTTAAGGATATTTCCGGGATAGTAAGTCGTTTTATATATACTTACCTGTGTTGTGGGTTTGCGTACTTCTCTTTGGAGCTGTACTACCCAACAAGTTAGTTTTTGCGAACAATAGATACTTTGAGCTATTTCTTAGCAAATTATGTACACTGTATTTATTCATTACATTACATAATGCATTATTAATACGAGAAGTAGTTTTTTACAAAAAGTGACATCACACTTAAGAAAAGTTTGACGACGTTTTGTCCAGGATATGTGTTTTTTGTGGGTCATTCCGGGTAAGTAAGTCATGTTATATATACTTACCTGTTATGTGGGTTTGCGTACTTCTTTTTGGAGCTGTACTACCCAACGAGTTATTATTGCGAACAGTACTTTGGGTTAATTCTTAGCTAATTTGTACACTGTATTTAATCATTACAATGTGATGTGTTTGTAAAATAAGGGTTTGCGTACTTCTCTTTGGAGCTGTACTACCCAGCAAGTTAGTTTTGCGAATAGTATTTTGGGCTGTTTCATAGCTAATTATGTACACTGTATTTAATCATAACAGTGTGATGTGTGTTATAAAATACGGGTTTGCGTACTTCTCTTTGGAGCTGTACTACCCAGCAAGTTAGTTTTGCGCACAGTATTTTGGGCTGTTTCTTAGCTAATTATGTACAACTGTATTTAAGCATTACAGTGTGATGTGTGTTATAAAATACGGGTTTGCGTACTTCTCTTTGGAGCTGTACTACCCAGCAAGTTTAGTTTTTGCGGACAGTTTTTTGGGCTGTTTCTTAACTAATTATGTACACTGTACTTATGCATAACGGAGTGATGTGTTTTATAAAATACGGGTTTACGTACTTCTCTTTGGAGCTGTACTACCCAGCAATTTAGTTTTGCGAACAGTACTTTGGTCTGTTTCTCAACTAACAATCACGCCCGAGCCCGAGGCGCACGTCAGCCGCGACGCTGCGTCCTCAGCAGAATGCGAGGTCACGCGCGGCGCGAGTGCGGTTCCGAGGGGCTGCCTCCGACTGACGGGGGCCCTGGCGCTTCCTCCGCCGCCACATCCCACTCCGCCACTGCGTTACCTACTGAGGAGGATTTGGAGTCCAACAATGCAATGCTGGACCAGACCATCCTTGAAATATTAGGAGACGACCCAAATGTGTCCATTACCTAGGGCGCGGAAATTCATAAAGACCTAGCGGTCAGATTGGAGCATACTTCTACGCATGGGATTTCTAAAGTACTCCAAAAGGAGTTTAATGAGAAAAATTTACTGCCTTGTAACTGCAGGCTTATCAATGCCTTTATTAATACTGAACGCGATAAAAGTATCGAAATTAGGTTCAAACCGCTACTGCCATGTTATCATGTCTAAGTCGTGCAATAAATTCTCTCATTACTAAAGCTGATGCAGAACCAGATTTGGTAAAGCTATTGATGGCCCCCTCCGAACAGGACCAGGCCATCGAACTCATCGAGGCCCTCGCAGCATCAGCCGTTGCGCGGCGCTAGACGTGGTAAAATATACAGGCAGATTGCCTTATTTTATGACCAATGGACCCTAATCGCCAACGTCCAACAGTCAATCAGTCCTTTCTTGTAATAGAGGATATAAAATTCCGCTTACCTGTCCAGTTACACAAACATCTGTCCCAACAAGTAAAAATCTTTCTTATACAGAAAGCTCAACTTTACAGAGGCAATAGATAACGTAATATCTACTGGAGCCATATCCAGGTATCAGCCAATAAAAAGCTAGTTTCTTGTCAAGCATATTTTTAGTGCCCAAGCCAAATGGTAAACACCGTTTCATTTTGGAATAAAAACATTTAATAAATTTATAAAAGCAGATCAATTCAAGATTGAAAATCTACGTACAGCTAAAATTAATTACAAGAATATGTTACATGACAGAAGTCGACTTAAAAGACGCTTACTAATTAATAAAAAGTCATCTTGATTCCAGAAAGTTTTTATGATTCCAATTTGACCAAAATATATATGAATTTAATGTATAACCATTTGGTTTGGGTACAGCGCCATATATTTTCACTAGGGTAATGAAACCGTGTGAAATGAATGAAGTCCGTTTGTTGCGTTCTGCCGGACTAATATCAACAAATTACTTAAATAATTTTTGGCTAATGGCGAACAATGTTTGTTTGATACAACACAAACCATGAAGCTAATCACTTCTATTGGTTTAATAATAAACAAAGGGAAGAGTCTTAGGACTTTAACCAATTCATGTACCTTTTTAGGTTATTTTTCTAGATTCGGAAAATTTCCATGTCACATTACCTATAGATAATTAATTTCCGATTTATTTATTTTTTTCTTTCACAAATTTCATTTAAATTGAATTGCACTTAAGATTGGATTATTAGTTTCTGTTTGTCCTGCTGTGGAATACAGCTGGCTATTTACTATTTTTTTTGAGCGTATTAAATATTTAGGTTTAAAATTACATAACAACTATGAATTAAAATTACATAAATATATGAATACGATAAATTACCTGCTGGAGCCTGGAGGAAAAGTGCAATACAAGAACCATTTTGTAGGATTAAAGAGGATAAACATGACTTAGAAATTTTCTCGGATGTCTCAAATACGGGGTGGGGGGCTGCCCATGGGAGAGAAACGGCTGGCGGTTTGTGGAGAACTCAAAAAGAAAACGCAACATATCAGCTATCTAGAGGTTCAAGCTGCTTTTTTCGGGTTAAAAAAGTTTGCCAAAAATTTTACTAACCGCCAAATTTTACTACGCATTGACAACACGACAGCCATGACTTACGTAAACCGAATCGGAGGTATTCAGGTTCCGCACCTCACAGATATTCCAAAACTGGCAATGGTGTGAATATCGCGGACTTTGAGTTATGGCATGTTCCATAAGTTAGTCAGATAACATTACGGCCAACGCAGAATCTAGGCGTGTCGGATATTGAATGGGAATTAGCGGATGGCGTATACCAGGAAATAATCTTGAAGTTCGAGGAACCCCAAGTCGGCTTAGTACCTCTGTGGCCTACACAGCCCTGGACCCACTTTTTTAACAGTCTCTTGTTATCTGAGAAAATAATTTTAAAGCTAGTAAACATCCAATTTTATCTCTCTAATTCTAGCGATCACGACATACACACCAAGCTTACCCTGGTGGCAGGGCTCTTATGCGGACGGCGTGGTTAAGGAGGAGTGTTCCCCCGTCAGCAATTGATGTTAATTTGGCATCAATATCCAAAAATTACTATAAACAATATGAAGTTTATATACGGCGTTGGATTAATTTTTTGTATTGTAAATAATTTACGAGAAGGTGACAGAGTCAAATATTTTTTTTTTTTCAAAAGGGTTATATTTCGGTTTCGACCTCCATTACCCAAGTATCCCATAACATGGGATACTTCCATAGTACTTAATTATGCTAGCCAATTTTACCCAAATGAAACATTAGATATTAAAAAACTTTCGAAGCAACTCATAACACTCCTAGCTTTTTTGATACTATAAGTACAAAGATGAAAGAATATTGAGATTTTCTCTACCAAAATAAATATCAAGATTTCTGAATTTCTTAAAACAACACGTAAAGGTTCAATACAACCTATTTTAGTATTGCCATTTTTCGAGAGGCCCGAAATATGCCCGGAAAAAGCTTTACTTGCTTATTTAGAAAGAGCAAACCTTATAAGGAAGGATATTGACTCTCTTATAAATATAATAATAATAATAATTTATTTATTAGCAAGAAACACGGTTACATAATAAGGTGTTAAACATTAATTCATCGCTTTAAGAAAGCTATTTAAAGCAGTAGGCTCCCAGACCTTAAGTCGACGGATTAACGAGATGTTGCACGATAATAGTATCGATGTGGACGTATTCACCGCGCACAGCTCGAGCCACGCTGCCACACCCGCGGCTCATCGCTTAGGCTCAGTCTAGAACAAATTAGTCGAACCGCTGCATGGAGCGGCTTCTAGAATACATCGATTCTATAATAGAACCACAAGTTATTTAAATGCAGATGAAGACACTTCTTTTACAAGAACAATTGTTAATGGAACCCAATGAATCAAACCAGATGCTTGAATTGTTCCAATAGATTATGCTGATTTATATAATTAGATATAAACACAATATTTCATTATTTTTCTCTCAAAGTCTACAAGTGTTATTTGCTAATCCCGAGGACGAAGCCGAAGTATAATTTATGATTAAACGAACTTACCTGTACGTGAAGTTCTATCATAATTATACGAAGGCTTCGTCCGAAGGGATTAGCAACCCTCCCTCCCTGCGAAAGCTTTCCCCCTTTTTATGAAATATTTTCAGCTATACTCGTACTCTAAACTTAATGAAGCGGGTAAGTGACAGGCCAAACGTCAAAGATATTTTTTTTTTCTTTCTCAAATATAGTGTGACAAAGGCGAACCACTGGGCGGTACTACAAGTGTTATTTGCTAATCCCTTCGGACGAAGCCTTCGTATAATTATGATAGAACTTCACGTACAGGTAAGTTCGTTTAATCATAAATTATTCCGTACTAGTTCGCAGATCGGCCCATCCCAAAGTTTCTGTGAAGAGGTGGAAACCGGTACATCGGCGTGGGTGATCCCCTTCCAAGCTTCAATGGCTTCGTTTTGATATGAAATGGTAAAATTTATGATCTGATTGGGTGGACGGCCTAAAATTTTTAATGCCAAATCATGGGTGATTAATTAATTAATTAATTTTAATCATCATCATTCATTAGTTATTATGGGGGCTAGTCTCAATTCGCTGTGGAAGAAAAGATAAAATTGAAATCGACGAATGAAAAAAATGGTAATTTTAGATTCAAAAAAACAGTTCCTTTTCTTTTGTGTGGATTCTGGCTAAACAACTAAATATACTTTCAAAATTATAATGTTACGTCTGAAGTCAGAAAACCAAAAAAAAAAAAATTAGAAAACTGTAACTGTCCGAGATATTTACCATGTTGTTTTGTTTTAATGAAAAATAATCTTAAATTAAAAACATGGAGTCAAAATATCATCGAATATGGTCATGAAAAGAGCTTATCAACGATATTGCCTATTATTGGTCGCGGTTGGTCCCGTTCATTTCTGTCCGTTCTCTTTTGCCTCAATTTCTTATTCCATAAGTCTTATATTTAATAACATAAGCAAAGTTTATACCAACTAAACAACATTTGCTGAACTTAGTCGTTCGTTTGCCGTACTCTATAGGTCAGCCCACACCATCAATCAACGAACAAATCAAAGAACTTACCGAACTTAAATATGATTGATATGAACAGCACAATAATATGTAGGTGTACACTTGTAGTATTGGATGAGAAATAAGACAAAAACTTGTAATTTATACATGGTACATGATACAATTTTGATAAAATTACCTAGGTATATGATACATACAAACATAAAATCACGCCTTTTTCCCAGAGGGGTAGGCAGAGATCACTTCCTGCTATGTGCTACGGTCCTGGCACACCACTTTCGCTTCATCCACATCCATAAATCGATTACGGGTACTTGGTATATGATAATAGTACAAATCATCATCAACCAGTCCCCACCGCTGAGCACGGGCCTACCCTAAACTAGGGCGATCCGGCTTTTGTCAACCACGCTGGCCAAGTGCGGGTTGGTCGACTACACAACCTTAGAATTTCTTCTTAGGTGTGCAGGTTTCCTCACGATGTTTTCCTTCAACGTTAATTATGATATTTTTTAATTCATTTTTTTTGTGTAGTAATATATTTTATAATTTTTTACAGGCTTAAAAGGTGTCATGTGTATAAAATGTTCTCAATAATATTAACACCAATTAGTGTAGCATGTGTGCACCAAATTTAAATAATTACAGATTAATGTTATTTTAATAAATTAATATTTACGCGTTGAACGCAATAATTTGTCATGTAAGTACAATATGTGTTATTTACTGGTTTTATTAGTGTAGTCCACCAACCGTTAATTTTAATATCTGTAACACGTTTTATTTTGATAATCACGTTTCAAAAATATAAATTGGTGTACAAATATATTCAATGTGAATCAAATAAATATTCATTGTGAAATTGAAATACACTAACATATACTCAGTGACCATTTTTGTATAAGTACTGTAATAATGCTAGTAGTAATGATAAGGAAGTCTAGATCGCAATTTAACAGTTCACCCGTGATCATGGCGCTTGCAACAGTGCCGAAATATCGGGAGCTCATTAAAACAAAACAACATGGTAAATATCCCGGACAGTTTCAGTTTTCTAAAGTATTTAGATCTAGATATAGTCTATAGTTTAGTTTAGTTTAAGTTTAGGTTAGTTTTAGTTCAGTTTTCTAAAGTCTAGATCTGTTTAGTACCTCTATCGATCCTCAAACCAGTCAGACGGCCGCTTAAACAGCGTGTGCACTCAGCTGTGCACAGCCTGTGCACTCAGCCGCCGCTCCGAGCCCGCGCCCGTCCAATCACAGCCAACACAAAGCCGGATTGCGGATGCTTACAATTTAGTGCGCAGAATGCACTGATCGCTACTGACTAATCGTGAAACGGGGTTGCAGCGATCTACGTATTAAAACGGCTGTTGACTACTTCGCTGGAACAGTTAGTGAACCTGGCTACTGTTTCAAGGGTCACGGGTTCGATTCCCACCCGGGACAAATATTTGTGTTAAAATTTATTATTAATTTGCTACTCCTAATATCGCGTGTAGACCCATTTTTTAGTGTAATGGAACACGAAAGAAAGAGTAATTTTAGTGTAATGGAACATGAAAGTCTAAAATCTTACAAATATTTGTGTGACGAACATCGGTGTTTGTTTCGTGTCTGGGTGTGTTATTAAATATATTTAAGTTTATTTTGTGGATCCACTGTAGATTCTGATACCTGTAACACAAGTGCTTATGTTGAGTAATATTTATTTATTTATTATAGAAATGTGCTGGGAAAATCAAAAACTACCATGGAATACATAATTTACACGTAAAAAGCTTACTTGAATATGTTAGCTATTTATATTAAATAAATATATAAAGTGATAATCGTTAAAGAAGAGTAAGTATCAAGTTTCTGGTGTCTTCTCGGTAGAATCACTAATCTATTACTTAGGTATTTATTTACTGTACCGACGATATAAGTGTGTAATAAATGCCTTAAATAAAGGAATATTGACTTTGACTTCAAAATAGTAGGAGTAAATTCTAATATTCAAATCAAGGGTAAACTATATGTAACTATATCTGCTCCGACTCTTTACACACGAATGAGTCCAATCAATCACAAACCAAAATTACCCCATGCAATATTCTAGCAGGGGTTCACAACATTTTCACTAAGCCGATTTTACTTATTTCTACAAAAAAAGAGCCATCTTCGACTGCATTATGTATTTAGGGTTCTGTATCCATAGGGTAAATACAGGACCCTATTACTGAGACTTCGCTGCCCGTCCGTCCGTCTGTTACCAGTAAATTTCCACAGATTATAATAATATGTATTTTTAACAATATTGGTATCGAACACTTTGAGCGGACTGATTCACACTTAGTTGGTTTTTTCCTTTTTTTATTAGAAAGGACCTACTAGTTAAAAATACTAATATGTGGTAAAATATAAATACATACTATCGCTAATAAAAACATTACTCGTGCTTTTACTGATAACGCATTTCACAAAAAAAAACCTTTTGCATCGTGACGTATCGCATTCTTTCCTCTTTGCCTGATGGTTAACAAAAGAAAAAGCCCAATACTCCTCAGTAATTGGGAAAAGAACGATTGTCATTAAAACACCATGATGTGGCAAATACTTCGAACCAATCCTTCTAACGTTTTTTTATGCCCCCTAGAAGGATTTTTGCTTAATGGGAATACATTTTCCATTAAGTGTACCTCTATTTACAGTGTGCAAAAATATTTCTAAATTGTTCAGAAAACCAGTAATTTACACTAGAGCCGCTGTAAGATGACCGATTTGATGAGAAGAGACTGACTGCACTAGTGAAAGAAAGAAAGAAAGAAAGAAAGAAAGAAAATAAATTTATTCAGAGCATTAAGGTAAAAACAGTACAGAAAAGAAACATAGGAATTAAATATAAAACATAATGCCTCTGAAATGGCCGCCACTCAGCTTATGCCACGGCATCGAGTGCCATGACGCTGATTTTCAGTGGCACCAGCGAGAGGGACGCTGTTACAAAAATTAATGTAAAGTACAGAAAAATCCTTAAGATTACTTATTACACAAATTTAAAAAACACGAAAAAAATATCAATTTAATAAATTAACACATGAGCAGCGAGAATGAGTATAATGGTCCAAGATCCCAGAGCTGCCAGACATCACTTATTTTCTAATGGACAAAATATATACGATTGAGTAGTGGTGGGGTGTACTATCATCATATGACTACCTGCTACCTTGACCAGACGGCCATTTTTCAGATATCAACCAATCAAGGTACATAGAAACACTGCTCACCTCACTTAAATTCTGATGGCTGATTTTAACATATATTTCACACAATATCATTAAAAATCAGGATTCATTACTCCCAGACACATGCGGTCGGCGGTTTTACCTTACAGACGCTTTAAAGCTATGAAAAATTTTATTAAGTTTACTTATTTTCTGATGCTTGATTTTTATATATGTTATTCAAACAACTGAAAAGTGCTCATCTGACCGCAATAATTATAGAATTGTACCTTACAAACTATTTTATTAGAAAAACTTAACTAAATTCAATAAAAAAAAAAAATTCTAAAACAGTAGGGTCTGGTGAATGTTTGGCCCCTTGGATCGGTCTGTCCGTTTGCAAAACGTTTTAAAATAGTTGTTTGAATAACATATATAAAAATCAAGCATCAGAAAATAAGTAAACTTAATAAATTTTTTCATAGCTTTAAAGCGTCTGTAAGGTAAAACCGCCGACCGCATGTGTCTGGGAGTAATGAAACCTGATTTTTAATGATATTGTGTGAAATATATGTTAAAATCAGCCATCAGAATTCAAGTGAGGTGAGCAGTGTTTCTATGTACCTTGATTGGTTGATATCTGAAAAATGGCCGTCTGGTCAAGGTAGCAGGTAGTCATATGATGATAGTACACCCCACCACTACTCAATCGTATATATTTTGTCCATTAGAAAATAAGTGATGTCTGGCAGCTCTGGGATCTTCCTCTATAAGTATAATTAACAAAATAAAATTTCTGGGAATACAAATGAAAGGTAAGACTAATTCGAAACAAATCAAACATAGTACAACTAATACAACCAAAAGATAAAAACATATAAACGCCTAGTTGTTGCGACACAGAAGGCTCAGGCAGATGATGTCTGTAGATTCAGAAGGTGCTGTTTCAAACTGGATTTGAAAGAAGTAATAGAGAGAGTGAGAGACGACGGAAAAATTGCCGAAGCGTATAAGTAACAGGTCTCATTAAAACAATTTTTATTAAAAACATTTATTCACATCCAGCAGATTGAACTGAAGTTTCTCATTTAAAAATATATTTATTTTTAATATACAATACTTATTAAATCCTTCATCCCATTTTGAAAAAATACCTGGTGAGTATTACCCATTATGTCACTGTGAAAACGTGTCAAACGGCATAACCTTGTAAAAGCGAAATACAGAGTGGAAATTTTACGTTTTCTTTTTATAGTTTAATTATTTTAAGTATTTAATAACAGAAAAGTTATTAGATAATAAGGTGCATTTGACATTTTGAAATAACGTATTATTTTTAAAAATTGTTCTTTATGATTCGCTAAATAAGTTCCTCTTAACAAAGATAAATGCAAAATATAAAATAAAAAGTGTCAAATCGGGCCTCTTAAAACGGCTCTAGTATAATGTATTCACGGAGCAGGCGCCAATGGTTGGCGACCCCTGCACTAGTTCTTTCACATATGAAAATTTAATTTAACGCTTGGGTAATCCGAGCTCGCCAGGATTTGCAATAAATCTTGATATTTGGCGTGAGAATTTGATTTATATCTTATTAAGCTTTGCAAGGGAGAAAAGAAAACTAGACAGGAGGAAAAAAGCCGTTCGACTTACTTACTTAATGGTTTATTTGTGAGAATAGCTGAATATGCAACAGATACGTCATTTAAGATTTTAGACTTTCGCGTTCCATTACCTACACTAAATATTAGTCTTTATGGGTCTACACGCGTTATTAGGGGTAGCAAATTTCAGTTCGCTCGCGACTACGATTGGTGTAACCCAGTCGAAACGTCGGGCAGTAAGTAGCTATGTAATTTGCTACCCCTAATAACGCGTGTAGACCCATAAAGACTAATATTTAGATACGTCATTTCTTTTATCCCACAAAAATATTGCCTATTTGATTCATACTTTGACATTCCTGGGGTCAAAGCTTATTAAGATCCTAGTTTTATTTTATTTTGAACTATTTAGAAAACTTGATAGAAAAGACAATAACTTATTTTATTATTATTTATAGTATTTGATGAATAAAGCTAAAAAAACCCTTCGCTCTAAGGAATAAAGTAAAACCGGTATTTATTTATCCCAATAAAATAACTAGCAATCATTTTACTGCTTGAAAACAACCAATTAAATTTCACGGTGTGGACTAATCGCGATTCACTGGAAACCGTTAAACTAGTTTCGTCCAAAACTATTGACTAGTAAGCTGAACCACACACTATTGACTAGTAAGCTGAACCACACACTCTATGCGTGCAACGCTAGTAATCGCGTATTGACCTGCGTCCACATTATGCAGATGCAACTCAAAGGACGCGTCATTTGCAAACTGCATTCTCTATTTGCTATCGGAATTATTTGATTGGCATCGCAGCAGTTAAATATTTTATAACTTTAGCGTCATCTAGTGTCTAACGCGTTTAACTCCTGTGTGTGTAAATTCTGTGTTCCGTTTTTTCGCAATTCCCGTAATCTTTCGGAATGAAAGGTTACTCTTGCGATTACGATGTTCCTTTATTCCCATTATATTAAATACGCACTTTCGCATGTATAATAGGTTAGTAAATATTTATTTTTAAACTTACACTGCTGTACTTGAGAATCTCACACTACATCATCACCAGATGAGACAAAACTTATAATATACTCATTAATTTATAAAATAACTAGTGACCCGCAATCGCATCGCTTCTAGTCTATCTATTTAAAAAAACGCATCAGAATCCGTTGTGCAGTTTTAAAGATCAAAGCATACATAGGGACACGCAGACGTGGGTGGCGACTTTGCTTTATACTACTACATAGTATGAGTAGTGAAGAATAAAAAAGAAAAGACCTTCTTGCGCTATTTAAAAAAACATACTACAATTTCGAAGCAGATAGTAAAATGTTAGACTTTCGCGTTCCATTACACTAAACGTAGTCTTTATGGGTCTACACGCGATATTAGGCGTAGCAAATTACATAGCTACTTACTGCCGACGTTTCGACTGGGTTACACCAATCGTGGTCGCGAGCGAACTCGGGCAGTAAGTAGCTATATAATTTGCTACTCCTAATATCGCGTGTAGACCCATAAAGACTAATTTTAGTACAGATAGTAAAGTAAGGGACATAGTAAAGTTTTTGTTAACATACTATGTTATAACATGATAAAGAGATCATTATTAGCTGTCAGAATATTTTTGCATGGGAAATCAAAGTCGGCTCCAGCCATTAGGATAATAGACCGCTTTACATACAATTAGTCGGTACTTACGACATGGTTTGCATGAAACATTACTGTTATATCCCATACCATGAAAGAAAAAATATTTATTATGTAGGTAGTTTAAGAAGCTTGCAATATTTAAAAGAAAAATCTTCTATCTATCTTAAATAAAAAAATTAAAATGAGTAGATGTTAAGTAAGTTACTAAGTTTTGCTTACAGAGTCCAATTATTGTTCTGGGTTAATTTGACTGGCTTGATGAAAAAGTGGTTAGTGACCGAGGCTCCGGTTCCAAGAGTTCGATTCGATCCCCAGCCGGGTAAACAGTTATGTGTGAGTTCACCCGTGATCATGGCGCTTGAAACAGTGCCGAAATATCGGGAGCTCATTAAAACAAAACAACATGGTAAATATCCCGGACACATTCAGTTTTCTAATGTGTGTAACCATGACAGTTTAAAATTATATATTAAACAGTTATGTGATGAACACTCGGCATCAATATCCATTTAAGTGTGTATTTATGAACATCTCGTATGTATATCTGTCTCTCCCGCCCAAAGTACAACTAAGTACAACTAAGCACTGCTTAGGTTGGGCTCAGACAGCCGTATGTGATAACAAACAATCGCTAAACAAGTACGAGCTCTGTTTCGTTTGAGATCACAAAGGCCGTATGACCGAAAAAAAAATGACGTTAAACAATTGCTTAAAGTCGTAAGGCCCTATAAAACCAGACGCAATACAAATTCAATTGTGTCTGTCTCAAGAATTAGGTCTTACGAGGTTCATCATCATCAGCCCATATACGTCCCCACTGCCGGGGCACGGCCTACTCTAAACTAGGGCGATAAGGCCGTAAAAAAGCGTCGATGGCCGAGTAGTTAAGGTCGTTGCTTGCCATGCGAGAGGTCGCCAGTTCAAACCCCGCCAAGTAGCAATGTGTTTTTCAAATTTGAAATTCATATGTACCATCATTCGACGCTTTAACGGTGAAGGAAAACATCGTGAGGAAACCTGCACAGTGTGCAGGTTTCCTCACGATGTTTTCTTAACACACACCTAAGAATAAATTCTTAGGTTGTGTAGTCAACCAACCCGCACTTGGCCAGCGTAGTCAACTAAGGCCTTACGATGTTAAAACGCTCAAATGGTTTAAATAGTAAAAAAAATTAACTAAACGAAGTCTCCACGTATTCATTCCACCGTGTTCCCAAACCGATTTCACATTTCGAGTGAACTGCACTTTTAAAAGTGCTGTGTATTGTTGACCGTGCAAGTTGCAGTCAAACAAACAGAAATAAACGGAATACCAAAGTTGCATCCAGAAAATACTAGATTAAAAAGTTGTGTGAGCCCAAACGTTGAGGTACGTAAAAATAAATTAGGCAAAACACGTTTTGGGAGGCGAATTCATAATGCAATTATAATATTGTCTGCTTATTACTCATTTGAAATAGTGTACCGGCTGTGGTCGCAGCTAAAACCCTATTACCAGCCTACTACTATTAGCTAACTTCCTTGTTGGTCTATTGGTAGCAAGCGCTACGTAAGGATCTTAAGGTCCCGCTTCGAGTCCGGTCATATCGGATTTCCGTCTTGCCGAACTATGAGAGTTAGGGAATAGAAAGTGCACTGTGTTTGCACTTGTACACTATAATATGTCCCGCGCACTTGGTCTCTTGATCTCAAATGAGATCGGCTGTGGCCGAAATCGGTCGCACGCCTTACTCATTTGAAATTACTTTAACGTATGAGACTTGCATCCTAAATATCAAATTACAGGTTAAATATGTGCACTTCTTCTTTGACAATACCAAATACCAGACTATACTATCTAACTTCTATACCAGAGCCGCTCTAAGTTGGCCGATTTGCTACATTTCAGGCTGACTGCACTAGTGAGGGACAACGGTAAAATTGCCGAAGTATATAAGTAACAGTTATTTCCACTTTATAACCAAGCAAGGTCTAATTAAAACAATTTTTTATTAAAAACATTAATTCACATCCAAAAGATTGAATTTAAGTTCCTTATTTATAAATATATTTATTTTTAAAATACAATACTTATTAAATCCTTCATCCTATTTTTAAAAAATACCTGGTGAGTATTACCCACTACGTCACTATGAAAACGTGTCAAACGGCGTAACCTTGTAAAAGCGTCATACAGAGTGGAAATTTTACGTTTTCTTTTTATAATTCAATTATTTTAGGTAATAAAAGACAAATAATTAGATAATTAGGTGCATTTGAGATTTTGAAATAACGTCTTATTTTTAAAAGTTGTTCTTTCTTTATGATTCGCTAAATATGTTCCTCTTAACAAGGATAAATGCAAAATATAAAATAAAAAGTGTCAAATCAGTCTTCTAAGAACGGCTCCAGTATAATTTAATTATAAGTCATTAAATGTCAATCACTACATAGTATAAAAGGAAGTCGCTTTATCTGTCCCTATATCTCAATGAATGCTCAAATCTTTAAAACTTACCGGATTTTGATGCGATTAATAGTTTTAATAGATAGAGGGATTCAAGAGGAAGGTTTTTACGTAAAATTGACCCGAAGCGAAGCAAGGTTCAGTCACTATTGATAAAATATACTTAAGTGTATTAAAATTGCTTAGTTGGTTTTCCACACTCACTGGTTTTGTATAACATAAAGCCGTGTGTGTCAAGGCAAATTAAACGAACCGCAGCGTGTAATTTGTTTCTTTACATACTCCATATTTTTTCATAAAAGGCTTAGCAACAGCGGTGCGTTTTTAATTTGCATGCGACACATCAAAAGCCACCCAAAGGGCGTAGACGAGGGTGTCCATTGTACAAGTAATGTTGGGAAAATCCTGTCACAAGCAGGACAAAATTTAATTTTTCTTTAATCGAAAAATATGTTTTTCCATTTTTTACAATTTTGTACTACTGACAAAGTTTAATATTCCTTAATGAAACATTTCATTTTGTCCTGCTTTAGTCTGAAATTATTATGATAATGTCTGATTTTTAGGATTTTTTTTTTACTTATTAATAAAAAAAAGCTTCATATCCCAATTATCGTATCCGACTATGTACGTGTTCCTAGAATTACTTCCAGCAACATTATTAGCCAGTTCACACAAGACATGTTCTGTAATAAATAATAATAAAATGTTTGTGTGTATGTTTGTATTGAATAAACTAAAAAACTACTGTGCTGATTTCAAAACCTCTTTCACCATTGGAAAGCTACATTCACCCTGAGTAACATAGTCTATATTTTTTGCTAGAAAATATTAGGGATCTTTATTCACACTTACACGCGAAGCGAAACGAGCCTCATCTTATAATAAAATAGACAAGAATTTGAGAGTACGTAGGCTTAGGTAACGCATGATGGTTTGCCCTAGCGTTATTTACTCTTAGTATTTAATTTACATGTGGTTGGTTGGTGCAGGCTGCTAATAAGTAGCTTCATAATTCGGGCTGAATAAATGATGTGATTAGACAAGACTTTCTGGTCTTTCGTAAGAGACATTAGCTCCCCCGTAAATCCGATGATGATGACAAGGCTACTCCAAGGCATCATCGTAGTCTGCAAAGAAAAAAATACAGAAGGAAAAGTGTATACCGACTGAGAGCTCGCGTCCTATTGCACAATTTATCAAAATATATTATGTAACTTTTTTATATCAACTCAAATTTATTCCTATTGCTTTCAAAAATATGGTTACCTTAACGCACACAACGGAGTTGACAAAGAGCTCAGACAGTACGCAGGTGTACACTCGCCCTTATATCCTAATACACTGTTCGATTGCTGGAAATAATGTACCATTCAGCAGACGATAGACATCTTACAAATTTGTAAAAATAACAATGAATATGTGCCTTAAAAGAAAATTATAATCCCAGATTTCACAATAAAGTCGAATCGTACATAATTTTTTTTGCAAGGCAGAATGAAAAGTGAATTCTGTGAAATTTGAAGTGACTTTTTTTGTAAATGGAATTAAAATATGTGTTGAGTATTGGATTTGCAATATAGCACTGCAATATGTTGTGTGTATGTGACTTCCCAAAATCTGTACTCGAAATCAGAATATAGTTTTTTTTTAATTATCTACTGCTATCTCCTATTTATTTAGCTTTTTTTAAAATAACGGGTCCCATTACTTTAAATTCCGTTGTCAATTTTACTGAAACATACTAAAATCAAAAAAAAAAGACGTGTGGCACTCGGGGACTACCGCGGTATAGCTATTGCATAGCATCGTCCGATTTCGGAGCAGCTCGTCTCGATTCGTGCGAGTTTCGTAGTGTCGTACAATACGTCTAACCGCACGCACACAAACACCGTGCCGAAGTCTACCGAACAGAAACGACGTTAGACGATTGTGAGGTTTTTTTCGTTACGGAATTTCTTGGTTCAGTCGCCGCGCTCAAAGCCCGCGATAAAAGCTATGCAATAACTTGAAACAATTTTAAAATTATAGTACGGAACCCTTCGTCCGCGAGTCACGACTCGCACTTGACCGATTTACGCAATGTATGTATTTCCCAAATTAATTTAGAACCAGTCTCACACAGAATCCACAGACTTGACAGGCTCATTTGACTCTGCCCTAGAAACCTCATCACGTAAGGGGGATCCGATTCCCACTGCAGACAATCCAGATCAAATCTAGATAGGCGATTAGCTGTCTGTGTTTCATCCTAGGAACGTCATAACGTTTGGTACCCCGGTCGCCCGATATGACTGTATGGGATCCAGTAATTTGCCTTATAACTTTATTTTCTGGGTTAAATCCGCGACAGAATGCGGTTTTGGCCTAGAGTTAGGGGTGCCAAAAAAGGGGGGAGAATCTTAAGAATGGAACTTAATTCTTTTAGGGGGAAAGCAATCCGCTCCCCCGGAAGTCCGGTAATGGTGACGAGGCTACTCCAAGCCTTCATATAAGAAAAATACAATCCAAAACATGTATTTTATATATTAAATAGCTGACCCGAAAGACTTCATCCTGTCAAAAAAATGTGAAAAAGAAAAGGGCTGTTTTTAGGGTATTCCCGGTAATTATTCGTTATCATCCTTGGACTTCAACGAACATTTTAAAAAAAGAATTGGCCAAATTGGTTCAGGCGTTGTAGAGTTATGTGCTTACCAACACATTTTGCGATTCATTTTTATATTATAGATGTACTTATTGACTACGATAAGACATTTCTCATTGTAGTCAATAAGGTAATTTCTTTAACTGTTCCGCAATGTCTCACTGATGGGCCTTCTATAATTCACTCCGTGTCTGTCGGTCTGTAGCTTGGCCATTTAAGATTTTAAGCTATTGCATGGCTTTTATCGCGGGCTTTGAGCGCGACGACCGAACCAAGAAATTCCGTAACGAAAAAAACCTCACAATCGTCTAACGTCGTTTCAGTTCGGTAGACTTCGGCACGGTGTTTGTGTGCGTGTGGTTAGACGTATTGTACGACTCTACGAAACTCGCACGAATCGAGACGAGCTGCTCCGAAATCAGACGATACTATGCAATGGCTATACCGCGGCAGTCCCCGAGTACCACACGTCTTTTTTGTTACATTCGTGCATATTTATTTATCTCACAAATGTTTGACCCAGGTGGAACCAGAATATCAAAGATCCATTTTACATCCAAAAAAAATCATTCCTACCCTCTTTTGACATTTATCTCGGACATTTTTGGTTATGTGATATCTAAGTTTTGTTTGCAACTATATTGGCATGCTCTGTAAAACACCTGTTTATCCCAGATAATGTTTAATTGTAGGACTGATACTTAGTCTTGAACTTGAAGACTTTATTTTTTTTTCGCATCATCTATTTATTTGCCAACCCTACGTCAGCCCAATTGCAAGAGCCAGCATTTACCCATACACTTGCTATCCCTTCCGCACCTACTACTCTATACTTATGCAAGACAGAGACGGCTGCTAAGACTGCACTCGAAATATGCGTTGATCTTAGCCGGAATCGAACCCAGACCACCGTATTGTCTTGCTGGCGCCGTTCCAATAGAGTTTACCCTAATTGTAATGTATTTAAACTTTGGCACAGCGTCTTTTGTTGTTTAAGCAGTGTGGTTTCAGCTGGTGGGTATTAAAAAGATTTAAAGATGTTTTAGAGCCACCTAAGTATTGAACAGAATAATAGCTGTCACTTCCTGAATTTTAACTATTACAATGGAGAATGTTACTGTGTCTCAATTTCACAATGGAATATTATAATATTGGCAAGATGAATATATTTGTAATACCGAATTCATATTTTGGAACGTGAAAGTACGAAGAAGTACTGCATGTTGTGGTGTGACGTCATATCACTACGTTCATTTTGTATGAAAAGTGCAAACGGTTAGAACTTTAAACACGTATAACTTTTTTAATTATGGTCTTACACATATCGATTCAAATACTTTAAAGTTACCTTAAATTATGAACAATTTCCATTTGAAATAATATCATGCTTTGTCAATCCACATTATCTATTAGCATAGGAATATTTCTTAGTAACATTTTGACTTAAAAGCATACAAAATATATTTTTTAATATTGTTATCTAAGAGCTTAGACTCCGCTTATATCACACCTGTCACGTGATAAAAATCACACTTCCAATATCACATGACAACAACATCTTGTACTGATACTATCTAATACGAGTATTTCTCGGCTCGAGTAAAAACGCTGTTCCTCACGAACCTATTACTGCGACTGCTCCTTTGGGACTGCTACTCGGTTACTGCTAATTGGCTCGCGGATAACTGTTATTGCTTGTTGTTCCACGGAATAGTTGCAACGTGACGCGTACATTTTTATCTTGTTGGGTGTAGTGTCCACTTGGTGTTGGGATAAGCGATTTTTTTGTTAATGGAAGAAAAGTCACGAAGCTTAGCAAAAAGTGGCCTAATGTGAGTCGTGCTCCAATGTTTAATATACTATAACAGTATAATATCATCATAAGCTCATATACGTCCCCAATGCGAGCGCACGGGCCTACCCTAAGCTAGGGCGACAAAGCCTTAGTCAACCACGCTGGCCAAGTGCGGGTTGGTTGACCTAAGAATTTCTTCGTAGGTGTGCAGGTTTCTTCACTATGATTTCCTTCACCGTTAAAGCGTCGAATAGTCGTAAATATGTATTTAAAATTTGAAAAACACAGTATAATACAATAGTAAATTTTTGATATATTTCAAGCGTACCTGGCACCGTATTCTACTACCGTACACACTAGTGTTGAAATCTCCCAAATTTTTTTAACAAACTAAGAGGAGCTAGTTACTACGTCTGTCAAAGAAATATACTTGAGAGCCTCCTGAAATATTTTTTTCTTTAGTTAGTATTTTGTTGTTATATCGGCAACTGTAATAGAACCCAGTGTCTCATTGAATTATGAGAATGAGACTTAACATGTATTAGCACGCACACATGTACTATAAATGACTCACTATGGCCAATAACTATGTTGCTTTTATATCAAGCCTTCAGGGTGACTGCGACAAGCTCAATCATGCATAATATTGTGCCTGTCGACCTCATATGGACCTTACTACCGCTTACCGTCAGGTGGAGTGAAATCATCCTTAAAGTGTATTTACAAAAAAAATAGCAACGTCTAGGGTGCGATAGATGGATTAATAACTAAGTAGACAGAGGGTATTAGCTTGTTCGTTTGATGAAGTGGGTGACGAGCTGAAGGGCTAACATTCATTACAATTTCTTTGTTTGCATTGAACCATCCGCCTTGATAGGGTTTAGGGGTCCGCTGTAACTGAGAGAGAACCTTCTTCAGGCTGTTATTAAAAAGATAATGGTTTTATGAATTTTATCAATATTATCAATGCAAAAGTAACTCTGTGTGTCTGTCACACTTTGACGATATAACTACATACTTTGTATTCTGACAAATAAATTCGGTACACAGTTAGTCTTGGCCTGAGTAAGAACATAGGCTACTTTAACCGACTGCGCTATAAGGAAGTAATGTTTTACGCTATAAACGTAGTCGCTACCGATACTTGAGGGTCGTTACCGTGAAATGATGTTTAGTCGATACTTACTTGAAGACTACGTAGGTAAGTTTACTAGCATGAAATACTACGTCAGTCATGCTTTTTTTCTTTGACTTTGCCTACCCCAATCACCCCATACTTGCCCGGTTTCTTTCCGTCCCAGAACACCTCTTGCAGAATTTAATCTCACTATCAGGGAATTAGCTTTCATAAGCTCTTCCCGTTGTTCATCGTCACGTAATCGCATCACGGCGAGATTAAAACTCGACTTGTATTTAATCTCCGCAGTCAGCGATTTATGAGCTGACGCCATATTTTTTACACTTCTGTTCTAGAGAGCTGTGTTAAGTAATGGACCGAACCAGTCGCAATGAAGATTAGCCAGCGTACGACATTATGCGCTCGTGTGAACGGTTTTACAGATGGACTCCAGCTGCTCCTTTAATAAACCTTTATTCTAATTATTAAATTGTACAATGAGCTCTTAGCCAGTGAGGTAAAATGTACGAGTAGTTCTTCATTTTATGTAAATTTTATTATTTTTACATATTTGCAAAGCCCTATTTATACTACTATACGAACACCACAAAATATTTCATTTTGAATGTGTTCTGTACACAATTATAGAAAACATTGTAAATTATTGTAATGTGAGCGTAAAGTTACAGCATCTCAATCGATTACAATAAAATATAGGCCTATACCAGTTTGCTATAATCGATCACAACGATTTAAGTAGTACCTCTACAATTCCTCACTTTAACAAACTAAACTCCCGAGCCAACAAGCGAATCCCGAAATAGGTATCAGGCCATAAATTTCGTCGGGTCTCCCATCATACACCATATTAGTTCCTCACTAAATTTTTATTCGCTCGCCAGATGGCGCCAACGGCGGACGCCGATGGGCCACGATAGCCCAAATATGGTCCCATTTGCGGGCCATTAATTGTGTCAGCACTACCCTAAGCCCATATTGGGAGGGAAAAAATTGGGCTAAGTATTGGTGCTATGAATTTTCTTGGGGCATTTCAGTGACGTAACTGATAGTGTTTCTTGAAACAAAAAATGTAGCCGTAACGGCAGGAATCGTGTTTGTGAAACTGGTTAATTTTTATATAAGTATATTATAGACTGTAATGGTGTATTTATTAGTAGGAATTTCTAATCTCTTGGACCTTTTAAAATCCCGGTTGGGGAGGAAAATGACATCGGATTTCTATCAATTGAGTAGGTACTCAACTTCATCCGTAGTTAGACCCATTTTTACCTATCGCCAGATAAAACATGAAGACGTTAGCACTTGACATCTCTTCTTCCTTGTGAAATCTAAGAAGATATTTGGTAAAATGTCCCACGTTATTTAATCACAATGAAATACAGATTTCGCAACCAAAATAAAATTATAAACTCTTTCTCTTTGCTTCAACAGGCTCAGCGAGTATTGACATTTATATTTAGTTATATTTACCGGAACGCTAACCTAATTGAATCTTCGGGCTCTTGCTACTTACTGACTTACTGTATTTCTTATCCAGTAATCCAAATCATCCGAGGCGATAGTATCCTTGCGGGGAGCAAGGATTTTCCTTCACCCGTCATATACTTTTTCTTGCTACTCGTGGGAAAGCAATGATCTTGTTAAAACAATGCACAAGGCAGAATGGCGGCGACGTGGTCCACAACCCGTCACGTCACGTTTCCCACAGAGGTGAAAAGTGGATCACTGGAAGTGATCTCTGCCTACCCCTCTGGGAAAAAGGCGTTATTTTATGTATGTATGTAAATATTACAAATGTAATAGATGTATTCAATCAAACTCGTATATGTATTTGACTGCCTCGTTTGTCTATTGGTAGTAAGCGCTGCTTAAGGACCAAGAGGTCCCCGTTTCGATTCCAGGGTCCAGCAAAAGTCGTGTGAGTTTTTCTGTAAAGAAATTACTTAGCCCGAAGTCAGGAAGTTGGCGGTTGCTCGCCCGTGTCTCGGAAAGCACGTTAAGCCGGTGGTCCGGCGCCCGATCTCTCATCGGTCATGTTGGATTGCCGTCTCACCGAACTATGAGAGTAAGGGAACGGAGAGTGCACTTGTGTTTGCGCGCATACTTGTACACCATAATATGTCCTGCGCACATGCCTGAACTAAATTGAGATCGGCCGCCATGGCTGAAATCGGTCGGACGCCTTATATGTATATTTATGTACAATTTTTATCATAAATACCCAAACGTAATATTATTCTGGATTCAGTCAAATTGAAAATGTAAAGCTAATTGTACATAATGACTCCATAGACCATAATAACTCCATTACAAATCAACCAGAAATAATAACAGGCTCATCAACGAATAAACCCATTACCGATCGACGATTAACAACAACACCAGCCGATACTATCATCGTTTAGAATCGATGTCATCGTAACATTGTAAATACTGTACAATTACAATCTGTACTACGAGCTGAAATAAATGATTAGATATCACACGACTGGCTCGGTGGAACAGTGGTTAGTGACCCTGGCTGGCGGTTCCGAGAGTCGTGGGTTCGATTCCCACTCGGGACAAATATTTGTGTGATGAACATAGGTGTTTGTTCCGTGTCTGGGTGTGATTATGTATTTAAGTATGTATTTATAAATATCTATGTATGTATATCAGTTTGATAGTGGGGGAGCGGATGGCTCTCTCCCCTTAGCAGTCAGTTTTACGTTGGCGCTACCTTAGCTTTCAGTGGTGAAGATACTATGTATGCGGCTGGTGATAAACGACGAAGATACCTAGTAATAAAAAATCTATAGCGTGCTTTATTATGCATTTGACGATAGGTCAAGATTGGTACAATATCGTCCATTTTAGACAATTATTGATTTTACAAATATTATGCATGCATACATTTGTCGACCACTGGTTTGGGTCTACTTCATCATTGTTTAATAACACTATACGTAGCCGCATAATTTTTGTTTCAAATTGACTAGATTACTCAAAACTAGGTAGATTGTAATCTAACGGTATTTACGCATTTACGGTGACATAAACAGTCAATAAACTGCATTACAGTAGCACAACACGAGCTGTGAATAAACTGACAATCGACAGTCGGCTAATACCATGGACAATGAAGGGAAATGGATTGGATTGGAACAGGGTAGAGATGGGAAATGCATCGACAAATCAGTTCCTGTCTATTGGGGCAGGGGTCGTGGTGTTCGATCGCTACCCGGGACAAATATTAATCGAAAATTGGTGTTTGTTTCGTGTCTGGGTGCTATTTATTATATTAAAACATATTTGCGTTGGATACACAACACTGTTGATTCTGATATCCGTAACACAAGAAACGTATTTTGGAATCAGAACATTGTGATGTCTGATATTTATTTATTAATTCATCTTTGAATAAATTAAATAAATAAATAAATATCTGGGACATTTCCACACACGGTCATCTGACCCCAAACTAAGCAGAGCTTGTACTATGGGCGTCAGAGACTGATATACATACATATATATTTATAAATACATACTTAAATACATTATCACACCCAGACACGGAACAAACACCGATGTTCATCACACAAATATTTGTCTCGAGTGGGAATCGAACCCACGACTCTCGGAACCGCCAGCCAGGGTCACTAACCACTGTTCCACCGAGCCAGATAACTAAATTGGGGGTTTGCTTTAGCTCCACTACTCACCAGCCAGGTCTGCAGTTTCGTGCTGGGATATAATAGGAGAGGTACAGGATAAGTTTTCAGCTTGCCTCAAATACCTACCAAAAAATTCTTGCTAGCTCTCCTACTATTGGAACGTATTCGTAAACAAAGGGTCGAAGTGCTCTTCTATTGGCGGAAATGACTAGTGGGCGGGGCCAAAGAAATCTCTTTGAAAAGTGTACTACCGCCAACGTTGCCGGTAGTACACGACTTCGACTGGGTTACCGACCCAGTAAGTAGTCTAAACGCCGGACAGTAAGTAGCTATGTATTGCTACTCCTAAATATTTAATGGGGATGTAAACTTGTATGAGCTCAAATAATTCAAATTGAAAAATCTGGCAGTCTTATAAGTCGATACTTAATCACGTCGATATAACCTAACCCTAAATTGTAACTAGTGCCTCAACGGTACCATTACACAAATGCCTATTTCACCGCAATATCACTGATACGATTGTAGTCACTTACATCAATATCAAGGCATTGCCAGGTAACAATAGGGGTTTCAATATACATAGTGTAACAAGGTTTTTATTCAAAGCCATGGCACCATCAATATGTTGATATTTATGTTATGTACAATCCTTACGATTGTACATATTATTATACCAGCTACCATACATCTAGCGAAACTACCCTATTCCGGATCTCTCCAGAAATTCCAGTAAGATCGATGAGCAAACAAAATAAGGGAGTCCCATTCGACAGTCTTGTGCAATTAGTCTCCTTGTCAAATATTTAAATTAGCAACATGGCCGACAACATCGATCAAGATCGCTGAATACGCAAATAAAATATTAAACTCGAGCCTTCACTAAGCTAAGGTCTCAATGGATTGATGACGGAAATATTCTTGTCGTCAGCTTACATTGTTTTCATTTATATTTATTCATTTAATATAGGTACACAGACAGATCAGAATAATTAAAAAGCTAGTAGTAGTATGCTTGAAGTGTAAACATGAGCGTACCCAGGTTCCGGGCTAGGGGCCAAATCAGATTTTATGCTAGGTAGTCACCTAGCAAAAAATTTGGTTTGGCCCTATCGATAAAAATACTAGATTATTACTTAGTAGGGACGAAAACGGAATCCAGTTCAGTACAGTTTTTAAATTTGAATGTACCACTGTACGTGGCGGGTTTTGAGCAGGCGACCTCTCGCATGGCAAGCAATGACCTTAACCACTCTTCCATCGACGCTTTTTTACGTAGAGCATAGCACTATAATCAGTAAAATAAATAAATAAATATCCGGGACATTTCCACACACGGTCATCTGACCCCAAACTAAGCAGAGCTTGTTCTATGGGCGTCAGAGACTGATATACATACATATAAATAAATAAATAATTGTTTATTGGTTTTCTGAACATAAATTGTACATAAATTGTTGGAGCCCCCTTTTAAGCAAGAAATTGCCTGTACCAGGGGATTCCGCTCTTTCTTAGATAACATAATACAGGTTTATTGATTTAATTATACTTATTTACAAACATTTTTTTTTGTAAGCAATTTTAAGTAGGTTTCACTGGGCTTTAAGTTAATATTTATTCTTAAATACAAACTTAAATACATATCAACACCCAGACACGGAACAAACACCGATGTTCATCACACAAATATTTGTCCCGAGGGGGAATCGAACCCACGACTCTTGGAACCGCCAGCCAGGATCCCTAACCACTGTTCCACCGAGCCAGTCGCTCGCAGTCGCAGTAACAATACTAACTTCGTAACATAATAACTATTTTCAACATTGAAAATCGAATCATAAAAAAAAAAGACGTGTGGCACTCGAGGACTGCCGCGGTATAGCTATTGCATAGCATCGTCCGATTTCGGAGCAGCTCGTCTCGATTGGTGTGAGTTTCGTAGAGTCGTACAATACGTCTCACCGCACTCACACAAACACCGTGCCGAAGCCTACCGAACTGAAACGACGTTAGACGATTGTGAGGTTTTTTCGTTACGGAATTTCTTGGTTCGGTCGCCGCGCTCAAAGCCCGCGATAAATCAACCGATTAATCTATCGGTCGACAGTCTTCGGGACAGTCAATCTCAATGCAGACAGCCAACTGTGTAGAATATAAAATTATAGTGCACATTGTGCGCGAAGCAAAGTGCACTCTCTTTTCTGTCACTGTCATATAGTTCTGAGAGACGGTAACCTGATATTATTAAATTCTAGAAGCAAAAGATTCTGTTCATCATCATCAGCCCATTTCTGTCCACTGCTGGACATAGGCCTCTCCAAATGCACGCCACTTCTCTCTATCATCGGCCACTCGCATCCAGCTCCTACCAGCCGTCCTGCGCAGATCGTCACACCACCTGGCCTGCGGGCGTCCTACACTACGTTTGCGGAGACGCGGTATCCACTCCAGAACTCGTCTACCCCAGCGGTTGTCGGGTCTACGGCTGATGTGAAAGATTCTGTTATTTCATTTTAATTTTTTTTAACCATTAAGAAGTAAATGTAAAATGTGATAATGTTTGCAATACCTACACGGTGACTAAGTTGTAAGTGCCTTTTTCTATATTCCACCCTTGTATGATGTACACTTATTAAGCAAATGAATGATGATTTGATTTGATTTGATTTGATTTGATTTAAAAACACGAATCCCTTAAACAAAAACGATGAGTTACGTGAATATGAAGACGGTTAAAAAGAAGCCTATGTCCTTTACCACTCTCCAACTAGAATACTCACCACAATCACGACAGACAGACTTTCGAACTTATTACTGAAGAATCATGTTACTTTCGTTCAGCATTTAGTCTATGGTCTAATAATAGTTGTATGCAAACCGTTAATCAATATGCCTAGGGGCGGTAAATGCAGTAAGGTGCAGCAATTACAGGTCGTTTGATGCAAGCAGATATACCCGCAGTTACCTTGCCGTGCCGTTTACCTAACTTAAAATGTGGTTTATGTACATTGGTTAGGCTGTGGCCTCGGTGGTTTAGTAAATAATGACAGAGTGAACTGCTGCCAACAGACAGGGTTTATTCATATTTTTTATCTACTTTCAAAACAAATAAGTTTTGGTGATTTTTTTTTTGTACATAGTGTTACTAAGTAAGTTAAAGGTGCTAATTTTACCTGAATAATTTCAGGGATTAAACTGGCGTTTATTTTTATTCTGAACATATTATTTAGAGACTCTACGTTTCGGGCTCTTTACAGCATTGGTATCTATAATTTTAAATGTTTAAGCATAAACGGATCGCTTTTAACATACAAATAAATACGAGTTACAAATTTCAAATTAATTGATAGAAATTACGTAGTCTGGTCATTTAGTTTCCTCAATTTTATAACATTTCCAAACAATATACAAAAATAAAACCTTTACAGGGTCAGCTAGTAATAATTAATTTTCAACGTTTCCTAGCCTATTGCCCACCCACGATATTGCACAATGGCTGCCCCACCGGGGTAGGCATTACGCAATCAATGGACCGGCGTTTAAGCGGGGACGCCCCATAACTCTGGATTAACGGGAAGTAGCGCGGAAAATTTTTCAAGATACAATGAAACGGGACGGAGGCGTATTCCGATGTCGATCGACATGTTTGAATAATTATTTTGACTTATTATTAACCGAAATGTGAAGTTACAAATATAAAAAAATCGTTTTAAGTTCCCCAGCTTTCAAAAGGACTATAAAAATAGACACATATTTTGCTTAGGTTTTCTCGTGTTGTTGTTTTAAGTCTTATAGTATTGTCTATTATTTGCGCGAACTCTACACATTTGAAACAATACTAAATGTACGGATTTAACTCACGTGTATTGTTATTTTAAACATTTCATTTAGAAACCCGACGTTTCGATCTTACAGCGCTCGTGGTCACAAGCCTTCACAAGGATTAGACAGTTTATTTTGGTTATGTTTCATAAAATATTTAATTGAAAATATCTGGTTGGAACCATCAATGTTATTATACTGTTCGCTAGAGTAATATAGACTAACATTGATAATAATTAATATATTCAGACTATTCGCAGGAAGACCAGAGGGCCTACCTTGAGTTGGCTATCGTAAACTTACGTACGTTAAAAACCTATCGAGTTGTTTTTTTCATATGGCCGATTGTAGTTCTTCGCGTAACCACCAGGCGGCGCTGTACAAGTTTTTCATAGACATATTTACGTAGGCGATATCGAGCGCGTAAGTTTTAAACTCATGGTAGCCCCACTGATTGAGATCTAAAACTCCTCCAGAAATGTTTAATCAGTATTTTCCATACATAATAAGGAATAAAACGTACCTTTTATGAATTCCCAGTCTCTACCGAGGTCCCGATCCGCCCCCGCCCTCTCGGAGGGACAACGAATGAACCCTGTCATCGTCGACAATTGCTTTAAGAGATCCCTTAATGATAATTTATTTTGGCCCTTATAAAGGAGAACAAACAAACAAAGTTAAGTAAAAAGACGGAAATCATTGGGTACTTCCTCCACCGTTGGGCTGAGCTAAAAAAAAATATTCCTTTTAATATATAAATTATGTATCTGATGTAGCGCTAGTTAAAATATATGAAATAGGCTTTATTAAAATTTTTTCTTTTCAATCCACAGCTTTTTTCACATTTTGTTTTTAATTTACCAACACTTAGCGAGTTGAAACTCATTATTATTGTTTTTTTTTTAATTAAATCAATTCATAATCTGTCACTTCTTATACAACCCATCTCATACATTTCGATTCATAACTCAATATGTTGATGATGAATATAATTTTTACTTCCTTAATATGGGGACATATCTAACGACGATTGTGTATATTTTTTGTATTTAGTACTTTATTAATCTGTACATCCCATTTTTAAACTGTTTCGAACACCTGACTTTTTACAACGCCAGTGGTCCACAACCTTTAACATTTGAAACCTGTTTGAAATTTAATTACGCTTTATCGTTGGGAGAAAGAATTATTAATGCCTGGCAGGAGACTTTAGACACCTGGCTTTATGATCGTCGGCCAAGGACAAGCTCTGTGATCTATTTATCAACTGCTGTCTTATTTTTAGATGTTTGATCTTGTTAGACACTTGATTTTGCTTTTATTTATTGGATCTCTAAATTATATAATAATAATAATAATTTATTCAGTTTCCCACAATGTTGCACTTAAAACTACTTATGAGTATAGCAAGGCAGTAAAAAGAATTTAGCAACAGCGGGACTGGTGCCTAAACTAGGGGAACCCTGTATCTTAGGTCATCAGGACCCTTATTATGTTTAGATTTGTATCATCATCATCATCATCAGCCCATTTCAGTTTACTCCCGGACATAGGCCACCACAAATGCTCGCCACTACAGTTTTAGTAAAATATGTGAGTTTAATTCGAAAAATTGGTTTTATTTTTAATGTACGAAGTACAATTAATAGATAACTAGCTTTCCGCCCGCGACATCGTCCGCGTAGAGACGTTTAACGGGTAAAACATTACTTGCTTATAGCGCAGTCGGTTAAAAAGAAGCCTATAACCTCTCCTAGGCTCTGGACTATATATGTACCAAATTTCATTTAAATCAGTCCAGTACTCTATGCGTGAAAGCGTAACAGACAGACAGACGGACAGACCGACAGAGTTACTTTCGGATTTATAATATTAGTAAGGTTACTATACATAGTATAAAACAAAGTTTCCCGCTGTCTACCCATAAGCATGCTCAATTGCTCATATCTTAAAATAACGATATGAATTCTGATGTTTTTAAAAAAATAGTTAAAAAGTAAAGAAGCAAAAACAATAATTCTATTAGCATCGCTATCGTGCAAAGCCGGGGCGGGTCGCTAGTTATCAATATATTTTTATACTCGCAACGTGGGAAGACTCCTGACATAATGGATCTAACGATCTGCTCTCTTATTCAAGTTGAGAGATTGATTGAGATGTATATTTTTAGCAACTTATTGCGTGAATACCATTTTATACCTCTGTAAAGTTCCCTGACTTATACTTATACTTACTTATATTTATGACGTACATACTTTAACGCCCACATTAACATGAAATCCTTACTAATATTATAAATCCGAAAGTAACTCTGTCTGTCTGTCTGTTACTCTTTCACGCATAGAGTACTGGACCGATTTAAATGAAATTTGGTACAGATATAGTCCAGAACCTAGGAAAGGTTATAGGCTACTTTTTAACCGACTGCGCTATAAGGAAGAAATGTTTTACCCGTTAAACGTCTCTACGCGGACGAAGTCGCGGGCGGAAAGCTAGTAGGTAATTAATAACTCCTCAGCATTCTCTTAAACGAGCACCAAATTATTCGCATGCCATATTCCGCCAAAAATGCAAATGAAATGGACAACCGTTTAAAAACCCCTCTTTTTCAGGAAGATGGTGGGAATGGCAAAGGACACCTTGAGGTTTTTAATTTAATCGCCCCACAAACGAATTAGAATAATAAATGACCTACGATTAGGGCGAAGGGGGCTCTCAATTATACGAAGAAACGGCGGTGTCCTGTTTGATGTATGAGTTGTTATATTTCATTAAGATCGGAGTTGACGGTTTGGAACGATTGAGTTTTCAACTTACTACAAATAAAAGTGATGTTATAAGAATCTGTTACATTTTTTTTTCGGTTGAAAAGGCGGTTCTGTATAGTGATGATTTCATGTACATATATCAGATTTAACATAAAAGAAGAATTTTTTTTACGTTTTAAAATCCGACATTCCAGCAGATATCGGAACTACGGAGCTATTACCCAATTTCTGTTTCTTATCTGTCGAAATGTAGACCTTTATGGAAACAACTTGCAGTAATGTTACTTAAACATAAAACGTAGTCTCGTAGCAGTTCGTAGCAGCGTCGTAGCATATATTGCTCATTCGTAGTGACGCGATTTTATTATTATTTCCTTGTATTACGAATGTTTTACTAATTATTTATTTATTCTTATGCAATACATAATTAAGATTAAATGTTCGTATGTGACAATTCGTGGTCATTTATCATATTCAGTAGTAGAGTAGTTTAGTGTTTTTTTAATAATCTTTGCATGTTTATCAGTCTCTGACATCTATAGTACAAGCTCTGCTTAGTTTGGAGTCAGCGGACCATGAGTGGTCCGTGTGTCCCAAATATGTTTGTTCACTTTATTTTTTTTAACTTGATGCTGTTTAAACCTATGTGATTGACTTCGGAATTCATAAGGTAATTTATTTTACTGATCTGTCATTCAAGAGGTGAATTACATGAATACTATACCTATATAACGGGCATTCACAGGTTAAACCAATTGATTAACAACGGATTATTAGCAAGTCACGTATTCGTGATGTATGTAAATCATTTGTTGATGTAGGTGATGTAGTTTATCGTAGTAGTTTGAGAGCCCATTGCTTGATTATGCACGTCATCGTTATCCTCACCTGAGGGCCTACCATGAGTTGGCTATCGAAAACTTACTTACGTTAAAAACCTATCGAGTTGTTTTTTTCATACGGCCGATTTTAGTTCTTCGCGTAACCACCAGCGGCGCTGTACAAGTTTTTCATAGACATATTTACGTAAGCGATATCGAGCGCGTAAGTTTTAAACTCATGGTAGCCCTACTGTTCATTTCATGTAACTAAAAATAAATTAACATTAAGACGCCGTAACGTATTAATTACCTTTTCTTCAAGAACTGCATAGAATTTAATTTAGTGATATTTATTGGTAAAAAAATACATGTTTTTATTTTAATTTATTCGTGAAGAAATCTGCACACCTATGAAAAAATTCTGAGGTTGTGTTGTGTAGTCGACCAACCCGCCGATCCCACTTGGTTGACTAAGACCTGATCGCCCTAGTTTAGGGAAGGCTTGTGCCCCTGCAGTTGGGACGTACGAGTATATGGGCTGATGATGATGATGGTGATGATATAAATTAAACGTCATTTTAAAGGAAAATGCTCTCAAAGTATTTTTTAAAAAATATTAGCTATTAGACAGTTAAAACAGTTATAACATCAACCAAACAAAATTTAATAAAACATGTAGTGGCATATTATACTGGACTTTAGTTTGTTTGAACGGAACTATCATTAAAATAATTTAAGTTAGAGAGATAGCGATATTTTTTAAAGCATTCCCATCAAAAAGCAAGCCAAGTTAACACTTTGTATTATATAAAATTTTTATATCTCTCTAAGTAGTCTATACAATTTTAGCTAATTTTAAAATACTCGAGTACTGCAAAATCGAGCGGTGGGATCCTGGTTTAAAAACTGGCTTAAGTGACAATATACGGCATAATAGACTGATAATCGCCTATTTGTGTATGGTATAACCAATTAGTATTGTGTCAATTACTGATATGAATGGCCTTTTATGTGGGACGTGTATATTCGTAAGTGGATTACAGTATTCATGAATTATGTGGTTGGTATGGTATCAAATAATTTAGATTTGAATAGGAATTTCCTCGAAAATTAGCCTATTGATGTTAAGAGGGAAACGTGTTAGAGATAATATGGTGTTTGCTACGTAATTTTGGTATGTATTAGAATTTTAAATTTTACCGTACAAGAAGTAAAATTAGATATTACACTATCCCTAGTTAATTATTACTAATTGTTTTTCCTACAATGGCAAAAGTATACCCATGCCAAAAGCTTTATATATTGTAAATCTCTCTCGAAAATTATCTTTCATCACGAAGAAGTTACGGGATTTGTGAAATAATTGTTCTTATAAATGCGCTAGACATTAATCATCATCATCATCCTCATCAGCTTATATACGTCCCCTCTGCTTGGGTACGGGCCTACCCTAAACTAGGGCGATCAGGCTTTAGTCAACCACGCTGGCCAAGTGCGAATTGGAAGCGCTAGACACGATAAATAAAAATTGTTGGATATAATGCGGGCAATCCCAGGCTAGCTAGTTAGACATAAAGTCTATAGGTAAACTATATGTTTATGCAAGCTCGCTAAGGAATCGAATAAATAAATAAATATCTGGGACATTTCCACACACGGTCATCTGACCCCAAACTAAGCAGAGCTTGTACTATGGGCGTCTGAGACTGATATACATACATAGATATTTTTATAAAAAAACATACTTAAATACATAATCACACCCCGACACGGAACAAACACCGATGTTCATTACACAAATATTTGTCCCGAGTGGGAATCGAACCCACGACTCTTGGAACCGCCAGCCAGGGTCACTAACCACTGTTCCACCGAGCCAGTCAAATAGTAGTCGAATAAACTGTCAATAAAGATTGCTCTCAAATCATTCTGAGTTAGGTTAATGTGTGTGCATAATGAAGTATGGCTGCCTCACCTGTTTATATTAGAGGCCGGCGGGATGTGGCCGGCGGCACGGCCCGTATCTATAGCCGAGATTACATGGCTATAATAATTAGAGTCGATGGCCGAGTGGTTAAGGTCGATGCTTGCCATGCTAGAGGTCGCCAGTTCAAACCCCGCCACGTACTGTGTTTTCAAATTCGACATGCATGTTTAAGATTATTTGACGCTTAAACGGCAAAGGAAAACATCGTAAGAAAACTTACACATCTATGAAGAATATTTAAGGTTGTGTAGTTGACCAACCCGCACTTGGCCAACGTGGTTTACTAAGGTCTAAGCGCCCTAGATTAGAGTAGGCTCTTGCCACGTCCGTGAACTATACTAACAAACATACTAATAATATTAAGTAGATTAAGAGACTTTAAAAGACTATTACACATTTTTTTTCACCATAAAACTGATCGACAGGGCGGCACTAAGGATAGCAGCGAGCGGACAGCTGGCGTGGGTGATTGATGCGCCCAACTTAATTATAATACTCGGAGGCTACTCCGGCCCAGGGAGGAACTTCGGAATTCCCTCCTTTATTCCCTGAAATCGAGGCCCGACTTGTTGGAACTAAGACGATTAGCGGCGCCGAGATCTTTGTTGAGATTTTCGTGTTTAAGTTGGATTTTTGGAAACAAAAGCGTTGTTAAGTTACCGTTTGACCTGGATGGTTTACCGTGCAAACTTAAAGCACTTATCAAAGGCAACATATTCCTTTATTCAGTCTTTCAGTCTTTTTTTTATGTTTTAGTCCTGTTTCAAGCTCTAATGTAAAAATTTAAATTAGAAAACATTCACATTCAAGACCACGCCCGAAGATTCATGACGAATGCGATTTTTTTTTCACATTATAGATCATATAACTTTAGTTCAATCCATTGAAAATTAAGTAAAACATAACACAATTTAACCCCACAATTTGAGAAAAAGTAAAATTAAGCGATCCAATATTCATAGGACATGATATTTACGCCGCGACTACATTATTTATCAAAATCATAATCTAATTTAGGTCCACAAAATCAATTGGAGGAAAGTCGTGGACCGAGCTCGGTTAATAATAAATCAATTAAAAGGGTTCTGCCCTTCAAACTCGAAACTCTGTCGCTTTGGTCAGCGCATCTCAATATTAATATGACATTAATGATAATTACGCTTCCGAACAAGGATTACTTTTAATATTGAAAAGCGGCCGCCCGCGACAACGTATGCGTAGAGTTAGATAGATGATGGAAGTAAATACTCGTATTATTAGGTTTATTCCCGCACCCGCGGTTGTTGCACTTTGCGGTTTTATTTAAAAACTCTCATTTTTTATATTTGACCCTTACACTTTCACGCTGAAATTACAAAACAAATTCTGTAACTCCACAATAATATAGCTTAATAATAAAGCTTTGAGTTCGCTCGCGATCATGATTGGTGTAACCCAGTCGAAACGTCGGGCAGTAAGTAGCTATGTTATTGCTACACCTAATATCGCGTGTAGACGCATAAAGACTTAGTGTAATGGAACGCGAAAGTCTAAAATCTTACATATCAGAAAAATATTATTGTATGTTATCCAAATCGTATCGTAACTAACTCCACACTTATTTGCTACCCCTCATATCGCAATGAAGGCCTTCAAAACCTTTTTAATAAAATAGAACGCGGAAGTCTAAGGCATTTTTATCTTCCACAGTTTGAAAACCACAGCGCAAGCCCACAGGCTGTCTACGATTTCTCAACTTCATAACAAGGTGTAAGACTGTAATCTCATAATTTCTTTGGGGGGAAAAAATACCTCCGAGGGGGCAGCGCCATCTGGCGAGCGGCTATTCAAATTTCCCTGTTGGAATTTATTATTAAAAAAAGTTACTGGACTCGAACCGCGGGCGAAAAAATAATAGTTGTTTAAATACTTCCTTTGACTTAGTATTGGGTGGCGGCCATATTTTTCGGAAAGTTGCTAAGTATTATTTACTTGTAATTAAGGTAAGTCATTTTGTTCGTTGTTTTTTTTTCTGACAAGGAATTAGGGTGAAGGGGACCGTCGTAAAGAAACCTATAAATTTAGTGAAACAAATAAATTTTGAAGTACATAATTTCGAAAGACTTCCACTAGGCTGGAGACAGGAAATTGGTAATCTCTTACGCTAACCAGGAAAACACCTTAAGTCGTTTTTCCTGCGCCTGATCACTCTTTGGCCAAGTTGGAGAGACATCACCTCAACTTATGAGCGTATGAAACAACTATTATCGTAGACAATACGTGTATTATTTGCGCAAACATTATTCTAAACATAATATTTAGAGATCGTGGTCGCGGGCAAGACTAACTACGTAATAATGCTCTTATCGTATAGAATGTGTGGCGACATCCGATAAAGAACTTCGCAACCCTACCAACAGATGGCGTTACAAACTATTACCGTACAAGAGTATATAACTCTTACCGTATAGAATGCAGAGTCATATAAATATTTAATTTTTATTATTTTTAAATAAGATAAATAAAATAGATGTTAAGATAGATAAACCTTGTTTGCGCTCAACTTGACTGACACTGAATGAATCCTGCGAAATGTCATATTCCATTTTACCATAAGTACTAGAGGTTCGTTTAAGGTACATTTTACATTATTTAACAGCTACAGAAAACACAAGTAAACAGTACTCCCTATCGCTTAGCTGTCTATGTTCTCCGAAAGGCCAGGGGGCAACTTAATTGCCAAAAGCAGGTGAGAAACTGCGAAACACGGCAATTAGCCATTTTTACGAGAGCCGTCCTCAGTCCGACTCTACTGGATATTAGGTTTTAGGAACGACGCGCACTAAACTTTGAGGATTGAGTTAAAATACGTTAAGTGGTTTTTTTGTTCTAACCGTTTAGGATTAAGTTAGAGTATAATCTCTAAAGCTCTTGAAGCTATCTGTAAACTCTAATTTAAATAACTCATAACATAATTAGACTATATTTCTTAAATAAATAAGTAGTTGTATAAGTAACGTTGCACAACTTATAATATGCATGTGGTGTATACCTATAAGTGATTATGCAATTATCTATCACCCTGTCTTGTACTATTTGCTTGTATTATTGTTGTAATCGTTGGTATGCCTAATAAATAAATAAATAAATAAATAAATAAATAATAAGTGTTTTTTTTACTGGCAATTATAAGGATACATAATGAATATTTGGGATATTTCCACAGATGGTCATCTGAATCCAAACTAAGCAGAGCTTGTACTATGGCCGTCAGAGACTGATATACATACATAGATATTTATAAATACATGGTTACAAAAAAGCGTCGATGGCCGAGTGGTTAAGGTCGTTGCTTGCCATGCGAGAGGTCGCCAGTTCAAACCCCGCCAGGTACCAATGTGTTTTTTAAATTTGAAATTCATATGTGCTATGTCTATTCAGCTAAGTCAGAGGCCTACGGGCGGCTTAAAACTCTGACACCAGGTTGTTCATCAACCATACGATAAGAAGAAGAATACATGGTTCACGGTAACAACAAATTGCACGGTAAACCTACTTTTCTGAATTCGTACATTGTAAAATTCATAATGAATAAATGATAGTATTATAACATTGAATTAAACAATTCAGTAAGAATATGAAAGATGCGAGCTTGCCTGTTGACTAACATACTGGAAATAAGTATTTCAATGCCAATTAATATATTTTTATTGGTACTGGGCGGGGTATCGAATGTTAATGTTTTTCTTAAATCATTATTTAAAAATATGCTAATAATGGGCGGTTTAACAATACCTATACACACCTATACATCTAAATAAAATTAAATTGTCCGTTTGTAATATTAAAATAACGATCGGGTACCAATAACAAAAATACAATTATTTTGTCTGTCTGTCTCTTTGGTCTCGCTAATCTCCTAAACGGCTGTCACTTCAATGGGACTTTCACTAATAAATAGCTTATTTTACAAGGTATATCATAGGTTATTTTAATAAATCACTGTTGCCAAAACCATTTCCACGCAGACGAAGTCTGGGCGGCCGCTAGTTAAAAATAGTTCCTTATATACCTAGTTAGGTCCTGAACGGTATGGGCACGCGCTCCGCCAATATACCCAGCCTATTAGCCATAGTTCACTCAGCTTATCTATTATTAAGGTAATACTTAATAGCCTGCGGGACGGATATAGGAGGTCATACCTGCATTTCCTGTTAACGCAAGTCGCTTCTAGTCCACACACTCCTTGCCAATTGCAAGTGATAACGCATTTAGTAGGAAAAATCTGTAAATAAGTAATAGTGAAAAGCTTTTCTGCAAACATCGCACAATATGTAACGTTTGTAATCGGTTTGCATACCAATAAATAAATAAATATTTAGGGTTAGAGCCTTCCCTACCTACAAGTTCAGAGATGATGACAATGCTACTCCAAGCCATCATCGTAGTTAGTTAGGATAACTCACGTGTTTAAGAATCAAGTGTCATAGCAAAATATGGTACTAGTTCTGTTGTTTACAAGATGATCCTGTCTTTTCGAATCAATACTGCATTTTCTAATTGTTTACTCATTGTATTGCTGCCTCAATCGGTCAAAAACAAAAAAAAAGTTTACAAATATAATAATAATATGCCCGCGAACATGTTCATGTGGAGACGTTTATCTCGTTAAATATTACTGCTTTTATGGCGTAGTCAGTTAAAAGTAGTCTAAACTGAATGCGTGCCAAATGTATCAATATAATATTTATCAGTAGTTTAAACGTGACAGAGAGAGAAAAAAATTGTTTGTAAAAAGTATAGTTAAATTAATAAACCAGTGCTATATCTAAGAAAGAGCGGAATCCCCTAGTACAGGCAGTTTCATGCTTAAAAGGGGGCTCCAACAACTTATGTATATTATGTTCTGAAAACCAATGAACAATTTTTGATTTTTTAATCAGGTACTGCTTGCCACATGAAATTGATAATTAAAGCTAAAGAAGCTCTAAGTAATAAAGCGGTTGTGCGTGATTTCGAGTTTCGTTTACCCCTTACGGTATTTATTGATTTGGATAATAAAATACCTGCACAAATCTATTTCACTACTAAGGTAGAATCATTTTAATGCGGAAAAACAACCACTAACATTTCACGGTGTAGATATTAGTAAGGTAGGTAAGGATTTGAAAAAAAAATCGATCGGTAAAAGTAACATAAAGTTAAACGTATGGTTTTAAGTATTCGCGTTCCATTACACTAAATATTAGTCTGGATGGGTCTACACGCGATATTAGGACCATGGACCATGATTGGTGTAACCCAGTCGGAACGTCGGACAGTAAGTAGCTATGTATTTGCTACTCCTAATTATAAAGCGTCGATGGCCGAGTGGTTAAGATCATTGCTTGCCATGCGAGAGGTCGCCAGTTCAAAACTCACCAGGTACTAATGTGTTTTTCAAATTTGAAATTCATATGTACTATCATTCGACGCTTTAACGGTGAAGGAAAACATCGTGAGGAAACCAGCACACCTGAGAATTTTTCAACGGTGTGTGAAGCCATGTCAGAGGCCTACGGGCGGTTTAAAAACTCTGACACCAGGTTGTTCATCAACCATACGATAAGAAGAAGAAGACTCATAATTTTGGGTAAAGACTAATATTTAATACAAAATGAAACATAAGTAGTAAATAAATACCCTATTAGCAACATATTCTATAGACCAGATAACATTTTCTCTCAGTGTACGCTGTCTTTCCAATTATAGCCTCTTAGTAGTAACAACGTCGTATGAGAGGGAAATTACCTCTTGCCAGCCTCTGCGATGTCCCTCCGTGAGGAACGCTAATAACCTATTAGTTTCTTTTACAAAACGGAGTTTGAAACGGAAATGCCACTTAAGGCCTATGTTTCTTTCTTTTTCGCGACCATTGCACATATACATTATTATTATGAACTTTTTATCACTATGTACAATAATTGTACATAGTATAAAATAAAGTCGCTTTCTCTTTCCGTATGTATGCCTAAATCTTTAAAACTACGCAACGTATTTTGATGCGGTTTATTTTAATAGATAGAGTTATTCGGAATGAATGAAACGGGAGAGATAGTGTTGAAAAGGCTTGTCTGATCTAGATGTGTTTAGTCATATACTTTGGTAATCTCTACTAGGGTTTTAGTATTTGTTTCATGTCTATCGGTTCTTAAATATAAATAAAAAAGTTATACTAATACTAATAGAGAATCACGTAGTCCAATCATGGTCGCGAGCGAACATGATTGGTGTAACCCAGTCGAAACTTCGGGCAGCAAGTAGGTATGTATTTGCTACTCCTAATATCGCGTGTAGATCCATAAAGACTAATATTCACGTAGAATATGCTGCGCGTTTGTGGCAGACGAAGTCGCTGGCACAGCTAGTCATATATAATGTGAAACATCTTAATATACACGTGCTCTCATTTATGTACGAAAAATTGTAATATTTTAAAACTTTGATCGAATAATCTCCATGATCAAAAAGTTACTTCACTTCGCTGTCAATATTGAAATTTTCTTAAATAAAAATTTTAAAATTTAACCCTGCCCGGCGCGCGGGGTTTTTATACGCGTCATAAACTTAATGTTATTTATTGTTTGCAATAAACTGGGAAAGTGAAAATAACGAGAGGGGGAGGGTCTACCCCCCTTTTATGTCTTACAGCTGATATTTCGTACGGGACAGAGTGTAAATAAGCTTTTGAGGATAAACTGTTTGTGTACTACTAAACTTGGTACCTATCAACTTTTTTGTGAAAAGTAACGGACAGACATGGACAGTCTTTGGAAATATTACACCACATCACATGCATTTTTCAGATTTCGTAAGTTGCTCAACAAGTCACAAATATACTACTTTAAAAACACATCAAGTTATACTTAGCAGCAGCTTGTACCTATTTTACTTAGAAAATATTTATGATTTGTTAATTGAGAATTAACATATTATTAGCTTACTAAGACGACACCTATTAAAAATTAAGACATATTAGATTAAAATAAAATCAAATTATACATTCTCTGTTCGTCCATTTTGTAGGAATATCTCAAACAATGTTTAGCTATATCATTTTATTTTATTATTTTATTTATTTTTAAGGCACATCAACAATGTAAACACAAACATTCTTAAATCTATCATAATTCATATCATTTATATTTATTTATTTCATATCATTCTTATATGTATCTTAAATTACTCAAAATAGTTTTTCTATCATTCAATCTCACGGTAATAGAATACAAAATCAATATTCGATTCCAATATTTAAATTAGTTTGCAACAATATTCTTTTGTAATTGTTTCAATATATCTTGAAATTCAATATAGTGACAACGGATTCCATCAGAGTCTTTGAAAAACAAATATTTTTTACGCAGACGAGATGATGATTCAGATTAATTTTTCCAGTTATCATTATCAGTAGTGGAGTGTTCTATTTCATACATTTCTACAAATTCACTCTGGTAGCAGAGATAAACCTAGAATTCAACTTAAGCCAGCTTAGGGCCTTAAATGGAAATAAAAATTCAGCTCATATAACAGAGCATTCTAGATATAATATGTATATTCCTACATGGAACAGGGGAATTTAAGTACTAGCGGTATAACGTTTATCGGTACCACCAGTCATGTAATATTTTGAAACTAATTGTACGGATTAAACTCGCGTGTATTGTTATTCTAAACATATTATTTAGAGACCCGACGTTTTGAGTCCTTTACAGCGCTCGTGGTCACGGGGAAGACTGACTGACTCAGTATAATAGTTTTATTTCGAATGTGTAGTGTTCGCACAAATAATAGACAATACTACATGTTTTTTTTTTATTTTTGGTTTCCAGATCATAAAAGAATAAACTGAACCTTATACTTTTTTTTCAGCCAGTCTGTCAAAAGCCAATTTCTCAGTCCTATCATCTTTGTCACCAACTTACCCCATCTATTTGACGACACTGCATCCGATCTGCCGCTGTATCTTAAATTATTCCCGTTTGAGAGAAGCCCGGATCAGCTGGGAGCGAACGGGATCGGATATTGCCGTGCGCTTCCGCCGGAAGTAGTCTTAGTGGCGCGGAAGCGCTGCCAACCGTGGCAATTAACGACTTCCGGTTCGTCAAATTCGCAAGCACTGGCTGGATTGAGTGCTTGGGACTAATCGGCTAGTTTATTAGATTGGAAGTTATTCTTTAGTGCACAATAGACACCTATTAACAGTCTTTACAGTACAATTCAGTAAAATTTTGACTTGTTAATACAAAATATTATGTTCTTCAAGGTGAATACCGCAGTAAAGGGAACTTTAAAAAAAGAATATTAGAAAAAATATCTGGTAGCACAAAATACAGAATTGACTTAGTGCGAGCAACAACATTGTGCACCATTTGCCAATATTAAATATTTGAAATATGGTAATTGTTGATAACTATTTTTGACTGGCTCGGTGGAATAGTGGTTAGTGTCTTACGGTTTCATTAAGGGCCGTGGGTCCGATACCCACCCGTCCCTCCAAACGTCCCGGTGTCTGTGTGTGTTATTAACTACTAGTGACCCGCCCTCGCTTCGCTTCGGGTAAATCCTCCATCCATACCAAGTTTTATGAAAATCGACAAACACGTAAAACACGTAGAAAGCGACTTTGTTTTATACTATGTATTGATGTTTAAGTATATTTGAACAACACATGCCTAGGCTACTTATTTAGTATTACACGGTATTATCTATACTAATATTATAAAGCTGAAGAGTTTGTTTGTTTGTTTGAACGTGCTAATCTCAGGAACTACTGGTTCGATATGAAAAAATCTTTTTGCGTTGTATAGACCATTTATCGAGGAAGGCTTTAGGCTATATTACATCACGCTGCGTCCAATAAGAGCAAAGATACAATGGAAAATGTATAAAAAACGGGGGAAACGCGAACGAAGTCGCTGGCACAGCTAGTATTATATAAAAATCTATAAACGTAAAAGTTCTCCCATACTAATTTCTAAAAAAAATAGCGCTGGTGTCTCTCCGGAGTGTCAGCTACCTCCATTCATACCAAGTTTTATAAAAATCGACAAACACGTAAAATTCACCCATACTAATTTTCACCCCCCCCCAATGAACCACATGGGGGTTGAATTAAAAAAAAAAGTAGCCTATATGTTATTCCAAAGTGCCAGCTACCATCATACCAAATTTCATGAAAATCGGTTCAGACGTTTGAGCGTGAAAGAATAACAAACATCCATACATACATACATCCATACATCCATACATCCATACATCCATACATCCATACTTACAAACTTTCACATTTATAATATTAGTAAGGATATATTATATTATGTTGAATATAAATGCCTTAAAATTAACAAACATGTATACACAGTCGCACGTGTCCCTTCATCAAGTAATTCCCATTTCAACCCCACATTACAGACATCCCCAATTATGGCCAAAATCATTTCGCAAGACGGTTGTTAACTCAGAATTACCTAAACGACGATCACACTTCACCAATCACGCGAAGATCGCTCCAACCCTATTAACAAAGCAATAAAGGCCATTTCCCTCTGTTCAGAGGTGATTGGACTTTGTTTTTAGTGCCTAATTGTGTTCTATAATGAAGTTGAACGAGTTTCAAGAGGAAGTGAGGAACAGATGCGTAAAATTGGTTAATTAAAAGTGCGAAGACATTTGCATTTAGCCCTCTCGTTTTGACGTGAATCCTCCGATGGGAATGGGATGTCTATGGTTTTTGTGAGTTGTCGGATGAGGTTGATTGATAGTCGTTGAAATACTTGGGAATCATGGGCGAAATAAGGGTGGAAGGGAGGGTTGGGAAGGGGCCCCAAACCTGGATACTGTTGTCGTCCTTACTTAACATCTCATCTATAATAGTACATTTATCGATAGTCATTAAGCAAAAAATGTGATTTGCCCCACCTTGCCGCGAGTAGTACCTGGGTACGAATAAATACCGGTAAATCGGGATAGGTGATAAATACTTCAAATCTAGGAGGTAATCTATCGTAAATATAACAAGCCGAACGAAAATCAATTATCAGCAGCATTAACCGTAGCTTAACACTAACCCATAAGTGGTTTTAACTTCTAAAAACATATGGTACCAGAAAATCGAATTACGATTATCTAGGGATGAAAAATTGTAGACACCTACAAACTCTTATTTCTGAGAACATCTGTTAATGCTACTACTCAAAGTCCATTTTAAACTCAAACAACATTTTTTTCCTTTGACATAATCGCCAATTTAGTCAGCAAAGGGCGCTCCCTTTACATACCTAAGCCTATCAAACGACATTATCAGATCATAAAGTTATAACGAGTTAATTCGACAAGGGCCCGCCAAATCTGATAATGTAGGACTAAGCTCTTAAGATGTTTTTGCGTGTAGCAGCCCAGCACTTAGCGCTTCAACTCAATGACAGCCCGCCTTAATATAATTACCGCGAATTCGTGACGCCATATTGTAAAAACCTGTCATCGGTATGGCGGGAAAGTTGTTGTGATTTACGTAAAGCGGGCTACCAAAGACTAAGCTGCACGGGCTAGATCCCTTTGCCTTTCCCTGATGGGGTAAATTGGACAAAAAAATATGTAAAGCGGGTTCCACACGATGTATTGTTCCAGGCATTCAATGAATAATGCAGCTATCGTGCTTATTTGCACGATGTTGAATTGTTAATGCAGTCTATCAGGACTGTCTTCGTTTTTAGGCCTATTAGCCGGCAACATAATGAAAACAAAGAATTTCGGCATCAAATCTGGATTTTGAGATAATGAAAGAGGTGCATGCATATACATAAATATGTTACATCTGGTACTGGTCCTTTATTTAATTTATTTTAAAAGTTATCCCCTAACTCCGTTATGGTGGTTAATAAATAAATATATTAAGTTTATTTTCCGAAAAAGACATTAATTTGCATTAACAGGATACCGAGATTCGATATAAAACTAATTTTACGGTTTGAACTTCCGTGTATCGTTATTCTAAACATATTATCTCGAAAAATATAAGAACAATTATCAAAAAAAGTAATTGAACTAGTTTTATTTCAAATATGTAGTGTTCAAAAATAATAAACAATACTGGAATACAGAGAAAAATAAAGCCTGCGAGCCTACTTACCTACTTTAGATCATTTATGTAAGTCGCTTTACATAACATTGCAGCTTTCTAAGGGTTTAAAAAATATTGTGTCTGAAATATATTTTGTGAAAAATAGGAAAAAGCCTCTGCAACCATTACGAAAAGCAGCTATTTTCTTTTTCCTTTCAAGTTCCTGGCGGATACTAATTGCACTTAACTTCGTACTCGACAGATATTATAGCTTCCTACTGAATAAGGAATTCAGCTTGCCTATTTCTTTATATTACTTTGTAAGTAGACGTCTATTGCAAACAGTGGCGTAACTACAGGGTGGCAAGTCGGCAAAATGCCACGGGCCCCCACCCGGTAGGGGGCCCCAGCCGAATGGGGACCCCGATTATAGGAGAATCTCAACTGCCAACACACATACACATTAAGATAAAAGAAAAGAACGGGGGGTGCATGGGGCCCCATCTGATTAATTTTGCCACGGACTTCAACAGGTATAGTTACGCCACTGATTGCAAAGTAACGCCATCTTCATCCACCTTTTTTTTCATCCAATATGTCCATCGGGGACAGGCAAAGAAATCTAGCCCGTACAGCCAAATTTTTAGTAGTTTCTTTCTTAGTTACCGTCACAAAACAGCTGTATGTATCGGTTACCACGGCAACGTAACGTACAACAAAGCGCTGGCAGCCGAAACAAAATATTTGTTTTGTTTTTAACCTCAGGAGCAGAAGGGGAGTCATTTATGGAAATTTAAAAAAGGAATAATGAGTAAATCAAAGTCTGGTGCAGTATGGGAGGACCGGGAAATACTTTTCGATCTGCCTTTTGCGTAAGTTTTTCATTGTGATAAAACCTTTTTTATTATGCTTACCATCCTAATTTTTTTTTATTTTTTTTAAATATTGCTTAAAATAACATCATTGAAAACTCTTTTTAGCTATTTAAAGTTAAGGGCCGGAGAAAAGATATTCGATAGAATCGAGCCTATAGAAGACACTAAAGGAAACAGTGGTAGCAAGGGCAGAATGGTGATCACAAACTTAAGGATTATTTGGCATTCCTTGTCGTCGCCAAGGATTAATCTGTGTAAGTTTTCAAGTTAAGACAGTTTTCACAATAGTTTGTTTTTCTTTTTGATGACAACTAGAACATTTAAAATCAATCGAACAACTTTACATATTGATCTGATTGATTGCATAAAAATTTATATATATATATACATATTATACACTTGGTCTTTCATTTTTTTTATTCAGGATATCAAACAATTAATACAATCAAGATTACATTACGAAACTACTGTTATGTTATTAGGTTATCTCTCGAAAAATCAATGCTCTACCTGTCGTCTTACCTACCATAGTTCGTTTATTAACTTATCATCTTTCTCTACCTACAATACTTTTTGACTCGGTGGAACAGTGGCTAGTGACCCAGGTTCACTAAATACGCTGCCAAGAGTCGTGGGGTCGATTCCCACTTGGGACAAATATTTGTGTGACGAACATCGGTGTTTGTACCGTGTCTTGCTGTGAATTAAGTATATTTGTATCCACTGTTGATTCTGATATCTAACACAAGTGCTTAAGCTACTCACCACGGGATCAGATCAATGTATGTGATGTTGTGTAATTAAAAAAAAATATTTTCCCCCATTTCCAGCAATTGGCCTCAACTGTGTCCTCTCTACCAGCACCAAGGTAGTGAACTCCGGCCTCCGCGGCACCACGCAGGCGCTGCACGCGCTGGCCGCCTTCAAGAGCAACCGGTACGAGTTCATCTTCACCAACCTGGCGCCCAACTGCGTGCGCCATTACACCTCCGTCGTGGGGGTGCATAAGTAAGGAAAAACTTGTTACACAACATCACACATTATGATCATTGTTCCGATTTCGAAGTAAACTGCTTAAGCACCTATTTTGGGGTCGATGGCAGATCAATGGTATTCGTCCCAGAATTCGGCCAAGCGGATCACCTATTCAGTCACTCAGAGTTTAAGTTGCGGGGCATTTGGGACACGACAATGAACGCTGGAAATCAGAAACCGAATTGACTCCTAAACACAAATGTACTTAATTGATATAATTGACACAACGAGACACGAAAGAATCACTTGATATCCATCACACTAATATTTGTCCTGACTGGGAATCGGACCCAAAACTGATGGTTCAAGCATCAGAGGCACTCAAATGCGCCATCAAGGTTTCTCCTGACTGACCACGATGATGGCTTAGAACAGCCTTGTCATCGTCACCGGACTTGCGAGGGAGCGGATAGCTCTCTCTCCTGTCAAAGTAGTAAGCAATAGAGTCCCCAGCCATAGGCCTCACGCGTCATGTCCACCAGCACCAAGGTAGTGAACTCCGGCCTCCGCGGCACCACGCAGGCGCTGCACGCGCTGGCCGCCTTCAAGAGCAACCGGTACGAGTTCATCTTCACCAACCTGGCGCCCAACTGCGTGCGACATCACACCTCCGTCGTGGGGGTGCATAAGTAAGGAAAATACATGTTACACAACATCACACACCTTTTTTTTTTGACGCGGTAAAATGCACCAGGAGATCGGGTTCTCTCACGATGGTGTGTCGGACTCCCCGGCGACAGGACTGAAGATGATAAATGCCAGTCGCTGCTCCTGGGCGGAGTGTAATGCCCAGGGGGTCTACCGACTAAAACACCACAATCCTGCGCATCATTGGCAGCGTCAGAGTCCCTGGCATAGCTCAAATGCCACGATGCAATCGGCAACACGTACCTTCATTGTTCCGATTCCGATTCCTTCATTTTCCGTTACTTAAGCACCTATTTTGCAGTCGATGCCAGATCAATTGTATTCATCCCAGGATTCAGCCAAGCGAATCATAATCTTAAGCACCTATTAAGTCACTCAGGGGACTCAAGAGAGGGGTGCTTAAGATTATGATGAGGTTTCAGGTTGCCGGACATCCGGGACAAGACAATGAACGCTGGACATCAGGAACAGAATTGACTCCTATACACAAATGTAGCTTTGTGAATTTAACACAACTAGACACGAAAGAAACACCGATATTCATCACACTTATATTTGTTCTGACTGGGAATAGTAATTTATGGCGCATCTGACAAGGGCCAATACGCTATTTATCTTGAATGGGGGGTGGCTCCACCCCACAAATTATCTATACTAATATTAAAAAGCTGTTTGGTTGTTTAAACGCGCTAATCTCAGGAACTACTGGTTCGAATTGAAAAAATATTTGTGTTGGATAGACCATTTAAGGAGGAGGACTTTAGGATATATAACATCACGCTGCGACCAATACAAGCAAAGAAATAGTAGGAAATGCGTAAAAGCGGTGGAAAACGGGGACGAAGTCGCTGGCACAGCTAGTGTTTTATATTCTTATCTATGTTGTTGCAGGGCTTACGCCAGCTCTCGCATGTACAGAGACCTGAAGCTCAGGGGGGCTATCATACATAACAAACAACTGAGGATGCTACCGCAAGAAAAGGTAATGCAGTATTGTCTCTTTCTATTTCATATAATACTTTTATATACCTACCTACCTACCTACATTGTAAATAAGAAAGAGAGACATTAAATTACACTAGATTTCTGTCTATCATTAGGCTTTATCTAATAGTAGCTGGATGTTTTAAATTTTCACAGATGATGTGTTTGTTGCCAAAACCACAAATACTATTTAATCATCTGCTTTTTTTTTCAAACAAACAAATATGACTTTCATGACGTTTTCTGTTCGTTTCAGCTATTCACTGAATTAGCCTTTAGTTTATTTCAAAAATAAATAATAAAATTAACATATCGGTAATGTTACGGCAACCAACATGCGTGAGTCGCACTTGACCGTTATTTTTAAACCATAGATGTTACCTGGTGCTTGCACATACAATACCTAAGTACTAAGTAGACCTAATCACCCCCAGATATGCCTGAACGAGCACAGCATATGGAACCTGTCGAGCGACTCGGGTAATTTGGGCACGCTGCTAGCGACCAATGTACGCGTGGTCTGGTTCGCGGACGTCAACGACGCCTTCAACGTCTCCATGCCCTACATCACCATCGAGAGCGTAAACTACTCTGTTTCCTTAGGTCTACACACGTCCACATGCAGATCCAAAGATCTTCCTCCAAGCTCCTACAATCTACTGTCTTGGTATGGCCTGACAGTTCTTAGTAACAAAGTTTGATTGCGCGATGTAGGTTGGCATATTATAATATAACTAGTGACCCGCCCTTGCTTCGCTTCGGGTAAATTTTACATACAAACCTTCCTTAAGAATCACTCTATCTATTAAAAAAACCGCATCAAAATCCGTTGCGTAGTTTTAAAGATCTAAGCATACATACGGACATACAGCGAAAGCGACTTTGTTTTATACTATGTATTGATGATAATATAGTGTTAGTATTAGTAGGGAGCATATCAATTCGCCATCTCTTGGTGGCGGCTGGAACTTGCTACTCGGGTGCTGCTACTTTAACGTCTCTATGCTATGCCTACGTGAACGTAAGGTACTACACCTTGGTCTTGAGAGGAATTTGCTTTAACCAACAAATTTTGGTAGTCCCTAACAGTTTGTGTTGACTTGCTGGCGTCAAATAGGTAATTTCGATAAGCTTCCAAAAATTGTCTTCCACCAAACTGAGTGTGTGCTCGGGGATCATGGACCAATGCATGCTGCATTGGACCACACTTGTGTGATGTGTTAGAAAGTACCTATTCACTGACAGTTAAACTTTATAAAGCTTAGAAATTATTTCAACTAGTACTATACGAAAACAGCCGTTAGATACCCGTAAAACCTCTCTATGCCTCAGGTAATTATTATAGGTATTACCTATCATTCGAGCCGTGAGAAAATTAAACTTGATCCTTTGAATCGCAAACAATAAACTGACTAGAATCTTCCAGTAAGTCCAATAAAAGCATTCGGAAAATAATGGTTAAAATAAGCTCAACCCTAATAAGAGTTCCTAATGATTTACCTCCAACATTCTAAGAAGAGCTGAAAAACTTTCGAATTTCAACAGAATATTTCAACGAATCTTAACAACATTATCTTAAGCGGACACATCGCTAATTACTGCCCGACATTTTCATTCGAAGTCCCCTTTAAATAATTAGTCCCAACAAGACTTCCATTTTCATTCAATTTCTATGAAATTATGTGTGAATTTAAAAAAAAAACAATAACACCAAGGCTCATAGGTAGATTAATCAGATAAAGTAAAGTTTAAAAAAAAACTTAGAAAAAGAGGATAGACATAGACAAAATTTAAATGATCACATTATTTTTGAGACATTAGAACCTAAACAAAACAACTATTTTACCACTCCTTTGAATCGCGCAGTCGGGTAAAAAGGTAGATTTCGCACAATCAGGCGGATAATTATCTTCATTTATTACTAATCTACACATAACAAGGTAGCATTCAAGTTTTTTTTTTTCTATTTAATTAAACCAATGTTAACCGAGTGTGAATCTGGGTGTGTGTGTGTGTGTGTGTGTGTGCGCGCATGTGTGTGTGCAGTTAGAAATAGTAAATCTTATTAAATTAAAGATCCGGCCGTATGATTTTTATTAATCAAAGCCGTTAAACCGTTATTTACCTACTACTGACCAATGTTAAAATGTTTTTTCTGTTTTCGACAGTAAAAAAAACTACATACTTTCATTAAGTATGATACTTAAATTTTCCCTCAGATTTCAATCCGCGCGTCCAAATTCGGCGAAGCCCTAGTGTTCGTGGTGCGCCCCACATCTGGAGGCTACGTGCTAGGGTTCCGAGCTGACCCTAAGGAGAGGCTGCGCCCCCTACTGGCGGAACTGCAGGCTCTGCACCAGGCGTACACTGAGAAGCCAATATTCGGCTTAGAGGTCAATTGGGGAAATGAGGTTTGTTCTTTTTCAAATACTTGCTTGCGTATTCATAGCATATTTCTGCTGACTTTTAAGAAAATCTATGCTCTCTTTCTAAACTTCTTTTATAATGACCTCGAATGATGAATTTCCTAATCTTAACGACAGAAAATGTTTGGGAATAAGAAAGTGAATGGAAAAAAACGTTATTTTCGCAACGTTTTGCAAATATTATTACTTGGACATCTCGGCGACTGTTAGTTAGCATTAGCATTTCTAATCCCTGTATTAAAACTAGCCGATAAGAATATCACCTTTTTTCAGCCGTCCAAACCAGCAACTGACGATATCGAAGAATTGGAAGAAATAGGCGAGCCCAGAGGAGAAATGGGTCCAAATCTGTATTTAGCCTCACAACTCGCGAAGAAGGAAGAAGGCGATGTACAGCCCGTTTATAGCCCTTATTTAGGCTTGGCTATAGAACCGTTGAAGGATGGGTTCACATTGAAAAGTTTGTTTGAAGTTCAAACTTCATCTTAGATTACTTAAATTATTAGGAAAATAAATTAAGAAAAATATTTTGGTGTTTTTTTACTCCTAAATACTTCTTCTAAGTTTATAAACGACCTACATACGAAACAGAATTGACACCGATTTTTGGGACCGTCCCTATACATTGTCCCACGTTTTGACGACTTATCGATTTTATATTACTCTTTGCCTTATACCCAATGCTATGTTAGAAAATTAAAAAATAACTGCGACAAGTTCGGACTTGTCAAATGTTGACAGTTACTTTACTTGAGCAGCTGTTGCTATTTGTACACAATTTTGGAATGTACTGGCTTATTTATTTTAAGAAATGAATATGTGATAGTAATATAAATGAACTATTATTGACTACCTTATGTAACGAGGAGTAGTTTTCGAAGAAAAAAGATCCCTGGACCTGTGTTTACTTGATTCAAAAATTGTAATTTCAAATCTTAACTTATGAAAACGCATTTATACTAATTTCTGCTAATAACGTAAGCGTATACAATCAAGGTAAATATTGTTCTATTCAAAAAATCAGTAGATTTGTAGTGTAATAAACTAAAATTATACCATTGTACCACCAGTCATTGAAACCAAATCATTTGTTTTGTAAATAATTTATTGTGCTTATTGTGTTGTTCCGCTTAGTTGTATTTTGTGCTTTTAATCAAATTTATAAATGTTATTTTATGTTGTAGTTTGTGGTTATTAAATAACTTACCCTGGTATATTGCAGTAATCCTGGTAATGGTAGATTAGATTGTGTAATAATGAATAAGGAAAATAACAGGAGTGCAGCTGGGCTGGTAAGTAAAATTAAACTTTTTTCATGTTTACTTATTTTCATACTGATACAGAAATATTATATCAAAAATGACAAGTTCTTTTAACTTGTAACACAATGCAATATTTATATTTTTTTATTCTCATTACTACACAAGCCATTTTAAATATTTAAACAATGCTGCAGTATCAATAGTGGTTACAATATTCTAAATACACCCACTAACCCAATCAATCAACTTCCGACCATAATCAATTACGTCAAATTCCAGCGACGCTCGGCTATAGCTGAAAGGATCCGTTTAAGAGAGGAATGGTCAGAACTTAAAGGTACCCCTGATGTGCCGCTGACTTCGCATAACCAACAGCATCCTAGGGTGTTGGTGAAGAAACCTCAGTCTAGCAAACGCAATGTGATCAGAACTGGGCCTGGTTCCTGTGCTAAGAGAAATGCAGAAAATAGAAATGTAAGTATGTATAGGATTAATTATTTTCGTTGTTCTTGTTTTTTTTCTTCTCCTAACTGACATATGAAAGAAAGAAAGAAATAAAATAAATTTATTCAGAGCATTAAGGTAAAAACAGTACAGAAAAGAAACATAGGAACATAATAAAACATAATGCCACTGAAATGGATGCCACTCAGCTTATGCCACGGCATCAAGTGCCATGATGCTGATTTTCAGATATGATGATGGCTTGGAATAGACTTATTTGGTGGAACCATCTTTCCCATAGTTTACAAGCCATAAAAACACATTTTTTAAGCTACCTACCTATGTGGTTATCAACAACCAATCAATAATAAGCTTATTCTTCCCTCATTCTTTTATCGTTTGCATACTTTCTTCCAGCTACTAAAAGCCAGTCAAATGGCCTGCGAAGCGTTATCCGGCGTGGTAGCGCTGGTGGAGGTAGGCGTCGAGACGCGCGCGCTGGCGCTGCGAGCCGCGCTCGGAGCCCTAGGCGCCACCGTCGTGCCCACTTGGAACCCTATCGTGACGCATGTGGTTTGGTCGGAAGGTTAGTTGTGTTAAGTTTATTACAAAATATACGGTAACAATTCAACATAATAATCTTCATCATCAACCCATATGTCCCCACTGGAGGAGCACGAAATTAGGGCGATAAGACCTTAGTCAACCATGCTGGCCAAGTGTGGGTTGGTGGACTAAACAGTGGCGTAACTACAGGGTGGCAAGTCGGCAAAATGCCACGGGCCCCCACACGGTAGGGGCCCCAGCCGAACGGGGCCCCCGGTCATAGCAGAATCTCAACTACCAACACACATACACATTAAGGTAAAAAAAAAGAACGTGGTGTGCATGGGGCCCCATCCGAAGAATTTTGCCACGGACTTCAACGGGTATAGTTACGCCACTGGGACTAAACAACCTTGGATTTCTTCATTCATTCTTTAAAATCTTCATAGATGTAAACCTAAGTTTTCTATCTTAGTATCAGATCTATCAGATCTCCATATTATACCAGGCTGCGTTTTTTCAAAATGAACACATTACATCATCGACGCACAGTTCTTGATTTAACGTTTCTGCACGCACTCGTCAATAATAGAATAAAATGTTCTGAAATCGTGGCACATGTCGGCTTGAGAGTTCCTTATAACCTTCCTCGCAAGTCCATAACCAACATTTTCCATACTCCTCGCAGCAGAACTAATCTTGGTCGTCATTCACCTCTAGCCAGATGCTACGACAAATATAGTCATTTTTGTAAGAAATGTCCTCAGCTTGATATTTTCCACGATTCAAAGCATAGGTTTAGGCGCACTATACTTGAAGCATCTGATTAATCTTTTAGTTTATATTTTATCTTTAAGTTTCAGTTTAAATTTATATTTTATTTTTAGTTGTTTAATATTATAACTATTTCTTAACTATCTCACTAGTTGTTATATTTTAGAGTTTCAAACTACTTTGTTGCTCACAGATATATAATTTGAATGTTGTGTACACCTATTATTGGCTTATATACTAGATTAGTTACCATATAATGTATCTTCTGTCAAGTTGTGTATATATTCTGTTGGTGTACCTTTTACCAAATAAATAAATAAATAAATAGTATTGTCTATTATTTGTGCGAACACTACACATTTGAAATGACACTAATTTTACGGATTAAACTAGCGTGTATTGTTTTTCTAAACAAATTATTTAGAGACCCGACGTTACGAGCTCTTGACAGCGTTTGTGGTCACGAGCAAGAATCCCCAAGGTTTTACCATCTTTCTTTGTTGTCATCAACGTCACCAATAAACATGTTTTCATCTCCATCCGCTAGGTGGCAGCCGCGCCACCCGAGCTAGGGCTCGGGCGCTAGCGTGCCGGCTGGTGTCCCCGCTATGGGTGGAGGCGTGCGCCGCCGCCGCGCGCCGCCTGCCCGAGCAGGCCTTCCCCGCCGCCGCTAGGGCTTCGGACCTGCCCTCGCCCAGGACACTGAGGCAACTACTGGTATGAATTAGAAAATTGAAAATGCCCGGGTTTTTTACCAAGCTGTTTTGTTTTTTCATATATTTTATTACTAGGTTTCCGCCCGCGACTTCGACCGCGTAGAGACGTTTAACGGGTAAAACAATACTTATATATAGTGCAGTCATAAGTAACCTATGTCCTTTTTAGACTCTGGACTATATCTTTACCAAATTTCATTTAAATTGGTTCAGTACTCTATGTATGTGTGAAAGCGTAACAGACAGACAGGCAGACAGAGTTACTTTTGGATTTATAATATAAGTAAGGATTATTATTAGTATAAGTTATTTCTGTTGTCACTAAATAAACATTTTCTTTCTTTCTTTCTAATGATCTCCTGGCACTGTTCCCCGTGATCATGGTGCCACCATTTCGGGAGCTCATTAAAACAAAACCACATGGTAAATAATATCCCTGACATTTTCAGTTTCCTATTGTGTGTAACCATGACAGTTCAAAATTATATGTACTGGTATGAACCTTAAAGAATGATCCTGAAAGGGATGATCTTCCGCCGAGTTGGGTGGCTACTCGGGGATCATGGTCCGATTTACCATCCTAGTTATATATCATGAGTTAGTGGCCTAAAGGGTAAAACATTACTTCTTCATAGAGCAGTCGGTTAAAATGTAGCCTATATCCTTTCTAAGGCACTGAACTATCTGTACCAAATTTCATTTAAATCGGTTCAGCAGCGTGATTGCATTAAGACAGACTATTCTCTTCTGTGACTTAAACGCACGGGGCAGAAATGAAAAACTGAACCTTTTAGGCATCGTATTTATTTTACTGTTCCATGTACATATTAATATTTACCTTTAAAAATATTTTATTCAGAAAAGAGCGGAAATGGAGAACATACCAATACTGGACTTGCTATCGGACGACAAAGACGATGACAAGGAACCGAAGGCGCCTCGGCTCCGGATGTCGAGCGACACCGACGCCGACACGTCGACGGACCGCACCAACGACACGTCGGCTGACACTACGTACGACACGTCGGCAGATACGTCGAGAGATAAGACTGGTACCATTTCATTTTATTTATTTTACTATGTTATTTTTGTGGTTCATTTGGCTCCAAAATCGCCTGGTTGGTAGATCTAAGGTTATTTCTGTAAAATATTTTTGCTTGCTAACGATTTTGTCGTTATCTGAGTAGGGAATACTACATACTTTCTGACTGTTTAAATTCTGGAGTTGCACAAATTATTATTATTGTTTATTTTAATTAATAAATAATAATTTGTTGTTTGTGTTGTATTACAGCACACAAATTGATCAATGAGAGTATTAATATATTTTACACTATAAAAAGAATAATTGTCATCTGAGACTGGTCCCTAGTACTCTAGATTTATTTAGTCGATTAAAGAAGCTCGTATGGTCATTATTCTGGACAGGTGCTACTTTTGGGCCCTGGACTGTTCAAACTTGCCTTATTTTTATTAATAGTAATTTTAGCAGTTTTTTATTTTTCTCTTTTCTACTGTGAAATACTGAAACTGCATGACATGGCTAATTTTCGACAATGTTATGTAATAATCGGTTAAAAAGAGTAACTATCGAGTTCCTTGCGAACCAGGGGTAGAATCACTAATCTATTATTTATTTATTTACTGTATCGACTATTTTTAGGTGTGTGTGTGAACGCCTAAAAAAATAAAGGAATTTTGGACTTTGACTAGTCTAAAGAAACACCAATTCCTTTTTTTTTTAATTTCTTTTCACACCTCTGGGGCTACCATGAGTTTAAAACTTACGCGCTCGATATCGACTACGTAAATGTCTATGAAAAACATGTACAGCGCCGGCTGGTGGTTACGCGAAGAACTACAATCGGCCATATGAAAAAAACAACTCGATAGGTTTTTAACGTACGTAAGTTTACGATAGCCAACTCATGGTAGGCCCTCTCATCTTCCAGACATAGAGTCCAGAGTGAACACAGCTCCCCGGCGCGCGCTGCCTCTATCAGTGAGCCCAGCGCCACCTGCCAGGTCGCGACGGAAACTCTTCACCCATAGAGAAGCAGAGGAAACGAAGACTAGAGGCTCCGATGACGACACTGGTGAGAATTTATACGAGTATTGTAGCATTTACTACCAAATCTGTATTAATGGTAAATCTGAACGCTGTGCGTTTTGTATTTCTCGCCAAATCTCGCCAGAACTGTTAACACATAGAAGGTTCTAGGCACAGAGAAGCAAAATGAATTTAGACCAAGGGTTCTGAGGGCCTACCATGAGTTGGCTATCGAAAACTTACGTACGTTAAAAATCTATCGAGTTGTTTTTTTTTTCATACGGCCGATTTTAGTTCTTTGCGTAACCACCAGCGACGCTGTACAAGTTTTTCATAGACATATTTACGTAGGCGATATCGAGTGCGTAAGTTTTAAACTCATGGTAGCCCTACTGTTGATGACATTGGTGAGTATAGGAGCTAGTAATCGTTGTGTCCGACGATTTCGACGGATGTTCTCCTGAGATCAGACTTTTATAGTGCACAAGTGCGTAGTCATCACTCTCATAGTTCGTTGAGACGACAATATAGGCGCAGGTCCAGGACCACCGGCTTAACGTGCTGTCTGAGGCACGAGTAGATATCCGGCAACTTCACAAGTATGTACTCTCTTTATTCCTTGACTCTCATAGTTGGGTGAGACAGCTAGATCAGGCGGAGGATGACTGACTTAACGTGCTGTCTCAGGCTCGGGCTTCCCGACTGTAGTATGATGACTTGATATGTCAAAATATCACAAAAATTTGGCACAATTAGGATTCAAATCAAGGACCTCCCGGTCCTTTAGTGAGCTTGCTACCTGGCCTACAAGGCAGTAAAATCGAGCTATTTGTGAGAGCCATCCGTTCACCTGCAAGTCCGGTGACGATGACGAGGCTACTCCAAGCCATTTAATGTCAGTTAGGAAAAAAACAATAAGTTAGTGGCAGAGTGGCGAGTGGCAAATTCTTCATACAATATTCATCCTTTTTATTTTGTGTACTCTTTGGTAAAATTTAAAAATCCAATTGTCAGTATGACACCCACATCACATTATAAGAAAATATGAAAATGAGTAACCTAAAGAAAATATTGGACGTAGTTTTAACGTGCACAAATTTAATTGCCAGTGTGTATTATATTCATAAGGTGTCTTGTAGAATAGTTCGGTAACAATTCTACAGTTGTTACCGAACTGTTTCCATAGTTTTAGTTCTAAACTCTGCAATGTAACTTAACATATTATCTTCGCGATCCATTTACACTAGAGCTTTAAATAGTAGCGATGTGCCGAGTATGGTTAGACTCGAGTCAGACTCTATTCATGCTTTGGACTCGCCGAATATCAATTTATTTTGATTCGAGTACGCTAGACTTGATTCCGGTACTCGAGTCAGGAAGAATCTGTTCGTACTCGCTAACTCGATTCTATTTATACGAGTCCTACCGTCTCGAGTCTAGTACTCGAGTTTGGTTAATCTCGCAAACTGTTTACATGCAATTTAGCAATGAAGTGGCGCGGGCCTAAAAGTACGAACAAGTTTGAACCTGCAACTTTTTGTTTTGATTTCTTAGTTTTGTGTCTGTTAGAAGTTATGATCTGAGTGAATTTCTAGACAGGACTCTGGGAATCTGACTCGAGTTTAGAAATATTCGAATACCAAACATAAAATTCGAGTACTGGGCTCGAATTAGGTAATCGAGTCCTGATTCGAATACCGTATAAACTGACTCGCGAATCGACCAACTGTTAAGTATTATACATTCATATTGGCAACACTGCTCACTCTAGTTCTTTATGTCACTTATAAAATAATATGGCTGTCAAATAGATTTATGTAAAATGTTATAAAGTATAAAGTTAATAAATAAAATGTAAAAGAGATTTAAAGTCGTTATTATTAATAGTCTGATATAAAAATAACATGGTAGCAGAGCGTAGTTGAAAAGTGATAAATGGGAAAATGAAAATTAAATGAATAGCGACGAAATTAAACAAACGAAAACGAACACAAAGAAAATGGCGACTAAAAATTGCGATATAAGTATTCCAATATTCGACGGCACTGAATACAGTAATTGGAAAATCCGTATCTTTAAGTTTCTGCAATTCAAACGGTGCAAGGATGTTGTAATGAGAGCAAAAAATGCAACCGACAAAGATGACTGGGACGACAAAGATGTTCAAGCAACAAATTACATTTATAGCGGAATATCTAACAAGCAGTTGGAATATGTTAGTGAATTCGATACAGCATATGAAATAATAAAGAAATTCGACGAGATGTATTTGAAGAAATCGACAGCGTTGCAAATAGTGTGTCGACATAATCTCGAAAGTGTGAAGTTGAAAAATTACTCTGAAGTGTCTCTATTTTTCGATGATTTTGAGAAAGCTGTCAATGAGCTAAAGCATGCGGGTGCCACTGTGTCAGAAACTGAAAAACTAAATTATATGTTGAAAGCACTACCAGTAAGTTACAACTACATAGGTGATTTGATTGATGTCTTACCAGAGGGTGAAAGAACAGTAGACTATTTGAAAAGTAAAATAAAATTAAAAAATACAGAAAATGTGAGTGAAACGTCAAATGATACATCAAATGCCTTTAAAGTGGATGCCAGGCCATCATATAATTGCTTTAGATGTGGAAAACCTGGTCACCTGAAAAGAGACTGTAAAGCTGGATATGTGAACCGTGGTCGAGGATATAATTCTTCATATAACAGAGGACATAATTATTCCTATAACAGAGGACGTGGTATTTCAAATTACCGTGGGCGTGGTTTATCCAATTATCGTGGACGTGGTTCATACAATAACAGAGGACAAAGCTCAGGCTATTATCAGCAGAGTCAAGAAAGTTTTGGCAACAGTTTTCATACTACTGTTGCAAACAATACTTATACAAAGAGGGAGAATGATAAGCCAAAGAAAGGTCAGATAAATTGGTTATTAGATAGTGGATGCACGGACCATATTATAAATACTGATGAGTACTTCAATTCCTGTGAGACTTTGAAAAACCCTGTTAAAGTTAAAATTGGTGATGGAACATTATTAGAAGCTACAAAAATTGGTAATATTACAACTTATTTCTTAGTCCATGGACAAAAATCTGAAGTGGTTCTGACTAATGTTTTTTATGTAAAAGAGATGAAGGAAAATTTATTGAGTTATTCAAGAATTACTGACAAACATTCCATAAGTTCAAGTGGGAGATTATCAAAAATATACAATAACTATGGAAAGCTTTTGGCAATAGCAATTAAGGATGAAAGGCTGTATAAAATGAAAAGTTACATGTATGAAGAAATATTGGAAGCAAATATGAGTAAAAAGGATATGACTGTAAAAGAAAAACTTCATCGTACTATGGGGCATATTAATTTTAAGAATTTGGAATTAATGTGCAAAAATGAGTCATTAGAAGGATTACCTAAAGAGATTGAATATGAATATTTGAAATGTGCAATATGTATTGAAAATAAAATGCATAATTTGCCATTTAATAATAATCGACGTAAAGCAGAAGGGATATTGGATATTGTTCACACAGATTTGAATGGGCCACATCAGACTACAGGTTATAAAGGGGAAAAATATTTTTTGAGTTTTATTGATGATTACAGCAAATTAGTCAAAGTTTATTGTATCAGATCAAAGGATGAAGTATATGATTACTTGGTGCAATATGTTAATGAAATACACAACTTGACAGGAAAAATGATAAAAGAATTGCGATGTGACAATGGGAAGGAATATATAAATGGAAGAGTCTTTCAGTTCGCAAAGGAGAAAGGTATAATAATAAAACCCTGTCCAGCATATGTTCATCAATTAAATGGAACCGCAGAAAGATACAATCGCACACTAATGGATATGGGTAGATGTCTTTTGTCTGAAGCAAAGGTAGAAAGAAAATTTTGGCCAGAAGTAATTAAAACAGCTGCTTATCTTAAAAACAGAACATTGACTAATACTTATGAGAGGAAAACGCCATATGAAATATTTTTCAATAAGAAGCCATCTGTCCAAAACTTAAAAATGTATGGAAGTAAAGTTTTTGTAAGAATTCCTGAAGAACGGAGAAGGTCTAAATGGGACAAGAAAGCTGAAGTTGGTATTTTACTTGGTTATACTGATACTGGATATAGAGTGTTAATAAACAATAGAGTAATTATAGCCAGACACTGTGATATTATAGAAGAAGATGTGAAAATATGTGGATTTGAAGATGAGAGTGACAATAAGGCAGAAGAAAAAGACAGAAATAAGAAAATTACAGAACATGAAGACGAGGCTAATTCAAATAGAGTAAAGAGCAATAATGATATGGAAGTTGAAAACCCCCAGGAAGTAAACAAACGTAAAAGACAACCACCACTCCGATTTGATGATGAGTTTGGATACTACTGCATAACTGCTAACTATAGTGAAGCGACAACACCAGAAACTTTTATGGAGGCGGTTACCTGCAAGGACTCAAGTAAGTGGAAGGCAGCCATGGAAAGAGAGATGGAAAGTTTAGTAAAGAATAGAACATGGACATTAGTTGATAAACCCAAAGACAAGAAGGTATTAGATGTAAAATGGGTATACAGGAAGAAAAGTGAAAATGAATATAAGGCAAGGTTAGTAGTCAGAGGTTTCCAACAAACTGATTGTGTTGATGATATTTACTCCCCTGTAGCAAATATGCCCACCTTAAAATTATTATTGTCATATTGCTGTCAAAACTCTTTAGAGATTAATCAGATGGATGTAGAAACAGCATTTCTTAATGGTAGAGTAATTTCAGAAGTTTATGTAAAACAGCCTTTAGGATATGAAACTGATACTGATAAAGTTTACCTATTATATAAATCATTGTATGGTCTGAGGGAAAGCCCTCGTGCATGGTATGAATGTTTTAATGATTTTTTGACAAGCCTTGGTTTTAAACGATCTGAATATGACTATTGTTTGTATTACAAAAAGGATAATGTTTCAGCTGTGTATATTTTATTATTTGTAGACGATCTTTTGATTTGTTGTAAGGACCAGAAAACTATTGTTGACATAAAATGTAAATTGTCAGATAAATTTAAGATGAAAGATTTAGGAAAAGTTAGTAAATACATAGGTATAGATATTGAGTATAATTACGAACAGGATAATATTTTAACTTTGAGTCAAGAACATTATATAGAGTCACTAGCAAAACGTTATAATATTGAAAATGCAAAATTGTACAAAACACCAATGGAAATAAACTTGAAGTTGGAGAAAGGTGAATTGAATGAAGATTTAAAATATAGAAATTTGATTGGAGCTTTGTTATATATTAGTTCTGGAACAAGGTCTGATATTTCTTTTTGTGTAAATTATTTAAGTCGCTTTCAAAATTGTTGTGATGAGACTCATTATAAGTATGCTCTTAGAGTTTTGAAATATCTTTATTTAACTAAAAGTCTGAAATTAAAATACTTTAAAAATAATGATGGAAACATACTGGATTGCTTTGTAGATTCAGATTGGGCAGGAGACATAATTGATAGGAAATCAACTACTGGTTATGTAATAAGATGTTTTGGAAATGTAATTGTATGGAAATCTAAGAAGCAGAATTGTATATCTAAAGCCTCAACTTTTGCCGAATACATAGCTCTTTCAGAAGCTGTTACAGAAATTAAATATTTGATATGTTTAGTAAATGATGTTTTCACACAAATTTGTAAACCTGTAAAAGTATATGAAGATAACTCTGGTGCGGTAGCTATAGCTAAATATGGAAATTTTACTAAAAATTCTAAACATATAGAGGTTCAATACCATTTTATTCATGAGAGTGTAAAGGAAAAAGTTATTGAAGTTGTAAAAATAGAGTCAGAAAATAATTGTGCTGATCTGTTAACTAAACCTTTAGGAAATGTGAAATTTGTAAAATTTAGAGAAATGTTGAATATTACATAAGATGTTTAAACATAATAGTTAAGTTTTTGTTGTCAAGAGTTTATTTTGTTGAGTTCATCAAGAGTTTATTTTGTTAAGTTCATTTGTTCGTTTGTTATTTTTTGGTTGTTGCCATATATGGCAGGAGGCGTGTTAAGTATTATACATTCATATTGGCAACACTGCTCACTCTAGTTCTTTATGTCACTTATAAAATAATATGGCTGTCAAATAGATTTATGTAAAATGTTATAAAGTATAAAGTTAATAAATAAAATGTAAAAGAGATTTAAAGTCGTTATTATTAATAGTCTGATATAAAAATAACACCAACCAAAACAGCGACTCGGCACATTACTTTAGGGCTGTGTCCCCAGTAGGCAAACAGAGTTTGCGGCATACCTATTTAGTACGCCCTTTCATATATTTGAAATGGAGTGTTCACAGACTGCTAGTTTTGCGCTCACTATATGCAGTTTGCAGCGTTACGCGCGCTGACTATAGCAGTAAGCGGCCGACTCCCACCAAAACTCTTAACAGTTTGCTTGCGACGCACGAAAATTTATTACAGTTCGCAGCTTACTCAAATTTCAGTTTGCCACAAAGCGGCTAACTCAGTCGGCCGCTAACAGTTTGCCACACGGTCTTAAATAGCATTAAAACAACAAATAAAAATAGGGGTGAGAGCCATCCGCTCCCCCGCAAGCCCGGTGATGAAAGGCTCCTCCAAGCCATCATCGTTAGTCAGTTAGGAAAAAAAAAGTGTTTGTTTTTCATATAAATCTCTACGTGTTATAGACGCAGAGCCATCCCGGCCCGCAGTCCCGGTCCGCCCGCGCCCGCGCGAGGCTCCGTCCCCCCGCGAGAGGCGATCTCTTGCGCGCGCCGAGAGATTAGCTAAGCGCATGCTACGAGCCTGCGCTCCTACTACCCAACCAGCTGGAAATGGAGCTAGGCTGAGGATAGTGAGTTTAATAATACACTATACTATATAATAAGGCGTCCGACCGATTTCGACCATGGCGGCCGATCTCAATTGAGATCAACCAAGTGCGCAGGACATATTATAGTGCACAAGTGTGCGCGCAAACACAAGTGCACTCTCTATTCCCTTACTCTCATGATTCGGTGAGACGGCAATCCGACATGACCAATGAGAGATCGGGCGCAGGACCACTGGCTTAACGTGCTTTCCGAGGCACGGGCGTTCAACCGCCAACTTCCGAACTCCGGGCTGAGTAAATTCATTACAGAAAAACTCACACAAATTTTGTCCGACCCCGGACTCGAACCGGGGACCTCTCGGTCCTAACGCAGCACTTGCTACCAATAGACCAACGAGGCAGTTAACAATAAGACACTATACTACAAAGTAGCCTACGACTGGCAATGCAGAGACTATCAAGGCGCCTCTAGCGGCAAAATGTGGAAGTTGTCTAAGAGCGAGGCGACAGTTTCTCGCGGGCGCCGAGCGACTCGCCCAGCGAATGCTACGCGCATGCGCACCTACTACCTAACCTGTTGGAAATGGAGTTAGGCTGAGGATTGTGAGTTTAATAATACACTATACTACAAAGTAGCCTACGACTGGCAATGCAGAGACTATCAACGCGCCTCTAGCGGTGAAATGTAGAAGTTGTCTAAGAGCGAGGCGACGATCTCAATGCAATGGAGCTAGGCTGAGGATTGTGAGTTTAATAATACAGTATACTACAAAGTAGCCTACGACTGGCAATGCAGAGACTATCAACGCGCCTCTAGCGGCGAAATGTAGAAGTTATCTAAGAGCGAGGCGACAGTCTCAATGCAATGGAGCTAGGCTGAGGATTGTGAGTAGCATTTGAATTTATTATAGACACAGAGCCCCGCCACTCAACCTGCTGCCAGGGAATGTCTCAGCTCTGAGCTGAGGATTGTGAGTAACGCAACAACATCGTTGATGCCAAGGCTCTATCAACGCGCCTCTAGCGGCGAAATGTAGAAGTTATCTAAGAGTGAGGTGACACTACCATGCTACGAGCCTGCGCGCCTGCACAACCAGCCGCCGGTGGAGCTAGGCTGAGGGTTGTGAGTAACATTTGAATGTCCCCATTTGGACACAGATGCTACTATTATTGACACAGAGACATCCCGGCTTGCGCGCCCACCACCCAACCTGCCGGCAATGGAGCTAGGCTGAGCATTGTAAGTAATAAATAAATAAATACTGTTGTATAATGCGTATGTGAGATCAATACTAGAATACTGTAGTCCTGTCAGGACACCTCACTACGACATTTACGTAAAACGTATAGAACGTGTGCAGAAGCGATTTCTGTGGCATATAACTTTTCAATCGGGTCTGGCGAAGATACTGCCCTCGTACACTGACCGCCTTTCAAAATACCATATGTCAAGCTTACAGGACAGACGCCAAATGCTTGATCTTCTTTTTCTGCACAAGTTAGTGAATGGTGATCTGGATTGCCCGGGCCTACTTGAGCAGCTGCAGTTCCATGTTCCACTTAAGTTGCCAAGAGAAGGCAAATACACTCTATTTGCGCCCGAAGGTTCTAAGAGCAATCTCGGTCATCATTCATTAATTAACAGGCTTCAACGACAGTACAATGGATTGCTGAAGAGGGCTGACGTCGATATTTGGTCATACAGCACTTATAAATTCAAGAAGGCTGTACTGGATTCGTTCAAGACATAGTATCTGGATATATTATTAGTTTTTAGTCACTTTTAACTAGTTTTATTTGGGTTTCTTTTTCATTTTTTCTGCTCACATTGCTTGTCGTGGCAGCCTGTAAGTGAATCTGCACTTACCTATGTTCCTATTAAGTACCTTTCGTAAACTGTTGTAAATTAGTGTAAGATTTGTTGGTTGTCCATAATAAATAAATAAATAAATAATAAAAAAATAAATATTACATAACATCACATACATTGATCTGATCCCGTGGTAAGTAGCTTAAGCACTTGTGTTACGGAAATCAGGATCAACAGTGGATACACAAATAAACTTAAATATATTTAATAATACACCCAGACACGGAACAAACACCGATGTTCGTCACAAAAAATATTTGTCCCGAGCGGGAATCGAACCCACGACTCTTGGAACCGTAGGTTTTGAACTTGAGTCACTAACCACTGTTCCACCGAGCCAGTCAATTGTAAGTAACGCAACAACATAATTGATGCATGACTTTACATAGAGCTCTTTCGAACCAAGTATTACCAACTTAATTCTATACGCCCGCTCAACACAACCCCACTGATTTTAAACTACCCGTATTCCAGGTTCTAACAGGCATGGGTAAAGCTGAGCGCCAGGCGGTGACGGCCGCCGTCAAATCGTTGAACGGGCGACTGCAGAGCCAAGTCACTTGGAAGACTACACACGTTATCCTGGGGTCTTGCAGGGAAGATGGAAATGCTAACATGTGCTCAGGTATGTACACTTTTTTTTTTTACTTAACCTGTATCATCCCACTGCTGGGCAAAGGTCTCCTGTCCACCGCTCTCTATCCAAGGCCAGCACTTGTACTTTAGTTTACAGTTTTTTATTACCTGAGGAAATACGTGAATTACCACAGGGTTGGGGAAGCTGTGGTTATTGCCAGACTTTTACCTAATAACATTCGGGCTATTCGCTATGTGCGGAGTGGGTGGTGGGGGACGGCAAATCACGATGTGACAGAAATGTGATATAATTCTGAGCTTTCATGTGTCAAATTGCTTTAATTTCATAAATTCCCTTGTATTTGTAAGTAAAAACGTTACGTACGTAACGTAAACGATGCAAATTCAATACTTATAATAATATTCATATTTTTGTGAAGTAAGAAAATCACTTGGTATAATATACACACTCACTTTATACAATTTTTATTTATTTTGTGTTGAAAAACTAGTCGAAAATCTTTATCAAAACATCTAGTTGCTATGATATGACATATCAAAACATCTGGTTGCTATGATATGACAGATCTCAAGTCCAGAATAGTTGTCGCCACTAGGGGCGCTATCATCGCGCACATAGCGAATAGCATTATGCTTTTTAATGTATGAACGCGAGGATCTAAAATAGTTTGGTTATTTCGGACTCCTACCGATCCCAAAATCGGGTATTTGACTGTGGTTGTTGTGCTTGCCATTTTAATGATAAACAGTAAGATTTAACCCTTTCCACGCCACGAGTTTTCGTCAAAAACGTTCACCACACGCCACCGCAATATAAGTGGTTGGTTTACTAGTGCTGACAACGTTGAGTATCGATATTATTCATTTGTTATAGATAAATCATTATAAAAAAATATATATTGTTATTTTATGTGTTATATATATATATAGTTAAGTTCTTGGGGTTTATTTTATTATTTTTTACTCTGTGAAACATGTATTGAATGTATTGAAATCTCAGTGGCGCAATAATACAGTAAAAAAACAACAAGTAATTATGACGATAATTGCATCACTACGTGTCTGATATATCAGACAGTGGCGTACGCATAATATGTATTTTTAGCGAGTGTTAGTGAAGTGTCAACTTCCGGTCGTAAACTTCGATACCTTACGAATTACTTTTAAGTTATTGATTTAATTACTACATTAATAAAATGATGGAGACGATAATTATTTTACTAGTTCCGATGATCGTATATCTAATAATCCTTAAATCAGGTTATATTAATTTTAACGACAAAAACGATTGCATGTTGTAAAATTTCACCCTACACTACATGACTTGCGGCTTGCCTACCTACATTACTAGCTTGAATCATCTAAATGTGTAATTTTTTGATTCGTCATCTCAATTTTGTTTTTCTTGCAATTGCCATAACTAAAAGCCTTTACTCTATGTCAAAGAGTTATGATTTTTAATTACTTTTTGTAGTAAAATAATGTAAAGTCCCGTAACAATGATGATGAACCCGTTTAATGATGACCTTGCTCGCTTAAAGCACCATTTACATGAAATTTATATCTCTAATGGAAAACATATAAGAAATAATAAATATTTTCTAAATTCATGTCCAATTTTACAGATAAGAACATTACAAACACTATATATGTATTGTGTTACATGAAATAAAAAATAAAAATGACCGGTAAGTTTTTTTCTAACGTAAATACATCTATTTATTCCAATATTCCAATATAAAAAAAATAACAAACACTATACCTATTGTGTCAGAGCATAGTAACCACATTATTTTGAGAATACTATATAGTATTATATTTTTTTATAACTTACCTATTGATTATGTAACAAGACTTCATCACATTCAAATTCAACATCATCAGTTCCTTCTAAAATCCTAATAAACTCCTCTGCAGTGATCATATTTCAATAAATATTAATTTACAATCAGCACAGCAACGCAAAGAATAACACAGTAAATAACATGATTTTGCAGAGTACTTCCATAATTTATCGATATCTCCTACCGTCATTCTACAGCACAAAATAAGTAGTTCTAGAAACATCTATCGCCTCTGACGTCACTTCCGTGTCTGATATATCAGACGTTGGCGTACGAGACTCATGCATGATCGTGTCGCTATAGTGTTGTGACATACTATGCAATTTACTGGATTTGATGCAAAAAAATAATTCGATGATGAAGCGTTTTCTGTGGTGAAACTTCGTAAAATTTCGTCACACCCCAAAATAATATGCTCAAAACAAAAACCTGTATAATTTTTACATTTTTGAATGTAAATTTTTTGAAGTACCAGATTTATAGTTTTGGTAGGAACATTGTAATGGAACATCACTGTCTGTCTGATATATCAGACATTGGCGCTGAGGGATCAAGTAAAAAAAAATTCAAGTTCGAGTCGATTCAACACGGTTTTGTTTTTAATAATTTATCATTAAAATAACATTATAATACTTTGTAAAATTTATATTTTTGATAACTAAAGTATAAACTGTCCGAAACTTGTATGCATGTGTCGTCACGTTCTATAACGATAAGAAAAAAATGGTAAGATATACTTGTCTGATATATCAGACTTTGGCGGCGAGGGCACGAAACTTAAATGTCTGATATATCAGACTTTGGCGCTGAAAAGGTTAAGATCAATATTATTAATGAAATCGAAACTTAATTTTTTGGCGAAATGAGACAGCAATAGACATTTAAAGTTGAGTGGGCGAGTCCATTTCAAAAGTGCGAAAATCATTTAAAATTTCGTTGTCATCTTATAAATAACAGAAATAGTAGCATCTTTCATTATGAAAACATATCCATAAACGCATCTTTTGATGAACATGCCAAACAAACTTCCTAGGCGCATACAAAAAAGTAGCTTGTGACGTCACACGCCTTTGGACGTTTGTATGGAGCGTTTTTGAGCTCGCCCAAATAATGTGCAATTAATTGTAATATCTCATCGAGTTATGGAGATATCCAAGTGATACTTTCAACAGCGTCTTTGTGTTCGAGTGGTCCATCCATCTGTACCAAATTAAAAAAATAGTCAAATACTCTATAGGGTATTTGTAGTTTTCAAGTGAGGTAAAAAGCCTACTACTAACTTACTTTTAGGATTGCATACATACATACATACAACCACGCCTTTTTCCCAGAGGGGTAGGCAGAGATCACTTCCAGCGATCCACTTTTCACCTCTGTGGGAAACGTGACGTCACGGGTTGTGCACCACGTCGCCGCCATTCTGCCTTGTGCAAAGTTTTAACAAGGTCATTGCATTCCCACGAGTAGCAAGGATATATGACGGGGGAAGGAAAAGGGGAGGGGATACTGTGCCCATGCCTGTTAGTATTGCAATTATAATTTGTAATCGTTTATTCCCAGGTCTTCCCACAAACAATAACGATATATCCGGGGTTCGATCCCTGGGCGAGGCGTGGGTAGTGCACCGCAGCGATTTGGTCAGAGCGCGCACTCTCAGTGCTCTGGCGGGCGCGGCGCGCGGCGCACGCGTGGTGAGTGCGCGCTGGGCGCTCGACTCCGCTGCCCAGAACACCTGGCTCCATCATCATGGGTATGAAGTGCAGCACCTCAGGAAGATGGCCCAGGTAGTTAGAAGTTGAGTGCGCATGTGTGCACTTGTAAGTGCACATGTGTGCACAATCGAATTTCCACACTGTTGTAGGAAGATGCAGTTGGTGATGAAGTGCACTAAGGGCACAATCTTCATTTGGCATCGTAGCATCAGTCTACCTAATCCGATGGTTTAATAGATGTAAGTGCATAAGTGTGCACGATCTGCGTCCCTAGAACGAGACTGCTCGTGTTGTGTTACTCCAAACGAATCATGTGGTAACGGAATCGCACTTGTGAAAAAGCAAGCACTTGTGAGAACTGCCAGGAATTATCTGTTTTTAGGGTTTTGTACCTTAAAGATAAAAACGGGACTCTATTACAAAGCCCCCGCCGTACGTCTGTGTTTTTTTTTAAATAATAGTTACGGAACCCTTAGTGCGCGAGTCTGACTTGCACTTGGCCGGTTTTTATTAAAGACAAATACGAGGTAACAACGTCCAAAACGGTGTGACTCGTCAATTCGTCCACAATTCTTCTCAATTCGTGAATATAATTTTATTTCCAGAAAGCCCGCATAGAACGCAGCGCCCTCTGCCGCATGCGATCCGACTATGCGTACGATGTCTTCAACGGTATGCGTGTGCGCATATCCCCTCAGACAGAGCAAAGAGACGCCGCCACCCAACTGCTCAAACTATGCGGCGCTGTGACGATAGAGGGCGCTATTCAAAATGGCAACCAAGATGGCTGTCACGACTGCGACATGACATTAGGTGTGAATAATGGTGAAGTTAGTTCCAAATGGGTGTTTGACAGTGTGGCTGCTGGAAGAATGAGGACTGCCAGAAGGTATATCAATAATTCTAATGGTACCGTGCTTACGTTGACTAATAGGTGACATTGTATACGACTGGTCTACCATACCACTGTTTAATAGCCTTTTTTTTCTAACTGACATACGATGATGGCTTGGAGTAGCCTCGTCATCGTCACCGGACTTGCGGGGCAGCGGATGACTCTCACCCTTAAGGTTTAATATACTTTAAGCCTTAATAAGGCAGGGAAAATATGTCTCACCAAAATTGGACCATACACAGTTGTAATATAGACGAAAACCGATTTAACTTTTCTTTAAAGCTGTGCCTTATTATAGAGTTAAAATAATGAACTTAAGAGTAAGGGATATGTATTTATTTTGTGATAATCAGTTTTTATGGAAAGTTGGTCTTATTTACCGAGATTAATAATACGATTACTTATTGTGTAAATTATGCCCAACCCAAGCCCTTTTCAACCTTTAAAGGTGATGTTTGTAATAAGTATCATATTTAATTATTATTTGTTACCTTTGATAGAATTCGTTGTAATAAAACACGAACTCACAACTTGTCATTCTAAAGGAAACATTATCTTATTGATGAAATGTAATGATAGTACATTTAAGAATAATCATGATTTCGAACCAATAATGCTGGTCCAGGCTGGACGAAGTGATTTCAAATATAAGCATGAGTTATATTCTTTTTTACTAAACAAAAATACTGGCATATATTTTTAAAGCCTTGCTTAATCATGGACATTTTTGTATAAAACTATTTGTTACTTCAGTATAAATATGATAATTCAGTATATCGATGGATTAAGTGTTATTTACTTGTTAAGTTCTATGATGAATTATTATATTGTATCCTACATGATTTCAGTTTTTCAATAAATGATTTTTGTAGACATATTGTTTTTATTACATTTTTATTTTTATTCATAAATTTTATTATTCAACTATAAATTTGAGTCAAGTTTTTAAGACCATGCTGCTTTATTCTATAGAACTAAATAAAATTGAAGTGTCTGTTTGTAATATGAAAATAACGACTTTTAACTAAATGGGTATGAATCTGGTACCTACTAAGAACCAAAATACAATATATAATTTTCTGTCTGTGTAGCTGTTTGTTATCGCTCATCTCGGAAACGGCTGGACCAAAATCAACGGGACTATCACTAATAAATAGCTAATTTTACAAAGTCTTTTATAGGCTTTTTTAATAAATCATTGCCAAAAATTATTATTCCACCCGGGCAGCCGCTAGTTTAAATGATCTTCCCATTTCACAGTTATTTGTTTCTTGTTGATAATCGCCATAGTAGTATGTCAAGTAACAGCTAGATGGCGCTACTAAGATGTGAATCACCACCATGCCACCCTGGAATCGAACCAGCGACATTCTATCGATAATTTAGCGAATATTTTCAAAAAATAACAGTTTTTTATAATGATCTAACTGTTATTAATTTTACTTATCCCAATTAAGTAGGTAGGTGCGGCCGATTGAGTATTTTTTTTTATTAAATGAACCAAAAGCGTAAAATAAAATGTATCCAGCTATTCTTTACGCAACATTAGGTATGTCGCCAAAACCGATATACCATGTATTGATGAAAGCCTGAACTTTATTAAGTCCTATCAAAGTAAAGCAAACTCATCATCGCAGTCCACTGAATGTAACTTCAGGTCCTAGGGTGACTATTTCTTTGCCAAATTAAGAATTCATACCTACTAGAAGGTTCAATCTTTAGAGTTATGACTTATTGCATTCTTTTTCTGTTTTTATTGAAAATGAGGATATTATAATGATGAGGTGCAATCGGCTCTAGCGAGCAGTGCCGTAACTAGGGCGGTGCCAGCGGTGCCCAGGGACAGGGCGCAGGCCCTCAAGGGGTGCAGAAATCAAACCGGTATCTAGTCCTATTTCTCAAGGGCGTAATTTTTTAAAGCTCGCACAGGGCGCATAAACGGCTAGTTCCGACACTGCTAGCGAGAAGTTTGCATGAACTAAATGAAATAGATCTATTCACCTAAGATGTGTAAGATATTGGGTTTAGTGGAACCAAATATCTTGCACATCTATCCGTCACACACTTGCTTAGCCAGTTTCTCCCAGCGTGAGTCCGAGCCCCACTTCTTCAAAGGGCTTTTATAAATTGAAAACATTAAGACGCCGTTACAAGCGATTTCACATACAAATTGCATTGAATGTTTATCATGTCCAAGTCAGGTCGGTAGGCATAAATTAATTAAAAAATGCAAACCTACCTATCCTACCTACCTTTGTACCTATGTTTAGGTAGTGTTTTATGAGAAAACTAGTGACCCTCTCTCGCTTCGAGTAGACATAAAAACCTTCCTCCTAAATCCCTCTATCCATTAAAAAAAACCGCATTAACTGTGTTGTGTAGTTTTAAAGGTTTAAGCATACATAGGGACAGACAGACGCGGAAAGCGACTTTGCTTTAAATAAAAATAAAAGCGTCCGACCGATTTCAGCCATGGCGGCCGATCTCAATTGAGATCAGCCAAGTGCGCAGGACATATTATAGTGCACAAGTGTACGCGCAAACACAAGTGCACTCTCTATTCCCTTACTCTCATAATTCGGTGAGACGGCAATCCGACATGACCGATGAGAGATTGGGCGCAGGACCATCGGCTTAACGTGCTTTCCGAGGCACGGGCGTTCAACCGCCAACTTCCTAACTCCGGGCTGAGTAATTTCATTACAGAAAAACTCACACAAATTTTGCCCGACCCCGGACTCGAACCGGGGACCTCTCGGTCCTAACGCAGCACTTGCTACCAATAGACCAACGAGGCAGTTTGCTTTACACTATGTAGTGATAGCAAATCTAAGTGTGTAGTGATTTATATCGACTGGCTCGGTGGAACAGTGGTGAGTGACCCAGGATCAGTACACACGGTTCAAATAAGAGTCGTGGGCTCGATTCCCACCCGGGACATATATTTGTGTGACGAACATCAGTGATTGTTCCGTGTCTGGGTGTGTTATTAAATATTTTAAGTTTAACATAGGTACTAACTACGAAATCAAAACAACACAGGTAATTGCATCACATTTTTATTAACGTCACAGCAAGCAATTAATATAAAAACACTATGTACTACTTATACTTAACATACGGCTTGCGTAATATCGAATTATCATACACAGCCGACTAGCTGAATAAAGAACAATCGGCCATTCATTACCGTTCCGATGAATTTTAAGCGCTGCGATAGGCCACATTGTAGGCTCTGTTTAGACGGGAATGCTCCAGATTGGCCAGACAATGCTTGTACTCATTTTACCTAGGTACTGTCAAGGACAACGAAAATATAAGGGGGGATCCCCCATTCTTCAATAAGGCGTCCGACCGATTTCAGCCATGGCGGCCAATCACAATAAAGGTGAGCCAAGTGCGCAGGACATTATAGTCCACAAGTGTGCGCGCAAACACAAGTGCACTCTCTATTCCCTTAATCTCATAGTTCGGTGAGACGGCAATCCGACACGACCGGTGAGACATCGGGCGCAGGACCACGGGCTTAACGTACTTTCTGAAGCACGGGCGTTCAACCGCCAACTTCATAACTCCGAGCCGAATCATTTTATTATAGAAAAACTCACACAAATTTTGCCCGACCCCGGACTCGAACCGGGGACGTCTCGGTCCTTACGCAGCGCTTGCTACTAATAGACCAATGAGGCAGTTGAGTTTTCCATTCTTCAACAATGTGTGTGTAAATGTAAATGTAAGTTCGAATATGTTGCGTACATACGTATAATAGTAAAACAAGCTTTTCGCGACTTATAGTTGAGGTGGCGATTGTCAGCCAGCAGGGCTCTCTTTAGGGCCCCTTTTTTCTGTGGGCCTTTGGGCAAGTACCGATCGTCCGAGCGATCGACAGGGGCCTTCTCAGATCTAAATTTTACACGGATACTTCGAAAAGAGCGTCGATTGCCGAGTGGTTAAGGTCGTTTCTTCCCATGCGAGTGGTCGCCAGTACAAACTCTATGTAACGAATATTCGACGCTTTAACGGTGAAGGAAAACATCGTGAGAAAACCTGCACAGCTACCAAGAAATTCTAAGGTTGTGGTGTAGTCAACCAACTCGCACTTGGCCAGCCATTTTTTAGGGTAGGCCGGTGCCCCAGCAGTAGAGACGTATATGGGCTGATGATGACATAGATACTTCATGCGTACATATATCTGCATGTGTTAAAAGTACTCTATCTAGTGTCACTAATACGTTACCCTATTTCACAGTTGACTAAGCACAAAACATAGGATTCATACATATCTAACAACTACTCATAAATATCATACATGATATCTCACAGGTATCGCGGAAAAAAGCGTTTAGAAAAAAGAAGAAATTAAACTGCTACATTTCACAGTTAACTGAGCAGAACTGAAAGAAAAAAAAACAAATAGCAATGTATCTACTTTCCAGTGCTTATTACCGCATTACAAATTAGCTGACTTACAAATTACAATTAAACTAATTGAGCGATTACTCGCCCGTAGATGGTATCTGGAGTGTTAACTCATAGTAACAATTTTTACAACTGTTACAAAAACAACTCATTAATTCATTCTCATAGCGAGTGTTACGTTAAAATCAAAAGTCACGCAAATAGGGTTGTCGATAACACATGGAATACATGAAAAATACTTCTAAACTCGACGAACTTAAAAAGCGTCGATGGCCGAGTGGTTAAGGTCGTTGCTTGCCATGCGAGAGGTCGCCAGTTCAAACCCCGCCAGATACCAATGTGTTTTTCAAATTTGAAATTCATATGTACCATCATTCGACGCTTTAACGGTGAAGGAAAACATCGTGAGGAAACCTGCACACCTACAAAGAAATTCTAAGGTTGTGTAGTCGACTAACCCGCACTTGGCCAACGTGGTCGACTAAGGCCTTATCGCCCTAGTTTAGGGTAGGCCCGTGCCCCAGCAGTGAGGACGTATATGGGCTGATGATGATGATGATGATGAGATCAAAGTGGCTGCTGATAAGAGAGAATTTACTCAGACTATTAATGATAATTTGTTTACGTAAACACATAATCAAAAACCCTGTGATGTGACTGATGCTTGTTCAACGATGCCCAAGGTGTGACTTGTGGGGCTACCATGAGTTTAAAACTTACGCACTCGATATCGCCTACGTAAATATGTCTATGAAAAACTTGTACAACGCTGCTGGTGGTTACGCGAAGAACTAAAATCGGCCGTATGAAAAACAACTCGATAGGTTTTTAACGTAAGTAAGTTTTCGATAGCCAACTCATGGTAGGTCCTCTGTTTGATTAGGCTCTGTATTTGAAGTTGTTTTTTAATGTTATAATTTTTAGTTATTATTTGCAACAAATAAACACTTCTTCTCCGGGTACAGGATAGTACAAAGTCCAAAATAAACCTAGAAATATTTTTTTTTTCCCATCCCAAATAACTAACCCTTTTAACACAATTAGTACCCCTTGGTTTGCCGGTTTGACAGGAGTCTTGGCTTGGGCCTTGGCTGAGTGCGGTAAATCAAGTCAAGTCAATGGATATTGGCAACTACAAAAATACATTTGAGGCATACTGTTAAGATAACAATGAAAAATTACGGGTAAGAGCCATCCGCTTCCCCTCAAATTCAGTGATGTAGACAAGGCTACTCCAAGCCATTATCGTAGACAGTCAGGAAAAAGAAAAAACTTTGGGACAGCCCTAGACAAGACGCGGGTACCACTAGGGTAGGGGAGCGCACTGCCTGGCCTTGGACTCGAACCGCTGGACCGTCGCCCATATTTCGCTGAACAACAGATGCACACATTAACATACAACAATGAGCATTAAATTTTGAGGCGTATTTCGGCAGCCATTGTACGACCGTTTGTTTTTGTTTGTTATACAATTATTAGATCGTTTGAATTCATTTATGATGGTTCCGTCAGAAAAAGAATAAATAGAATAATTATTTATTTGGTACAAATATCTTAAAATATGGTAACAGTTGTCTTAAACTAATCTCAAAAATAAAAATAGAATATTACGTAGTTTTCTGTTCTATTTATTTAGCTGATCAATACTAACAAGGAGTTGAGAAATAAATATTTTTTGTTCAAATAGAAATAGTGGTACGCACGTAGGGGGCATGCGAATCATTGATTGGTTCATCTAATCAGCCGTAAATCATAATTCATTTTTGATATTTATAAAAAAACTCACATGTCCTATTCCTTAAACATGCCTAAACATCATACCTCTCAGCCTTACCAAAACAATTTCCAATTTGAAATTTTACAAAGATAACTGCTGATTTACAACCTCTTTTCAATTAAAAGTTTGTAAGTAAATGCTTTTCGTGTCGCCCGTTGTTTTTTTTTTCAGTGGAAAACGAATGTAAAATGGCCTGCCAAAGCATCAAGGATAGCTTACAATAGCGGCTAACGGCATCAGATGATCACATGTAGTCAAGTACATAGCTGTTTGTTCTATACGATTTACGTTTACATCTCTCCGGTCACGAATCAGATATTTCTTCCACAAATATACCTAAGTAAATATGGCTGATACGAATATACGCAATAACAGTTAACTCTAATTTATGATATGGAATTTTAGTTCACACCTTAAATGTAACAAGATTTAAAAATTAAAAAGCACCCTCGAAACATAAATAGTACTGTCGACAACATAAATGGCACACAGTTGTTTTAAATTGTTGTTATTTGAAAAAGCTAAGCTCAAGAAAGATTTTTAGCTTCGCCATGAAAGTCTATAGCCAAATCGAGCCGTTAGCAGGAGTACAACCTAATAAAGCTCAAACCAACTTAATCCTTCAGGATTGATAGTTAATTTTCTTTAACTAAGAAGATCGAGATTACTTGATGAAAAATTTCCTGGGTAACGTTGGGGTTTTAATTAGGGTACAATCGATCCCGATTTTCCGTAACTACCTACAAAATAATGAATGAAAAACATGGATTTGCGACATTTTAACCCCCTTCCAAAATACCACGTAAAGAACAAAACACTTACTTACATAATTTCCAAGCCGCCATTTTGCCGGAAGAGCAACACATTCCATCGTACCTAACCTAACTATCAACTGCCACAATTTCTCTTGACCTCTCGCCCACGGCTCTGTTTAAACACACAATATCTTGGCGTTACGGAAATATCTATTGCGTGCTTTCAAAGTTTCAACGGTGTTTACTTGAAATACAACTGAGTGCATTGTACTTAGGTTATGTACTACGGGAAAAGGGTACTCCCTACTCTACGTTGGTGAACTACGACGCATGTTTCATGCAGCAATGAGATCTTATCCCTACTTTTACAATGTTAAAGAAAACCTTAGATTTTTCCTTGAGAATTTTGCGACTACTTACCTACAAACTTTATAAATGATGCTTATACATGGCCGTTTGTTTAAAAAGTCAGCTAAATATCACAACGATAAAAGTTTTTCTTGTGAGCATTTTTATAAGTTAACATATTTAAACAAAATAAAGAATAAATATAGATATAGAAAAATCATTATAAAACCCCAAACATATCATCAGTTAGTACAGCGCAGATTTTTTAATGTGCATAAACGCAAATAAATATCACAGAACATCACTTAGATTCACCTGATACCGTGTTAAGTAACGTTATTCGTTATAAACCCGCGTTAGATATAACCATAACGGTATATAAAACCAACGACATTAAAATACCTAGGTACCATCTTGTACTTACGAGTTTCGAAAACGAGTTCCTCTTTTCATCCAGAGCATATTGAATGCTTTCAATACTCCGGGCCCCTGGTAGTGTTGTCCCCTCCTTTTACCGGGAAGTGCAAAACCGGTTTTAAGCCACATCAGTTGAACGCAATACCTCTTCCAACCAGTTGGTAGCTTTGCCGAATCGTGCGAAATCTTTAGAATGGGATGAAATTCGCTCAATACAATACAAATTGGTAGGTAAGTATGTAGCAGCTGTAACGGACGAATTTGTCTGTTATCGCAGTGATCTTATAACGGTCTGAATGTACGTACAATAATATTTTGACTCTTTAGTTGGACCGTAGAACTAATACTGGTTAAGAAAATACTCCAAATCATTTTCAGATGTCAAAGTTTTGTAGGTACAAATTTATAAAAAATGTCGTTTCAGTATTCAGCCGTTATAAAACAGTAAAATAGGTGTGCCGTATTGTATAATTTTATTTTTAAACTAGTCAGCTAAGTTGACTATGAAGAAATAAGGTCATAAAGTTGTCTATTATTTATTATTATTTCAAATATTAATACAGGAGTAATTTCTAATTTTAAACCGATCCCTCTGTGCCCCAAAAAAATAATTGAATAAATGTTCACTTTTCCCTTCTAACGCCTGGGACCTAAATTAAAAAATCTAAACGCACTGAACTCAGGTCAAGGCCCTACAACGTCAGTTCCGGTCAATCAAGTGACAATGTCTACGTCACTCGCATCTCAGTACCGCAAGCCATGCCCCTTGACAGTATTGCAATTTAAATTATAACGGTTACACGATTTCTCTGGCCACATGAATCATCTTCCGCTTGATTCACCAAGTCGCTGCAGACGGGCTAGTGATGTGACGAATCGTTTTTGCATTCACGGATATGCATATCCGAATTCAAATACCTGTATACTCGCATACATATTATAGGGATACTGGATTTGGAGACCAGGAGAAATGTTGCATTGCGATTGTGTACACAGCAAGAATTTCTTGATAAATGACAATGCTTCTCGAATAGAATTGGACATTCTACAAATTATTTAATACTAGCTTTCCGCCCGCGGCTCCGTCCGCGTTTAGCGGGTAAAACATTACTTCTTTATAGCGTAGTCGGGTAAAAAGTGGCCTATGTCCTTTCTCGGGCTCTGGACTATATCTGTACCAAATTTCATTTAAATCGGTTCAGTATTATATGCGTGAAAGCGTAACAGACAGACAGACAGAGTTATTTTCGCATTTATAATGTTAGTTAGGAAGTAAGGATTTTCATTGCTAAGACCTAAAGCTTGCACTAGCAGTTTTAAATTATTAGAAAAACAAATCAACGGCACCACCATCAATCGCAGAAGAGATTTATTTTCTATCTCTAAATACCATTTAAGTTTGACCGGAACAACGCGTATGAGAAATTTACTTGATGGCAATACGTAGGCGTGAGGTCTAACTGCAGCATTAATGGTGAATATCAACATGTCTGTCAATGTCACATCAAAATTAATCAATCATACTACTACTGCAGTTGGACCTCACGAATTGGCACGAAATACTGAATTTCTCAAACGCATTAACCCTCATTTGAACATGGCCCATCAAAAAGTACCCGCCACCCGAATTCAACAAGTTGGTGTTAAGTAAGTACTTATAAGGTGTGTCTGAAACAAATAATGATTGATCACTGATCTTTTCAATACCTGCGGGCTTAATTGATTGATAGTTTTAAGAAATCACAGTTATAAGTTGGTAGGTAATGCCTAATATGCGGCGTTGATGACCCGGATTCGAAAAATCAACAGTTAGGTATTTTCGCTTACTTCTTTTTCGATCAACGGATGAAAAATAAACTTAAGTAAATTTTGATTGAGGATTGTTTAGTATGTTGTGTTGATTTGTAATGTTACATGCAATAAATAATTTGTATTTAATTGTATGTACCTACCTATTAGCACAAATTAATTGCTAATAAATTCAAATTCATGTTTTTGATAGTTTCTCAAGAAACAGTACTTGTATCTTATGTTGAGTCAATCCTTACACAAATGTATTTTATTTTTGAAAATATTTGCATAAGCTTAGTTGAAATTACTACGCGAAATACATTTTTGTCATTTATTTAAAGAATTGGTCAATTTTTTATTTGAACTTTTAAAGTGTGTATGGTGTGAAATACATTCAAAGGGCAGTTAACTTTAATTTATCTAATATCAGATTAGGAATTAAACGTCTAAAAGGACTGGACTATTACTCAGTTAATTAAATACCTATAGGTATAATACCTATCAATAAGGCGATTAATCACGTCCATAAACCGCAACAAAAGTCCAGATGATGATATGGGTACCCCGAGCCATCATCGTAGTCAGTCGAAAAAAATAGCCATCCTCTCCCCCGCAAGTCCGGTGACGATGACGAGGCTACTCCCAGCCAACATCGTATGTCAGTTTGAAAAAAATAAATAAAAGGTGAACACATACAGGTAGGAATGGTGAAAGGTGAGTGAAGTATAGGAAGGAACTAATGTAAGAATGAAGTACAAAGCGTGAAGAGAAACAGAAGTGTGTGTGAGAGAGAAGAAACGAGAATGGCGGGGAAGACGAACTACACTACTCGTAAGACGGTGTGCTGTAACTAATATTTTTTTAGAAGGGAAATGCAATTGAAGATAGCCAAGCTTTTCTTTAATTTCCACCGTTTCATTTTTTTCCCCTAACTGACTAACGACGATGGCTTGGAGTAGCCTTGTCATCACCGGACTTGCGGGGGAACGGATGGCTCTCACTCCTAGCTGCCCCGCTACTGTTGCCAATATCCCACAACTACATACATATATCAGTCACGTCACTAGCGAGTGTACACTGTTGTACTTGTAGACTCGTCACGATAAGCACAGCTCAGCTTTGCATATTGAGTCGGCGCAGCTGGGCTCGTCGCAGATACCATATCTTTGAACCAAGCTTATGTTAACTTAACACTGTTGACGCTTTGTTTATTACGAAACTTCGACGATTATGTTTAAATGCTTTTTTTGTGTATTAGGTGCCTTTTCCATACCATGAATACGTAATGAAATTTGTAAAATATCAATTTTGTCTCTAACATAATAGGTTCTAGTACCTAAATATAAATATAATAGGCGTGACGAATGGGTCAAAATATTATTATTCTATTTAGTCCGTAAGTTAGTGTATACAAAAATATGGGACGTATATCTTATATCACTATATCTTCATAATTTCTTGTTTGTGAAACAAAATAAAAAATACGTGTACAATATTTTTAAATAATCTAAATAACGGACTAATTATATTTTTTTTGTCTTCTCGCCTATTGTAGATTCATGATATTATGCAACATCTGTCTTTCAAATAAACCCAATAACTTAAATGAATACCTTAAATGAAATACTTACTCTGCGTCAATACAAATTCCGTAACATAGTTTAAGCTTTTAAAATTTGAGAAGGGAATAAAAAAATACACCAAAAAAAATTTTTTTATGTATAATGCGCATTACTTACCTATTCTGTACTGCAAAACGTGTTTTTGCAATAATAGAACAACTTTTCTCGTTTTGTATATGGACATACCCACAATTGACTACATAATTCTTTGTTTACTATGTGCGGGGAAATCCTGTGACAAATACTAGTTTACTAATCAGGGTCATTTTTATATTTGTAAAAACTGACCAAGCAACAACTATAAGCTAGCTGAAAGGGTTCTTGATCATTACAATACATAATTTACTTATTTATTTAGGTACTGTTCATTCATCACTTTATTATTTTACTTAGGTCAAGCTCGTGTTGTCTGACATATTTGAAATAAAAAAATATATAATGTAGTTATTTTCATTAGCATATTCGTTGATGCGTTCTCTTTGGGAAATAATTGAGAGACATTTAGAAAAAAATAATTTTGATTTACACGAAACATTTAGAAAAATCTTATCTTTAAATATGTTTATTAAATTGGAAAAGTCAATTTCGGTAAAACAACCGGTTCTTTTTTAATGTCAGCTAGGTCAAACATTTGACCTACAATATGAACAGATCACAAATTTTATTTCAACAAAAATACCTAGGCTGTACGGGCTAACTCCTTTTGCCTTTCCTGGTGGGACAATAGGCTAGACGACTAAAAAAATGTAATTAGTCCGTTATTTAGATTATTTAAAAATATTGTACAGGTATTTTTGAATTTGTTTCACAAATAAGTAATTATGAAGATATAATGCTTAGAAGTTTCGGATGACGTCACGTTATAGTAAAATTTTTGCGTAAGTGTGACGTCACAAGCCGTCACATCCAGAAGTTTGATAAGCTATAATTTCGTCATTTTTAAATCATTGAAAAACCAAAATATAGGTGTCCCATATTTTTGTATAAATTTTTGACCCAGTCGTCACGCCTATTGGGATAAAAATAATCATCAAAAGACTAAATAAACTAAGTTAAACCTAACTATTTCGATTATTATTAGCGATCACCTACATTATTAGTCACAACATGTACATGTGTTGTAGCTTTATAATTATCCATCTATTCCAAATAGCGAATCAAACAGTTGGTAGCTATGTTGCTATGGCCCAAATATGATAAGAGGGAACAGCATTTTTTGTTACCAACGGTGACCCCAAGGCGCCGCCGACCGCTAAAATTAGCCTAACAATAAGAAACCGAATATACGGCCATTAATAATATCTAACCCGTTCTGTATAACGATGACGATCCAAATGCATAACAGTCTGCTACAAAAGTATCCAATAAATTATTTATACACCCAAACCATAGTCAATTCGTTGTTTCACCAGGAAAGTTTTTAGGGGAGTTTAAAAATTGGTTATTTTATGGAACTTCAGACAGGCGGTCATCCTAATTTCGAATTTGCTACATCGTATTTGACGCAAAACTAAGGACTGTTTATTTTTTAATGACGAAACAAACATTTCGCGCATTTTTTTTTATACCAAAGCCGCTCTAAGTTGGCCGATTTGCTACATGTCAGACTGACTGCACTAGTGAGGGACAACGGTAAAATTGCCGAAGTATATAAGTAACAGTTATTTCCACTTTATAACCAAGCAAGGTCTAATTATAACAATTTTTATTAAAAACATTAATTCACATCCAAAAGATTGAATTTAAGTTCCTTATTTATAAATATATTTATTTTTAAAATACAATACTTATTAAATCCTTATTTTAAAAAATACCTGGTGAGTATTACCCACTACGTCACTATGAAAACGTGTCAAACGGCGTAACCTTGTAAAGCGTATTACAGAGTGGAAATTTTACGTTTTCTTTTTATAATTCAATTATTTTAGGTAATAAAAGACAAATAATTATATAATTATGTGCATTTGAAATTTTGAAATAACGTATTATTTTTAAAAGTTGTTCTTTATGATTCGCGTAAATATGTTCCTCTTAACAAGGATAAATGCAAAATATAAAATAAAAAGTGTCAAATCAGTCTTCTAAGAACGGCTCCGGTATAATTATCTAGTTATTTGTCTTTTATTACCTAAAATAATTGAATTATAAAAGAAAACGTAAAATTTCCACTCTGTATTACGCTTTTACAAGGTTACGCCGTTTGACACGTTTTCATAGTGACGTAGTGGGTAATACTCACCGGTATTTTTAAAAATAGGATGAAGGATTTAATAAGTATTGTATTTTAAAAATAAATATATTTATAAATAAGGAACTTAACTTCAATCTTTTGGATGTGAATTAATGTTTGAAATAAAAATTGGTTATAATTAGACCGTGCTTGGTTATAAAGTGGAAATAACTGTTACTTATATACTTCGGCAATTTTACCGTTGTCCTCACTAGTGCCTTTGAGTATAAAGCCACTGGAGATGCCATAACGTCAACGCTTCTAACAAATTTTTTCGCCACTTTTAGCGGTGGGCGAGGTAAACACGTACAGCACACCACCAAAAAATTAATAACTCAACAGACACAAATTTTGCTGTAACGATAAACGCACACTACAAAAATGTTCAACACTTCAAACAATACACGCACACAAACAAAGTTTTCACGTAACTACGCAACACACATACGAAAAAAATAGTGATGACACAAAGAATAAAATAAAATCAGTTTGGTGAATGAACTGAACTATCTTGTACTGATTATTGTAATTCAATAACATTTTGTGGGATCTTATTAAACAATTTTGTGCTTAAACCCAAGAACGACTTTCCAGTCTTTTGAAGCCTGAGCCTTGAAACGGCAAACTTATGTTTATTACTGGTGTTAAAATGGTGAGGATCCGATATTAAATGATTGTATGTTCTTGTAAACATATAAGATACAGTCCAAAATGTACTGAGAGGATACGGTTAAAATATCTATGTCTTTAAAAATATCTGTAAGGGAGTCACAGAATTTCTTTTCATTTTCAGACTAAATTTCAATATCGTATGACCAGAGGAAAGAAAAGTAATTTTTCTAATTCATCTTACAAGATTTAAATATAACGTATGTTTAGACCTTTTATTTAATTCAAAATTAAAGTAAAAAACGGATTATACAACTAACTGCAGGGAGTGAATGATTCATTCAAATGTCGAGTCGCTTTTTTGACTTTGTGACATCACTAGCCCCCGTACCACTGTATTCTTGTTTATTTTTTCTGTCGTTTACGTATCGCAACGACTTTTTATTTAAATGGCAATTCTTCTTAAATACACGTTTAAAAGTTAATAAAAACACTTAGATATGATACTAAACGCGCTCTTGTTGCGAATTTGAGCTCTCGATCGCCTTTTACATGAGAATACTGCACAACTAACCATTTTTCAAGAGTAACGTCACGCGACAGGGATCAATGCAAAATGGCGGTGGTGCAGCGACAAGTAGTTTTATTAAACGTGTTTGAACAGTTGACCAATGTACTTTGCCGGAGGGTCGCCCGTGTAAGGCATCTCCAGTGGCTTTATACTCAAAGACTAGTGCAGTCAGTCTGACATGTAGCAAATCGGCCAACTTAGAGCGGCTCTGGTATAAGTTTATTTCTTTTTTAATGACAAAAATAAAATTTCCCGCTTATTTTTTTTTTTTTCATTATTTTGTTAGCGAAAATATTTTAGGTGCCATTTTCCCAATATGGCTGTCACGAACGGCAAAATACGAAATGTCAAAGTCTGAAATCGGAAAAAACACATTTATTAAAAAAATATTCAAACCTCTTTAGACATCTGCATCATGAAATCTCTGGCTCGGTGGAACAGTGGTTAGTGACTCAGGTTCAAAACCTACGGTTCCAAGAGTCGTGGGTTCGATTCCCACTCGGGACAAATATTTGTGTGACGAACATCGGTGTTTGTTCCGTGTCTGGGTGTATTATTAAATATATTTAAGTTTATTTGTGTATCCACTGTTGATCCTGTTTTCCGTAACACAAGTGCTTAAGCTACTTACCACGGGATCAGATCAATGTATGTGATGTTGTGTAATATTTATTTATTTATTATTTATTAAAAAAAAAAAAAAAAATTAATTAATCACTATTTATAGAATCACATGACTGAACTACATAGAAAGTCGGTATTGTTAAACTTTCGACTAGGAATATGAATGAGGCAAATATGACACACGGAAATTGCAATAACATAATAATCATCTGTATTAGTTACAGTGTTGAAGTTCAACTTGTACTCTGACTCAGATAGAAATATGACGAGTCTAAGAATGAACAAATTCTTTTCTTTTATCCACCTCCAAAAATGAATACTTATATTATAAAGCTGAAGAGTTTGTTTGTTTGAACACGCTAATCAAAGTAACTACTGATTCGAATTGTAAAAATATTTTTGATAGGCCATTCATAAAAGAAAGCCTTTTCAATCGCAGCGTGATGTGCGTCTATTAGAAGAAACAGTGAAAAATATGTAAAAAACCGGATGAAGTCGCTGACACATCTAGTGAAAGATACACCTAAAATCATATTGTATATTGAACTCATAAAAAAGCCATGCCAACATAAACCAACACCAGTGAAATAAAGTCATATGAAAAAATCATAGCTTACTTTTAGGAATCCTCCTCTTCAAAATTCAGGATCTTTCAGTCGCCAAGACCTGCTGACATAAATCGATGGGTTGCATGCATTGCACGCAATTAACCAATATTGATGAATTCAAATATAAAGAAAAATAAAAAATGTTAACACCTAATTTTTTAGATTCAAACAATTTTAAAAATATTAAATAAGTAATAACTGTAATAAAATATTTTTTTGAACACAATAGATAACACATACAGAACATAACATTACATTTACAGAAGTACATTAAATTTTAATGAAGGGTGTACACTATAAATTAAATCACATGAGGAATAATTGTTCATACTTTTTATAAGACACGGACCTTTACCTTATCGACAAAGGCGGAATGAAATTATATTATAAAATTCTTGATAATGTATAAATAATACACATACATTACTACAGACAATGCCACAATTTCTAGGCCAGTGACAGATAGCGGCCAGGCAAAGGAATATAAACAATTATGACCGGTTCCTCTGGCTCTCGACATAACTAGCCGGTCACCTTCAATACTAGGAATATTAGATTAGATTTTGCTCATTCTTTCATAATGCCGACCAATTAAAAAACTGTCAGGATCCGTTTCTAAAATAATGATGACTGATATTTAGTCAAATCTGTTTATTACACTTAACCCATAAATGCGCGTGACGAAAGTTAATAATCATACTTAAAACGATATCTTATTCTTTGTTAACTTGAAAACTAATTAAAAATGTTTTATTAATTAATACATTTAAGGGTTAAGAAGTACCATCATAGATTTTCCAAAAAAGCGCACAAAGCGAAAAATAATACAAAAATTGTTTAACCATTTTCATAACTTTACAATGGATTCTCATTCAATAAAAAATCAAAACAAAACTTTAGTTACAACTTGAGTCCTTCAACTACATATACATTGTTACAGAATACATAATACCAAATTGTCATTGTTGGTTCCTCATATGACATGCGCAAGAACATACTTGGTTACCTTGTTTCTCGATAGTGGTTATCAAGTTTTCCTCTACCAAACTTCGTCTGTTCGTCTTTCTTCATCGCAAGACCCACATGATAAATGCTCAAATATTTAACGGTTCTTCTAAACGGTATGGCAGCCGGTACGTGCTTGGCGACATCGCGAATGACACATTTTTTGTTTCGTTTTGAAAGCAGAAAAATAAAACCGTGCTTAACAAGTCTTCTTTAGTTTTAATAAATTAATAGGAAATTTATTGTAAACTTAATTCAAATTGCTGAGTATTATGTAAACCATCAATGTTTTTAAAAATGACAATCTTTAGATGGGTTATTTTTTAGTTTATCCTTATACAATATTTTTACTTAGCGTGGGAGAAGGGTAGGAAAATGATGATGATGATTTTGAAGTTCTAATAATCAATTTGATAGACACTGTTCAGAATCATATCATTATGGAAATTTAATTCGGATTCAGTAAGTGTTCAAGTTTTTTAAAAGTCAAGGACAAGAATTAGAGTAAGAGTTGTTCATCTTAGAATGCAGAAATTCAAAATTTGGTATTATTCAACTGATTAGCTCTTTTTAAACCATTACGTGTATTGGTAACTAAGATTAGCACTTTCCGTTATTATGGTACAACCATAGCATTAGGAGTTATATAATATGATCGAATTAATTGCAATCTATAGGTATTTTCTTCAAACATCTCTAATAAGATGTGTTCATATATCTAGGTATAACAATTTAATAAACAGGTCAAGTTTAACATTGTTGTTTTTAATTATTTTTTAGAAATAAAAAATACAATTAATTATGTCTAATATTAACTACGATGAGATATTAATTATTATTACTAATATTATAAATCCGAAAGTAACTGTCTTTTCTGTCTGTAACGCTTTCACGCATAGAGTACTGAACCGATTCAAATGAAATTTGGTACAAATATAGTCCAGAGCCTGAGAATGTACATAGGCAACTTTTTAACCGACTGCGCTATAAAGAAGTAATGTTAAACTTCCCTACGCGGACGAAGTCGCGGGCGGAAAGGTAGTAACACATAAATCTAAAGGATAATGAACGAGCATTCTATTGTAACAACTAAATCATAGACAAAAATATAGACTTAGTAATTAATATTTTTTTATGTAGCTTCTACTCGTAATTTTAAATCCCCATCTTTAGATTTTAAATCACTTAAAAACCTATTCAAAAGGTGATTATTTTCATGGAAAAGGGCGCACGACTTTTATGGCGAAAATGGTACCAAAAAAGGTACATTAAACCGGTTTATTCAGATGGTTTCGATTCATTGGTTAACATGGGAAATCGCGGGCAAAACTAGTAGCCCACAAACAATTCTCCGAAACAGCACACAGAGATCATGTCATTCATGTCTCATTTTCATATAGAAAAACGTGAGAAAGTAGGTACAATACGTGCTTCAATCGTGAATTAAAATTATTATCAACATACAATCGCATACCATATCGGGTTACAACATTTTTGTCTTTTCATTTGAATAATTAACGTTATTTGGATCACTCACACGGGCGAAGATGGGCGGTCAGATTGTTAAAAGTTAATAATAAGTTATTAAGTAAACCATGTCCACAGATTAAGATTTTTTTATAGGTAGGTATAATAACCTTACATGTAAGTTGATTTGCTACACCCTTATGGGGTTCATGGACTGTACTTTGTAATGTACTTTTATGTAAGCAATAAATAAACAAAATAATGTTAACTAGAAATTTAAGATGTGTTAATTAAAATTATATTTTACAAATATATATTTTATCAAACAAAATGCTAAAGGTATTGATCCAGGAGTGGTTAAGCGAAATTGGCATTAAGGTTTTCTCACAATAATGGTTATCTTTTATTGGTAGATATCTGCTATTAAACTAATTATTAAGTTAAACACGCTATTAAATTATAAACATGAAATAATTACTTGACCAGGTAAATAAATTGAATGTCAGGGCACCGAAATAGGATACAAATTGTAATAAATATGTAAGTACTGTAAATACCAAAATAAAAAATGTAGTCACATAGGTTCACTTTCAAAATTAAATAAACAGTGACCTATATAATTATTGTATTGGGCCGCCAAAGATAATCGAGGCCTACTTTATCGGCCCATCACATCTGTAGCCCGTTGTCGGGTACTAAAGTTAATTTATGGAAACGGAAGTCGTTCAGAAACTGGTCCTTGGACATCACCTGCCGTGTGTGTACCCTACTTTATAAAAAAGTTAAGTTCAGTCAGATGAGAACTAATTAAAAAAACATTTGTAAAACTACTAAATCAACTTATGGGTTAGTTTGCATAATATCATTACGGTGGCCGCTGGAATACTTATAAGTTAGTAGCTTCAAAAATAAAACTAGGTCCTACGATTTTTATTACGATTCCGTTGGTCTAATTCACACTAATTTGTTAATTGTAATTTTAAATGTAATTTATGCAAACGATAGGTGTTAAAACCGGTAATGTGGTCATAAACAAAAACAAGTGACCGCGCCGTGATAACTTTGCTCCGAGTTCTGACATACGGAAAAGTTTGTTTTGTGTCTATGATTTTTTTTACCTATGTGCTTTATGTTTTTTTTTTATCATTAGCTTTCCGCCCGCGTAAACTCGTTTATCGCCCAAAAAATTTCCTACTTATTGGCACAATCGCTGTAAAGTTTCCTATGTGAGTTCCCCAGTCTGTAGACATTAGGTTAGGGGTGAGAGCCATTCGCACCCCCGAAAGTCCGGTGACGACGAAGAGACTACTCCAGTCCATCATCGTATGTCAATTAGGAAAAAAAGTTTACGACTAACAGAACGTGTACTAAATTTCGTTAAAATCGGTTCAGAACTTTTGACTTCAACTTTAAACTGACAGACGAAGTTACTCTCGCATTTATAATATGAGTAGGGATGTCTCATGTTGTAAGTAAGCAGTTATAGCCCACATTTATTTCATAACAGTACTGTAACTACCGACAAAGGACGTCAAGTTTCAACGTTATTCATACGAAAGCCATTCCCCTATAGTGTCCTTCACTCGCTCGTATGTCGTACTATGGCCGTATATCGTTGTATATAGGTAGATAGGTATGTTAGGTACGTATCAAAACCGGTCGAGCCACACGGCGAGGCTTCATCAAATCGGTCACACCAAATGTAAGACTTTCTTGACAAAATCAATCATGATGTGCCTGCCTACATACTTTCTTTTTGGCCCCTCAACGAGTTTCGTTAAGTTCAAAACGCGGTCATCTGTTCGATTATATCGGTGTGGGTACCTACCTACCCGCGAAAGTTAAAGAAAAATATAATTGTCTATGGTTTAACAATTATAAATTTATAGGTTCATCTACAAATTCTATAGATTTTAAAATATCAAGACCATTTAAAACGAAAATTTATATCGTAGAAAAGTTCGATACATACAATTTTATTCCAAAACCCGTCATCGAAACCGTTTGAAACGCATTCAATATTAACAAGCGCCAGTTTTAATTACCGGTCGTAACCAACATGTAAGTGGTCAATTCACTTAAGGCAAAGTCTTTTAAATTACCATCTTCCCGCCCAAATAACATGTGTTACACGTGGACTACATAAAGTTAATGTAATAATAATATCGGGCATGTTATTGTCCCATCGCTACGCAGCTGTTCAGGAAACGAACGCACCGGTCGACCAGAGACAACAAAGAAACTTTTTGTGTCTGGAAAAAGACTGGCCGGTGAGAAAGCGAACTTTTTCTGTATTAACTGACGTTGTCAAAATTTGGAGGGAAATTTGAACTATTTCGTAGTTAGAGAAAAAAAAACTTTCATGAACCCATCAAGGAGGTTTTAAATAGGAAATTGATGAATGAGGGTTACGAAACTACTAACAATGTTTTACTACTCATTATCTATTTCCTGTAATGTAAACACGATCTAAAAATAATATCCCTAATATAGGTAATTGTGTTCGATATGATTTACATAAATAATGTACGATGTGAATCTAATCTAAGACTATTATTGAACAAGGTACGTGTGTAGGTAGGCAATTCCTTATCGCCACTTACCCTAACTCTTTACATACGGATACATATACAGTTAATGTAATTATAGTTTCCCGAGGGTAGTTAACATTTTAGCGTTGCTTGAGAATTTGATTTATCCCGAATGATTAAGTATCTAACTAAATTACACAATATCAACATGAATAACAGTAAATTAAAACACTTTATCCGACATTTGAAAGTTTAACACCAAGAACTATAATTTACTCATCTACTCTAATAAAAGGTAGGGTACTTAGTTATCGAAAAAAAGGAGGTAGGTAGACATGAACAGAGAGTTTTCTTTGTTTTATGTCAAGTCTGACGGTACAAGATTTAACAAGGAAAACGGTACAACTTTCAAATGTCGAACAAAGACCACGTTTGATAAGGCAAGAACGAGCGAACAAGCGAAATGACACATGTATGCGAATACACAAGAGTTGGCAGCTCGTCCGATGTTACCTGTGTTTTTTACCACGTGCGTAGGAACCAGTCGTTCGCTCCTCGTCGGGGACCACAAGCAGGCCGGGATTGGTGCAATTTGAAATATAAGACACAACGTTTACACCGAATCGCGTCCTAAGCGTGGCCCGCGCTGTGAACGACCGGCCGGCCGCCTAACGGGACCGCGCGCCGCGGATGCTGAGCCGACTAGCGGTCTTCGGCGGCCGGTTGGATAGGCCGGGACTGGTGCAATATCGCACGACAACCGAATATAGCGCCAGTCACCGCCCATCCACCCGGGCCTCTGACAAAGGACGCCGCTCCTGCGCCGCGCCCAACACGAAACATCAGCTTCAACACGCACTTGAACGATCGCGAGACGTGACTGTGCGCGTGCGCACCGCGCGGCGACCGGCGACGGAATGGCGCGGAGCGGGGAAGCATCGCGGGCGCAGCTGGCGCGTACTCCCCCTCCCCCGCCCGCGCCCCCGGCCCTTTATCGTTCTGGGAAGTGGTTCCCGAGCTTCCCGATTGGGTTGCCAGAGAGAAAAATACACCCGCCTCCTTCGTCAAACCTGGAGTTACACTGTGAAAGTTGTGGTCCTTGACACAGCGCGCTTACGTGTACTCGGAGCTTTTCGCATAGTTCAAACGATTGAAAGTTGAAATGGATTTAATTGTCACGGTCATTCGAGTAGAGAAGCGATGTTCATTGATAAATTATAATACACAAATCATTTATAACCCGTTAATCTGTGGAAAATTTATTCGCGCAGCGTAACCTTAGCAGACGAATATAGCAGTGCCTTCTCGATCTTTCATTGGATAATGTATTGAATTGAACATCCTTGATTGTTGACATAAGTTATCACTCGTACGTAATATTTACACTTCATTTTAATTTTAAAATGTTGTTGTTATAAATATTTAAGTTTAACGATTTCTTACATAGGCAGATTTCCATGAAAGCTTTCCATAGCAGTACTATTATATCGCTACCTTAAATCTCAAATGGCGTAACCGCCAATTTGGTCAAAATGACTTTTTAATGCAGTTTTATTCAGTTTTTTTTTCTCTATCGATCTGTATATTTAAAATCCTCAAATTCGCAAAAAAAGGTTATTACGACCCAATGTTTTTTATAGATTTGAACACTTTTCATAAGGTAAACAGGTCGTAAAAGGCTTAGTTTAATTTACTTGGTGGTTACGCCCCTAGAAATTATTGTGACGTGAAAAAAATTTCAAAAATAAAGGGTGTAAGGGACATAATTTTCCGGCGTAACTCGTAAGATACGCTATTTTTCGAAATTGCAATACAAAAGAAAGGCGTTTACACCCAAAATCGCTGAACACATGATTGTCATTATTATTGTTAGTATTGATGCGCGGGGGGATTAAGTTTGCGGAGACATTGGCTATTTATTGCTTTTCCTTGTTTCGGCATTTTAAATCAATGTCCAAACACAAATCAGAATGAAAGACCAATAACGCGCCAAAGTCAACTTAACGGTCTCAAAAAATAATAAATACACGGAGAAACGTAATCTATGCGCACAAGTACGCAAATGGCTGAATACATAGATAAATGTATGGTGAATATACAGCAGCGGGGGTAACGAATGACAAAATTAATCGAATTACGTATAACTATAAGTGAAATTTCCCATGTACAAAAATTCTTCATCCTGTTATAAAACTTACAAGGTGAGTATTACCCATTACATCACTATGAAAACGTGACATATGGCGTAACTTTGTAAAAAGCGTAATACAGAGTGGAAATTTTACGTTTTCTTTCATTATTAAGTTATTTTAAAGCACAAAAGACAATTACTTTCTGGAGATACGACCTTCACCTCTTAAAAATCATGTTTTTTTATGAGGCGTAAACGCCTTTTCGTAATATTTTCATAGGCGTAACCGACTTCTAGTTTGTTAAATATAAGATTTAGGTGCAAAGAGTTCTTACTGAAGCCTTTATCTCAAAATTCTAAGAAATTTGATGTATAAAACATTTTCACTGCATTAAAATTGACAAAGTTATATAAAAAAAAAACTTTTTTGATTTTTTTGCTCTCCTGAAAAGTTGCGTTTTGGTGGTTACGCCATTTGAGATTTAAGGTATCGATATACTACCTACCTACTTGACCATTGTTTGGTTTTTGTGGACCTTGTTGCACAAACAAATCCTTCTTCAAAAATTATTGAGTAATTAATACTTCAAAAATCAAAATCAAAATATTTATTGCCATTAAACTGTGTTACAGGGTGTTATTATATTTATATATAAAGTTTCAACAGTTTACCCGTATCGGGCATGCAATTTTACTTACAACTAAAAACTTATACTTATAGAACAGTTTTGTTAAAGATTTTGAGGACTTGCGAAGGAATGTGCATATTATACATAAATACATAAAATCACGCCTTTTTCCCAGAGATGGGCGGTAGGCAGAGATCACTTCCTGTCATGTGCCACGGTCCTAGCACACCACTTTCGCGCATTTCATAATATTCTAAAAACACTGTAGGTATTTATAAACAAAATCAAATTATTATCTAACAACGTCCAGTACAGTAATATTTCAGGTTTAAAACTCATCATTATTGATATGGTAGGCATACTTTTAGTGTTTACAAACATGAGTCAGGCTATTACGAAAGTACCAATATAAAAACTTTTTTAAAAGTAAAATTGGTCGGCGCCCTAGCAACCCCGCTACGTTCGACATTCAAACCGTCTTCCCGCGCTACCTGCGCGCCACAGATTATGCCAGCTCTGGAACACATCTGAACTGCTTCGCACGAGCCACGTGGTGATAAATGAGATTCTATTCACCATCATTATGTCTATGATAGCGTCATAGCGTGTGATTCGGCAAAAAATGGCGCCATTATTAATGTTATTGGAGAAAAAAAACTACACATAGGAAATTCCGGGGCTTGCAGTCTCACCGTAAAATGTAATGGTTTCTAAAGAAAGATGTTGATTTAATTCTGGTAACACACGTCATTAATTATTTTACTTAGATTACCATAACTACCCACAACAAACAGTATGTTATGAAAGTTTATTTATCATGACAGTAAAGTTTTATCCATGTTTTTGAATAGATTTTTATAAAAATTCTTAACAAAATCATGTAATTTTTAATAATAAATACGTTTCTTCAGATACATTTTAATTAAAGCATGAATTTGGTTTACTCGTATTTTCATAACTCGACATATAAGATAATAAGTAGGTACCTATAGTTTTATATGCCTACCTGCATACATTACCTGCCTGTAAGCCCCACATTGTTTAGAAAATAAAGTAAGGTATAAACCTAAGCTATATCATAAGGGACAATAGCGAAAATATTAGTTCCATTGTGGGTACCTAGGTAAGGTTATCATCATGAATGAACGCAGGTAAGGCAAAGGAATTAACAACAAACCATAGATTAAAAAAAAACTATTTTTGCAAACAACATAGGCGGCGAAATTCGTTCATTTAGAACAAAAGGAAGCTCCGATACCTTAACTCGCTTCTCAGAAGTCGGATTGTGTACTTTATTAGTAAACTTTTAAGGTTCAGAATAGGTTATTATGTTTAAATTTTGCTAAAATTCGGCCTCGGTCCTAAAGCCGATTCCGAGAAACATAAAAGTATTCATTCCATTGAAATTTTTGCACACAAAAATATAAACCATTGTCGGCCCAAAGACTAGTATAGGTTGCGTTCTAAAAGTCAAATATAATAATGGTTGTTAATTTGTTTCGTAAGCTCTGGTTAACGGACGTTCTCAGTGCTGTGCCTCTGGTCTGCCTTCAAGGATGTGGTCATGCTTGTGAAATTATCCTTGATCACCTCAGAGCAGATAAATAAACATCTGGGATTCCCACACCCGGTCATCTGACCCCAAACTAAGCAAACCTTGTACTATGGGCATCACAGACTGATATAATACATCGATATTTATAAATACATAATCACACCGAGACACGAAACAAACACCGATGTTCATCATACAAATATTTGTACCGATTGGGAATCGAACCCACGACTCTTGGAACCGCCAGCCAGGTTCACTAACCACTGTTCCACCGAGTCGAGCCGAGCCGAGATGATGAAGTAACAGCCCAATAGGTATTTATTGCGAACCAAAACGAAGTAGATTGCGCCTTTACGTGAGTCATTCATATTTATTTTAATTGCTAATTATATAGAAATAACATGTGTATCTATAAATACCCTACTTATAGTTTTAAGTACATTTGCAAAACCTGTAAAAGGTCACTAAGTGAATACTTCATTTTAATTTTTTAAGACTTTTAAAACAAATATACTTGCTTAGTACGCAAATAAATTTAAGTTTGAAGTTTATTTTAGGTGCCTCGGTCTATAGCTGGCAAACGTAAGTGATTATTTATGTATATTAGGTACACGTCGAAAGATCTTGGGTTTGAGTCCTGGGTCGAGCCAACATTGTGACCTTTTCTTTAATGAAAGCACTCAGCTCAAAGTTCGGTAGTATGGATAAAAAAATTATCAATAGGCGTCCCAGTTTGGCAAAATGGAATTCGCACACAGGAAATGTAATTTACCTCCTTTAAGGAACACTACCGTAGGCCCTATCGCCTTTATTTACCTACGTCCTAAGAGCATGGTCACGATTACTCAGCGGTTATCCCGCGTTGGATTGACCTATGACACTAAAGGCAGGGATCAGCAAACTTTGATTTCATATTTTAATTTTGATCGAGCGTAACTCTTGTTATGTTTGGTTAACTTTCGCTTTATTTCCTGTTTATAGAACGGATTGATAAAAAAGTAGGTACTCTTAAAAATATGTGTGTACCACATTTTATGTAAAAAAGTCGTTGTGAATTAGTATCTTACCATCAAAGGTTGCCTCTGAACTTTAATAAAAATGTGCGATTGTTTTTAAAATATCTACCTCTAAATATTTAACTAATATTTTTATAACATACAATTTGTAAAAGAACAAAAGATTAATTTAATAATAAGTCATTCTACCGCCGCGCCAGTGTGCAAAGCACCATTTAATTTCATAGTGATTTTAAAATTACAATAGAACACAATTTTGGGCCTAGAACACGTGCAAGCATACAAGAAATTCTGAGGTATGTGAAATCGACCAACCCGCGTTTGGTCAGCGTGGTTGACTAAGGCCCCTAGATCACCCTAGTTCAGGGTAGGCCCGTGTTCCAACAGTGCGTGCAACAGAGAACCTCCGTTTTGAAGTCTGTAAAAAATATAAGTTTGATAAGGTTTTTGGGATATCTAAAGTGCATTGAAAAGGTTCACGACCGCTGACTACAGATGTCAAGTCAGCAAGACAAGCAGTCTAAACATCCTGGACACCTTGACGTCTGCAAAGTTGCTGACAACTGGAATGGCGTAGGAAGACTGAGAAGATAAGACTCCTAATAGGTCGTCTAGAATTTCACTTCATTGACCTACCTACCTATAGGCATGGGTTAGGTTAATCGTCGATGGCCGAGTGGTTAAGGTCGTTGCTTGCCATACGAGAGGTCGGTCGGCTTCCGCAAGATTCATCTTTCCTTACACAAATTCCACTCCCGAACGACACGTGCTGGACAGCGCTGCCATCCACATACAATGCAGGCGCTGGTGGCTCGGACTAAGAGGTTTAGTTCCTCTTTTCTGCCCCGTGCCATTAAGGCATGGAACGCCCTTCCAGCTCATGTTTTCCCTCCCTCCTATGATCCCGGGCTCTTCAGGCGAGGCGTGAAACGGCATTTAAGCAGGCCTTCAGGGTGAGTGCGACAGGCGCAATATGATGTATTGTGCCTGTCGACCTAATATTTGGATCTCACTACCGCTTACCATCAGGTGGAGTGAGGTCATCTTGTTTGCCTACTATAAAAAAAATAAAAAAAATTGCGTCCCCTGGTTTGCTTGTTGGCGGTGTGGTGCGTCGTATCATATCGTATCGTATACATATAACTGCCTCGTTGGTCTATTGGTAAGCGTAAGGACCGAGAGGTCCCCGGTTCGGGTCCGGGGTCGGGCAAAATTTGTGTGAGTTTTTCTGTAATTTTAGCCCGAAGTTAGGAAGTTGGCGATTGAACGCCCGTGCCTCGGAAAGCACGTTAAGCCGGTGGTCCTGCGCCCGATCTCTCATCGGTCATGTCGGTTTGCCGTCTCACCCAATTATGAAAGTAAGGGAATAGAGAGTGCACTTGTGTTTGCGTGCACTGTAATATGTCCTGCGCACTTGTCTAATTTCAATTGAGATCGGCCGCCATGGCTGAAATCGGTCGGACGCCTTATTTTAACAGGTATACGCACTTCCAATGTCCATTAGTAAAGCGACAAAACGTCAAGAATTAATCGATTAATATCCTGACCAAGTTTCGGTGGGTAATCGAATGGGCTCGCCCGGGCACCGAACGCGCTAGCCGGCTGTTACCAGATGCGCGAGCGCAGATGGGCGCGCAGCTGCCGCGCACACGCCAAGATTCGACGCCCGGTGGACGCACCTTTATTTTCTTAGCCCTTTGTGTGGAGATTGATCATTTGTTAATCGTTTATTGATAGCTGGGTTTGACTGAACGTGGACAAACGCGATTGTTTGGTTATCTTACGCTAGAATGGTGATACGATGATTAAGTTAATATTTGGCTTGGAAGATTTTTAAAAGTTTTTTTTAATTATCTATTTGCGTATTGCATTATATAGGAACTTTCAATCGACCAGCTTTATAAAGCGATTTCTGATGACTCAATAAAATAAATTAAATGTGATTGAAACTATCAAAAATAACTTTTAGTATCATTACTACTTAGACTTTATTATCTATCTTACTTCAACATTTCCTTAAGAAAATCCTTTTTTTTTTACTTTACTAAAGATAAGTTAGAAATTCAATTATAAGTTATCAAAACCACGAGAAGCCTTTCTTTACACAGTGCTGGATTTACGTAAAATTCACGCTACTTGACGCCTTAGCCTTATCTACTAGAACCTTACAGTACTTCAATCGACATTACACATGTACATACATATTGTGTCTGGCAGGCAATAACACGTGTATGTATGTGTGACAAAAAAAAAAACAAGACAACCAACAAATCCTGTAGCCAGCCCCAGATTCGAACCTCGCGAATCGGCGGCCGCGCGCAATGTGCGCTCTCACCTGTCGCCATGCCTCCAGGTTTAGTGAACAGATGTTGCCTTATTATCTGTTATTTCACTCAATCCTCAATGAGTAAGGTGTCAAGACGACTTGTGTTATAAGCGAGTCCTTTAAAAAAGAATGGTCATATTTTCTTATTTGGTTTGGCGTTCGAAATCACGTCAATAAAGGAGGAAACAGTGAAAGATGAATGAATAATATGCAAGTTAATTGAAATTGATCTAACTTCACCCACATTGAAGGTTTTTTTTCCTAACTGACTAACGATGATGGCTTGGAGCAGCCTTGTCATCATCACCGGGCTTGCGGGGGTGCGGATGGCTCTCACCCCTAAGCCCACATTGAAGGATATTTAAAACCAACTATTAACATGCCAATAATAGGTAAGTACATGCTTTTATTGGAAATAGACGAACAACTTAGAATCATAATCAAACTAGCACTCAGCATTATTACATAAATGTTTGTCCCGAATAAGGAACGAACACAGAACTTAATCAGAAAATAAAAACAATAGGAAAGTACCTATGCATATTTATTTTTTGTACTTAATGACAGTGGTGGGTCAAAGGGATGTTGTTAATACTCGCATTACGCATAACGGGAAAACGAAAGGTACGTACACGTAACATGTAGATCTAATTGAACTAATTCTGTGTTTGTTTAAAAATGTATGTACATATGTACATACTGAACCGACGATTTATAAGTGCGTGTGTAAATCCCTATATAAATAAAGAAATTTTGACTTTGACTTTCACTTATTAAAAGTATAAATTTAAATAATAAGCAAGTATGTACTCAGATACTAAATCTAATTATTTTCTTCTGTTCAACACCTACTATCTACTTACTTTAATAGGTAGAGAAGGAGCTCGAAACTCCCATTCTTCACTTCTATTTTAAAATCTATGCTGGTTTCTAAATAATACGTGTAGAATAGAAAACTGAAAACTGAAAACGAGCGTCATAATCCGTGATCATGGAAACATTGCCGAAATATCGATAGCTCATAAAAACAAAACAACATGGTAAATATCCCGGACATTTTCAGTTTTCTAATGTGTGTAACCATGACAGTTTAAAATGATATATAGATATATAATGAACGTGTAGAATAGTTTCAAACGTCTCCTATGTGGGTCAGGATTAAATTGATTAGATTGTCCTTTTTACCCTTCGGAGTCTCAGGTCTTCTACATCGAAGTTCGCTGCATGGAGCAGCTGCAACGCCAGCTGCACTCGCAGACACGTGTTAGGCAATTAGGGCTCGGACGATGCTACGACGGACTCAAAGGGAACCTGGACAGCTTAATCGGGAACGGGTTTCAACCAAATATGAGGTATGAAAGAACGATATTATTTGAGATTATAGACTTTCGCGTTCCATTACCAATTGCGTTCGCGACTGTGATTGGTGTAACCCAGTCGAAACGTCGGGCTGTAAGAAGCTATGTATTTGCTTCTCCTAATAACGCTTGTAGACCCATAAAGACTTATATTTAGAACGATATTTTTATTTTTAATGACAGAACTAGTTAATCTATAAGCAAAAAAAACAGACTGAGAGGTCCCGGGTTCAGTCCGGATTCATAGGGTAAGTTTTCCTGTTAGGAAAAATTAACTATTACAATCAAAACAACGAGCGTGAACCTAAAATTAAATCCAAAAAATAAAACAATCACTTTAAATTTTTGGGCTTGATTAAGCCCTCACGTATCAAAGCACGGTAATCCATTGGTCCTGAGCTTGATCTCTTTCAGTTATACTGGGTAGAGATGGAGAAGTCTCATTAAACTATGAAAGTGAAGGAATATAAAGTACAGTTTAATCTGTCCTGTGCATTAGAATTTTTAGAGCTTGTGTAACAGTACCTTTAAACGTTTGCTCTCTACTCACAAATTTTCTTTTTCCTAGGTCTCCTAGGTCTCTCCTCTGATGAAGTCTAAACGATTCTAAGCAGACTGAAAACTCTTGGTTGGTGTCATTGCCTGATTAACCCTTAGGCTAATTATGCTGCAGCCTAGGGCGCGACGATCAAGGGGGCGCTGAAATCGTATCTTCGCATGCACTTATCTAGCACCATTGCATCTACCCTACATATTTCAACTAGACCGAGACAAAATATTAAAATCAGTTGGAGAGCTAAAATTTTATCAATAAATTTTGAAATTTTAACTACACTACTTTTTAAGCCGTCCGTAACACACCAGGTGCCGTAGACAAAGTAACAATATCGAAACGATAACGAAGTTCGAAAAGAATAAAATGTATGGGATTGACATTAGACGCGATAAATCACGTGGTCAATCCCATACATTTTGTCCTTTTCGAACTTCGTTATCGTTTCGATATTGTTACTTTGTCTAAGCCCCCAGAACTCTTGATCAGTGGGGCTACCATGAGTTTAAAACTTACGCGCTCGATATCGCCTACGTAAATATGTCTATGAAAAACTTGTACAGCGCCGCCTGGTGGTTTCGCGAAGAACTACAATCGGCCATATGAAAAAAACAACTCGATAGGTTTTTAACGTACGTAAGTCTACGATAGCCAACTCATGGTAGGCCCTCAGTCGCTGGTCGGTGTGTTGCGTGGTCCTAGTACCTAGCTAGGTGCCGATCTGCTCGGACCGGTCGCAACCAGGCCGACCGTTAGCGGCCCACGTGACGATACATTTGAGCCGATTCGGAGCTAGATGCGAACGGTTGCGTTGCGTAACTGAGCCTGAAGTTATTTATTTATTTACCAAGTCTTATTTAAGATTTTAGACTTTCGCGTTCCATTACACTAAATATTAGTCTTTATGGGTCTACACGCGTTATTAGGAGTAGCAAATTACATAGCTACTTACTGCCCGACGTTTCGACTGGGTTACACCAATCGTGGTCGCGAGCGAACAGTGATGACATGTGAAACGTCGGGCAGTAAGTAGCTATGTAATTTGCTACTCCTAATACCGCGTGTAAGCCCATAAAGACTAATATGTAATTCTTACATTTGTTCTTACAGGCTAACTTTACCGAAGCCCGTGAAAAGAGCTGTAAGGAGCTCGAAACGTCTGGGTCTCCAAATAATATGTTTAGAATAACAGTGCACTAGAGTTTAATCCGTAAATTTAGTTTTGTTTTATTGCATTACCCGACAAGGGTCACTAAGTATTAAAGATCTTGTTTGACAATAACACCTGTAACAACACTTAGTTCGCAATAAAAACTTGACTATTTCAAATGTTTCGCGCAAATAATAGACTGATGATACTATGTTGACCTAATGCGACAGAAGACAGTTAAATATAAGTATTAGACCACATTATTCTTAAAAATACAATAATATTATTAGAATGGAGAGCCATCCGCTACCCCGCATTATATATTTATCATCGTATGTCACAAATAAGTTTTCAGTACTCAACTATACATATGTTATAAATTACTGAACATAATATGAATGGTTCTTTACAATGTGTTAGTTTGAGTAAGCAATGGAAAATATAGCTACTCTTCTTTAAATTAAAATATGTTTAACATTATTTGAAATACTAATAATCCGATAAAAAATAAGTTAGTAATAAAGCTTTTTATGGAAGTTAGTAATAATGTAAGAGGAAAACGGTTAAGTTATAGAGAAAGGACAATAATAAACATGCCATTACAGTGACGTCAGAAATTTAACAACAAGAACATTATTTCCAATGCTAAGTTATCTCGAAGAAGAAACTCGTAAACTGAGGCTAGCTTACAGAAACCGTATTAACCTATGTCATCAATAAATCAGAGAAAATAGACGATCCTAAGAAAGATCGCTTAAGGAGGAAATTGCTGTTACTTCAGTATACTTAAGAGGTAGAGGTAGTGCAAATTATGAAACTTATAACTAGTAGTTACCTAACTAGTTGGTTAAAAATAACTTTTATATCTTTTTATTGTTATGTCCGCATGGTAATGTGGAAATTATAATAGCCTATAGTGAACCTTGTAAAATTAGCTATGTAATAGTGAAAGTCCCGTCAAAATTGGTCCAGCCGTTTCGGAGATTGCGGGAACAAACAGATAGACTGACAAACATATTTTGTCCGCGTAGAAACGTTTCTACAGCAATTATTTTTAAAATAGCCTATAATATAAAGACAGACGGACAAAAGTTTGCGATCGAAAGGTTAATTAAGTTGTAAGTGCTTTAACTGTATTCCACATAATAATATTATGTATTAGTTATGTTATCTGTAGTATTAGTAAGCAAATAAATGATATGATTTGATCTCAATCGAGGAATATTAATTTTAAGAACATAAAAATTTTTCGCTTTTAAAAAGAACCCTTATTCATACCTTATTCCTAATATCGACGGGTGCAAAGTAAATAAAGCCAACTACAAATTCACGATTTTCTTTTTATTGCATTTTCGTACTAACAAAACAAGATTCCACAACCTGGCATATTTTTTTTTCAGATTTCACTTTATTTCTATTAATTTTCGAACGTATATAAAGCCATCTACGCATATTTTTGCAAATGGTACGAAGTTAAAGCGACCAAGTGACGTTGGTCGTTTCTACGCGGGACCCGGGGCGGGTCCCGCGTCCCGCGCTCATAGGTCGCAGAAAGAGTCATCTGGTTATGGTGAAACTTAAATGATTACACAATCTAAATAAATGACTTAATAAACCTATATGTCAGCAAAGTTTAATACCTACTTAGTATCACGATAATTATAAAAAATTAAAACATACTTCTAATGCTGAAAATAATGAGACTGATTGATTTTTGTGTAGATCTTTGTATGTACCAAAAAATAATAGGAGTTCAAGGTGTTAAAAATATTCGGCAAATTATCATTTTGTATCTGGATTATTATTAGACTGATGAACGTTCCAAAAATTTTAAGTTTAATAGAACCCTCCTTAAGACTATTTACTAACTTATATAGACTTATTAGCTGTGCCCGCGACATTGTTCGCGCGGACTTCAGGATTTGAAATACAAAAGGTTTTTACCCAATATCTTTCTGTTCCTGTGAGAATTTTGTTATATTCCGTTGCAACTAAGCCTAAGATTACTAAGGTACGCATGACAAATTTCAAGATTCTAACTTAACCGTTTAGGCTGTGCGTTGATATGTCAGTCAGTCAGTCAGTTTCTCCTTTCATACAATATTTAAAGATTTACAAGAGTTTAATTGTCTTCAAAAAGGTGTTATGTTTCGGATTCATAATCGACATTTTTAATGTTTAAACCTTCTTCTGTTTCTGATGTATAAAATATAACAAATAAAGATTAACCTAGGAAAAGAGCAAAATAATTTAATGCTGTGATGATAGTAATAAGAATGATTGAATTAGCCAAATAAATTAGTAAACAAGTAACTTTTTAACGTTTTTATAATATCAAGGAGGTTAATTACGAGTACGAAAAAAATGTACTGTTCGTTTATAATAAAAAATGTATATTTATTTGTTTAATTTCTGTTCCCGTCATGATAATTATTAGACTGATTAACGGTAAAGAAATTTATATAGAATATTCTAGTTTCACCTAATGGTTGGGTTATAAAATGTTGATTCTGATGTTTATAATTAACTTAAGAAGAGAGTAAAATACTCTGATATTGTGACTGCAATAATTAAGCCAAAATGTGAAATTCATTTGTAAATAAGTAATTTGTTAGAAGGTTATTTACGACTACGTAATAATTTCATTATATTTTTGTAATAAAAAAAGAAAACCATTTGAAATAATATTAAAAATTATTTCATTTGACCTCCTTTGTTCATTAATGATTGTCATTAAATACGAAGCATAAAAAGTTATCTGCCATAATTTTACTTTCTGCAGTAGATGTTTTAGTAATACATATAAATAAGGTCGTATATCTTAAAATTAAGTGTTTCAATAGAAATTGAGTTCAGAAAAATAAATAACATACAATTCATACATAAAACTTTAAGTCCCGAGTATATGCGACCAAGTGGTAGTTGGCTTAGTTAGCATCTTATAAAAAACAATGTAGAAACGACTAACTACAAAATCTCGTAAATTATCAAAAAATTAGCTTAACTAACATAATGTACAGATAAATAAGAATATAAATTGATACTGATAAATTTTTCAGAAATATTGACCGAGTCATAAAGAAAATAACACACTTTTTCGATCTTTTCGCTCTCCTGTAAAGTTGCTATTTTGCAGATGACTCTTTTTACTTTGCACCCGTCGATATACTAGTTTAATTTTATTTTAAACTAGCGGTACCAGCGACTTTCCATTGTTTCTTTGCTCCTATTGGTTGCAGCTAGGGTTGCCAGGTCCTCAGACGCAAAAGCCGGACAGAACTGTGAGTTTGTCCTGACATTTGGGTAAAAAATCCGGAAATCTTGTTTTTTTTGTCCATTTTTTTGTTTAAAAGTGTATAACTAATTTTTTTTTGTCCTAACATTCGGTCGAAATATCCGGACGCCTCACATTTTTGAAAATTTTTTGGATTTGGGATTTTTTGATTGCATTTTAATTAAACAAAAGCAAAATCATCGCGCGCATTTCGAAATTGAAAAATCCTACCTAAAACCTAACAGGCCGGATGCCGCTTATTTTGTCCGGACAAGCAATCAAAAATCATACGTATGTCCTGCTTTATCCTATCACCTGGCAACCCTAGTTGCAGCGTGATGTTACACAGCCTAAAGCTTTCCTCGAGAAATGGTCTATCCAACACAGGATTTTTTCAATTCGAACCAGTAATTCCTGAGATTAGCGCGTTCAAACCAACAAACTCTTCAGCTTTATAATCATAGTTAACACTACTAATAACCTCAGCTACAGGCGACGTAGGAAAGTATGTAAGTAACAAGAACAGTGAGGCTACCATAAGTTTAAAACTTACGCACTCGATATCGCCTACATAAATATGTCTATGAAAAACTAGTACAGCGCCGCTGGTGGTTACGCAAAGAACTAAAATCGGCCCTATGAAAAAAACATAATGTACATACGTTTTCGATAGCCAACTCATGGTAGGCCCTCAGTACTCTAGTACTTTAGCGCCGCACTTATTGGCTACGTCATCAATAAATCAGAGTGAACGAGCTGACTCCCATAGGCAGAGAGCACTCGAATAATCCCGTTGTTTATATTTCCCATGGCAATGGCTCTGATTTACGGGTCGCCATAAGCGTTTCGTTTCGCCGGGCGCTGGGTCAGATATCAAAGAATGTGGCGGTGACGTCCGCCCGTCACAGACCACTTGAGACCCGTAAGACCAGCCTTGAATTTAATTTCATTATCATCATCATCAGCTCATATACGTCCTCACTGCTGGGACACGGGTATGGCGATAAGGCCTTAGTCAACCACGCTGGCCAAGTGCGGGTTGGTTGACTACACAACCTAAGAATTTCTTCGTAGGTGTGCAGGTTTCCTCACGATGTTTTCCTTCACAGTTAAAGCGTCGAATAATCGTACATATGAATTTCAAACACAGTGGTACGTGGCGGGTTTTGAACTGGCGATCTCTCGCATGGCAAGCAACGACCGTAACCACTCGGCCAAGGGCCAAATCAAAAGTACCCGTTATCGACGAGCATGCATGAAGAGATTGATGGATGTTAAAGAAGCGTAAGTGGTGTGACAGGATCGTAGAACATGGCAAGAAGTGATCTCTGATTTTATGTATGTATATATAGGTATTATTATTACTGTCACTAGTGACCCTCCTCGCTTTGGTAATATTATACATAAACCTTTATGGTGAACCCTTTATCTATTAAAAACATTTCAAAATCTGTTGAGAACTTGCAAAGATTGTAGCATACTACTGTAATGATATGACAATATCGGGATGTCTGCTTTGGCGGAATGCGCGGTGTCAATACCAAGATGACCCGAGTTCAGGTCTTGGGTAGGGGTAAAGAGTGAGTTAGTGAGTAAAATAAGACAAGAAGTGTCTATCTTCTTCGTCGTGAACCCTCGGAAAAAACGAGAAGCCGGTGGTCCTGCGCTCGTATTTCATTGGACATTGTCATCTGAAAAAACCATGAAAGTACATATACCTCAACATGTACCTACATAATAATGGGTCACAGCCGATATAATAATAGGCTATAATTATTATTTGTGTCTTAGCCTTGCTATGAACTCTGTACGCGTTCGTCTCTATCTACATCGGTTTTTTAGTAATCACTCTGTACTTACACTACTGCTTAAGGCTGCATTGTGGCACTAAGAACTCCAATTAAGCTAACACCTTTAACATAACTGTAAGGAGTATACACAACGAGTGTAATGTCTAAGCTAAGTAGCTTCGCACGTACATACTAGGTACGTACGGACTAATATACGTAAGGTCGATTTCTGTTGGATAATGTTCATAAGTTGTTGAAAGCTTTTGCTGACAGCCTTTTAACAAAGCTCTTTCTGATTGACCCTGCCTTAGGGCACTTACGTACCAACTTGTCATCACTTTTGAGGACATTTCATGGTCCAGTACTTATGTTTCCAAGTTTTAATTTATTTATTAAGGTATTTTTGTTAAGATTTCACTTTTTTTTTTGCTTTTTTCTTACGCAGGAAAAACCAGAGTACACATTTTAAAAGTTAGTTTTGCTAAATAGAGACTTAAACATTTTAAGTGTGTACCAAAACTACCATAACATAAAAAACTAAATAAATAAATGGTATTTATAATCGATGCTATTAGGCAATCAAAACAGATTGCCGCTAATTATACATCGGTGCTTGAAACTCCTATAGTCGGGAAGCTTATAATAAAGTAACGGTGAGCTGAAAGTAGCGAACGCCGCGGGCAAAATCATGTATCTGTATGGAATACACTTTTTAAATCCGTGTTAACGGTATCTACAAATGTTGTTTTTATTAATTTCGCAGTAATTAGCGAAAAAATGTCGACACGAAAAAGTAGAAGATTGTAAAAAACGTAGAGCTTTCGTGATTGGTCAATAATATAGTTTTGCGAATGTTGATCGATTTCTAAGTATGTAGGTAGTTATTTAGTTAGGATATCATCATTGATCGGCGAAAAGTATCTAGTAATTCGTTTGATCGATGACTTCTGACGCATTTGTTTGGTCTTCTTCTTCTTAAAATAAATAAATAAGGCGTCCGACCGATTTCAGCCATGGTGGCCGATCTCAATTGAGATCAGCCAAGTGCGCAGGACATATTATAGTGCACAAAAATACGCGCAAACACAAGTGCACTCTCTATTCCCTTACTCTCATAATTCGGTGAGACGGTAATCCGACATGACCGATGAGAGATCGGGCGCAGGACCACCGGCTTAACGTGCTTTCCGAGGCACGGGCGTTCAACCGCCAACTTCCTAACTCCGGGCTGAGTAATTTCATTACAGAAAAACTCACACAAATTTTGCCCGACCCCGGACTCGAACCGGGGACCTCTCGGTCCTAACGCAGCACTTGCTACCAATAGACCAACGAGGCTGCCAGTGTCGGAACTAGCCTTCTATGCGCCCGGTGCCATAATTCTTCTTATAGTATGGTTGATGAACAACCTGGTGTCAGAGTTTAAACCGCCCGTAGGCCTCTGACATGGCTTCACACACCGTTGAAAAATCTCTCAGGTGTGCTGATTTCCTCACGATGTTTTCCTTTACCTTTGAAGCGTCGAATGATCGTACATATGAATTTCAAATTTTAAAAACACATTGGTACCTGGCGGGGTTTGAACTGGCGACCTCTCGCATGGCAACCACGTGGTACGCATTTGGTAAACTATATGTTGTTTGTTAGCAAGCTGACGCTTGCTATTTGAATATAATTAAGAACCTGAAAATCTATATCTAAGTAGAGGAATTATATTTAATTTAATTTTAGTAAAAAGGTATTTATTCAAAGTCAAAGGTATTTTTAGCATATTTTTTATGAAATTATTCCTCCAAAGAAGCTCGCTGCTCTCTCAACAAGTAAAAGTTTGGCGACACGTTATTTTGAGCTTTGTTCGTAATTTATGGAGAATGCCTATTGAATTTCAACTACAATAATAACTGTTAAGGCGGGTCAAATCTAAATTATCGCTGGTAGGGCCGACCCTTCTGTCAAAATCTATTTGATAAGTATTCTAACACTTTTTACAGCTTGGTACATTCGTTTAGTTCAGTGATTCCTAAAGTGGTCTATGCGACTTATGGTAAACTGCAGGTGGTCTATTTTACAAATAAAATTGAGGGTCCACGAAATTTATGTTTTGCTAATATGTTAGTATGTAATATGTTTTGCATCGGTGTTTGTCGGAGCAAACACAGATGTCTAGGTGTGATTATGTATTTAAGTATATATTTAAAAATATAATTTGTATGTATATCAGTCTCTGACGCCCATAGTACAAGCTCTGCTTAGCTTGGGGCCAGATGACCGTGTGTGGAAATGTCCCAGATATTTATTTACTTATTTTTGCATTTACATACTGGTATATTAGTAAAAATTACTGGAGATAGGAGGCAATCCTATCGCTTCCGTAAAGCACCTTTCACTGTGTGGCAGTTTTTTTCTACTTTCCAACATTTTTCTTATTCTTCGTCTCCGAGATTAGGTGGGCGCTTAAAGCTATATTATAATTACGTCAAGTAGTCTCAACTTTCTGGATTGCGTAGAGTTCTATTTTAATTGGTTCTTTTCTAACATTATAAACGCGTAACGCTGTCTGGCTGTCTATCTATATCGCTGTCAAGCAAAAGCTACTGAAACTTAAACGAAATTTGTTACATATAATCTAGCTAGATAAGGCGTGATTTTATGTATGTATGTAATCTAGCTAGACTTTATATTATTTGCACCTAATTATAGAGCCTACTTTTTGCCCAATTTTGATATAAGAAAGTACCCAATGTTTTGTCCGAGACTTCATGCGGACAAGGTCGAGGGCAGAAAGTTATAAAAACATAAAGGTTACAAAGCTTTAACGTCTAAGCAGAATTATGATTGCTAAAACCGCCCTAATTGTAACAACCTCTTAACTATCCCAGTTCAAACAAGTAAAATGCTAAATAAAATTGCATATCGGAAAGGCCCGGGTTCGACACAAAAGCTTTACAACGCTCACGTTCTCAGAACACTCAGGTACCTTCGGCTTTGTAGTTTTTGCCCACAGCTGGGCCCACGGGCTTATGATTTAAGACCGATATTGAACATAGTAGATACTTTTCTTTCAAACGCGACCGGCTTAAGAGAAAGTTGGGATTTCTTTGTGTCTGTTTTATTACTGAACACGTGTTATTTTTTATTTTGAATTCATGATCGATCTTTCTGGAACATGAGACGTTCCAGAAAGATCCATCATTTTAGTTTCATTGTTCTAGGACATGTAGTTAATATTATAGTTATCAGAGTTTAGAACGTCTTTATTTCAATGGATATTTAGAATTAAATAAGGTAATTTCAGAGTGGTACCCAAGAGATGGGAAAAGGAGCCGTGGAAGACAGTGTATAAGATGGGAGGATGACATTAAATTGACTGCTGGGCCAAAGTGGAGACGAGTAGCTCAGGATAGACCACAGTGGAAACTGTTAGAGGAGGCCTATGCCAAGAGGCACACTGAGATTAGAGATTTTATATAAATGTACACGCTAATACTGTTAATGTAATCTCAAATCCCAGAATAAAGGGCTTTATTATTATTATTTGTTGTCTCCGTTGGGATGATCACGGGAAGGGTTACCTTCCCGGCCCTTTTGGAAGGCTTGCGTGGGGGCACAGGCCCAACACGTAGAGGCCCCTTGAGACGTTTAATATAAGTTTGGGATGGATATGCTACCCGGATATCACTCCTAAATGCACAAAATGATGCACTCAGCAGTCATACCCGGTGAGCATATAATACTATTGCGTAAAAATGGATTCTAAAAATTTGGGTCTATGGTGATATGTATGTGGACTGTATATCTGGGCTATGGGATGAGATATCGTCACCTGCCATTCCAATATCTCACAAATTGTTTTAAGTTGGCAGGCAGTGACTCGCCAACCACTAGGTGGGCCCCCAAAATCAGCCACCATTGTAGGCGGCAAGGGCGGCAACACTGGCGTGGTCAGCTAAGGGTGTCGAGAGGTGTGCACCGGTTTCTGGATCGCGGTGTTCCGGTCAGCCGTTCCCCGTTATTACGCAGATTGAGCACTTCCACCCTTTCAAGCATATAGCTCTTGCGCTCCACTCTGGCCGGCCAATGAAGGCAAGCCAGAGGTGGGGGAGAAGATGGTATGTTCCCCGGGAGGTCTCGGGTCCGTGGTGTCGCCGCGCACCAGCAGCCCGCCACTGGCTGCCCTGCGGAGACTGACTGCACTGGCAGGAGTTGTTACCTCTCTTGGTGCGAGACGCACCAACTCTCACCAGCGGGCGATGGGGTCGTCACATCCCTACGCCTTTATTATTATTATTATTATTTAAGGTAATTACATAATTATCCTAATTAAGGAACCCTCAGAAGTACCCAATAAAAGTGAACCCATGTACATACACCATCTACATGTACCTAATAAAAGTTAAACTTGTTGCTGTAATAATAATTTGCTTATCTCTGTATAAAAAGTGATGGTAAGGTTTCATGTACCTATGTAAGAAACTCTAGGTACAACCATAACAAATAAAAAGTAGAATCATAGCTATGAAGCACACTAATCAAGCAATCTTCCGATACATATTACTTTCGAACTAAGCCAAGTGTATAATTTCTTAGAACGCATCGGAGATCGCTGAATGAACTTAAAATTACGTGATCAATGAAGAGATGCGTGGGCGCACGGCTATTACAACAAAAGCATTTTGACCTTAACTGCTATCGTAATAAGAGTCACCACATCCGTGTGTTTTACTGTATGTGTTTTATAGAAAAGATCCGTTACAGTGATTAGTGAAGATAAAATAACTTCGCGAGACCAATTGTGAGAGACACTGATTGTTTTACATTGCGCGGGAGTAATGGACAGAATCAAGCTTTGTGAGGTCGAGATTCGCAATGGCCATTCGGAGAAATAGTACTCGAGAAAACTTTAATTTTATGAGCGATTTCAGTTGAATATTGTATGGCAAATGGCGGTGTAAGTACGGATTAATGTGATAGTAGGCCGTAAAATGGAAAGGTTCAATATTGAACTTCGGTTGGTCGCTATGACGACTTCAGGCTTTGAAGTTTATCTAAAGAAACAATATTATTTTATGAGATTGCTTCGATTCGAAGTAACGGAAGAATATGCGTAAAAAACTAATTGCAAATACGTGTAAAGTAAGTCTCGTGTGAGAAATAAGTAGCTTCTATTGTCTCTAATAATTTTGCTGTAAGCTTTAATTGTTCGTTGAGCTTTACCTTGTAACTTTTAGCCTTTAGGCATAGGTTTAATTATATTTAGTAGTTTACTAATTTAGACACTTGAAAAGAAGATAATATCAGCAAAATAACTTAATAGGTGGTATGTCACTTGTGGACTCTAGCGCCTATTTGCTTAGGTCAGTACAATTTAACTTTAGTAGATTTAATTGGAACAGTTAACAAGTTTTTATATTTAATATAAACTTTCTACGCCGCGTTTATTGGTAATGAATAATTTTACTTTAAAACTTACGAAGTAAATTTTTAGCGTTTTCTATAGATATTAATCGTTTTCATATAAATCCCTATATCAAACTGAAATAAGTAGGAGTGCCTTAGTAATTCGGCTAGTCAGGTATTCCCCACAAATGTACATACCAAGGCTTCTAACAAAGCTCCAATGGAGTTATGGAGACATTGTAAAGTAAGTACTGTGGTGAGAGTTTTTAGAATCCGTCCGTTATCGCGAGGGTCGTGTTTCGCTGATGAAGGATATCCGCAGCCTCAGCCGCTGTGTCAGGTAACTTGTTGGCTATTGTGTTCCATTTAGTAGGACGCACCTTTGGTACTACTTACTTACAGTTAGCGAAATGCTGGCTGTATCTATAATTTTTCTATTATTAATAAATTTAAAAAATGTTTGATTTGAAAAAAAAAATGGTTTGCAATTTAAAAAAGCAATTGAACAGTTAATTTTTTTTTGACAGGTAACTTGTTGGCCATTGTGTTTCATTAAGTAGGACGTAACTTTGTTTGGTACTACATACTTGCTTACAATACCTAAGCGTAATGTTGGCTGTATCTATTAGATTTCTTTTATTTACAGAAAAAAAAGATTAATTTATTAGAATTATTTTTAAAAAAAATTGGTTGTCATTAAAATAAAAAAAGAAGTTTAATTTTTTTTATCTTTTTGTCCAAGTTGGTTAGTATGAAACCGCGTATCTAGTATTTACAATACCTACTAGTTACCATGTGACTGCAAATAAATACTTACAATAACGAATTAATATTGAATTTTTTCGTTGCATCCGACTGTTAAATCTCAAATCCGGTTTGGCCATCTGCTTCTGATGAAATCCGGACATTTCAATGGGAGTCAGACGAGACCGTCCCGTGAAATGTAAAACAGTTTTATTTTTCTAGGTACGTAGGTAGGTAATTGACGATAAAACCCTTTCAGCTATTGAGATCAACAGTTATTCGAACTGGTTCTATTCAATTCACCCCTAACGTAATAAGTACTTTTTAAACAGGAAAAAATCAGCTACAGTAAGTGAGTAAGTACTCAGTAGATACGGTCAGCAGCGGAAAAATGTGTTATACATGTATTTTATTATGATAAGAATAATATTTACAAATCTTTACATATATTACAAATAACTAAGTAAAATTAAACTATCTAAATAAATTACATTGCTATCAATAAAAACTATGCCCCAGATCGTTATACATATGTTCAAAAATATTTATTCATAGACACAAATGATAAAATTTGTCTATAATTTTTTTTTTCTGAAAAACGCAATGATAACCATATCATACACCAGCATGATGACTACAATAGATATTTTGTTAATTAAGCCATTTAGTTATGTAGAGATTTAGAGAAATATTTCATGTTTTGAGCTAACTCCAACCAACCAACTTGATATTGGTGTGATCCTTCTATCTGCTTAATATGTATTACAATATCTCACTTAAAAGTGAGAAAAACACGGTGAAACTATAAGCAGTAAATTATATCATAGCTCATTATAAATATTTAAATACTGGACATAAAAACATAGAAGTCGTATAACTAGATTTTATCTTAACATTAAAGAACCGGAATGAGATTTTTATACTAACTTTTAGGCCTTGATTTCATAGTGAAATTTATATTGATTTCGATTTTAGAAGTATCTACATTATGACTGTTTTTTTACTGCTTTGCTGCGGATTTCCGGTAACGTCTCTATAATACACACTGGAAAGCCGAAATTACATTTAAATTCCCATAATTCTTAAGAGGGTACCAAATGTGTCTATAAATAGTATTTTTTGCATATCAAAACATCTTTAAATAGGTTGGGTGAATGCAGCATCGGAAAAAGAATAAAACAGGTCAGCATCTTATGTTATTTTTTATTTCCCATGGGATACAAGGTCAATGTTAGACTCCAGATCCGCCAAGGGCGCTGCGCATTACCTGTTCTTATTATCGGGAACCGACAATGTGAATAAATTAACTTTATTATATAAATAATAATCATGTTTTGCATCGGACGGTGAACGGTAAATTTCATGTTAATTCACCGCATTGTGTGTACCACGGGGAAGAATAAAATCTAGACTTCGAGGGCTGTATTGTGCCTACCGGATGAGGGTTAGCACAATACGCAAATAGGAAAATCGTTAAACCGTCAGATCAAAATTCGCGCATTCGCGCACAATGGTCCGAGGGGACCGGGCTTCCGGGCCATTCAGCCAGGACTTGTTTAACGGCCCCTATTGTCCGGGATTCGGCCCCTCGTCGCCCAAGGCCACCGCACCCAAGGTCACCGCAGGTGAAGCCGAAATTACAAGCTAGATCTAAGTAACGGTCCAGTTTAGGCGTTCGGTAACGCTAACTCGGCAGCTGCGTAGGTAACCGAGATGTCGAAAAGATTTCTCGTTTTTAATCGCACACCTGCGTTCTTGAATACTCGTAGCAGTCGGCACACATCCGTCGGACTCAATGCGACAATCGCACAATGCAATGAGGGCCCGGGATAAAGAGTCCGCGGCGGCTATGGATACCTGAGCGCAAAAAATGGAGCCGTCTTAGTTGCCTAGCGCGCTTCAAAGCCCGAACAAAGAAAGGGTTTTGAAATGGTACGGAATAAAATTGGCCCGACTCGATAGCGATTTTTTTGTCCTTTTTAACATGTTTTAGTGGGTACCTGGTATTAAGTAATTCGTGTTAGAGCGCATGCGTGGCGTTGAATAGGATAAGCCGAGCGTTAAGGCATACGCGGTACATAATATGTACTTGCCTACGCTCGCCGTTCCTCTTCAAATTAAGTATTGAATTGATATCCTTGGAGAATCAAATGCCGCATCTGAGAAATAGATATGCAGATGTAATCGCTAACCGAAACAGATAAAATAACTATAATTCAGGGTACATATTCGCGTATTTCACTGTTGTTTTATAATATTATCTCTAAGACGAATGCTTAAACCCGCTTACCTGTCTCAGCATCACAAGGTACACTACCGGGTGAGATTATTTAAAACGGGTATGTTTTTAACACTAAATTTGTGCACAGTAGATTTTAGTTTCAAAAAAAGCTCAGGCAATACATAGTACAGTCGTTTTAATTTTTTAATGAAGTGCCAAGTACGACTCGGTGGATAAATAATTATGTAAACGTAGTATTATAAATTTGTAATAATTCATACTATAAAACATGGGATATACAGTCAACAACAAAAGTAGATGATCAAAATCAGTATAATTCCACAGTAAAGTACGGAATTCGCTTCAGAAATGTGTAGGTGTCCAAATTATTATAAATTATACAATTTTTTCATTATTATTTTTACACCTAACTGTAATTTTTAATAAAAATACATACACTCGAGTCCGTAAAATTAGTTTTATTGTAAATATACGATCTTCTACCTTTGCAATTCACTGTACAGTTCTGTATAAGGTTTGTGTATATTTTTAGTAAAGTAATTATTATAGGTTTTAGTGTAAATAGACTTAAAATACACATCATTCGAGTAAACTCGAGAGTATTACACATAATGCTAAAGCCTAAAGCTAACAAATCTGATATAATCAGTACAGCAGCTGCGCGCTGCGGACAAAAGGGATTTTTTGCGAGCTCCAATTTTGCTCAAATGTAGAACTTTTGCAGGGTGGAATTTCCACGTGTCAACTGTACAAAAGTAATCTATTGTAAGTTAAAATACGTTTGTATCGGATGTTTAGTTTGTTTGGGATCTCTGCTCTGATCTAGTCAATAGGTAGGAGCTCAACTCATGTTGCTTTTAGCTAATCTACTTAGTAAATTTCTATATTTAAAAACTGTCGACCTCGAAGTAAATAATTTGTTAAAATGTTATAATAATTATTGCTTACTAAGCAAGCTTACTTATCTAGACAAACACTTAATTATACAGCCGGTGGTAAATAAAACGAGTGGCAGTTTATTTTAACTAGGTGGTTTGAAAATGTTTCGCCGCTAATACCAATTGGGGTGTTACCATGTCAAAAGAAGACTTTTGTTTATTCACATCGACTTTGTAAGTAATCGTCGGGTTTCTAAATAATTCCGTCAAATCAATTTTTAATTATGGCAAAAACTAAATTTAAATGGCAATATTATGAATTTGGCGTCAGTTAAATTATGTTTTTAATTTCTTAGCCAAACGGATAGCGACATCTAGTAATTGCAATGACATTTATCTTCTATAGCTATGCGTACGCGCAGGAACGTGGGCCCTTGTGAGCTAATATTTTTATAAGTTGCTCAAGAGATGGCGCTTATAAGTAAATAAATAAAAGTGGATCCTTACATAGCTTATTTTATTTGATAGTGTATCATGTAACCAGTAATTTTCTAGTGTAAAAAAGTACAGATTTTAAATTTACATCAAATTCCCTACTATACCTATTTCGATGTTTAAACTGAAATATGAGTATTTTGGAAGGATTGTGTGTAGTAGGAATCAAACAACATCTGCGTGTTACCACCATTTATTGGAATTTTCCTAAAAAAATTGAATAAAAAATATTGTATTTCATCAACATGTTATTTTAGAAATGAATAATATACAGTTGTAGAAAACATTGCCCGCTCGTGTCGCTCAAGTGAACGCAGTTAACAATATTTATTATTATTAATTATTATTATTACATTTATTGTATCTTTCGATAGTAATTTCCAAAAATGTATACCATCTTTTTAAACAGATACGATGATGACATAAGAGTAACCACAACTATAATGAAGACATTCGAAAATAACATATATGATGTTTCCACGGGTATAATACGGGAGATCAAAACCCTACAAGGGAAAGTCTTGGCTTGGCGAGGCGCGCCGGGCCGTGCGTCTAAGACACAAAAAAGATATGTGTACGTTTTTGGAAATTCCCCTAGAAGGATGTGTAGTTCGGTATGTTTGTTGCAGTGGAGCGAGCTTGCGCTCTGTCGTCAGTCTCACTCGCTGTTCTTATTCTAATCCTCCTCCTCGCCGCTCTCAGATTCTGGAATAAAAAACAAATTATGAGTATGTCATACAGGTCACCTAGACATCTGATCTCTAAATCATTAAACCTTAGTTTTGATTCTCTTCTGTTTTTCTTTCATATTCTAATACTCTGTGCATATAATATAGTTTACGGGTTTGGATTTAGATGGTGCATTTTGTAGTGCCCCAAGGCATTCAGTAGTAGTTTCAGTATTTCTAGCGACTTTTGCTTCACTTGAAGTTAGTGTAGTAATGATCAGACTGCCATGTCGACAGCTGACGCGCCGCAAACGTACGAAGCGCAGCGGAGGCCGAAAGACTCGACCGCCGCCGGCCGCGCGCGCGACGGCGCGCCTTCACGACTCGTCATCAAGTTTCATCATCTCAAAACTACTTGTAACTATTATAAAATTTTAATATTGGTAATATTCACATTCATGCCCGTCAAATGTAGAGCTATCGCGGCCATGGTCAAACCAATGAGTGTTTTCGCGTGTGAGAAACCCACTAGATGGCAAGATGTAGATATGTCTAACTGCATTATGATTGATGAATAATGATGACACATCAGAAATATACAATCAAGCTGCAGTTGGACCTCACGCCTACGTATTGCAATCTACCGAATTCCTCACACGAGAAAACCCTCATTGAGCTACCGGCGCTTATGTCATCAATGCAATGCGGTTGGCGCCACCACCGATAGTGACTGAATGAATACTATCGGTCCGTGATGTACTATTATTAAATGTTTTACCTTCTTCGGCGCTCTGCAGCCACTCGACGAACTTCTTCATCTGGTCGAGGAACATCATCTTGCCCTTGCTGGAGTTGGGGTCGCGGTACCACTTGAGGATGACCTCCTCGGACAGCACGTTGGTCTTGTACAGCATCAGCACCAGCTTGCTGAACGCGCGCATGAACGACATGTTCTCGTAGCAGTACTCTTGCACCTGGAGATAACAAGAAAATATGTTGAGATGATGATACACACAATATTTTTTCCGAAAGGCAGCCATTTTGAATACCTAACACTGAAAGCAGTAATGGTTGTGACTTTACGCTTAACTCAAGAATGTAACATTGCTGTTGCCATATCATCAAGAAATTTTATAGCGAAAAACTAGCTCAATTGGGATACACAATTATTTAGAGACTGATGTTTCGAACATTGTAATAGCTTTGGGGGGTCTTGTTGAAATCGAGGCGAAAGCGAGCATTATAATTTGTCAATGTTAAATAAACAAGCTTTATAACCAGTCAAGAATAATGCCATCAATTGCCACTCAAACTCGGACACCTGTGATCTACCACTAATATAAGAAACTTTATGTGTAGTTCCGAGTAATCTAGTGTTAGTAAACATTTGTAGAAAGGCTTGTGGTCATTCACCGAGTGGCAGCGAGCAACAGTCACAAGCGGATCGTTTCTATAGCACGTTTCGACACCGTGCCGCGCTGTAGACGCGACCCGGCTCTAATAAAGTGCTCTGCTTTTTTTTAGTAATCACAAGTTTCCAAAGCTAAAAATTGAGCATTCTCACCATGGTTATGTCATATGTTCAGACGGCGCGTTTTGACTTGCGCGATTGTGATATACTAGTAAGTCGACCGACTGTATGTGGATAGAATATATGAACCTCTAGTACCTCACAATCACGCGATTCCAATACGCGCGAGTACAATCTACATTGCCTTTATCCTATATAAATGTCTTCTATACATTTATTCTATTCCATCTAACACTCAACATACCTTGGTGAGCAGCGCAATTTCAGCTTTAGCGTTCTGCGCGAACGCAGCCAGCAGCGGGGTGTAGTGCCTCAGATGCTTCGCCGCCTGCTCGGCCAGCAACTCCTCCTTCTTGTTCCACTCGCCGCGAGACATCACGCATTGCCAGATCTAGAACATAAACACAACATTTTCAACTATGTTTCTACTAGAGTTGTAGTTAAGGTTAGTTGTAGTTATGATCAGACTGCCATGTCGACAGCTGACGCGCCGCGAGCGAACAAAGCGCAGCGGAGGACGAAAGACTCGGCCGCCGCCGGCCGCGTTCGCAACGACGCGCCTTCACGACTCGTCATCAAGTTTCATCATGTCAATTTAATTTGGTAAGGTAAAAACTTCGTAAACATATATTTTGTTCATGATATCATTCACTAGAAATTTAGCTTAGCTGTAAAAATAAGCGCATTATTCCCTTCCTCCTAGAACCCCGGTGTCTTCCGGTTGAGTGTGACATGCTCAATAGGGTGCAGTCTTGTGCCCGATAACCTGATTTTGTGTAACCACATTGTTATACTTATGCTATATACTTCGAGAAACCTCTTTAGCATAGATTTGTTAAGTATTCCCTTTGATATAAGTGGCGAGCATTTGGGGAGGCCTATGTCCAGCAGTCGACCGAAGTGGGTTCATGATGATGATTCCATTTGATAATACTATCACCATAGATGTAAACTTCGAAATGGCGACTGTGACGATATTCCACACACAAATAGTTAAAACTATTTGGTATTTTATTTCCTAAATATTATCGGCCGCGAGCGACCATGATTGGTGTAACCCAGTCGAAACGTCGGGCAATAAGTAGCTATGTAATTGGTACTCCTAATATCGCGTGTAGACCCACAAAGACTAATATTTAGTGTAATGGAACGCGAAAGTCTAAAATTTTATTTCCTACTACCAAAGTGTCGTATAGAACAGTGCATTTGTACTCACGATGGCGACGACCTCGTGCTCGGGGATGGAGTGCTTGGAGGCCATGTCCCTCAGCTCCTGGATGAGGTCTCGCACCGGCTTCTCGTCCGCCAGCTCGTCCAGCAGCGCCTGCGTCAGCTCGCGCCGCGCCTCCTGAGGAAGGGAATCCAGGGTCAGGTATGTCTCGACATAAGGCTACTACTGGTTTGGAAACTGTCTTCTACTAAAGGGATCATGGAGCAAGTGCAAAGAGGATTTGTTGCGATGAATTCGTTTTAGGACTCGATGTCTGTCTTATGGATAAAAATCCCAGTAGCCCCCAGAATAAATTTAAACTTCGAGGCTAGAAGTTAACGACATGTTTTTGTTGGCATCATCATTACAGTGAATTAATGAACATAGTAATATATTTCTAGATGGTTCAGTTATAATAGTTTTCAGATATTCAAGGAGTTGTTTAACACAATTTTTCTGAATAAAAATTATACCTCAACCTTTGCTTACCATCTCTTAAACAGAACAACTAGGAAACTAGGACTGCAACCTGTCACAGCCACAACTACAACCTACTAGACCAAAATTACTGACAAAGACAATTCGATCACATCCATCTGAATATCCTGTATTTACTTATTGTGCACAAGTACTTCTTGTACTTGCTCCATGGATATTAAAGTTAGTTGTAGTGATGATCAGACTGCCATGTCGACAGCTGACGCGCCGCAAACGTACGAAGCGCAGCGGAGGCCGAAAGACTCAGCCGCCGCCGGCCGCGCGCGCGACGACGCGCCTTCACGACTCGTCATCAAGTTTCATCATCTCACACACTACAACCAACGATATAACGAGCTCCGTTTTTAAAAAAATGGGAATCTATTACTACTGCTTCACGGTCTGTCCCTCACACCAGACTGCATTGAACAAACCACGATTGTTAGCTGTTGAAAATTTCACTAAAGATGTATTCCGTTTTTACAGCTTCAAAACAATCTACATGCATATGTCCGCATTCTAGGCTTAGGCCTTTATACATCCAGCAGTCTATTAGTATAATGAATAGTATTGTTGTATATTTAGCTAGTATGATCATCTACTTTGATTAGGGGTGAGAGCCACCTACTTTAGGGGTGAGAACCAACCGCTCCGCCGCAAGTCCGGTGATGATGACGAGGATACTCCAAGTAATCATCTACTTTTTTTGCTGACTATGATGCCAGCTTGAAGTATTCCTGACTAGCCAGACTTGCAGGGCAGCGGATGGCCCTCATCCCGAAGAATTCTTCTGTCCGTACCTGGGAGGCCTGAGCCCGATGCAGACGCAGCAGCTCGGAGAGGTCTCGCGATGCGAAAGCGGCCGCCAGCACCTCCTCGCTGCGACGGTTCAACGGCAGGAACTCCAGCAGCCTGACAACAAATATATAGGTTAGAAACTTCGTGTTAGAAACTAGCATTACCCATTGATAAAGGCTTGATAAGTTATTGAACTTTTAACATTTTACTGGTCAGATGGAATAGATCCCTAATTCCTCACGGTTCAGCTAAAGTAGTGTTTAGTTTTATTTTCATTTATTTATTTGGTACAGCAACCGAGCACAAATCCAGGCTTATACAAAAATTATGAAAACAGTTAAATTTGCGCCCCGATCATAGCTGAACATAGCACTGGCTATATAATGAGTATAAATAAGAGAAATGGATGACTATGGTTTAATTGGACGTATAAAAAAGGAACCACAATATGTATATAATAAAAGTGTGGGGATCAGATGTTTAAAAAACGATGTAAAATGTTTTTATGGTAATAAAATTATTTGTATTTGTATAATTATGTATTCGCATGTAGCGACACTAATGACAGCGCCGCAATGGTACGACGAGCCAGTACAGCGGCTCAGCGCTCTGTCCCCCGCACCGACGGCATGATTCAATATGAAATATGCCACAAACGTGCGAGGGACACCATCGGCCATGTTGGAACGCAGTTTCATCGAACTATGAGATCGGCGGAACAGAGTCGCGTTTGCACACACACTCGTCGACTGAACATCGGCGTTGCCAGATATATTTTTCGCCATGTCAGGATTTTGGAACTTGTGAAAGTGAGTGAAAAAAGCGGGATTCTTTCGTTGAAAGCGGGACATAGGAAAATAAATGTAATCAAAAGTTTTTAAATATTCATCTGATTGAAATTAAGTTTATATGCAGTACAAATTCTACCTATGAAGACATTGGCTAAAAACTAGATAGTTACTCTTTTAAATCACATAATATTTTTTTAAAAATTGCCATGTCATACAGCTTGGGTATGTCACAGTAAAAAAGAGATGAGAAAAAAAAACTTGTACTACATTTACTAAAAATAAATAAATAAATAAAACGGTTTTTATTGCCAAATTTACAGTTTTCCTTAAGTACAATAAAAAGAAAAAACAAATACAAAATACCAAAAAAAATATACAATACAAAACAATATTTTGGCAAAAGGACCAGTCTCAGCATATGCTTGGCTCGAGCGGCCAGCGCTGGTTTTCAGACTAGCCCTTCCGGTAGGTCGGCTTTAGGATAAAAAAAAAGAAAAGGGAAGGAAGGAAGGAAATCAATTTAATTAAAAAGGAGCTTTAGGTGTGTGTGGTTGTGTCTGGTTCATGTGTGTGAGTTTGTGTAAGTGTAATTGTGTGTTTGTAAAAACCCTCACCTGCCCTCGAGCTGCCCCCGCTTGAGCGCGGTGACGAGCGAGGCGACGCCGCGCTCGGCCTTGACGGTGGCGAACACCTCCAGCACGAACTCCAGCGCCAGCGAGTCCTTCAGCAGGTGCTCGTTCACCAGCACCAGCAGCACCGACGGCGGCACGCAGCCGTTGCCTGCGGAGAGGAGGATAGTGGTGAGTTGGTGATAAGAGAACAAGACCGACAAGTGTGACGACTGGGTCAAAATAGGCGAGATGACTAAAAAAATATAATTAGTTCGTTATTTATAATTATTTAAAAATATTGTACTCGTATTTTTTATTTTGTTTCACAAACAAGAAATTATGAAGATATAGCGCTTAGAAGTTTCGTATGACGTCACGTTATGGTACAATGAGGGTTTTCGCGTATAAGAACTTCACTAGATGGCAATACGTAGGCGTGAGGTCCAACTGCAGCATGATTGGTTACTTTTGACGTGACATTGACAGACATGTCAATATTCACCAATCACGAAGCAGTTCGACCTAATATCTACGTCTTGCCATCTAGTGGATATCTTATACGCGAACACCCTCATTTTTACCTAGCCGTGACGTCACAAGCCCCCACTCCAGAAGTTTGATAAGCTATAATTTTGTCATTTTTCAATCAATTGAAAAACCAAATAATAGGTGACCCATATTTTTGTATAAACTAACTTACGGACTAAATCGAAATAATAAGATTTTGACCCAGTCGCCATTGTATTTAGTCAATAAGTTAGTTAATACAAAAACATGGGACACCTATTATTTGGTTTGTCAATTGATTAAAAAATTACAAAAGTATAGCTCATCAAATTTGTGGAGTAGAAGTAGAAAAACTTACTCCAGAGTCCCGACCAAGCCCCTTGTGTCAAATAAAATGGGCAAATGGAAATAAAGGAACGAAACTGCATATTAAGCAATATTACAATCATTTGACAAGACAAAAGAACAAAATTAGTAGATTTCTATTTTATTTACACAAACAGTATATCTTTATTATTTTAGCATAGTATACGAGTATATAAAGTAGATGTAGCGCGGCCAGTGATATCAGTACAGCATGAGCTGAACCGAAGACGGCCGCGCGTCGCTATAGCACTACTTCGACACCGCGAGGCGCAAGAGGGCACCACATGGCTCTAATTGTGTGCTTTGTTATTAACTAGCGGCCGCCCGCGACTTTGTCCGCGTATTGATGGGTTTTAGTAGCAATGATGTATTAAAATAGCCAGCTACCTCCATACCATGTATATAAAAATCTATAAACGTAAAAGTTCTCCCATACTCATTTTCATCCCCCTCCAATGACCGCCATGGAGGATGAATTAAAAAAAAATTGCGCTGGTGTCTCTCCGGAGTGCCAGCTACCTCCATACCAAGTTTTATAAAAATCTATAAACACATAAAAATTCTCCAATACTAATTTTCACCCCCCTAATGAACCCCATGGGAGTTTAATTCAAAAAAGTAGTCTATATGTTATTCCAGAGTGCCAGCTACCATCATACCAAATTTCATGAAAATCGGTTCAGATGTTGTAGCGTGAAAGAGTAACAAAAATCCATACATCCATACTCACAAACTTTCACGTTTATTACATTAGTAAGGATTTAACAGAATCAGTACAGAATATGTACAGCTGGAGTACAAATTATAGTAACATCCTCTTGTGTTATAGAAGATCTAGTTATACTAGCCATAAAGAAATCGGTCCACAAGTAGTCTACAAACTCCACACTATTCACAAGGCCTTGTCGCCTGGTAAAAAGCATAATATTTACAGTGTATTGGCGTGTCAAAATATACTTTGTGCAATTTAAGGTATATTTTAAGTTTGTAAAAAAACCGGAGTTAGGAATTTGAATGTTACATTGAAAAGAAGCTTAAATAGTATGATCCACTGTTAAGTCTAATCTCAAATTCTATGGCTATTATTTGAAACGAATGATTACACCTGTGTAATCATCTAAGTCGAAGTCAAATATTTAATTATAGTTTAAGCATTAATTAAAGTCTTACGTAGATGCGCTTAGTAACAAGTGTAGTAGGTACTTTTATGTAAGCACTTTAATAATAGTACTGCTTTGACGTCAGTAAAAAGTTAAGATGAAAATAAATTAAAATTCTACCCGTAATCGGAAACGAAAAAAACGAGGTGGAGACTCGATTCGCAAACCGCACGGTTGGGAGTAGGCGGGTACTGTTACACGTGCCGTTATTTGGTAAAACTTGACACACATTTGATTACTATCATTTACTTTTTATGAAGCCTGGGGTAGAGTTGTTGATACGTCAGCTTTATGGTTGGCTAGCTTAGATAAATACAGCGCTCATTACAGACATTTATTTACAAAACTAGCAGTAGTGTCATAAAACTATATAAATATGAATTAAATGAAACTTCTTTCATAGCCCACCTATTTTAATCATAGTGTATTGTATTTTTAACCCCCGACGCAAAAAGAGAAGCGTTATAAGTTTGATTCAAAAAAAATTTGGCTTTTCATCTAATTATCGACGTGCGACATTAGCAACGGTACTTAGATGATTCAATTAAATATTCTAGTCAGTTAGAAAACACGATCGTTGTAATTGTTTGTTTATTCCCGCCAATCTCCGAAACGGCTGGACCGATTTTTGACGGGTCGTTCACTAATTTTACAAGAAAATATTTGAGTCTAAACCATGGCACGCGGACGAAGTCGCGGGTTATAATTTAACGTCATTGTCGGTACTCACCGATCCACAGAGCGGTCATGCGGGCCAGCTTGATGCGCTGCAGCGGCTCGAACCCTTTCAAGTACACGAGCACCTGGAACGAAAAGAGGACTTTGATAAATAATACTTCATTTACCTTTTTAGTACAAAAATAGCTGTCTTTAGAATACCCGAATTTTTTGTATTTAAGAAATATTTTGTAGTTATCCCAATTTTTTTGAATAACAAGGTTACCATATAAATTTTCCTCCATTTAAATTTATTCAATTACAATCATAAATACATATAACCAAACAAGAATTTAAACCAGACCTTTGCCTGAGGAGGGATAAAATATCCCTTTTTAATCAATCAATCCATCTGGATGTTTTTTTTTTATAACATATACAATAATCTTTTGGATCTGTGTCTGCCCTACCCTTAGAAAGTTATTTAAGTAAGTAAGCCTAATAGAAAGTAATATATTTTTAATTTCTTCTCTTACCTTTTTCATCTCCTCTTCGAACATCTTCTCTAAGTATTTGTATCGGCGCATAAGCTTCACAAATACCTGAAAAGAAAAGCAATAGGTATAGACAACTGCTTAGCAATAGTGTACACTAAGTGTTTGAACTTAAGTGTCAGAATAGATTGAACGAGTGTGGGTTTTTCAACAATTAGTTCAGGACTCTAGCCATGTTTTTCATCATGTAAATAAAAACAGCTCATCCATAGGCACGATTCACCATAATTATCTTCCAATTACCGTCAAACTTATGTCTGAACGTAACTTCGTGTAAACTACTATCATACGATTTCGCATGATGTTCAAAATTACAGGTATCATTCAGAAATCATCATAATGCGCTATCTCTCTCCATCAAGGAAAACTATCATGGTGAAACTATGCCCCATATGAACAAACTCGTAAGGACATGTCCAAGTTTGGCAAATCCGCACGTATTCGCCGTATTAAGCCTGGTTTTAGTGTGGTACTGACCATCGGTACGGATTGCTCCATAGAGACCCATATTTAACTTCAAGGAACGTTAAAAGTTGTACTTTCTGTGGCACTGACTAACGCTGCCCTTTTTTTCCTAACTGACTTACAACGATAGTCTGAAGTAGCATTGTCATCATCACCGGACTTATACGGGAGCGGATGGCTCTCACCCCTAAATCCGCGCGAATGTGATTCGCTCCATACAAAATATTGGTCGGTCCCGCGGTCTGTGTCATACTAAAACCAGGCTTAGACTAAGATTCCTTCTGAACTGAACTACAAATACTGCTCTTACCTGTTCGAAGTTGCGCATGGTCTCCATGTCTTCGTTGGCGGCGAATATGCATGTGTTGGTCTTCGGCGACTCACCGTCCATCGACACCGACCCGCCGGGCACTGGGACAGACAGACAAGTTAGTATACTGATATACAGACAGGTCACTTATGAGTGAGATAGGTAAGATCAGATATAAACGAACGAGTGTGTTTCTCAACATGAGTTTCAGGACTCTAGCCAGATTTTTCATCATTTGAAAATAGAGTTAATAAAGGATTTATTCTGTAGTAATGAAGTCGCCAGTTACAATCATTATTATCAACATGAGCAATCATTGACTGCAATTATTCTTAAAGGTGGCAAATATGACAACCATGGAAGTATAGATTTGTTAGAAGTTGTATTAAATCATGAATTTCCGTAATACAGTCAATGTAGTAAAAATATCTCTGGTTATCTAATCTTTATGTTGATATAAGATTGCTATGGAGACAGGGCAAGGTCAGTTAGTTCTAACGCTTCAATTATGTACACCTATCATTAGGTTTTCTCTGTTTAGAAATGCTCGATAACACTGCATTGAAAAGCACATTTTGATGTTGTTTCTGCTGGGGTAAATATGCCCATGGTCAGACCACTTAATAGTCACTTAGGGTAAATACGCAGGTGGTAGGACCACATAATTAGTAGGTAGAATAAGGGTAGACACCAGTGCTCGGACCATCTAAATAATAGGTAGAATAAGGGTAAAGGCACCAGTGCTCGGACCACCTAAATAATAGGTAGAATAAGGGTAAAGGCACCAGTGGTCGGACCATCTAAATAGTAGGTAGAATAAGGGTAAAGACACCAGTGGTCGGACCACCTTAATAGTAGGTAGAATAAGGGTAAAGTCTCTAGTGGTCGGACCACCTACCTAAATAGCAGGTGGAATAAGGGTAGACACCAGTGGTCGGACCATCTAAATAATAGGTAGAATAAGGGTAATGACACCAGTGGTCGGACCACCTAAATAGTAGGTCGACTTCGGGTGGTGGGACCAACTAATTAGTAGGTACATCTATACTAATATTATAAAGCTGAAGAGTTAGTTTGTTTGAAGGCGCGATACGCGTGGTACCCATGAGGATTTTAGCAGGGAAAAAAAAAAGAAAAAAAAAAAAAAAAAGAAAGGCTATCGCCCATCGCACTCACGCAAGAGCCCCCCGGCGATGAGCACGTCGAATATGACCTCCCCATAGCGGCGGTAGTCGAGCTTGGATCCGGCCGCGTCTAGGAACTTGTACGCCGCGTCGAGGTCGCCGCCCGCGCGCTCCAGCCCGCCCACCAGCGCGTCGCGGAACCCGTTAGGGTCATACTTCTCTTTCTCATCTGTGGACAAGGGTGGGATCAATTAGTCAATGTCATAAAACATCACATACATTGTTCCGATTTCGAATAAAGCTGTTTGGGGGTGAATCATCCGATCGCGCGCAAGTCCGGTGATGATGACGAGGCTAACTAGAGTTAGGAGGAAAAAAAAAAGAAGTAAGCTGTTGCTAAGCACTTGTGAGATGGATATCAGAAACAGTTGTATACACATATATAAATAAATTTAATAACACACCCAGACACGGAACAAACACCAAAGTTCATCACACAAATGATAATCGAACCCACGACTCTTGGAACCGGAGCCAAGGTCACTAAATACTGTTGCACTGAGCCCGTCAAATGTCATCAGATGAATTTGGCTGATAAGCTGTCTAAAGATTTGTCTTCAACTAACGTGATATTGGTAGGTATAGGTATTCTATGGTTGAACTAGACATGTAACAACATAATCAGGGAGAATAATCAAATTATGTAGGTAGTGTGGAACTTATATAGTGCTAGTAAAAATAATTTTCGTAAGAGAATGAATTTATTTATTAAAATATTAATAACTTTATTGTAATTACTCGATAAGGTGAGTTCTAGAACGAAGACATAATGTAACAAAATGATAAAAAAAAAACAGTTTCGAATACCCAACCCACTGTTAAGTACCTAGGTATATCTTAAACAAACAACTTTGTATCAATAGGTTCACATAAATGTTTTAAATGCGTGCAAATAGTATTTCGTACAGGCGCCATAGATTTCTATAGAACGACCTTCTACATCTGAATAGGCATAAATTGAACAATTACTCATTATTAAATATTGAGATTTCTTACAATCGAGCACTATAATAGCAATGTATGTGCCAAGTGGGATTAATATTTATTCATGTGTTACGTTGGCCCATTTACATTCAAGGCCTATTGTGCTTGATTGGACTGGCTTAAGGAAACTTGCGCCAATATTGTGTGTAGACCTTAAGGAGTAACTTGGACCGGGTCCTAAAAGCTTGCAATAATCTTAACATTTTCCATTGATATCGTAGTATTTTCGTCTTGTCTCAACATTTATACATAAGCGCATTGAATTAAATTAATGCTTACCAAATTTAACTGATAAATAGGTACGTTATATAAGAATTCGTAAACCTGTTTTATAAAGATATGGTCGAGGACATTACATGTACCTATATGATGACAGTCGTTAAATGAACTTACTTAAGTTAATATATTATCTTCTGCTAACTATGAAGGTATCCGATATAAGGACCCCCTCCTAAGACTCGCTTTGGGTCGCTGCGCTAATTTACTTAGTTAACTATGAAGAGTTCAATATAACAACAACAATATCGTTTACTAAAAGAATTTTGCGAAGACTAAGTTGTCCAACTTTACGAGTTGGCAAGTGCCCAATCTTTACTCGCAATTAGTTTCTCAAGTACTTAACTATCGAATTCGTCGGATACGATTGACGAAGTATTTCCAGAAACGTCAAAAGAGTATGCACTTATATGTTATCTGCTATAGTGGATATTCTATCTTGTCTGGAATTATCCAGTTAATATATTAAGTTGTGTTGAATACAATTTGTACATTTCACCTAACTACAGGCTCAGCATTTACTTTATATATTATTAAATCTAAGTAAAAACAAACGTACTAAACTATCGAAACATTATTGTTGTTTTACAATTTTAACAAATAAGTTAAGACTGCGAAAATATGTCTAAACTGCTGCTTAATGAAACATGTTAAGTAGAATTGCGCAGGCTTACAAAATGTTAAGGTTTTGAAAACACATTGGAACTGCAAGTTTCTTTTTGTTCAAATAGGAGAATTCATTACTACATAATTCAGGCGATGTTAATCGATTGAATGTTCCAACTTCGTTTTGGGATATTTACTTAACGGATTGTACTTAGTATTTTGAGCTAAGATGTTATAATCTCGATAGTATAAGATCATTTATGTATATGTATACAGGAATTCTACATTAATATGCACAGCGCGATTATGTTATCTAGCAAGTTCCCACTATGAACCAGCAATAAGCCAGTTAGCACGTGTGGATTATGCGAAGGTTCGTTCGTAAACACAAAGATGTATAATACACATATCAATGGAATCGTTTAATAAATTGTACTAATTGGTCTCAAGTCAAATCTTTACCAGCATTATACCTAAAAGCGAAGGTAAAAATTTAGGCCAAAACACCGACAGAATTAAGTAATATTTTTTTTATCTATAGATCTCTAGTCTCTAGCTAGAGCCTGAAAAGTGCCATTTTATGACTTAGCTTTATCGGAGTTAGATTAATCAATCCAAAAGAGTCTAACTTTAAGACCAAACAGATTTGATTTACGATTTTAGTCTTTCGTGTTGCATTACATCAAAGCTATTATAATTTAAGACTATGACCTATTATTTAGACAGGTCTGACTTGCGGTGACGATGATATCGAGGGGAAACTATAAATCCCGAAGATAAATTAGCAGATTACAATCAATAATAGCAAAACCATTCGAATATCTACTGTATCTATGTAGGTATAGTTAGTACCTAGTAATTATGAATAAACAAGCAGTTAAATTGTGCTGCCTGTAAAAGTGGTGTTCGTTGCCGCGTGCATTGTATGGGGAACACCTAATATAAAATTCCACGTCACAATTTTCAATGCTACCGCTATGTCCAATTCAACAATATTATGCTTTATCGAATTCCATTCGTGAGTACTTATCACAAGGAATTGCGCAACCATTATTATTCTATTCTTGTTTGTTGAAAACAATATAAGGTTTCTTGAGAGTTCAGTGTAAATACATTATGTATTAAACAGCAATATGACTGTGACATAAAAGGGCTTTTTATTGATATGAAACCATATTTGATACAATTTACTAAATAAATATAAATCAATTCAATACCTTTTTAATATTCCGCTAAATTTTAAATAGAACTTCCTACAGAGTAAAGTTTAAACAAATGCGACATGTCTAAGCAACATAGTAATTTAACCACGCGTAGGCAGCTATACGAATTTGGGAACTAAATGCGAAGGTTTAAATGATTTTTATAGCGTAAAGTTCGTTAAAATTAGCGGTGGTTTATAACATTATGAAAGGCCTACAAGTGTTAGATGTGACGGACGAATTGAAAATAAAATCTTATTTATTAATCAGCTGAACAACTGTACACCAGATCGGCTAAGAAAGATTGTGGGCACTGGTTGATTGTTAATTTATTTTATTTTAGGAGGACTAGGATTTAACATAAGATAATAGTCTTCTTCTTATCGTATGGTTGATGAACAACCTGGTGTCAGAGTTTTTAAGCCGCCCGTAGGCCTCTGACATGGCTTATAAGATAATAGTAACAATAAAGAAATCACTTATAATAAGGACCTCACCAAAACGAGAGCACATTCAACGTCACATAGTAAGTTTTTACCACTAATTAAAAAAAATCTGATTATGATTTATGAGATTCTAAGAACTGCCCGCCCAAAAGCTGTCCAACCATTTGTACGCTAGTACTAAAGAGATCTAGGTAGGTTTACAAATCTGTAGTTCAAATACCTACCTAATAAAAATATTTCAGTTGATTCTCGGAAGAACATATAAGAATCTGATATGTCGCCTTGAGTGTCTTTAGCATATTTATGTTAACTGTCGATAACAAGAGCAAACTGATAGTGTTTTATGGAAACAATTTGATTAGCACATTAAGCTGCCTACAGCTAGATGATTTGATTGTATTATCATTTACTGAGAAATATATTATTACACAAAACAAATAGCTTTTTAAAGCTTATATCACATACATAGTACATAAACAACTTAAGATTTTGTTAATCTGCATGTTAAGAGTGTCAATAGAATGATTTTACATGATGAAATGAAATAATTTATTCTGCAAATAGATTAACTATAATACTGATTCAACTTCTAGTACATGTATGTATTTCTAATTAGTTTATTTTGTAGCTTTATCTCAATCCATAGAGTGATAACAGATGGGCCTTAAAAAGCAGTAAAATAGTGATAAAAAAATCTCACAAGATTCTTAAAAGTTTCCATTAGAATTGTGTTTGAGATGCATGGCTATATCTATGGAGTATCTATTATTAAAGTAAGTATTGTATATCTGACAAATAATATAAATTGACTAGAAAAAACAAAGATAATTTCAGTACCTATCAGACAAGTTCAAAATGATACAATTTCCCAGTTCATCTGAATTTTAATACATTGTAGTAAATTGAACATAACTACTATGGTATTGCTATATTGTAATTAAAGAGTCAGTAACCTAACCAGATAGGCATTCTGTTATCACAAATATTAATGATGAAAATTTTGCATTTATTCAAAACAAACATGACCTTTTTATCAAGAAAATATTGAATAGATTTAATAGCTATCTCTGCACATTTAATTCTCTTCCACAAGTTATGTTCATTGACACTCAATTCAATTTAATTAACATTTTACTTGAGAAACAAACAGGAATGCAAGTTAAAGACATACATGAACAATACATTATTATGTAGTTACATTATAACTACTGAAAATAAATTAAGATAAGTATTTGAAACCGTAAGGAGTTATGTGTTGTGTAGAGAAAAAAAACATTAGAAAATAAATAAAAACCAGAGAAAGTTTGTTTTGAGTATGTACCTAGTACCTACAATAAGAATTCCATTTATAAAAAAATATACCTATCAGAATATTTAAACCTAAAATATTGTGATGGTTACTTTATGTATATTATTATAGTTATGTTTATAAAATATTCACTTAAATTCAACATTACTACAACATACCAACAACAACAGACTACTCAAATCATGACTCAGGAGTTCCTATGACTTGATAAACCAAGACAAAGCATTAGCCTCCCTCCATCCATACTAACCTTCGCAATATTTATTTGAGCGAACAATAACATCAATTAAGTACAAAATATTAGTATTTAGTCATAAATGCTAAAATAACCTCATGGACACAGCCACAGATGTCATTCCATTACAAAGATCCAAGCCACATGTGACCAAGTACCTACCTACTACTACAAGCGACTAATCAATTCCAAAGAATAAGGACAAACGAATTCACCTACAAGTGAATAAGTAGATGAGTAACTTTCTTTGTATAAGATGGAATTACTGACGATGTAATTTTATGTACATGACCTACTTTGAAGACATTACTGCTTACAGGGAAAATGTGACGTTAAATCAAGGCGTCTATTAGCTGTTTAGCTACCTGTTTACAAGCAAATCACGATGGAAAATTACCAAATGAAAATGTGAAAAATATTGAAAATCTTACCTCTTTTTCTGGTCTTGATCCGTTGACCCGATAATACTGGTTTTTCTACCTTCTGACTCATACAATATATTGCTGAAACAGAAAACACGTGGCAATTAGGATAATGCTACCGTATCGAGAAAGGTGGTGCCCGTTAGACTAAGGTCATCGCCCGCTCTGCGCCACGCAGGCCCCGGCGGCCCTTCGCCCTCGGCGGAGGCGTCGCCACCGCGCTCTACTTACTGCAGAGGTGACGGACCCGCCGAAATTACAAGGATATTTCCGCGAAGATTTCGCGAATCGCCAAAGAACTATGAGTCAGCAAGGAGCACAAAAATGTCCGACGCGAACTTTCCAATGCGCTGCGCAATCTACCTATGTATGTGTGCACTGTACTTACGTAGTGACAGGTTATGTAGGAGCCTTTTACTCCTTTTGCGAGTTCACTCGGACTGCGCCTGTTCAGAAAAGAAAGAAACGCTGCGTCGATCTCTATTCCCTCGAGCTAGAGACAACGTGTATGGAGTCGCCGGAAGTCCGGTGCGGTCTCGGTGATCGATTCAAATCTTGGTGTGCAAAATTTGCTCCTTTTCCTTGCAGGAGACTATTTTCTTGTTATATCTTTAGAACTTTATAAGTGTACAGAGAATATATTATAATTAAATTAAATAAAAGATGCTACAGTGCTTACATACGATTGCTAGGGCATATAAGACAATACATAAATAATTTTACAAAACTCATAAAAAGCAAACTTTGTCTACCCCAGAATAAATAAAAATATTTTAAAAGACGACACGACAAATTTGATGAATTTTGTAATACTTTGTAAAAATCACAATTTGAATGGTAGTTAATTGACTAAAAATGGCAGAAAAAACAAAACACCATAGACAGTTTTCAAGCGTGTTCCATTTTTCACAATGAAAGTAAGTAATTTAATTTTCACTCCCTTTTTTAATAAATTAAAAGAATGAACCAAATAAAATAAATTAACTTTTAGAACTAAATGAGAATCATAAAAAAATAATATTCAATAGTTTTCCGCTCCAATGTCATAAATTATAAATCAAGAACATACTGTGACATTCCATTTGACAGAACATATTTTTTTGACAGTTGCTTGTCGTAGTCTGTCTGTGTTTTTTTGAGGTTACATTTTGTAAATCAAAATTAGCGCTGAAGAACTCTAAAGAATGCATAAAATCATAAGTAAAGCAGTGTAATACTTACATACCCATAAGTCAGTAATAATTACTCACTTATACATTGTAGCGAATATATCAAAACCATGGCGACATCATTAATAACAAAGGTGAGTATTTCACATTTCAATTTTAGTTTATTATATAAATAATAGTCTTAGGGTATTTTTATTTTATAACTTTTCATAATTTAGTCACATAATTTCTGTCTATGTTTCTATGTATATTTAATGTGAAAGTTTTAATCTTCTCATCTCAATCATACGAATTTCATATCCTTGTTATTGTAGATGAGCGGCATACGCTTAGCCCCTGCGGCGGTGTACACCCAGGCCTGCCGCACAACCATCAACAAACATTTCAACCCAAAGTTCAAGAAGGAAAGAAGGGAGAAGTATCTTAAAGTGGACCTACCCAAGTTTGATGAGGACTTTGCGACCATGCCTCGAGATAAGCTGAGGCAAAAGATGAAGGAACGAGGCGTGCTTCCACCACGGCCCTGGATGGAGCGCCCCTTTTATATTTCTGCTACAGGTTATTAAATACTATAGTACTATTAGTTTTACACTTTTCAAACTGTTTATAAATCTCATGTCCATCTGAGGTTTCAATATGTATGGAAGATTCACATGATATGGCTCCATGAGGCAAAGTATCAATAGTTGTTACCTTTGGGAGTAGGGCTGCCATCACCTAAACTACCTGATAAACACAGCAAAACCCCGGACATAACAATCAAAATAAGGTTTCTTCACTGGACACCTTTAAACACAATTGCTGATAGTCAAAATCTCCCAAAAAATGGGTCTGTTGTGACAGCAAACATGTCCATGTTTAAAAACTTCCTACCAGATAGCTCCCAGATGCCTTTCAAAGTAGGACAAATCCGGGGAAATCTGGATGGATGGCAACCCTATTTGGAGATTATTTAACATATTGTTTATTTTTGACAAGTTCATTTTCTTTATGAACCATGCAGTTTACTAATTATATTTTGTTTGTTCCAGGTGCTGTTTTTGAACCATATGTGCCACCAGAAGGGGACGGCAAAGCTTCAATAGTGTCAGCATCACGCGCCAAACAAACAGTGGAACTGCTTGAAAAGAAGTCCAAATCAATGATGGCTGTTCGCAAAATTAAGTCTTTTGAAGAAGACTTTGATACAAAGCATTTCCCAACACAAGCCCAGGACATCTATATCAAAGCTCACGAGAGTCTGGTGAACGGTGACAAAAGGGCTCTAAGGCTGTATGTGACGGAGAAAGCATACCCTGAGTTCAGACACAACACACATTTAAAGACTATTCACTGGAAGTTTTTGGAGTCTTTAGAGCCACCAAGAGTAGTTCACGCAAGGTGCACGGATGTAGTTAGCAAGGAAAATATCTACGGACAGGTTTGTTATTTTTACTAATGAATTTCAAAGAGATATTTTACAGCGGCTTAAGGCGTCAGCCATGGCAGCCGATCTCAATTGAGATCAGCCAAGTGCGCAGGACATATTATCGTTCACAAGTGTGCTCGCAAACACAAGTGCACTCTCTGTTCCCTTACTGTCATAATTCAGTGAGATGACGGATTTGGTAATTTTCCAATCCGACATGACCAATGAGAGATCGGGCGCAGGACCACCGGCTTAACGTGCTTTCCGAGGTACGGGCGTGCAACCGCCAACTTCCTAATTCACACAAATTTTGCCGGAGCCCGGACTCGAACCGGGGACCTCTCGGTCCTAACGCAGCACTTGCTACTAGTGATGTTCCGAATATCCGTATCCATACCAGTGGATATCCGAGGGAAAAGAAAAATCCGTATCCGTATCCGGGTCCGTTACTTTTTACGCGGATCTTTTACGGATCTTTTTCAGGTGATTATTAGAATTAAAAACTTTAAAAGTCCATTTAGAGTATTTTTATTTCTTGTAATCAAATATTGGACATCTTTATATTGCAAACAATATTATAGTAGCAAGAATATTATAGTAAGTTATAAAATCTTGGTCACTTTTATGTCAATGAAAAAAAAAACTCTAACCTCTTTTTTTACAATTATGAGACTAATACAATAGAAAGTTATAACATCCGTATCCATATCCGTATCCGCGGATCTTGACAATAAATATCCGTATTCAGATCCGTATCTGCGGATATACATTTTTGACATCACTGCTTGCTACCAATAGACCAACGAGGCAGTTACAGCGGCATATTTTACCATTATTATTTTATTACTCCTTTCCCCATTTCTAATAAGATAAATGTGAAAGTATCTTTGACTGTATTGTCTATCATGCTTAAATACACCTCAAAACAACTTATCTGATTTAATAAAATATGGAACACCAATACCATATAGCCTGAGAAAAGACATAGGCTACTTATAACTGACATATGAAAAGATTTTCTCGATAAACAACTTCATTTGTTATTTCTTAAGGCTGATTTTATAGTCGCGTTAACCACACGCTGATCGTCAGTGCTGAAGTTCTAGTATGCTGTGTATATAGGGACCGTTTTTAAGTAACGCCGACGCCGATACAAAATTCTATCGCCGAAGATCAGCGTGTCGTCAGGGCGACTCTAAAATCAGCCTGAGAGTTTAACTTTTGTCAAAGTTCTTCTCCAAGACTTTCCACTTTTCTCTAACCTTTACCATTAAAAGTCAAATTAGGCTTGCTATCTAACGTACAATACATACATACACACATACGTAACATGTTCGTACATAATGCGTTTTTTCATAATGTTTACTTTATCCTATTCCAGGTAACAGTCCGCTTCCACACTCGCCAACAGCTGGCCGTGTACGATCGCTTCGGTCGCCTTCTCCACGGCAGCGAGATCCTCGCCAAAGATGTGTTAGAGTATGTCGTGTTTGAGAAGCACCTGTCCAACTTGTACGGAACATGGAGAGTGCACGATAAGATCATCCCTGACTGGATGCCACCGAAGGAACCCTCAAGGCTAACCAGGACTATGCCCGAGCCAGAGCCGGAGGTGCCAGAGGCTTCCGAGGCTAAGGAAACACCAGCTATAGCCGATAAATAGGAGTTGTAGATAGTAGTGTAGATAATATATAGATTTATTACATTTCTGGTGTTATTTTTTCTAATGGTTTAGTTAATCCTGTATTATCATGATATAACTGGCAAAGGATGGCAATATACATAGTGTGACACTTTGCCTCTAGTGGTGATGCCCATGTTACAGCTATCCAGATAAATTAGCCAATTAATAAGACGGCCTCAAAATTAACTAGTACTTAGTTTAGTTCTGACGCTGGCTTCCCTCGCTCGGCTTCCTGCTACTTTGGTAGGTCACTAGTTCTAATCTAAGCTAATGGGGTTGTTACCTTACTACTCAGTAAGGTAACAACCCCATGGAAACCGTTGGAAATGACTAACTGACTCCAGTTAGTCATTTCCAACGGTCTAACTTTCAACACGGCCGGTCATGTCATGTCCCTTTCATGTCACCTGAATTTAAGTGTTAAGTGAACTCATATGATTGAGATGAGAAGCTGGGCGTTTAATCGGCTGGCCTACATAAATAGAAGACCCACACTATTCATAGCATTGTGCATTTTATAACACAGGTTTTTTTAAAATTTATTATAATAGCAGCAGTAAGCATGACCTCACTCCACCTTTTTATTATTTTTTACCATATTTTAAGATAATAAACAATTATTCTATATAATCACTGAAATTGTCTATAGGCCAAATGATTTTATTAATCCTACAAAGGGTGAAGGACAAAGAAAAACAAAGAAAATAATTTACAAATCAATTTATTGCAATATTAAATACTCTTGAGAAGCATTTCTTTGCATTCTATTACTCTGTTTACAATAAATTACCTAAACTATCAGTACCTTATACTTACAGTACAAACTCTGTTAGTTATTTCAGCATTAGTCTATTTGCCTGTTCAGCTAGGTCTTGATACATATTTCAACTCTGCCGAGTTCAGTTTTAAATACTATCAAGATGTCGTTATTTTTTAAAGTCACAAATCGGTGTTTACATAAAACTATTACAACTAGAGATTATTGTCATTTAAGATTGTTTTAGAAGGAATCTTTTAAAGTTGATACACATTTTTATGGAGATTACAAAATTAAGATTTATTGTTTTTAACATATTTATTCTAATTACATAGTTTATCTTGAACAAGGCACTACAATTAAGCTACGTTAGTGCAGTCTTATTCACTATGGAAGGCATCAATATTTAGTCACAACATATTTACAACTTAACACTTTCAAATATCTATCTACAGTGTAATAATTTTCACACAAAACTCATTTCAACACTGTGTCCTACAATGCGTAATTTGGAATGATCTATACAAAAAAAATGAATTTTATTTGATGATGGCAAACATTTTGTACAATGGTCGTAGGTTAATGAAATCGTATTTACAATTATTAAGTGATGGAACAACATATTTATACAAAATATCATTTTGACAGCTACTGAGCACTAAGTCTGTCTGCAAATATATTGTGTATTAGATCTGTACTTCTTTCTAACTATAGTTGCACCATAAATATGTAGAATCACTGTGCTTCTTTTTACAAGCTTTTATTTAACCACAGTTTATCAATCACTCCGCGAATGTGGAGGATCAAAGGTCGTCGCAGTGAAATTGAACCTTATCTTTTCTCAGATAAAATCCTCGGGAGGCACGTTTACTCTAGTGTCACTATTTGGAGCATACGTTAACTCGTGACGTCAAATCTCGGAGTACGCATTGACTTATTATGACGTCATTTCGCGGAGTACACTCAACTGGTCAAGACACCTCTTGGAATATACGTTCATTCGTGACGTCACATCTCGGCGTACACTCAACTCGTGACGTCACATCTCGAAGTACACTCGTGACGTCACTTCCGGACTTCCGGTCGCCTCGCTAAAGCGTGCAGAATCACAGGTGTATCTACCGCAGGTCCGGTCAGACGAGTGTGGGCGCGGCGCGGGCGGCGGGCTTGGGCGGGAGGGGGGGCGGGGCGCGCGGGGAGGCGGCGGCGGGGGCGGGGGAGGGGGGCGCGGGGGCCGGGCCCGGCTGCTCCTTGCCCTGGAACCGCTGGCGTTGGGTCTCACGGAGATTCTCTAGGAAGTCTGTGAAGAAATAGTAATTCTTTGAGTACCCACTATGCTTCCGATCTTACAATTGAGTCGGGCAGGATTAATAGAGGGACTATTTTACTATCGACTCAATATTAGTCGTTCAAACTGATCTATCAAAAACTGACTTTTTTTTTCCTAACTGACTTACGATGATGGCTCTCACCCCTAAACAAAAACTGCCTACTAATCGCTATAAGTTACTACAGTAAATATTGATTTCTTATAAATGTGAAAGTAACTCGGATTGTTTATCTACCGATCGGACTTTCAAGCTATTTGGTACAAATAATGTACGGTTTGAGATTACAGGTTTTTTATTTAAATCTAATTATCGTAACTAACGTCGCCAGCACTAGTTTATCATATAAAGGAGTTATTGTTGTCTCCAAGATAACTAAGCCATTGCTTTACCTGGCGGATGATGGTGCAGCGGCGGGCCGGGCCGCAGGGCGGTCCACACGCGGCCGGCGGAGGGCGGCGCCCCGGGAGCCCCGGGGGCGGAGGGGGCCCCGGGGGCTGCGGGGGCGGCGGGGGCGGAGGCGACGCTGCAGACGCTGAGCCCGTTGCTGAGCGCGCTGCGGCTTGATCCGCTCGCGCTGCTTATTATACTCTGCGAATAAATCAAAATAAATGTTTTATTACATGTATTTACACTTAAAGCTCTAATGTAAGTTTATAATTAGAAAATGCAAATTCATGCCAACATAACAAAAAATAATATTATAATGTCTGGGTCGATAATTTTTTTGCTTTAAATTACATTATGCATCCGCAAATATTATTAAAGCCACATACACAAATGTCTACAATAATCTTTATTAAATTTAATTGTAAACTTGGTTTCTGAATAAATGAAAAAAAAAAACAACGGGAATTGAAACCCTGATTTGAATTTATTATTTTAGTTAGAACAAAGGCTATGTAATTTTTATATTAAATAAAATTTTTTTTGCATATTAATGCTATAATCTAAATCAAAGTTCCTATAAATGAGTTGAATATTTAAAAATATACTTAAGCAAGACTATGTATATTATACCATTGATTTGTCAATATGACATACTTGTATATTAAGATACAATATATATTTTAATTCCGTACCTGCGCATCTGGCGCGCGGTCCTCAGTGAGGTCGCTGAGCGAGTCAACGTCGTCGTCTCTCTCTACGGGCGCGAGCGCCTCCCCATCCACTACTTCTACTATCTGCAGACGAGCACCGTCTAAGTCCTGGGAACAAGGAAGATACATTTATTGAGATTTACACTTAAGTCTTATTACTACTATTATTTAAGTAGGTACCAATTTTGATTATAGACCTGTATATGATTTGATATCCAGACGTAGACTCGGATGTACCGACTTTAGATAACATGACAGATGGAGTCATTCGTCAGTTGTTGTTTTTTCGCAGTAAAATGATTCAATTTTTGGAGTAAAATACATTTGTACGTACAGTGTAGTAAGTAGTTTTTCAAAAATAATTAGCATAGCATGATTTGATAGTACTGCTAGGTACATTATTAATTAAGGTACATTATAAATCATTCTGCTACGGCAAAACAACCACGAGGGGGTTCAATATGGTCTATTGCGCTTGTCGGCGTCATAGATGGAGTGAGGTCATCTTGTTAGCCTATTAAAAAAAAGTTTTGTGATGATGACGGGTCTACTCCAAGCCACCATCGTATGTCATCGAGAAAAAGAAATTGACTATTAGTATCTGCCAACCTGCATAAGCGTGTCTGGGTGTACGACCGCGCCGTCCCGGAGCACCTGCTTCACAGCACTATCGGGCGCGTATCGCTGCAGCACAGGTCTCAGCACGTGTCTCAATCTCCTTGTAGGAGCGCAGCGCACGGCGACGCATCGGGCTCCGGCCGCCACTCGCACTACACAACGGCGTTCTACTGACACCTCGCGACCAGCTAGGACGGTTGAAGGAGCGGCCTGGTCTACCGTGCGGGACTCGCCCTGGGGACGAAGTGAAAATATTCGTTAGTTAAGTAAAAATATTAAAAGCAACCAACAAAAACAAACACGTTGTCACGCCACATATTAAAATAGAAAACCTCCCTCGCTCGCTTCGAGTGTATGTATCTCGTCCTTTCAACTCTCACTGATTCTCTGTCTTTCTTCCCCCATCTCCTCTACGACTCTCCCTAACTCCTCTACATCTCTCCCCAACTCCTCTCTTCGTACCTGGGCAGGCTCCTTCAGCAGCAGGTCATATGCGGGCGCGTGCAGGTTGCGCCTCAACAGCAGCCGGTCGTAGAGTCGTCGCACGCTCACATTAGGCTCTACCCTCTCGGTTACCCTATCCTATGGTAGAAACCCTTTCTAACTTGTCTTGACTCATCTCTCTCTCATTCCTCCCAATCTCTCTCTATATCTCCCCAACTCCTCTGTGCCTCTCCCTACTCCTCTCAATCCGTACCTGGGCAGGCTCCTTCAGCAGCAGGTCATATGCGGGCGCGTGCAGGTTACGCCTCAACAGCAGCCGGTCGACGAGTCGTCGCACGCTCACATTCGGCTCTACGCCCACTACGGACGCGGCGCCGTCCGGCAGCGATACGCGGCAGAGGGAGCGCTGGCCTGACGGTTGGCCGCATTTCACCACCTAAGAACAAGATGAACCTTATTAGCGTTACTTTCATTGCCTTTTTCATTACAAACAATAGCAATAGATCAGTATCTATTGCTAAAAATTGCTAGCAATTCATCAATTGCAAAGACCATACCCATACATACATACATACATACATATACATAATTAGCAGTAATCCCTTTTAACCCTTTACAAGGTAGTGGCAACCATATTGTCACCATAATTAAAACCTTATTCCCTGAAGATAAGGTCCAAAAGCAATGAAATATGCAAAATAGTTTATTTTTTTAACCTTTACAAGGTAGTGGCAATCATATTTCCACCATAATTTGAATCTTAAAGTCAAAGTCAAAGTCAGTAATGGTGCAACTACGCATCCCTGTGTGACAGCTTTAACTATATGTATTACACAATTAAGGGTATACCTCGTTGAAACTACTTAACAAATGGCTTAGTGCGTTCAAAAGAAGACAGCAGATAGTAGCAACAAATAGTTAGAAGATATAAGGTCAATGTCACTACTTTGTAACATAACTTATTCCAGCACCACTCTAACAAAGGCTTGTTCAAAATCCAGCAATAAGGCTAACTGTGTCGTTTAATCTTTTAGCATCAGACCTTGCCTCAAACTGAATTGTTTTTGTTTACTAACATTCAACCGGTATAATGGGTTCCGAACCAGTTCAATAAGTCGTGGGCACATATTTGTACAAATCGTAACGTACACGCAAAACAAAAGTGAAGGAGGGCGTGCAAAACTAAGTCAGATAAGTGAGGCAAACACTGGAGTCACGATGTGTTGCATCGCAAATAAGCGGTGAGCCATCGAGCAAAGATACGGGGACAACAATGACATGCTATATTGCTAAGCGCTAATGATACTGATTTGTTTCAATTTAAACGTGTTTTTTTTATTTGTACCCACGCATGAATGTGACTTTCCAATCTGAATTATGTTTTTTTTATTTAACTTCTATTAAAAGTGATACTCTATGATATTGGCCGCTTTTAGGCGCCTTGTAGGTTTAGTTACATTTCTACATATGAGCTCTCTTAGTGAAGGAGTGGAAGGATAAATAATATAAACCTGATGGATGATGCAATACAATACAGTACAACATTTAAATCGTGATTTGAAACTTAGTAACTCCATCGCTGTTTTTATTTACTCACACAAAACTGACAAATGAAACAGTAACCCCGTTTAATAAATCGACCATCAAAATTAAACACAAAAAAGTTTACTTATTTTTGAAACAAAAAAATATTATTTTGAGATACCTATTGTGGATTGTACGAGTACAGACTAAAATCTAGATTGGATTATTCTATAAACAAATATAAGGCATTTACCAATGCATCATACCTACATTTATACCTTTCTAATATTGCATTCACATTGTGAAATGTTCAATATTTGCCTCTGTAATAGTCGGCAAACATTTCTCGGGCGGAAAATAACGAAACAACGATAACAGTCGAAGCAAATGTTTGCGGAGAGCGCGGAACGCAGCTATTTCTGTGATTGCGAACTAATTATACTTTGCGGATATTGCGAATTAATCTATATGGAACACTTCAGTGTTTTCTTTGTTAATTTATTATCAGGATGATGCAATAGTTAAGACATCCGGTGTTAAAAATAACGTCAAATATACATAAATTTAAATACTCAATACATAATACATAAACACTACGAATACTTGTTATTATCAATAAAATTACAATGTACATATTAAACCCATACACATTTTTCATAATTAATGCGTTCAGTACGTAGTTAATCAAGTTTTCCAAAACTGATAAAGCTCATTATTTCGTTTTCGATTAATATGTTAAATAGAAACTAACTGTTCTTATTTTAAGGCATAGCAACCAATTCCTGTTTATGTCTTGTAGCAGTCTTTGTAGCGAGATGTAGACTCCCATACAGATGTTGGTATTTGACGCCATTAGTATATAAGCGCCACCTGTCGGTTGCTTTTTGAACTAGCTGGTACTTTGATCATTTACATCAGTGAGTTGTGGTTGAGGCTGCGTGTCGGGCGGCGCGGGAAATTGGTAGCACGTCTTATTAGCGCCATCAATAGGTTGCTTTCCGAACTAGCTGTAGCGCTACCATGAATTTAAAAGTTACTGACTCGATATCGCCTACGTAAATATGTCCATGAAAAACTTGTACAGCGCCCCTGGTGGTTACCCTAATAACTAAAATCGGACGTATAAAAAAAACAACTCAATAGGTTTTTAACGTACGTAAGTTTTCGATAGCCAACTCATACTCAACCAGTAGCGGTACGCTACTGGTACTTTGATCACTTACATCAGTGAGTTGTGGTTGAGGCTGTGTGTCGGGCGGCGCGGGAAATTGGTAGCACGTCTTATGAGCGCCATCTATCGGTTGCTTTCCGAACTAGCTGGTACTGTGATCACTTACATCAGTGAGCTGTGGTTGAGGCTGTGTGTCGGGCGGGGCGTCAGCCGCGCGGTCGCGGGAGGGCGCCCGGAGCCTCCAGGGCAGGAGGGAGGCGCCGCCGCTGCGACGTCGCTCTGACGCGTTGCTTGCCGACTTCTTGAGTTGGCCCGACTGGGGAGAGAGGGGGATTGTGAAACTTGAGATATGTTTATACCTTACACACAAAATATTGTCATGAATGAGCACTATTTTAGACTTTCGCGTTCCATTACACTAAATATTTGTCTTTATGGGTCTACACGCGTTAATAGGAGTAGCAAATTACATAGCTACTTACTGCCCGACGTTTCGACCCATAAAGACAAATATTTAATGAATGAGCACTGCCTTAGAACGACAGCAATTTCAGAATACTATCATAAGGTCTATTGGTAGCAAGTGCTGCGTTAGAACCGAGAGATCCCCGGTTCGAGTCCGGGGTCGGGCAAAATTTGTGTGAGTTTTTCTGTAAAGAAATTACTTAGCCCGGAGTTAGAAAGTTGGCGGTTGAACGCCCGCGTCTCGGAAAGCACGTTAAGCCGGTGGTCCTGCACCCGATCTCTCATTTCGGATTGCCGTCTCACCGATTTATGAGAGTAAGGGAATAGAGAGTGCACTTGTGTTTGCGCGCACAATTGTGCACTATAATATGTCCCGCGCACTTGGCTGGTCTCAATTGAGATCGGCCGCCATGGCTGAAATCGGTCGGACGCCTTATATATAGTTACTAGCTGTGCCAGCGACTTCGTTCGCGTTTCCCCCGTTTGTATCTTTGCTCCTATTGGTCGCACCGTGATGTTATATAGCCTAAAGCCTTCCTCGATAAATGGTCTATACAACGCAAAAAGATTTTTCAAATCGAACCAGTAGTTCCTGAGATTAGCGCGTTCAAACAAACAAGCAAACTCTTCAGCTTTATAATATTAGTATAGATTGTTACCTTGTTAGGCGTGGCGGGCTGGTCGCGGCAGTAGGGCGGCGGCAGGCCGCACAGGTCTGCGCGCGCGCACTCGGCGTGCACGCCCGAGCGCAGGAAGCGCGGGTAGCTGTCGAACTTCATCACGTTGAAGATCTGCTTCTGGGCCTGGGGGAATAACATTAGGTATGTTCACTTTTTGTTGATATTTAAAAAAAAGTTTGTCTGTTTGTTGATATTAAAAAAAAAAAGTTTGGCTGTTTGAGCTTGGCTGTATGTTGATATTAAAAAAAAAGTTTGGCTGTTTGAGCTTGGCTGTATGTTGATATTAAAAAAAAAGTTTGGCTGTTTGTAATTACAAAAACCAGATCAGATCAGCGATACTTCTTTATAAGTAAGATTTTTTTTTAATAAAGATTTTTTGTACAAGTTAGTGGATCTGGATTTTGTGGATCTACCTGTATTCTAAAGAAGGATCACTTAATATAATTTGCCTGTGACAAACGATTCATGCATTCCACTTCTTCTCAGTCATACACTTTTGGCAGAGTGGTCGTGGTTGCTTCGATGATACTAGGAGGTTGCGTCGTCGTCGGTCTTCTTAGCATGAATTGCCTTCCTGGCAATAGTTTTCCATTTCAGGCGGTTCATGGCGTTGCGAGAGCACTCAGTTATTGAGTTTTGCGTCACTGTTTTTATAATGTCCGTCCATCGGGTAGGTGATCGACCTCTGGATCTCTTGCCTTCCACGTGGCCCTGAACCACTAGCCTCTCGATCGAGCGCTCGTTCCTGGTTATGTGGCCAAAGAACTTCAGGATTCGTAGTTGGACTGTTGACGAGAGCCGTTCCTTAACCCTAAGCTCCTTGAGGATGGAGTTGTTTGTGCGGAAAGCAGTCCAAGGGATCTTCAGCATACGCCTCCAGCACCACATCTCCAAAGCGTCGATTTTCCGGCGGTCTTGTATACGCAGGGACCAAGTTTCAGCTCCATAGAGAAAGATTGGAAAGACAAGACATTTCATAAGTCGAACCGAATGCATTCCACTATTTCAACGAAAATCAAGAACCGGGTAAAAGACTACTGCCTGCCAGGGCAGGACGATGGGTTCCTAAATTCAGCGCAACCTCTGTCAAATATTAGTTATCATTTCATGTCAATTATAACTATCTAGTCTCGGAACAAATACCGATGTTTATCAATCAAGGAGTAAAGTCCTTACCTGTTGGAACAGGTCCCTGGGCGGCGGCTCCTGGTAGAGCCTTAACGCCGTGGCCCGTCTCGCGGCCGCGTCTACATTCACAGGCTCGCTCGCCTTCTCCGCTAGGTGGCGCTGCCAGATCTCCGACGCCATCGCGCCGCGCTTGGAAGCCTCTTCGGTAGAGGCGTACTGCTCGCAGGACCACCAGAATCTGCGGGATAAATGGTCATTAAGTGATAAAGTTTTTTATAATAGTGCTAACAAGGTGACCTCACTCCATCTAAGTGATCAAGATACTGTAATTACGGCATTTAAGCGAGCCATCAGTGTGAATTCGACAGGGTCAATATGGTCTATTTTGTTTGTCGACCTAATATGTGGATCTCACTACCGGTCACTATACCATCAGGTAGAGTAAGGTCGTCTTTTTATATACAAATAATCTTTACTCCTTCGTCAGTAATGTCCTAAAATTAGAACAGAGTCAGGAAAATTGTCTCCCATCAACCCGTTTAGGCAAGCCAAAGCCCTAACAAAAATAATGATGTTTTTCAATCTCAATATAGAACATCTAAATGAGCAGGATATTACAATGCGTAAGTGTACTGTCACTTATGTGTGACTTAAAAACTGTCATGACTGATAAAATATCAGTCTCAGGATCGCGTGATGAAAACCTTGCAAAATTTGTCTTTACTCAGAATACAAACTACTCTTGATTTTACTACTAGTTACTCGTTGTTAGAATGTACTTGCTTGTCATATTCATATAAGAACCCAACTAGTCAGATACAGACATACAAACATAAATTCACCCCTTTTTCCCACAAGGGTAGACCGAGATCACTTCCTGGCATGTGCTTCGGTCCTGGCACACCACTTTTGCTTCATCCACATCCATCAACCTCTTCATGCATGCTCGTATACCTTTATATCGATAACTCACCTAATATTCTCTGCAGCGAACTCCTTATCCAAGAAGTGTGCGAAGGCCGCAGCGCCAGCCGGGTCCGCTAGCAGCTGCTCCAGGCCGAGCGACCAGCGCGCCACGCCGCCGCCCCCCGCGGAGCCCGCGCCGCCCGCGGAGCCTTCGCTCATTTGCTGAAACACGGATGGAATCGTTGTTGAGCAGTTTTACAGATGCGGGTGGGACAGATCGGTGGGAAGAGAATTTTGTATTGGTTAGTATTTGTTGCTTGCTTGCGTTTCTGCTCTGGCAGCCAATTTAAATCGAAATCAGCTAACTGCAAAAGACTGTATAGTAGTGCATTAGGATCTCTGCAAACACAGATGCACAATGAATTCTCATTGTTTCTATTATGGATGAACTCGTAACGGTCAGTCGTAGGACCAATAAGTTACATTATTGTTAGGGCACGACGGTGGAACACATCAAGATGATCAAGGGCGTACTTGATCCCGTATTAGAGCTGAAATTCCTACACAGTTACCTCGAACAGTTTGAACTGACTTCAAAGGGGGACATTCTCAAGACGACTGTATTTTTAAGGTTACAAAATACGCTAAAGCTCATCGAAGTGAGAAGTTCATCATCAGCCCATAAACGTCACCACTGCTGGGGCCCCGAGCTTACCCTAAACGAGGGCGATAAGGCCTTAGTCACTTGTTAAGTGAGAAGTTACAAGTCTTCTTAGGGCGTTAGCTAGATAGCGATATGTTTGTTTACCTTATTATACATGTTTCTATGGTCGTGATGGCGGTAGGAGCTGCCCGCGCCGCTGCCCGTCGTCCAGCGGCGGAACGGCGACGACTGCTCGCTCTGCAACAAACGAACATACACGTTAATATATAGATCATACACAAACACAAGTATGTGTCAGACAGCAGACACAGAGTGTGAGACGCCATTAAACTAGAATACAGAGAGAAGCACTTTGAGTACCAACGTATTTAACCCTCTAACTGGTAATGGTAACTATATTGCCACCATAATTTAAACCTTATTTCCACATTAATAAGGTCCAAAAGCGAAATGGTATACAGGTTTAAGCGTTAAATTAGTTTCTATCTATGTACGTTTAGTTTGCTACTCCGTCTGTCTAACTAAATTGTTGCCGGTTTAGTTTCCAGGGAAAGCCAAAATTACGTAGCATCAAGTAACATAGTCCAACAATAAATAACCTTCTGGGTTCCTCTAATATAGACGCGCTGTGACATATTTGAACCTGAACACCCAAAACACATAGTTCAAATCTAATTGTTAAACGAAAAAAAAAACTGTTTAATTATTATCAATATCCTTTCGTTCTACTAAGTAAATTATAACGGTTGCGTGCGATACGTTTAAGGAAAAATAAACAAACCACCAATTGAATTGTTTGTTTTACTGAGCCCTGATAAGCCCACAATTTGTTCACTCACAATTGTAAATTACAACTCCTTTTGTCCTCATCCAGTAATTCGCTTGTCAACGGAATGGAGATTGATTGTAAGAACCTTATGTATTTAATTTATTGCGCTTAAAGAAATTCCGACTAATCAAGCTTCCGTTTTTTGCTTTGAGATAGTCTTAAATTGTGCAAATTGTTTTTCGTAACCAGGTTATTAGGGACCAGTCCTCACTTGTCCCATTAATTGTAACAAAAAAAATCAAGTAGCTCCTAAGAGTCAATTATAAGAACATACTTTTCTTCAGCATTCACAACAAACAAAACATAACCTAATAAATCTTCAACAGTCAAAACATCATGAAAAATGCAGACTTTCCGAAGATTGTACGCACCGATACGCACACAGGCGCCACAGAACACACCTAAGTTACATAAAGATAACCTTTGCAAAGTTTACTTTCCGTTATATATAAAATAACAATAACAAGCAATAAATGAGGAAAAACCGAACTCGAAAAGCGAGAAAAAACCAATAGTATTTACTTATAATAAGATGTTATCGGTGCGGTTCAACTTCACAGTCTGCAGTGTATATGTTCAACCATATACACTATGTGTTCAAACGTTAGGTATGACTCAGTATTGTTATTTAGAACGATTATGGTTATGCGTTTCGGGTAAAATGCATGGCTGTTACAATATGAGGACAACTTTGGCTCACTCTTCTACGTAATAAGTGTTACGTGTAACTTTTACTGTGCATTTACTAAGGGTGACACCGAAAATTGAAAAAAAATATCATACACATATACATATACATTACAGATCACATATACATAATTACATAATTAAACAAACACACATACAGGCAACATGATCAATAGGTTCTGCCTCAGCGTGCTGTAGCGGCCACTAGGTCTTACTGTTATTCTGGCAGCAGAACCTTTGTGTTGGAATATTGGAAAACTTTGAGTTGGAAGACTTTGAACGAAATTCGAAATTCTTAAACTATCCAGATTTCTTAGTAGCCAAACAATTATTAACTTTAAAAAGTACAATACTTTAGAATCCTGAAACATAATTTTTGCTTTTGCTAGTGAAAGGTGAAACTAAATCTAGTGAGAAAACCGTACCATCTGATACCAACTCAAGGTATACCCAATTACTATGTTAGATATAAAAGGTCAAGCAGCTTAGCTCAACACCCAATCCAATTAAAATTAATAAATACAAACTTCATCCTCTTTATTTTTGTCGGCCATTTTGAATACGATCTGATTATGTCGGCGAATGCTCTTATCATGAGATACAGAGAGCGGCGCCATATCGGCAAAATTTACCCTTGTCAAGATTACAAATTAACTAGAAGACAAATGAAGAATTTTAAAAGGCCACGCATTTTAAATTTTAATATCATTAATTAAATAATCACTTGTAAACAACGTCTTATTTACAATTCGTAGTACTATACAATGTTATCTTACATTTACATAACTTAATACAATCGAGACATATCAATTATAAATACATACTGCAGAGAGCTTATTTCTCCTTCTTTAGCTTTCATTCCTTCACATCAAATCATCACCGGAAGTTGCAGGCAGGTTGCAGTATGTCTATGATTTTTGGTCATTACTTGTTTTAGGTATAGCATAACAGTGCAAAAGCTCACAACTATACAACTAACGGGGAGCTTTTTGTTAGGTGTCAAAAAGCTAGCTAAGGTACCTACTGGAAATGGTTTATTTTGGTTTAGCCCGATGAATTATAGTAATTTTAATTCCTATTAAATACAGCTTTTTAATAAATGTTATCTTTATCTAACAAACAAGTGTTTGTGTCTAAGAGTGGGTTTTCTTTGGTTACTTTCAATATCTATATCGTCACTTTAACAAATGTAAGGCGCCAAAAGAGTTTCCGCCAAAAAACACATGCAAATCTAGTCCTGCCACACATGTCATGACATTTTAAGACCTACCTCGTGCTAATGACCCAAAAATCGTACCGGAGTCAACCGCTCTCACCGTGCCGCATACAAACAGAAAGAGATATGAGATCATTGGCGCCCGCTGTATTTGCTCGTCTTGGAGCTTGATGGACATGTTTGTGGAGGAAAACCCCGAGGAGTAATGTGAAGATGTAGTGGAAAATGTTTGTAATGTTATGTATGTTTCTTACATTCCATGAACGAATATAACTCTTGGAGCAACGGTCTAAGAATCCCTATAGTAATTGTCCAGCACAATTTTGCAGCATAAGACCCTTGCGTGTCAGAAGGTTGCTAATCTCTTAGAGTAAACATAGAGTAAATATACCTAAAGACAGTAAGCTATTTGGACTGCATTTCGCCAAAAGTTAATCGATTATCCTGTCACATTGACAAGTATGCAACATTTTGTCGCATACTATTTACGATATGCTAGGCATGTAACAGTGAGTTATTTTCACAGCGTCTACAATCATGTGGTCAAAAGATCCAATAGAACATGTTGCCAAAATAACTCTGTTTGCGGTATCATATTCGGAACGGGAAAGCACATAATTAGATACTTTGGGAAATCCGGTTCTCTAATGTGTTCGATGGGCAATCACATTATTAAATTTAGATTATCTATTGTAGTTTTTCAAGTACCTAGATGCTATGTACGCTTGGTATTAGCACATAAACTAGAAGTACCATAAAATAGTTATTATGCTAATGTTTTGAATATGTCCAGTTAAAGTACTTTATAAAATAACTGAATGTAGTTTGCAACTTTGCCCGAGTGCAAAAGTTTACACTTTTACTTATAGATAACGCCGTTATCTGTGATTAAACATAAGGCCGCAGCGTTCAGGACATGTGATTCTGCGAGTATGTTCCATCCGTCCGGTTTCCCCGTCCAAGACTGAGGTCAAATGGCAATTTATCCAATGCTACATGCAGTCCCGTTTATTGTGGGATCACGGTCGAAACGCCCACTCCAATCAACGAACGGGAAGTTCAAAAAGATAACTTACGCTATGTATATGTACGTGTAAAAGATCATATTCACCTGTTCCCTGAACTGCTCGCTCACGTACCATACGACCATTTTCATTTCACACAACGCTCACAAGGTTCTTCCCATGAAACACAACTGATTATCCTTGATACGAGCCGCAATTTCTTCAATTGACCGCTTAATAGGACCAAATGAATCGCGCAATTGTTCTATAGAATAGCGCCCAGTGGGGTACGTGTGCAGAATTTATTAATTGATTAATTAAAGTGAAAACCGCGACGCGTCCAGCCGCGTTGGGCTCCGGCGATCGACTGAGATTCCCTGCCGTAACCCATTACATTTGTAACGATTGGAGGACCAGTGTATTTGTGGATTGAGTGCTATGGGAGTTGTTTCTGGTTGGGGGTCTGATTGCGCTGGCGGGTGGCGCGATTCACAATAGCGGTGCGTACGCGCAAACAACTCGCTTCCGGCGGGCCCCGCCACAATGGCGCGAGATCGATGCGGATTTTTCGCCATTCACGATGCAGGCGAGATTCTATGAGATTTGGAGTGCATTGTATTTGCGATGCGAGTGTGGTGCTAAATGATGAATAATCGAGCGGTCAGTCAGCGTCAGGGTGCAGGGGTTATAAAGATCATACCCATGTTTCTTTTCCAAATTTACTACGATTATGGCTTGAAGTAGCCTTGTTATCATCACCAAATTGTGGGTGCCCTAAGCGTGTTTTTTACCGTTCGGTTCCTTAAAACCACGGAGCCAGTTGTTAATATTACCATTTACAATTAACCATGTTAGGGTAGGTAAAAGTAGTCTTGTAACTCGCAGTGAATAGTTTACGTTTAATTAAATAGTGCAGCTAATATGAGCTAGGTAAGAACTATCAAGTGTGCACGTGAATCTTGTCTCTCGACACATAAAACAGAATTCCAAAATAATTAGCAATCCAGATTTCAAGTCGATTTGCCTCAAAATGTACCTGCCCCTATTTGTAAATCTAATTGGATTACCTAGTTGGATACATTCGATTTAATACATTATTCATTAATTTAGGTATTCGCGAAAAAAGTCGCAGTTAGCTTTAATGTTTCAGATACCATAGGAAATTCGACAGAGCAAATTACGTGTTTAAATTGCACGATCTATTAAGATTACCTAATTAATGTATGGCGATGTAATGAAAAAAAGCTTTTTATTACTCCAATTTGTATTGTGGTCGTGTATTTATATAGATATATAAATGCATTTTAATTAGTGACGGTGCTACAAATGGCAAACGATAGGGTTTTACTTCAGGCAAAATTGAAGGCGTAGTCGTTAAAATTTTCAATCAATTGGCATCCGGTACAAAATTAACTAAGTCAATAAGTGCCGACCGGATATTGAATCTTAACACTAATATTATCGAAGTCGAAACATTTATAACTTAGTACTCTAACATAATTATAATTAAACGTGCAGGACAACTGAACAGTATAATAACAAGCTGCATGTACACACAAAAATGAAAAGACGTGTGGCACTCGGGGACTGCCGCGGTATAGCTATTGCATAGCATCGTCCGATTGCGGAGCAGCTCGTCTCGATTCGTGCGAGTTTCGTAGAGTCGTACAATACGTCTAACCGCACGCACACAAACACCGTGCCGAAGTCTACCGAACCGAAACGACGTTAGACGATTGTGAGGTTTTTTTCGTTACGGTATTTCTTGGTTCGGTCGCCGCGCTCAAAGCTATGCAATAGCTTAATATGTGTGAAGAATAGTATTTTTAGCCTTTTTGCCACATTATTGTGGTCAATTCTATAAACCTACATGAGGCCGTGAATATATTCATTTAAAAATATGTCTTTCTTTATTATGAGTAGAACGCGTGTTTACTTATTGCTAGGCAATTATTAATATTCGCCATGTGTATACTTGTACGAATACAAAACACTGGAGCGTGTTAGAACAATTGCTCTTTGTCACCAGGCTTGAAGCGAGACAGCTGTTGTTTATTTATTATTCATTAATATTGTTTATTTATATTATAAGAGACCAACATACGAGATTGAACACCTCAGTTATTTAGAAAACTGTAACTGTTCGGGATATTTACCATGTTGTTTTGTTTTAATGAGCTCCCGATATTTCGGCACTGTTGCAAGCGCCATGATCACGGGTGAACTGTAGGACTGCTAGAATGACGGTAGGTCTAAGGGCAGACATATCGGTCTACCCTCTTTCTAAGTCTTTTATTACGCACGACACCACTACCCTCGTTCACAATATTGTCACTCCGAATTCGATTTTCGAAAATCGGCAATTGCTCAACATCTTATAGATTCGGGAACGAACCACTGGATTGAGTTACATAACCCTAAAGTACTTTCTACAGAACGCCATTATATACCACGACTGGTGAGGGAAGCAATTGAAATTAAAAAATTCAAAAATTTCAATCGTGAGGATGGGTTTCAACTGTCGAATGTATGGCATCCAGTGATACGTTTATGTAAAAATAAAAATAAACAAGTGTCCGTTCTCGAAAAAAGATGTGATACTGTAAGTGTAGTGTGTTGTGATCGAATTCGGAGTGACAATATTGTGAACGAGGGTAGTGGTGTCGTGCGTAATAAAAGACTTAGAAAGAGGGTAGACCGATATGTCTGCCCTTAGACCTACCGTCATTCTCGCAGTCCTACAGTTCACCCGTGATCATGGCGCTTGCAACAGTGCCGAAATATCGGGAGCTCATTAAAACAAAACAACATGGTAAATATCCCGAACAGTTACAGTTTTCTAATGTGTGTAACCATGACAGTTTAAAATTATATACCTCAGTTATTTTTTTACCTTTCACTCTTTAAGTTTTCAGATTAATTATTTACGTTGTGGTTGACAAGTGAATACCATTTTTTTTTTCATGTGAATATTGTTATCAAATTCCTGCATTGACATACATTAAAAATCCACCCAATTGAAACTTACGTTAAAGCTGTTTTATATAGATCACTTAATTTTCCCATTATCTATCAGTAATTCGTTTGAAAGTCTAAAGTTTTGACTTTAATATTAAATTAATTAATTTTTTAAATTAATCAATTAAGTTTTGACTTTATTATTAATCGTTAAACCAATTAAATTTTCTCATACATATTTGTAAATTTATATTTTATAAGATTTCTCTATTAACTGTAGTGTACGGCCAGTGTAATTTGTCGTCATTATGACAATTAATTATGCAAATCAGTCAAGACATTTCCCGGCGCGGTGAATCACCCACTGATAAGCTGACCAGCTGTTATCAGCGGGCCCTCAGTGGCTCCTCTGAGGCTATTTGTCTCGGCCCGACACCTCCCTATGATATATGGAATCAATTAACCCTCAATGGAATGTTAAGTATAGTAATTTGAAACGTGTGATCATCGGAATACGGTTGGAAATCAATGATTTGTGCAATATACTGTGCCTTATTGAGGGTTGATACTTGTCTATTAGGTTTAGTACCTAAATGAGGTGCATATTATAGGTACCTCGTTTAGGTACTTAGCCTATGTGCGTCTTTAATGTATTTTTTTTACAACCATCGGTGATTCTAGTAAGTTGTAATGTCTAAATGGACGTCATCTTACCGACGTCAGTTTCCTATAGGTTTTTTTTTCAAAACAATACACTTATCTCTAGTTCTGAAACTTGTACTACAATGGAAGCAAACATATTTTTAACAGTTTATCTTTGTTTTAAAGATCAAATGTCTATAAGTCTAAGATTGATAATCCTATTTTCTTTTAGATGTGTTATATCAATGAACCGATGCAAGTGTGTTATTGTATTTGACAACGGAAACATGATAACAACTAAAAAAAATAACGACTACAGAACACAGACTATTATATTATCTAATGGTAAGGTTTGTATACAATATTTGTTTATGGTTACTCAGTTCATAAATATCAGCGTCATTAATTTTTACAAAACTCGAATTGTTTAGGAAGGAAAATGTATAAATACAGCGAATGCTCATTAACATTCCAAATTCGGTCAGTGTACTACACCAATTACCCGGAAAACGTAAAATACTACCCAAAACTTCAATTCACAATAGTAGGAAAGTATTTTACAAAGCGAATGAGGTTGCAAATGGTTCGACCCACAAAATGCAAACTTACCATGTTGGTATGAACTACGTAAGCATTGAAAAATCATAGAACTTCGTGATTTTCCACTGTTACCGATTCGGAATCTCCAGTTACAATAGTTTAAACAAGTGCAAAAACATTGGCCTCACGCCATACAACCAAGTACGTATATGTTGCTATAAATATCAGGCTATGTACACAGTGTACTTATTAGTATTATACTTACAATAGCAGAAATCTTCGCTATTAACTTCCCGAATGCAATGGCTGGTTGTGCTGGCATTTTTAACACAATGGCTTTCCCAAAAATATCAAACAACTTAAAAAGTTCACTTATAATAACAAACTCTTTGGTTAACACAAATAATTACTGGCCGATTAATTACGATTGTCGAAAAAAAAAACAAAAGAAAATAAATCAGAACGTCACTGGGTGTCAATTTGAATACAGAATTGTCTATGAAAAATATTTTTTTCATCTCCTAGTAAGGAACGCGTGCGTTTCGCGCGATTTTAGCGAACGTACTGTCGTTAAGCGATGGCGTTTTGCGTATTGATACCTGAGTTCGTTCAGTAATTTATTCAGCGATATCGCTTATCACCGGTGCTCAACTGAGCGGAGAGCTGTTGCAATCGGTATAGAACTTTGACAATAGACTATATGTAGTATGGTTTACTATAACATGTTAGAAACATCTCGACTTGACCCAATTCTGTGTTGTTGTTCAAGCGTCTTGGAAATAAATCCTGAAGAAATTAAAATTCTAATAAATTTCGTCGGCTAGATATCGTAATTACAAGTAACATTTATATTATAATAGTGCACAAGTGGACTATAATATAAAGTGCACTCTCTGTTCCCGTTCTCTCATAGTTCGGTGACACGGCAATCTGACCGTGACCGATGAGGGATTGGGCGCAGGACCACCGGCTACCGCCAACTTCCTAACTCCAGGCTGACCAATTTCTTTACAGAAAAACTCACACAAATTTTACCCGGACCCGGTCTCGAACCGGGGACCTCTCGGTCCTTACGCAGCGTTTGCTACCAATAGACCAACGAGGCAGTCAAAGCAAACGAAGCAGTTGCTTGGAGTAGCCGCATCATTATCACCGGATTTGTGGAGGAACGGATAGCTCTGACATCCCTTAAGTATTTAAGCGACTCATGGTCTGGAGAGTCCAGGTCAGACTATGCAATTGTCAAATTAGCGGGATATACGACGAAGAAAATTATTTATCTCTGTCAGACTAGTCTTCTAGGGCAGAATACTAGCATTAAGTATGGTAGGACGTCAATCCTATAATTGCTATTCCTTATCACTTATCAGACCATATCGTCACCGCGTGGGCGCTAATAAGCCAGGGTAATCCGGGCTGAAACCTACGCTGTAGCTATTTCAGAACCATATTACCACATATCGATTACGCAAGTTGCTTCTGGAAATGCCTGAAACGATCAGACACGGGGCAATGACTTCGTGGCGATTAGGAGAAATGTCAGATCGATTGCTTGGATTCTAATGAAAAGGAAAATGACTTATCTTTTCCACTTCCAGGGAATTCTTGAAGTGATCGCGATGTTAATGATAAGAACGAGATTTTCGTTTTTATACGTAAAAATTGTTTTCCTACTAATGTGTGTGTTCGCGCAAATAAACATACTAGACGATTCCCCCAAATGTTTATTTCCCGATTCCTACGTTATACTTACCATGATCTGAAATGAGAAACACATTTTTACTCATTAAAACCTATCCAAAATTATGGTATCTTTCACAGATTTCTTAACCTAAGTGTTTATTTTTAAATATGTTCTTTAAGTAATGTAAATATTTTGATTTTTTAATATTCATCTTATATACCTAGCGACGTATTTTTAGTAAGTAACGAGGAATATAAACAAAGTTGTTATTGTTTGATAAGAACGATTATAGAAAGGAAAGTTTTGATTGGATAATTCTTTATACGGAACACTATACGTATGTGTTTCTGACCAATATAAAACGACATAATAAGCTTAAAAACAATGTTCATGAGTTTAAGGTAAGTAGAGAATAGAAAAAAATATATATTACCTCTTTATACGAGAATAAATTCAGACCGTTGCCATTTGAATAAATTGTCTCTATTCAAATTAGATTCTAAATTTACTTACTAATACAAAACCAACATTCAACCTACATTGTCACTAAGCTAACATTAGCACAGTTCTTTAAGAAAGTTCAATATATTCAACAGACCGTTCTTATACAATAAATCTTATCAACGACTCTTAACAATGCATGTCATAAATTTCCACATATCGTTTTGAGGCAAATTACTCCAAGATAAGCCGGCAACAGTCGTCTGTGTATCCATTAATGAAGTAATTACAAAACAATGTGGTTTATCACAGTTGTGGAGATATGTTGAGGGGCTAGTGCCTTGTCGTGTTGAAGTTTGAACTATGTGGATGGAGTAAGAAGATTTTTTTTCTTTTTTTAAGCGGAGAATGCGTGACTACCATCCTTGGGAAGGGGTTTACCCGTGGTGAATTTGAACCGGAACTTAGGTGGAAAATGACCAGTAGCTGCTCCTGGGCACAAATGACATTGGGGTATACTGTACCTTCCCTAAACTTGGCGGTATACCTGAAGCGATTTTGTACACCGCGAAGTTAATCAAAACAAAGTAACATTATTGCAAAAGAGTTAAAAAACACGTTGCACCAACTATTTTTTACAGTAATGAGCATTTAATATTTCACGATGCATATTCAGGCAAAACATGTTTCTTATCGGACAACCTTTCAGTTTAAGGTTAAAAAGAATATCATGCCAAAATTATAATTATGAGTATATTCAAACATACATGAAGCTAAATTACATGCTATATTAACATGAAATCCATCCATCCATAAAATCACGCCTTTTTTCCCAGAGCGGTAGGCAGAGATCACTTCCAGCGATCCACTTTTCACCTCTGAGGGAAACGTGACGTGACGGGTTGTGGACCACGTCGCCGCCATTCTGCCTTGTGCATTGTTTTAACAAGGTCATTGCGTTCCCACGAGTAGCAAGGATATATGACGGGGGAAGGAAAAGGGGAGGAAGGATACTATCGCCTCGGATGATTTGGACCGAGTCGACGATGTCAGGGGATACCAGTCACAACCATCTGTACGGTGGTTGGTGAACGGTATACGGGTAAGCGACCGGCTCCTCGAGCTACTAACATGAAAACTCGTCATAAACGCATTGCTATCTAGCTCAGCGTTCTACATCTTCATTATTATGATAAAAAGCTTTGTTTCGCACCGTCAACTACGCTCGTTAGATAAATCACGATTCTATAAATAGCCGTGTAAAAATAGTATCGGCGATAATAAATGCAACGCGTAGATAAACGTGGAATTAATTTTTATTTTTATAGCGCATTCCGTACGGAAATCCTTTTACGTACAGATGCCTTGTTATGATTCTTAGATAGCTCTATATATACATACAGGAAGATAATCATTTTATTAACTTGACTTTTTATAGTTACACTGCGTTAATTATTTCTGAGAAATTGATTTATGTATTTCATTCTTATAAACATAATACTTTGGCCATACTACACGAATGTACTTCTACTTTACCATGAATTAGTGTGTCATTCAGATATCATTTCATTATCATAGATAGTTGTATTTACAATTGAAAAAGTTGTGATGTGAACTCAATTGTGATGGTTAACGTAATTTCTGATTTACATATTCATTGCGAAACGTTTTGTGTTGTTTAACCTTGTTTGAAATGTTCGAATGTCGCCCGTTTTGTTTCATCATTCATCATCAGCCCCTATACGGCCCCGTTGCTGGGACACGGGCCTACCCTAAACTAGGGCGATAAAGCCTTAGTCAAATTAGGTTACATGAAATGTACAATAACAGAATGCCTATTGAATTCCCAATCAACGTTCGACCCAATATGAGTCAGTAAAAGATTCTCGAAACGTCGGGTAATATGTTAAGTTTAACAATACACGCGAATTTAATCCGTAAAATTGGCTATATTTCAAATGAAAGTAATAGATTCAATTATTGATTGTGATTATTTCGCATACTATGAAGGCCAATTTCCGTAGTTAACTAATATAACGTTTCCCTCAAGGTCTCTCCACCGCTTCCGATCTATTCTTGAGCACCACAATAATCCCTTATGTAATTATGTAGAAGCTATATACGGCGACGATACGATAAAATACTCGACGTTAATAAAGGGTGCCTATAAATAGAACCCGCAATCAAAGTTTGCTATGAAACAATACGAATATATTCGTAGATTTTAGATAAGAAAAAATGCTACAATAAAATCGAAACATACAAGTGCTAGTTTAGGGTAGGCTCGTGCCCCAGCAGTGGGGACATATATGGGCTGATGATGATGATAAAGTGAATGAGTACCTAAATTGTATCAATTAGTATTTTTTTAAAAAAGTTAAAAACTAAAACCCAACTACGACAAAAAACGACGCTGAAAAAGTATAAAACAAGACTTTTAGAACACTGAACTGACTGAATTGACAATAATGTCATACAATACTATTTTGAAGTATGCAATATTTACTATGTAGAGATAAGTTTTCATGTTTGGAAAACCGCAGTCACACGTTGTCAAAGTGCTACGGTAGGTAGGTACTTGTGTATGGAACGTGTGACTACGCCTTTCCAAACATGAAAACTGTATCTCTACATGAAATATTGCATGCTCAAAATAGTATTGTATGACATTATTGTCAATTCGGTCAGTTCAGTGTTCAAAGTCTTGTTTTATACTTTTTCAGCGTCGTTTTTTGTCGTAGTTGGGTTTTAGTTTTTAACTTTTTATTATTTGTACTATTTTGGTGTTAAAGTGTATTTGTGGCGCATAATATTATCAAAAGTTAAATTGATGAACCAACATGTTTTATATTTTAAGGGGACGTAGTAAAGAAGCTATGAACGAAAAGATGTGAACTATATGCAATCAGTCCATGAATATACGTAAAGTCACATGCAAATGCTAGTAATATATATATATATTTAAAATGTACAAGTAAAGCGCTTTCCAATGATACCAAACACGGCGTATTTATCTTAACTTTATTTTTTTACTCTGTATGTTTTGTCCGCTAGTGGGCGCCACATTAGATTTTGTGAAACCCTATATAGCCTATAACCAGCGGACAATTAAGACGCTTCTAATGATATGTCATTTGTCGAATTCTGACAAGCAATTTAGAAGTTATGTGGAAACAGATGAACATATAGAGGAAGATCCCAGAGCCGCCAGACATCACTTATTTTCTAATGGACAAAATATATACAATTGAGTAGTGGTGGGGTGTACTATCATCATATGACTAGTTGCTACCTTGACCAGACGGCCATTTTTCAGATATCAACCAATCAAGGTACATAGAAACACTGTTCACCTCACTTAAATTCTGATGGCTGATTTTAACATATATTTCACACAATATCATTAAAAATCAGGTTTTATTACTCCCAGACACATGCGGTCAGCGGTTTTACCTTACAGACGCTTTAAAGCTATGAAAAAAATTTTACTTTTACTTAATTTTACTTATTTTGTGATGCTTGATTTTTATATATGTTATTCAAACAACTATTTTAAAACGTTTTGCAAACGGACAGACCGATCCAAGGGGCCAAACATTCACCAGACCCAACTTTTTAGATTTATTTTTTTAAATTGAATTTAGTTAAGTTTTTCTAATAAAATAGTTTGTAAGGTACGATTCTATAATTATTGCGGTCAGATGAGCACTTTTTAGTTGTTTGAATAACATATATAAAAATCAAGCGTCAGAAAATAAGTAAAAGTAAAATTTTTTTCATAGCTTTAAAGCGTCTGTAAGGTAAAACCGCCGACCGCATGAGTCTGGGAGTAATGAATCCTGATTTTTAATGATATTGTGTGAAATAAATGTTAAAATCAGCCATCAGAATTGAAGTGAGGTGAGCAGTGTTTCTATGTACCTTGATTGGTTGATATCTGAAAAATGGCCGTCTGGTCAAGGTAGCAACTAGTCATATGATGATAGTACGCCCCAACACTACTCAATCGTATATATTTTGTCCATTAGAAAATAAGTGATGTCTGGCAGCTCTGGGATCTTGGACCAATACATACATACATACATACATAGCCTGTCAAAATCATAACCCTCCTTTTGCTTTGCCGTAGTCGGGTAAAAAGGACCAATGCCTTATTAATCACTAGTCGATTTTTTTATTATTATTTAATAAATATTTTATTGCTTGCTTTGATATTTGGATCAATAGTGCTCAATTTTCTAGTCATGAAATACTAACCTAACATACATACATACGTACGAATATACGTATGTATCGTCAGATACCGCAGCAAATTATCCGCATTTTCTCTACCGCAGCCGAGCTTCCTCGGCTCAAGTATCAATTACAATATTACATAATCCATAGCACGATGCCGTCGGACACAGTGTGCCATGTACACTGTACATATACAGTCGCATTGCTTTCTTTTTGTTCTCGTTACATAACGCGGAGCAGATGAATAAACAATGCTTCTGTTCATACACCGCGGTTATATTAGCGAGAAATGTTTCACTAAAGTATAATCGAAATGAGTAAAATCTATTTTGAATTAGGGGTGAGAGCCAACCGCTCTACCTCGTAAGTCCGGTGATGATGACGAGGCTACTCCAAGCCATCATCGTATGTCAGCACATGGGCTCATAATAACTAACAGTTAACATAGATATATAGATATGTCCCAATAAATACTTATTTTAAGGGTCTTATGACAGCGTAAATACATATACGTGTAGGCGTACTCTACGTGCCTATACGTTTAATGTTTTACCATACAAAAATATCTTAAAATGTAATTGTCATTATCATGGCATAATTATGATGTGAAGTTTATAATATCACGCGCATACATTGTGGTTACGATGTATGAGCAAGACGCATCACCATTACTTTCATACAATATAATAGAGCTAAATATGAACTATAAAAATAAATATACTTCATTATATAGCTATGTTCTAGAACAGGACCAAAAAAGAATACCGTCTCTAATTCGCCTTCACAAGTGCTTCGATGCGTGAAGTGTACAATATATGCCAATTGAACAAATTAGTTGTCTTCTTTGAATTTTTCAGTTTCAGGCCATCTGCACGTCGCTTTCAATGTATAAATTATAAAGTAGCTTAATTTATACAGTTACGGTTATATAAGTTACGAGTTACTTTATTTCTGTATTCCTTTGCAAATATAAGTATGTACTACTTACTAGCACTACGAAGAAACTTTCAAAGAGCTTTCTTTTAATTCAAAATAATACCAACTGATTTCATTTTCGATTAAATTTGACGAGTGTCATTAACGACAAAAAAAAACAACAAATAAACGAACAACACTCGAGCGAAGCACTCTCTCCGTACCCACCTTGAAAAGTAGAAGTCACAATCTTATCGATCAACTTAGAAAAAACTTTCACTGGTCGCTCTTATCACCGGGCGATAAGGTCGCGGTTGGCTCGCGAGCCGGTGGAGGCAGCCTTAGGTGGCGAGGCCTGGGCCCCAACTGGCGTACAATAGCCAGTCTCTATGGTGATTCCCACACCGAGACAATAAACATCAGACAATTACACGCAAATAGTTTTAATTGCCGAAGGAAAAACTGTAGCAATGGATTTATGACGCAGAAAAAACCAACAGAAAAAAGGTTGGGCACGCCCATCCTGGCTCGGACGAGAATGAGGCAGAAGGAGATGTTTGATTAAATCTTTTGAAATTAAAAAAAAATGCCTACCTACATATCACACAACATCGCTTACATTGATCCGATACCGTGGTCAGTAGCTTAAGCACTTGTGTCCTAATATCAGATACAAAAGTGGTATACACCAATAAACTAAAATAAATATATACAATATACATAAATAACACACTTAGACACAGTAATACATTTTCATATGATCTTCCATATTTTGTATCACTATACAATTCAAAATGGCAAGAAAAGCTTCAAGACTGCCTTAAAAGTTGCAATCGTAAGTTCTATTTATAGTTAAGCTTTTCTTATCACTTAGATCTTAAATGATAAGTAAAGCTTTTACTTTAATAGAGACAATAAGAAAAGTGCTAATGGACACATTCTTAGACATTACTTTATTTTAGCAGCTTAAGTTAGACATAAATTACTTATTAGTCTTTTAAGACTAGATTGTAATTTTGATGGCGTATTTATCCATAAGGAAATACATCATAAGGAAAAAAAAAAAAAAAAAAAAACTTAGATCTTAAATGATAAGTATTCTTGATGAGAAGCTGTATTGAGCTAAGGTTACAATTTTCAATGAATTAGTTAGGTTCAATTGTTGGATGGGCGTCACTAAAGAGGCCGACCAATAGAAACAGAGGCGTGACTATACATATACCTAGACTTTAGCTACGCACTCAAATAAATAATACAAAGCTATACCGGATTTAGACCCTTCACAAGGTTAAAAGTACTTTTCCACGAAATATCCGTAGTTTCCAAGAAAATCTAATTAAGTTTGGGTTCTTGTTACAACTCGTTTGCGTCGATAGAAAGGAACACGTCTTGAAGTTGCCTTGAAGGGATCACTCACATCGGAGGCGGCTAATTTTTTAGTAATGATCTTTTATTTTCCTATCTGACATACGATGATGACTTGGAGTAGCCTCGTCATCATCACCGGACTTCCGGAGGAGCGGGATGACTCTCACCCCTAATGCATCATAAAACTGAGTCAAATACAAACTCAAAGTTTGAATGCATCAGGTCCTAACCCCTTAATAGTATACACCGTGAAATTTTAGTGGTTGTTTTCCCGCAGTAAAATGATTCTATCTTAGTAGTACAAAAGATGTGTGCAGTTCTTTTTTGGTCAAATCAATAAATGTCGGTTTTACGAAAGGTTTAACCGTAACTCGAAAGCACGTTCGAACCGCTTTATGACTTAGGGTGTGGAGCTTCTTTAGCTTTAAGCATCGATTTCATGCGGCAAGCAGTACCTGAATACGTCACATCTTCAAAAACAACGATAGCTTCCCTCGTTTTCGAGTTGGAAAATTATTAATTCTGAAAAAACGAAAAAAAAAATTTTTTTTTTCGAGGTGTAATTTGCATGATTCGATAGTATTACTAAAGGCAAATCGTTCTGCCACGGGAAAACAACCACTAAAATTTCACGGTGTAGAAACCAACAAAGTCGTCTTCAGCTGAAACGCTAATTAACAAGAAAACAACAAATAAAACGTACTGCGCATTTTAACTAAACAAATAGGTGTTTTCCTTTGTTGCCAATTGCTTTTCAACAGACACGTGAACATAGCTAAGTGTGTCTCAAAACTATAACATGCCCCATAGGTCGACGGGTCCACAGGGGGTCAATGAAAACATTAAATTTTCTTAATTTTGCACAGGTTTCAATTACAATTGAAAATACATATGTTAATTTGATTAAACTTCCAAAAGTTTGCGGATTAAAATTTATCATCAATACTTATCAAATGTTTCACATTCCAATTCAGCTATCTAAAATCACTTATACATACACACATATAGCTTTTTATTACCATATAAACTATGAGGGGTCTACTGAAACAAAGTTTGAGCACCTCAAGTCTAAGGTGTGTGTGCACAGGTGAACTGCTATCGCCCGACGCTGCGCACGCGCACAATAGCGCAATTGCGCAAACAAAACACAATACACCAATTTGTGGCACCCGCAAACAGTCTGATATATACGTCATCTGTAACAAAGCTGTTGACAACTTCGGGACACAGGTGTTACAGCAAAAGTAGCTTCGTAGACCGTGTAAAGTACGAGCGTACAATGTCACGGACTTTTCCTGTCACGTTTGAGATAACTACCTAGGAGTTGCTTCGGTTCCAGGAACCTTTGTTTCCTTAAAAGTTTATGTTTATTCCAGACATAACATTCATTAGTAATGTTATTAATGGGAAAGTAACTCTTCCTGAATGTATGTTGCGCTTTCACGTCAAGACTACTAAACCGATTCGTTTCATGTGTTTTTATTTTATGTGATCAATAAATGTTTTCTTTCTTTCTTCTTTCTTTCATATTCCCTACATTACAGTCCTTTAAGACATAAGTTATATATGCATTAACTCACTGCGCTTTATAGTATACGTAATAATCGACTTCTTGTAAATAATAACATGAGACATACCGTTTTATTTAAAATAGCCTTTTTAGAAATAAAACAATGAAAATACTTTCTACATTCTACACGCCCTACAAAGGCTACAGTAAGAAGACTATTTTCAGAATGTTTTCATATTTGGCAAGAGCTCCTCTATCCTAATATAACAGTATCTCCTACAATTATCATTTACTGTATCCATAATCAACATCAAGAGAGTCAAGTGTGCACGCGTTGGACTGGTGGACAAAGGCTTCATTTCGCGGGACAAATCAGTTTGCTATACTACGATAAGATAATATTTGGCGGTCATCCGTTTAATATCTAGTTGCTGGATAGCACTGATACTACTACTTGAAAAACTATTCGGATTCGAACCATCAAAGGGATTGATAAGAAGATTATTTATATAGTTTAATTGTCTATTATTTAATCTGAGCTATAAAGAGCTCGAAACGTCGGGTCTCTATATAATATGTTTAGAATAACAATACACGCGAGTTTTAGCCGTAAAATTAGTTTCATTTCAAAAGATAGTTCATTAAAGAACGTTGTTTTATCTTAGAACTAGCTGTTGCCTGCGACTTCTTAAGCGTTGTGATAGTTAAATTTTGGATAATATAGCTATATTATTGTGAAGTTTCATCAAAATCCATTTGGGAGCTTATGTGAATGAGTATGAGAATACATTCATAAAGACAAACTTTCGGGTTTATGATATTATAGTAACATTGCCTATCGAAAAAGGTTGAACTTATATTTATGAGAATATAAGTCGTTATTAAAAGTAGTAGACGTTAAAAAATTATTAGAAATACTGTAATATTAACGGGTACATTGCCTTACAGACGATTTACATGGGAATGCGACAATCTACGACCTAACGGCTTCGCGAATGTGCTAACGCGAATACATGACTAACTTCTTCTATCAAGGAATGGTACCGTTTTGGACCCCCACGCCTAGTTATGGATGTGGGAACGCAATTAATTCATTGAGAATGCAAGCATAGACAAATATGGGATAGCTTTTTTGCTACCAATGAACATAGAGCGAAGACTGTTAAGTGTGACTTACACAGGAAGAGAAGTTGTACCTCTATGGGAACCCGAATTGAATCAATTATTTTTTTAAATGAAAGATCTTAATTTTGTTTAGCAGTGAATTAAAAACAAAATTGGGGATTCACCAAGACAAGGTAATGAATTTGTATTCAAATAAGTGGTATAAAAATGTATTCCGCTTTTTCCTTAACGTTATGCGTTGTTTTTCTGGCAAATCTATAGTAATGTATTGTTAAAAAAAGTAACAATCTAGAAAGTACATATTCAAGTAATTTATTTATGAAGCCAAATGATAAATCCAAGTAACAGCTACCCCTTGGTCCACCTTCTTGGGCTATTGATTAATCTGTATCGTGGCATAGAATTTTTGCTCAAATCGTAAGTTGTAAAAGCCGCTCTAACAGATCTAGGGCAGGTGCAGCGGTGACAAAGCCGATGCAGTAACTGCACCGTGCACAATACAAAGCAAACCGTACATTGTGCCGTTCGACTAGGGCTGCTAGGTGGTCGGAAAATCCGGGATCCCGGATTTATTATCTTTATCCCGTGTCCGCACACGCGAAATAGCAATGAATTTCTACCATCAGATGAGATTGCTATGCCTGGAATATCAGCGTATTTATCCACTAAAACCTACTTCCGTATTAAAATTGTCTCGAAAAGAACGATTTGAACCAACACGTTATTCCTGCGTAACGTAAGGTACTCTATTAAATCTAACGTAGTAAAATTGTCTAGAAGATAATAATACTCAGAACTGACGAAATGACGGAAATGACGACACTGGTTTAATCTTTTATGAATGAGCAGTTTATTGAGTCGCGATTCTAATATGGATCCTAGCAGAATTGTCCTGAACATAATAACGCTGTGTCTACCCATCTTCTAAAAAACACATATAAAAGTACTCAACTGTATAAAACTATAAAGCCGGAAGCGTACCTACTTACTGTACGCTAATATGTAAACGCTGTACCTAATTTAAATGTAAATCGTGTATTTATGAGAAAACATCTTTAAACTTAAACCTATCCCTGGTAGAGTTGTCCGGGAAATGTAACCGTGTGTGGCAACCCTACGTTGGATTGCTGTTTCCATTTCGCACCACATAGCGGTGGAACGAAACGATTGGAAAACGCGTCTTCAATTCTATTACTGTAAATAATGAACGATAATTGAATTACCTACGACCATATTGTGTGCCCCTGGGACGATGTCAACACACTTCATGTTCAATGTTTTGCTTTCCGCCGAATATCGTAGGTAGCGTATTGACAATCTCATGTTTATTACTATCTATTTGAAGAAAAGAATAATAGGCGTGTCGACTGTGTCAAAATTTTTTATTTTGCGTGTGTTCCAGTCATATAATAACATCTCATCATCATCATAAACATCATCAGCCCATTTCTGTCCACTGCTGGACATAGGCCTCCCCAAATGCACGCCACTTCTCTCTCTCCTCGGCCACTCGCATTCAGCTCCTACCAGCCGTCCTGCGCAGATCGTCACACCACCTGGCCTGCGGGCGTCCTACGCTACGTTACATAATAACATCTAATATAAATATATTTTGAATTTGCTAGGTATCTATTCGTTTCATACTGAACTCTACTACCTACACTCATGAGTCATAATCATCACCCTCACTCCAAGAATTATAACTATAATTCGTTCATAACCGTTTACAGTTGCTGGTTCTGTCACATTTTTTCAATATCGAATTAGTATGCACAAAAGTATTTTCATCGTTACTGTAAACATGTTCAAGTTGAAGTTTACGTCTTATAGGTTGCCCTTTATCTATTTATCTGAATAATACTGAATAAGAGGACTATTATGTGGTGTCTTGTGTGTCTAATTACTGATATGCGAGACGAAAACAAAGACGACAATTATAACACAAAAAAGTGGTGTCGATTATTATGGGTATAAAATATTAATCGTTATGACCCACCCGACATCATAAGATTATACGTTAATATAAATAAAAATAATCTTTGTTCACATTCTCAAACAAAATGTTATTGTGTCTATTGGACACTTGTGGGTTGATGAAGTACTATTTTTGTATATTTAAAATAAGTAATAAATCTTACATGTTAAAAATATTTTAAATGCACTTTTAGAATCTTAAAACATTAGAGATCAAATAGGTAAAAGGCCGATTCATAAAAATAAATACTTTAGTTTTTATCAAAACTTAAACGCAAAAATGTGTCCGCGAGACACTTGTGGGTTGTTAAGGGTTAAATAAATTAATCTAGAACTACGCTTAGTTTAGTTCGGTCTTAACAACAAAGTCCATCGCTTAGTTGTTTAAACTCTTGACAATAATTCGTGTATTTACTTAGATCCAAAGACACATTTGCACAATCTTTGAGTCACCAATTCCAAAATTGGCTGTCTGTGCATTCTATTAGATCATTGTGGCTGCTTTGTGTTTTGGTTACAAACATGCACAGTATATAATTATGTATTTAAGTTATAATAAATACACCGTGATATTTTAGTGGTTGTTTTCCCGCCGTAAAACGATTCTATCTTAGTAGTATAATAGATTTGTGCAGATCTTTTTTATTAAAATCAATAAATGCCGGTTTTACGCAAGGTACAACCGAAACTCGAAAGCACTTTCGAACCGCTTTATTACTTAGGTAGGGCTTCTTTACTTTTAAGCATCGATTTCATGCGGCAAGCAGTACCTGATTACGTCACATCTTATAAAAGAACGATAACTTCTCTCGTTTCTGAGTAGGAAAATTATTAATTTGAAAATATGAAAAAAAAAAATTTTTTTCTTTGCGGAATAATTTGCATGATTCGATAGTATTACTAAAGGCAAATCGTTCTGCCACGGGAAAACAACCACTCAAATTTCAAGGTGTATATTGTATTGTATCTAACAAAATGTAATATGAGAGAAAACTGGATCAATTATTTTTCAAAATGATATACTCCTTGTTATACTAGTTAAATATTTTAATTTTTCCATGTCCGAGTGTTATTTATCTATTTATTAGTAAATTTGTATATTGCGCTATTGTTTATGATATAACACAAAAGCTATTAAGCAACTTTTGTCCAGTAGCGCTACCATAAGTTAGCTATCGAAAACTTACATACGTTAAAACCTTAGTTCTTAGCGTTACCGCTAGGGGCGCTGTATATTTTTTCATGGACATTTTTTACATAGGCGATATTGAGGGTTATTCCGTATTCATCCTATGTGAACTCATCCGATTTCCTTACTCATCCTAAAATAGTATTCCTAGCTCATCCTATTAGATTTTGTCTTGACACAACACTAATGCAGTCTTTTCTCATCACTAGGTGAATATTCCAATAAAAAGTATGGTTAGCAAAATCAAAAGTCAAAACATTTTCAGAAAGTGAACTATTTATAGGTTTTGGATATAAATATGTACTATTATTATAAATAAAAATAAATCTGTATGTTAAAACAAGAAAATAACATAATATTCAATAAAATATACTTAAAACCGAAAGCCAAACTTGCACGTGCTATTAAAGAAAATAATAGTAACGGTTTCATTTACATCTAATAATGAGTCACCAAGTTGTATTTTTTTCAAGTTGTATTAAAAAATCATACAGTTTACATATGGAAGACGATGTTTTTTAAATCAAAGTTGATTGAGTCTTGTTTGTCAAAATTTAAAAATATTGCTGTGTTAATCATATAAAAAATATGTTATATATTATTCTTAATTTTAAAAAATAAACATACCTAACTGTTTTATACAACATTCATAAATAAATATATTATTTTATCAGACTTTTTGCAGTTTTATTTGACAAAACGACTAAATTAAATTTTAAACTTTTATTCCGACCGTACAAAATATTCTTATTTTTAAAATGTTTTGTTATAGGATGAGCTAGGAATCATTTTGGGATGAATAAGGAACTAAAAATTGAAATATTTGCTTTGGGATGATTAAGGAACGAAATTAGGATGAGTAAGGAAAAAGTTTCACGTCGGATGAGATCACATAGGATGAATACGGAATAACCCGATATTGAGACTGTCACTTTTAAACTCATAGTAGCGCTACTGTTCGGATCAATGTACGAGTATGTAATGTTATCTGTTATTACTTATTACCAACCTTGACAAATATACTAATTAGAAAAGACCACGCCTTCGCCACACCCTCTATCACATCTTAGACCTGTAGGCTTATTAGCGACACTACAATAAACAAACACTATCTTAATACCCTGTCACGATACACCGCCGAAGGCAAGTCGACATAGAAGGCAGAGAGACAATGATCGCATTGCAAAACATTTGTCAAGTCAACTATTTGATTGACAGTTGTTGTCTTTAACCGTAATAATATATTTATTACTCGCTTCTGCCGTGAGCATTCAGCGCCATCTATAAAACGATTTATTGTAAATACATTATTTTTTCGGGATGAAAGGAACTTTCTCCTCTTATGAGAAATCCACTGGATGACAAGACGTTGTTATATGGTCTAGCTGCTACGTGATTGGTGAATATTGACATGTCTGTAGTGAATTTATAATACGCTTAAACCCTCATTGTATAAAAATTACATCATCATCATCATCATCAGCCTACTCCTGTCCACTGCTGGACATAGGCCTCTCCAAATGCACGCCACTTCTCACTATCCATCATAAAACTTAAACTAAATTTCTATAAAAATTACAATAGTAGATTTATTGCGAAGGTAAAGCGTCAAGACAACAAAACCCCAGGCATATGTCAGTTAGAGAAAAAAAAGCTCTGCAGTTGTTGTTGATTGTAAGTACCGATCTGTGGGAGGTGAGGTTTATAATGCCACCGAGTTTTTTTTTATAGCTTGCGGTACTTTGGCATTGAGTCTGTAACAACATCGCGGCTGTTTTCATTGGAATTCCTTTGCACTAACGAGATCTATATTTAATTTTCCTTATGAATGATGAATAATGTTATCCAAATACAGTTACATACATTAGAAGGTGTGGTTAAGCCCTTTACAGTCACCATATTCGTATAACAGCCTTGTGACAATTTATTTAAAGAGATATTTCTGAAAGTTCTCAAGTACCAAAGTGCTCATTTTTTTTTGCAGGAGGCAAATCCAATACTTATGCAAAGTAAACTAATCTGAACTATTGTGCACCACAATGTGGTATCCACATTCCACATCTAAATTGATGTAATGTTACTTTAGGTCTAGTATAGGCATACATATAACAAATCAGGTTGTATGTCTGTACATGTAACCTAATTTATCCTTCGCCCAGTTACGACCAAAGTTACACTTACTTTTACTTCAACATGTTACTGTAACTCCAAGTTACACAATTAACAAGAATGTCACTTGATAAGTGCAATTAGAACAGTTTATATTGAATTGTTAACAATAGTGGAATAGACAATCTAACATGACAACAACTGACCCAATAAACAGGATTCCCCGAACAGTAAATTGACTCACGGTTAATTAAAAACAATCCAGTTATACCTACGAGAGTCGGATGTTTGAGGTATGCTTTTATTTATAACTCAGAGTTTGTAAGCAACGCGCCTATCATTGCATGTTTCAACAACACAATTTAATCTCGCATGGTATTAAACATAGTACAATACAGTACATTGCATATTGCTTTTAGTGAATATATTTCTTAGAAGTGAAATATTCTAAGGCAAAAGTCATAAAATAAAGTATGTATGGGTAACAGAACTTAGCATTTATTCAGTATCTACCATTACTGATAATAATGCCCTAACTACAAGTAAGTATAAAACAGAAATCCGATTTAAAAAATCAGACAACAAAACCAGTTCAATCATTATCATGATGATTACAATTGCACAATCAACTATGAGGACAATAAATAAATACTAATATGTCACAATATCACATACATCGATCTGACCCAGGGTAAGTAGCTTAAGCACTTGTGTCGATCGACAGTGGATACACGAGTAAAAAAAAATATAAATAACACACCCAAACACGGAACTAACATTGATGTTCATCACAAAAATATTTTTCCTGAGTGGGAATCGAACCCACGACTCTCGAAACCGCCAGCCAACAATAAGTCTGTTTACATTTGCGTTATTACATATAGATAGCAGATCTACAATGTCGAAAGTGATTAACCTACTCGAAGGCAATACTCTAATCGTATCGATCGTCACATGTCGTATTGGTAATCCTTTGATCTTATGAATATTCGTCATCGAACGCTCTCTCGTTCAGTATCAGGGTATAGAAAGATCTATTCAGTTCTTTGATCCGGTGCAATCTTTGTTAAAACGAGAACGGATATAAGGCTTAAGATACTGAAAAACTTAAACGTCAATAAAAAACAAAAGCCTCCATTACTCGTATTAAACTTTTACTACTGGACAATATTTTGAATGCAGATTGAGAAACTGAGATTAAGTGTTTAATTAAGTCTGTTGGTACGATATTTGGTAGTACATAGACAATTGTCTAATACGTAAATAGCCTTTAAGCATTTTTATCTGTTGCTAGGCCATCACACGCTAATATCGATGGTATGTAGTTACAATACAAAAATGTGAACACACATAGTAATGTTTATGCATTCTTATGTAGTCGCCTTGTCAAACAGACAAGACAATGTGTTTATCTCCAAAATAACTAAAGAACAAATATCGTAAACAACTCGGAAGCTCTACCGTGATTATGAATTTAGTTTTAAGAAAAAAGATACGTCTATCTTTTGAAGCAAATAAACATTCTAGGATACATAAGGAATGTTTATTCAGTGATCTAGAAATGGACATATCGCTTAATGATCGGAGCGAGGCACTTTACGACGAGGAAAGGCCTTGTGTTCAATATCAAGTTAATGATGATACGGTTACAAACACAAACAGATATTAAATAATCGTGCTAACATTATATGGCGCCTGAATCACGGCTAAGAAATGTGTCCAATGAACCAATAAACGGGCTGATAGCATTATTGACTCACATTGATTGCTATTGACACAGAACGATAGCGACGCTAATTAACTAAAATCATTGGTGAAAACAAAAGTATTTACGTTTTTTTTTGTTATCATGACATTTGCAAATGTGTGTTTTGAGGCGTCGGTTTCGTTTGAGCCTCGGGAAACAATCATTCTCGTTTCCCTCATTTAAAAACAATAAACTATGAATGTGTAGTCGTAAAAAGATTATCCTAACTTACCGGCAATTAGAGATTAGATTACTAGATTTATAATCGCCTTAATAGGGATGTTGACGCCATTAAGAGTTATTTTATGATAACAATTCCGTTTAGGAGGCCATTATGCCAGGTCACAACGAAAATGCCATGTTTAATCCTTACAAATGCAGTACGGTATGATTTTTGCAGTGGTATTAAACTATGAATCCAAATATAAGACAGCATGGCAATTTATGGTAACCTTAAAACCCAAATAATGTGGGACTAGAAACAATACTCATTTGAAAGTCAAGAGCGTGGTAGCAGATGTATGTAAATATTGTGATTCTATTTTATAAACTAAATCAATGGATCGTATACATACATACATTATTTGTTGTAAAAACCAGGGTAACTTGGTCAAAATAACACGTAGTACCGAATACCAAATTTTGTAAAACACTAGGCCTGTGGCACAGAAAGTTATTATTTTCAGAGATCAAAATAATTCAATCAGAAATAATTAAACGTGAGTAAATTACTAAAAAAAATAAAAAAGAAGCAAATGATGAAACGTAGGATACGAAGAGAAAAATTAATGAAGTAACGTTGTAAGATGTTAGTAAGAGAAAAAAAAATGTTCATGAAATATCTCAGATTCCTAACGCATTGTTCTTTTATTTCACCAAAATTTTATATCCTCTAAGAATTTAATATTATAAGAGTGTTGTGCTACGAAGTAAATGTTAATCTATGGTACTGAGATACACATTGGAAGGAGGCAGGTAGCCAACCCTGAATAACAATAAAAGCGTTCGACTAATCACAAAATATTGCTTCACGAGATAACGAAGAGTATCACAATCAAGTCCTCACAAATATTAATCTAGCTAAAGGGGTAAAATGTATAAGAACAGACCTGTTTCATGAGCTGGAACTTGTGAGGGTACAACTCCTGGATCCGTTGGCAGAAGTGTGCAGCGCTGGTTGCAAGACGAGCCATCTTGAGCCTCGCACACTATGTATGTATTGTAACACCACACGATAATCCCGCAAATCCTTACTGACGTACTTTATCTCCCACTATGCCTTTATCAACACTTACAAATCCACATTCAGTTTTCAGCCGAAAACCTGCACTTTCATTTCAACTACCATCATCTTTAGCACGTATAAATTGTACATCTTCAAAAATCACTCCTGATTTTGCTTCGTTATAGATGGCAAGAGCATTAAGGTTGAATGTTTCACAATCATCATTAGTAAATACAATTAAAACTTCACAATGTTCCTCGGCAATTAACTGGTGATTTTTACCGGTGCGTCGTGACTGGCCGAGTCGCGGACGTGCAATATGGTGGCGAATTGCTTACCGACTGGCGTAATGGACTCAAATCGCTACATTGAATGACAACAACACAATCTAGAGGGGATTGCAGTAAGTACAATCGTATCGCTTGCCCAGCTCACGTACGCACTTTGACAGATATTTCGGCGCTCACAATACTCTACTTTACCGCGTTGGTGGGACGGAACGCGTTTATCAAGTATTCAATGTAACATTGAAGACGGTTTGCTTACATTGATTCCATTATGCCACGACAATCATTCCGATAAAGTTGTGACAAAAAGATATAATACTTACGATGATTGTAATAAGATTTACAATGGCGAGACGCGTTGGGAGATTTGATAACGGTGGGGACACTTGAATTGTAATTCGTTAGGGAATTGCTCAGTAGCTGGTGTTGATAACGACCTCCCAAGATGCAAGTGTGGCCAGAGCATGCGCCCGCGCAGGATATTGGGCTCGAGTGGGCAGAGTTAATGCGTTTCAGAGATAACGTCGCCGATGTTGAATCCAATTACAAGATTTAGGATTACGACTGGTGTAATCAATTTGATTGCGTTATGCAACTTATTTAATTATGTTAATTAATAAAGCCCGAGCCTAAATGTAGTACGTTAACGTTTTGAATAATCCAAGTTACGACAGATAAACCTGAACCAGTATAGCTAGATATTTCGAGAATTGTTCATACGACGTATCAAATCAATTAAAAGCACATAATATATTGTTCGAATAATTAAAAAGTGATGTGTATTAGATACATGACTTTTCTGCATGTAGGTAACTCGTTTCAAATTCCAAAAAAAGTTTGCGTGATGTCTAGCAGCTAAAACTTGGAAAATACCACGAGATGAGGCTAAAGTAATAAGTTATCAGAACGCGATCTCACCATTTATCGAGTTCAAGCGTCCAAAGTTCTCTTTGGCAGAAGACAATGACATGGAATTATCGACCGAAGCGAACAGACACTGGCCCGTTCATATGGTAATCTGTAACGAGCGCATCGGAGGAGAATCCGCGAGGCTTGTTGTTACCCAAACACTCAAAGAACGGCAGTATAGCCTTGGATGATCAAACTGATTAATTACATTTAGGTTTACGAAGTAGTTATTAGCGAGCTTAAAGGCATATCCTTGATCAATCACGAGTTTATCAATTCAGATAAATCAGTGGCAGTTTTTAGGTTAGGGTATAACATTTCCTAAAGAGGACTAAGTAGGTTTTTGACGATCCAGGGTCGATTTCATTGTCACCTACATTCTGGTAAGATTTGAGCCTAATATGAATAATTTTATATCCTTAAATAGGAAGAGAAATCATGGAAATGATGTGTTTGGCAACAGACAGCTAAATGATTAGTCACTGCGCTTCACTTTATTGTGGCATTGTTCTTTTTGTAATGTGTTGAAGCACGATGTTCGATGACCCCAAAATGATAGCTTTTTCTTTCCCTATTGTCCTATTCCTCGCGGAACTAATTCTGTCTAAATTTGGAAAAGTAGATCTGTGTCTCTGAGTTTCATTCATACTCATTAAAATGTTAACGATACGGATAGATAATGAATGATGGAGAAAACTAACAAACATAGTATGTTAGATGGCTAGATAGTGAGAAAAGCTATGATATGAAGATTTAGAGTCTTTGCTTATTACTTTGGCTTTTCTAGAGATCAAGCAGCAGCCAATAATATAATTAACAGCTGTAGCTTTGATCTACCATGAATAACGCAAACCGGTCCAGAAATACAAAAGGAGAATCAAGTAAACAATATATCAGGCAGCATTTCAGCTCCAAAGAGGCATTTCGAGGAGGAGACTCGTCCAGAAATAGCCCAAAAGGATGATTTAACCAAACACCATGTTTAGGCTACATCGGAAAATTCTCCGCACAATGCGACGGGGAAATTAGGAGGCTCATGCGAATCAGTTGATCACGAGGGTCACGATCGGAGCTTGTTAGCGCCTTGCCGTGACGGGGAGATGTGTTTGCTAGAGTTCATGCCTTTGTGGCATGGATTGGGCTTAGGCTGCTTTTGCACCAGATATTTTGCAAAATATCTCACCTAATAGTGATTAAACATACTAATGAAGACAACTGTCAACTTTGGTCTTGCCCGTGACCACGAGCGCTGTAAAGAGCTCGAAACGTCGGATATCTAAATAATGTTTAGAATAACAATACACGCGAGTTTAATCCGTAAAATTGGTTTTATTTCAAAAGTAAGATAAGAAGGTCAACAATAGCTTGATTGTATAGCTCATCATCATACTCCCTGAATGTGATAATACCTCGGGGTATGAAGATCAGATTATATAGTAAGTTGTGTAGGTGAGGATGTGACCAATAAATATCTTTTTCCCTTCACTCACCATAACTTACGCTCTGATGATTATCTCTTGCGGGCCATATCGTAAGAGAGAGCTCAAAGACTATCAAGTTATCTCTATCTATAAAGCGATTTAAAGGTATTTAGGGTTGTAAAGGAGATATAGGCGAGATCTGTTTATTCTTGCACATCATGTTCTCTCCTTTATGCTGCCTAACATTTGGTGGACCATCGTCACATTATGGCGTCACAATTTTTATCAGAGATTAACTGGTAATATCCAGTTATTATCTTCGTTATCGAACCATGCTTTGACAGACGTTAAAAATACTCCGTGTGACCGCCGATTCTTCCAAAACATGTTCCATTCTTCTGTCAACGACATTTCAGTTTGAAGTTGCCGCTATCTCTAATTCGGCCAAGATAATGTATAAATATTTCGTAACTTAAAGAAACCAAATATATTTAACGAAATTATATTGATTTTTTTATGTAACATACATAAAAAAACTTATAACTAAGATAAATATCTTGGACTGGTTTAAATGAATTGTATACAGCACGTCTAGATCATCGCATAAACGCTTTATGAACAAAAAAACGTGTTAACTAATTTGAACCTAACGGGACAAAGTAAAATATACCACGAGAACCCGGAAGATAAGAGGATTATTTTTATGAGTTCGGCAAATTTTTAAGGGGCTAAAACATTTATTGCAGCATTGAATTTCGACCTGTTCGTTTTCTTTGTTCAGTAAATATTGCACATACAAGTACTTTGGACGCATTACGTGCTTTTAAAATTGTTATAAATTGGAATACTTAATTCCAAAAATGTGAATGCAGATATTTTTTAATGATTACGGTAACGCAGCTGTATATTAGTAGTCTTATTTCTCCAGCTCTTCAATCTTTACTTCGATTCATATTACGTTTAACTATTTGCTTAAAGACAAAATAGTACAATTGACACGTGCACTTTTAAGAATGTTTATGTACTCTTAAAGCACATAAATATGTAGTACAAGTACATTGTCTGAAGCACGTGAAGTGGAGTCACGTGGCAAGTCTAGTGTGTTTGCATTTAACAAGAAAGGTTAACCCTCATGACTGATGTTTTTGAAACACAATTTATTTCGTAGTAAATCTCGTAGCGAGCTAGTGGTGCTAGCCGAAGTGTAGGTAAGAAGATAAGTGAATAATTAGTTCTATACATACTTTAATTTTTCAGTGCATACTTGAAATGTTTAGATTTAGCTTTTTAGAGTAATTATATGTTTTTAAGCATTTTTTATGGTTTCTCAACTAGATTTGCAATTTTATGTAGACCACCTTGAAAAGAGCTTGGTTCAACAGACTTTATCTACAAGTTTATACATTTTAATATCTACTTGGCTATTATAAAATACAAACATATACGACAGTCTTCTAACATCCTATCTTGGCTTCAAACATAAGTGGGTCTTGTTACAACTAGAATCCTACTTTGTTTTGTAAAAGTGTAGTAAGTGGCAACCCTACCACAGACGGATACACAGAATGACATGAAAGTCTCAGAAACAACATTGTACAGTTGTACACTGCTAGTTCACAGCTGAACTGTTTCACCTACTTGTCACATTCAGCGAAGGACACACTACTCTTGCTAAGTGCAAAATGCAAGCTGATTGCTATGCTTCCCCAGATGTTCGGTGGCGCATTTGGCAATGCCTCTGTGTTCTTCGCTAGGATCATGAGAGGTTTTCCCAATTGGATAAATATATTGAGTTTAATAGACTGCCTCGGTGAAATAATAACAGTGACCCAGGGAGTTACAAGATGCGTGGGTTCGATTACCACCCAGGACAAATATTTGTATGTCGCGTTTGATCCGTGTCTGGGTATATTCACTGTTAATTCTGATATACGTAACACAAGTGCTTAAGCTATCTTGTGTAATATATTTATTAACTTTTATAGGGAATTTTTAGTTCCCCATCAGGGACAAAATATTATGTAATTAACTGTCAGGAATTTCTGACGTGTCCCAGACACCTGTATGTGTACTTATGTATACCAGTGTAATTATTTCTGATATCATATTTATTGTTCTTCATCAGGGGTCGGCAACCTTTTAGCAGACAAGGGCCACAGACGCCTGGTAGCAGGTAGTCGACCCCTGTTCTACATCAATACTTCACACAGCATGTTTCCGCGCAAAACAATAACTATTACACTCGAATTGCTTCACAAATTCCGTACAGTAAATTCAAAAGTCAATTACAATGTAATTGAAATCGTGAGTTCTGTAACAGTAACAGCACACGCGGTATTAGGCTCGATCACAGTGGAACTCACAGTGGAAATAACGACTCACAGTGGAAATAACGACTCAATAGTGGAAATAACGACGCACACCGTTACCGAGACTATTGAGGGAATACCGAACGGGATCGCCTTTATAGAAGAGTACAGTTGGCCACAATATGACGTAAAGGATTAGGAAGATATGGCTGTTACCGTAATGGTCTATTGTGGCAGTTTACCTCATATGTAGACCTCATGGACGCTTATTATGGAGTGGAGACTGGTCACCTTGAACACTTTTTATAAAAAAAAAAGGTTGAAATACTCATAGGAAAAATGAATCTTTATTGAGTTTATTTTGGGAAAGAAGAGCTCTATTATAACGTTGAAACATCTTTGTAGTATCATGTAAGTGTAAGTAGTTACTAAAACTAAAACTTCATCCCAAGTGAGACCAATATGTTAGTATCATATTTCAGTCATCTTACTATGTTAGTACATAGTCAGGTGACGAGTGATCAACCAGTCGTCAAAAACATCTCCATCCCAATAAACCCCAGGCTTTTTAAATGCACATGATCTTTGTGTCAGAGACAAACACGTGCAAGAACACCACAAATCATGAGACAAATTCAAAAAGTAATAAACTGTATCCGTGAAAGTATTTAAATCATAAGTATTCTTTGTTAGAAACGTATTTCTCTACTAACAGTTACCGTCTTTGACATGAAAATATATGGAGATATTGTTATTTAAAGAATGAATAGGAAAATGTGCAATAAAATAAGTTTACAACTAAGTCCATTCAATAATTCATTGTTACGCTACAATGATGTAACCCATTCATGTTTATTGAGGATTTCGAGTTAAATGGGAAAACTGTATTTTGGAATGTAGTCTTTGTTTCATAATTTGGTATTTTGAACTTCGAGATCCGTATTTACAGTGTTTGTTAGTATTTTTAAAATCTTCTTATTAGCGACAAACGTAACTCTCAACCCCAGAAGCGCTCAGTGGGGCTACCATGAGTTTAAAACTTACGCGCTCGATATCGCCTACGTAAATATGTCTATGAAAAACTTGTACAGCGCCGCCTGGTGGTTACGCGAAGAACTACAATCGGCCATATGAAAAAAACAACTCGATAGGTTTTTAACGTACGTAAGTTTACGATAACCAACTCATGGTAGGCCCTCAGTGGGGCTACCATGAGTTTAAAACTTACGCGCTCGATATCGCCTACGTAAATATGTCTATGAAAAACATGTACAGCGCCGCCTGGTGGTTACGCGAAGAACTACAATCGGCCATATGAAAAAAACAACTCGATAGGTTTTTAACGTACGTAAGTTTACGATAGCCAACTCATGGTAGGCCCTCAGTTCTCCTGCTGTATGCGAACGTAAGAAGTATTGCATCGGCTTGTACAGCCACGAGTGTAGCTGCTGTGATAGACTGAGAGATGCTACTGATGCTGTAACGGCCTGTTTATTACTCTCAAATTCTGAATTTCATCAATATCATGATTCTTGTTATATTAAACGCTCACGATATCTTACAAGTTACGTATCAACAATATATTTAGATGGCTAATCATACGTTTACAATATATGTAAATACATGATAAGTTCGGTTAGGACGTAGTTTGTTTGGATTTAGCACTTTGGCCATGTTCGAACGCAATTCGGATCCGGTTGCTACGAACCATTATTTGCTTAAGTAATTTGTTAACATACAATGTAAGATTTTAGACTTTCGCGTTCCATTACAGTAAAATTAGTCTTTATGGGTCTACACGCGATATTAGGGCGGGCGTAGGGCGCGATAGTCGCTCGCGACCACGATTGGTGTAACCCAGTCGAAACGTCGGGCAGTAAGTAGCTATGTAATTTGATTCGCCTAATATCGCGTGTAGACCCATAAAGACTAATTTTAACATACAATGTAGCTAAAAGTAAGGTCGTTGCTTGCCATGCGAGAGGTCGCCAGTTCAAACCCCGCCAGGTACAAATTAGAAATTCATATGTACCATCATTCGACGCTTTAACGGTGAAGGAAAAACATCGAGAGGAAACCAGCACACGTGAGAAATTTTTCAACGGTGTGTGAAGCCATGTCAGAGGCCTACGGGCGGCTTAAAAACTCTGCCATCAACCATACGATAAGAAGAAGAAGCTAAAAAAACATCGTATTGCGGATCTACGAGTATATGTATAGTAGCCAGTCACAGACAAAGACGCACAGACGTCAAAAGGTTCCCGACATTACTCACTAACCCTAAACTGCCGAGGCCTTAACCCATTCCCCGCTCGCCGTCCGCCATGTTCGGTAGTTTGACGTCAAGTGTTCACAATGGGTCGTTGGGGCCAATTTGGTGAGGTCTTCCGACCGTAGTCACGTAGGCCAGGGAACTATGGAGACAGTGGAATGGTGGTTCAATCGAATTAAATGTATTGGGGGCGCGGCAGAAGCCATTGCTAATTGGTCGGAGGTTTAGACTGAGGGCATGAAAGGTTTTAGTGTATTGTGCAAAAGAAGTTTTAGTTTAGTTGACCTTTGATACGTCAATCAAAGCATAGGAAAGAATTTTATGATGAATGAATAGCATCTGAAATCCACAGCTCGCTGATTTATCTACAGATAATCATTTTACTTAAATTTTATCGGTCTATTACACTCGCTACAAAAAAAAATGTTGTTGGAAGATATACCAAATTTTTTAACTATATTTTGCATTTCTTCTTACATACAAATAAACCCTTAAGAAACAAAATATGTTTTGAATACCTCTATCTATATGCTTTTCAACAAAACATTTTATAAGAGAGCTTATGGAATATTAAATTGAAGAATCACATAATTCCCATAAGTCATTACATCTCCTGATGGTGCGCTATTAAACTCAATCGAATTTATTATCAGTCAGTGCGACTGTATTTCCGAGTTCATCGCCCTTTTAGTGACGTCATAACCAAATCGGTTCATTAACAACGACGTCACCATCATCTCAGTATTATTTGAATAGCAGCAATTATACAAATTATGATTACGTAGATAGATCGTTTATTTTGAATAACAATAATATGTTTACTATTTTCGGATCTATTCAAACTTTCCCCTTACACATTACACATAGACATATTTAAAAGTTAACTTTTAAGATTTCGGCACGTCATTAAAACAGTCAGTAAGTAGGTTTTCTAAAAACATACAACATAGATGTTCTCATAATCTAGATTAAACATTCAGATAAAGAAAAACTAGTGGCGGTTGACAACCGCCTATAACTGATAGGGCAATCTTCATCTCGAACCGACATGTCCGATCAATACAATACCTGTCATTGCAAATAGAGACAAATTACTATTTACACGACATCCTACTCCTTTAGCTGGAAACAATATAAAAACCGCACAATTTCGTGACAAAACACACTATAATTTCATATTTCCCACCATACAAGTGGATGTAACGACACAAACAGAGTTTAAAATAAAAAATAATATTGCGATCGAGCAAAAAGTTCAACTAGCTATCAATTACTAATCTATTACCGAGGATAATAGTAAACCAATCTGGGGTAATGAGAGGAGGCATGTGTACCATTAATGGCTTCCAATGGCCGAGGATGCATCTTTCATGGTGGCATTGCGTGACGGTATTTGCTGGTATTTAATTGCACCGTAGAAAAGCTACAAAGTAAATAGGATAATAATATAAGATGAGAATATGTATTTGTCTTAGAAAAGTAATAACAAGATTCACGTAAAAACTATGTACCTATTTATAATTCATTCTGAACAATTCAGGTCAGTTGGACGTTCATTAGATAAACTCCCAGTAAGCCGCTGACTTTTTATTAGCACAATAATTTCAATAATTGAAACTTTTTTTTAAACGCCGTTCTTTTGTACGCACGCACACCCTTTAACAAATCTGTAGAAACTAAGTATATATCAGAAATATCGATTTCTGAAGGTCTCAAATACTTCAAGCTTTTAAAATTACTAACCACCTATAATGTTGTTAACATAATATATTTTCTAGGTAACAGCGAATACAAGTCGGAATAGCCTCGTCATCATCATCGGACTTGCGGGGGAGCGGATGGCACTCACTTCTAATTCCTAATAGTCAATGTAAACGACAAAATGTCTCTGGTGGCTATGTCATATAAAAAGGGAAAATAGCAGAAACATATACAAATGAAAACTACTAAGATCCTTCAGCTATTTACGAATCCGCAAGTAAACTGTCGGAAGAGGACGTCCGTACAGGAAGCAGTTTAAGATCCAACAGTAAACAGGACGCGGCCGGGTGGATAAGGGATCCGCAAATTGAGGCCGGTTTTAGAAGACGCGTTTAAACTCAAATACACTCACAGGCACAATTAACCGCCCACCTTGTATTTGCTTAAATTTTCGGAAATGTCCAAACATAAACCACATTTTATGAATGATCCGTTATAAACTTAATTTAAGGCTAAAAAAATAAAACGAAGGTTTGATTTAAAAAAGTCGTTTAATAGGGCATTATTTCATCAAATCGATATTTTCGAAGTATCGACGAAAAATGTAAATTTCGAATTTTGAGAAAAAATAAGGTCAAAAGTAAAACAATATTAAAATTTAATAATGGGCGTTGCTCCTCTTACCCCTTATAACTTCTAGGAGCCGGTATGATAGTCCATTCATGACAACTTGGATATCTGATTGGGGAATAATGTGCCACTCCTCTACCGCAGCCGTTTTGAGCTCTCCAATAGACGTTGGGGCTGGTACTCTCGCTCAAATACGTCTTTTGAAGTTGTCCCATATGAGTTCAATTGGGTTGAGGTCGGGACTGCGTGCTTGGCCATGGTAAACTTGAATTTCGGTCTCATTAACCTTAATGAGACCGAAATTCAAGTTTTGCCATGGCCTTTAAAATTGGTTACTGGTACCTACTCAGTAACCAATTTTGCTGTATGGCAACGTGCATGTCATGCATTAATCTAAAGTTGTCACGAATAAATGTTGCGAAAGGTACAACATGTCCTTGCAGAACTTCTTCCACGTATCTTTAAGCATTTACACTGCCTCTGTCAAACAATACAAGGTCGGTACGAGCCTCGTAAGTGATGCCTCTCCAAACCATAATAGAGCCTTCTTTGTAACCCACTGTTTCCGATATAGCGCAAGGAGCAAACCTTTAATTTGGGCGTCTGTAGACAGGCTGGCATCCATCTGGACCTTTTAAGGCTATCTGCTCTTATCTGAGAACAGTATGACCTTCCATTCTTGTACAGTCCACTCAGCATATTCTCGCGCAAAAGCAAGTTTAGCTCTACGGTGTCGTGCAAGCAGTTCTGGGGCGCGAGCTGGACGAAACGCCCTCAGATATCCTTCTGCCAGTCTTATTCTTATCGTACGTCCACTAACACTGAGGTTTAGTACTTCAAAAAGACGAATTTGGGCTTCAGTAGCGGTGGAAAAGCGATTTCTTAACACGTTGTCGACAACGAAGCGGTCTTCTCGAGCCGAAGTGCATCGCTGTCGACCTTGAACTGGCCTGAGGGTGTATGAACCTGTCTCCCGAAATCGTCTGATGGCATCCCGTATGGCAGTTCGTGGTACACCGAGTGCACGAGGGATGCGACGTTGGCTGTACTCAGCGTCAGTAAAGGCAACTGCCCTGGCTACACCAGTTGCATCGGGTGGCATTTTTTGCAGTCACAAACAACAAGCTAACACTACAAACCCAAATTAAACAATAAAAACACACTACGGCAGAAAAGAACAGGAAATGAACACACAGTAACACAACTGCAATAATGTCAAACAACGACTATGTTCCAAAAACCCGTCATTGTCACAAATTAACGAAACCAAATGAGGGTATAGGTGTTTAATTTATTGCAAGACTACCCACTTAACAAAAAACAAAAACATTTGATAAGCCATAGTAAACCAAAACTATCAGAGAGGCGAATTTTAAAGGTGGGCGGTTAATTGTGCCTGTGAGTGTATATACGGTATGTGCCGTACTGTAATGTCTATGTTATACTGAATTAAAGATATACGGTGACCCGTGCGCTTGCCTCCCTGTCATTCACTCACTCACCGCCCCACTCGGTTAGAAGGCGCAGAGGCCAGCGCACGGATCGCAGGCGCATTGCAATCAGAACCAAATCGTGTAGTTTTATTTACCTATTATATATCTATTTGATTGTGGTGCCTAGGTAACTAGCATAAAGAGAGACAGCACACGGTAAATGAAACAAAACTATGTAGTTCAAGTAGCCTATTAGAGAAACACTGTTCCAAGAAAGAGTAATTTAGAATACCAAAGAAGCTGCACACCTACGAAGAAATTGTAAGGTTGTGTAGTCGACCAAACCGCACTTGGCCATCGTGGTTGACTAAGGCCTTATCGCCCTAGTTTAGGGTAAGCCCGTGCCCCAGCAGTGGGACTTATATGGGCTGACGATGATGATGATTATTATTAGTTTTATTTTGATACCTGCTTTGAACGAATGTAATTATTAGTCTATTACCTACTTATTGTAACAACTACTATTCCTAAAGCTTCAGCACATATTCGTTCATCAAGCATAGGCAATGCTCATAATGGTAATATGATGAACTAAATATGTATGTCGGCAGGAGTCATCGCTCGCCTTCATTATGGAGCGGGGATATGTAACTACATAATTAATAATGAATAATACGTCAGGTATATCAAAACCGAGCTAATATGTATGTATAATATTATTATCAACTCTTACACTGAATGCAAATAAATGCTTTTGACTTTGAAAAATCCTCAACAATAATGTACAAATATTGCAAACATATAGTAATTACAAATCTATTTTTATATGTTTAATAATAGTCTTACTTCGAGCCAGTAAATAAATGTTTTCCAATATACAACGCGACACATAATGTTCTTTAACAATAAAAACTTGGAGCTTACTTTAATGACATCATTATTTAAACATTCAATTGCATTTCTTTACACAGAAATTTATGTACTAACATGTACAAATGCTAATTTGTTTTTTTTTAATGAGGTAGGTTAATTAATTAGTTTACAAAAATGAGATAGAGAGGTGTATGGTAATGTAGTGACATAAACCGCATATGATTTTCAATAATGGTCATCTTCCTTTCCCATTTCACTCATTCACTTCCTAATTTCGGGTACAAGAAAGCCAAATTAATACTCTATGAAAGACACGATCGCTGCATGTCCACTTATTTTGAAAATATACTTTGCCCCTGACAAATGAATGTTGCCGGACATCCTAATACAATCCTATGTCACAGAGCTTGCGACTTCACACCTATAGTCAAATAACCGTTTCAAATCTTCAATCATGAAGTCGCTAATAAACTCTAACCTCTATGCAACCTCTTTGGTATGGTCGTATCGGTCGTGCCTGGTTTGTGCGTCACGCGCTAGACGTGCGCCGGCGCAGCATACTAATAAGCGAATGTATAAACAATTAATCACTGGCATAACACTACACAATAGGGCGGCTCCGTCTGTCAATTCTGTGATCACTGAATTTGACTACTTCGGTGACGTGGTTGTTTATGCGTATGACTTTTGCGTAAGTAGTGGGTTCAATCCTTGGAAGTAACTTGTTATATTTAGGATTTATAAAGTAGGTAAGATTTACTAAATAATTCTTCGCACGCAATCCAAGTGTCCCTTAACTGGAAAAGACAGAAATATGACATGACTACAGCTAATGCGTAGCATAGATAAAGACCAGAACCAATAAATTAACGTACTTTTTGGACTCGGAGACAAAATCGTGAAACTGAATTCAAGCTTCGTTGAAAGATTCAAAATATTTTTAGACCCGTTGTTTGAACCCAGGTATCTCTTAAATAAGCATGTTAATTTATATTATTGTTAAACTATTTGATATAATTTTCTATTAGTAAAAATAAACTAAGTAAATAACTAAATATAAATGAAATACATTCCAGACTATTGATTAATTTAACTAAATTTAGGCTTAATTTTTAATTATTATTTAATTTTTATTTTTGTTTTACCTACTAATTTCTCAATCACACCTAAAGTGTAAATCTAGTCATAGGAAGAGCGGGACCTCCTGACACAAGTATCTGCGTATACTTAACGGTCTCAATCACTTGTATTAAAGAAAATGTTGTGATTGTAAATAAATAAATATTTTTTTCATATTTATTAACAGTATACATCACGCGTGGCACCAACAACCCAGCGAGGGAAATAGTCGATATAGCAAATTGAGGGATTTATAAATAGAAATACCATTTGAAGGTATGTCTATGATATCAATAAATATCTAACAGATTTAAACATAACAAGTGCCGCCTAGCGACATCTTAACATAATCCATTGACAGTACAATAGGTAGTACAAATAATCCTCAATAGAGGGTGCGAATATCTAAATCACATAAGCCAGACAGACAGATTGATAGATAAATATATCTCAATCGATAACAGTCGACTACTGATTAATGTCCGATATTGTCAGGCAGTAGTTGCACGCAGTTAAATGGCGGTTTCGTTATTTCGTTTCCAATGGCAATTTACATAATTAGCATTTACTAGTCGTTTCATCAGGAGCGGACGTGATGAGATACGAGATGAATATCAATGGTAAGATGTGTCAAAGTGTAAATACAATATTAATATTCACTTTTGACACTTAATGATAAAGTTTGCAAGTTACGAAATTAATAGTCGATTCTCTGAGACGATTTGTTTGATTTGCACCGATAAACACAATGTTTTATTAAAAACAGTGACTCTTCACTAGAAAAGGGTGATTAACACCATTTAACAGTCAAAACGCATTCCGTGTCTCTTAGACATGACATAGGCGGAATCACTGAGCTGTCAATAATAAATAAATAAATAAATAAATATCTGGGACATTTCCACACACGGTCACCTGACCCCAAACTAAGCAGAGCTTGTACTATGGGCGTCAGAGACTGATATACATACATATATATTTATAAATACATACTTAAATACATAATCACACCCAGACACGGAACAAACACCGATGTTCATCACACAAATATTTGTCCCGAGTGGGAATCGAACCCACGACTCTTGGAACCGCCAGCCAGGGTCACTAACCACTGTTCCACCGAGCTAGTCAATGCGGGAGAAGTCCACAAAAGAAAAAAAAATACAATAACGAATCAATCAATCAATTAATGCTGATTATGCATACGAATTCACTAGCGTGAATGCCGGTGACAGTTTCTCGGTGACAGTACTCAGAGAGTGCGTGAGAAAATCCCCCTGGGAGGCATTCAGGAATGCCTTGATGAGAAGAAAATATGCCAAGGGACGGTTCTCGGAACCGATGTAATGAGCGTGGCGTGATTGCAACGATTGGAAGTCAATTCATTTCACTATTCTTTTTCTTTTCTATTCTAATATGGTTGTGGGAGAGGAGATTCCTGCATTCGAATAGTGAAATTTAATGTTTTATACGGAATTAAAGAGTTCTTGCTGAGATTTGTCTACATTACACATGACTTAACGTAAATCATATTAATCTAGACACGCGGTAGCGTATCAAGCCAAGTTCAAGAAACAGAACTGGCGAGCCGCACCGTGTGTAATATTACACGAACCATTTGGAACCACTTTTGAACCCCTCATAAATCAAAAACTATTTCACATAAACGTATCAAATTTGGCTCATATATTGTGACTTGCGAGATAAATATGTGTTCTAAATTTCATAAGCTTATCTCAAACAGTTATTTAGATATTAATGTCCAAAAATCCTCATTTTTATCATTGACTGACTGACAGATCAAAATTCTAACCCAGTTCCAAATGACCTAGAGAGTTAAAATTTAGTATGCAGATAGGTAATTACATGAATACAAAGGAAAAAATAAAAAACTGGCAATTTTTTAATAATTAGGTTTTTTTTTTATTTTTATTTTTATAAGAGGGTAACAAGATGACCTCACTCCACCTGATGGTAAGCGGTAGTGAGATCCACATATGAGGTCGACAGGCACAATAGACCATGTTGAGCCTGTCGCACTCACCCTGAAAGCCGGGAAAAAGGAGACCACTGCTGCGGTTAGGTTCTATTATGAACGCTTAACATAAATACCTAATTAGTGCTTAATCACGCCTATATACCGGGGAAGGCAGAGCACTAAGTATATATTTAGGTATACATACTTACTTATTTACAATTAAGAGTAGGTACTTATAGTCGGTTTTCATATTTATTACTTAGGGTTATACCCCGTAAACGTAGGAAAATACAGTAACTGATTCAATTGTTTTATATTTATAACTAGTTGACCCGACAGACTTCGTCCTGTCAAAAAAATAGGAAAAAGAAAAGGGCTGTTTTTAAGGGCAATTATTCGATTTTACATCGAGTAATTGAAAAAATAAGATATTTCGTAAATTAAACTTGAACACCACTAAAATCGTTATTGTGGCTAAACCTTAAAGGATAGACATTATACTATCGCAGACTTTTTTATAGAACTTTTTGAGAAGAATAATTCCCCATACATTGTTATTCTGTATTTTGAGTTATTTCAGCAGCGCACGCAATGCAAGCCTCAAAAAGCTCGTTTTTCTTCCGTCCGTCTGATAACTGTAACGATTACTCTAATAATTTCTAAAAGTAGGTAAACCTAAATTATACACCTATAGAATCCCTGGAATGTCTTCTTTCCATTATTGAAAACCGCATAGCTATTGATATAGTACTTTTTAAGATCCTAGGTAACAAACACATTTTGGGCGCCCTTCGCAACTTCATTTTATTCTATGTATAGAAGTCTAGTTTTAGTTTTTCATTTGTCCTTTTCAAAGGACCTACGGCGTTACGATGATAGGTATATACTTTTCTACAAAAAGTAATGATATCCAATCAAAAACATAAATGTGAAATGAGAGTCAAGTGCAATATTATGATAATTACCTTGGTTGTTGACTTCAACGACAAAATAAGTGAGATCTAAATGGGTGCCAAGTTCAATGGTCAACCCTGAAACTTATTTATAAGTAACACTATAACATACCTATCATATCTTCTTATAACATAAGATAATGTATGGTGGTAGCCTATGAAGGTCTGTCTTGGCTAGTTTTCTTTAGTTAGTTAGTTAGTAGTCTAGTTAGTTGGCTTGGTTAGTTTGGTATTTGTCGGTATTTATTTTATAATTCCGAAAATTTGGATTGTTGGTAGAAACTAGCGAGCGAACATAATAATACGTTGGTAGGTTTATAGAAACTAGCCAAGACAGACCTTCATAGGCTACCACCATACATTATCTTATGTTATAAGAAGATATGATAGGTATGTTATAGTGTTACTTATAAATAAGTTTCAGGGTTGACCATTGAACTTGGCACCCATTTAGATCTCACTTCTTTTGTCGTTGAAGTCAACAACCAAGGCAATTATCATAATATTGAACTTGGCTCTCATTTCACATTTATGTTTTTGATTGATAACTTATTACCTGCCCTAGCTTCGCTTCGGAGTCAATGATACATAAAAACTATCTTCTTGAACCCTTATAAAAAAACATCAAAATTCGTTGCCTACTTTAAACCATACATAGGGACGGACAGACGCGGTAAGCGACTTTATTTTATACTACATATGTCGTGACGATGTCCAACCTTACTACCTCCGTTTAAGTGTAACTTACAAGTTGTTTTAGTTATGCACTGAACCTATCTAAAAGTTCTAAACGTAATTACAGCGTGTATAGAACTGTTAAGCCGATATTCATCAACATAACACTATGTGTAATTACTTACGATGCAGAAGCAGCCTTGGTTAGATGAAATTTGATAAAACATTAGTTACCTGAAACAAACAGAAACAATCAAATTAAGTAAGTCGATAAACTTCTGGATATTTTCTACGCTAAGGAAAAAAATATGAAGATATTTTCAATAAACAAATATAAAATATATTTCACTGAAACTTTCTACACATTAGTCTACTGAGAAAGGTCAAAGGCTACTATCTAACCGACATCGATATAAGGGAGTAATGTACTGCTATAAGATTTAAGCTACAAGAGAGCTACGTCCTATAGACCATTATTTTCAGTCTTTGTTCAGTCAGTCTTCACTAGATGGCAAGATGTAGATATGAGCTCTACCTGCTAGAAGATTAGAAAACTGTAAGTGTCCGGGATATTTACCATGTTGTTTTGTTTTAATGAGCTCCCGATATTTCGGCACTGTTGCAAGCGCCATGATCACGGGTGAACTGTAGGACTGCGAGACTGACGGTAGGTCTAAGGGCAGACATATCGGTCTACCCTCTTTCTAAGTCTTTTAAGTTAAGTTAAGTTTTAAGTGTCGTGCGTGATAAAGTGTGTAACTATGACAGTTTAAAATTATATACTGCTACAAGATGAGTGAATATTGACATGTCTGTCAACGTCACGTCAAAAATAATCAATCATGCTGCAGTTGGACGTCACTCCTACGCCTGCCTTCTAGCGAATTTCTCATACGCGAAAACCCTCATTGCGATTCATCATCATCAGCCCATGTACGTCCCAAGCACGCCAAGTGCGGGTTAGTTGACTACACAACCTAAGAATTTCTTCGTAGGTGTGCAGGTTTCCTCACGATGTTTTTAAAATTTGAAAAACACAGTGGTACGTGGCGGGGTTTGAACTGGCGGCCTCTCGCATGGCAAGCAATGACCGTAATCACTCGGCCATCATTGCGGTGCATTTGAACTAAATCCTTCTTGTTTCCTTTACTAACACGAGTGTTAGGCATGCCTACATCACCTATGGCCCAGCTGAATAATGAAGTACTTGTTATGGTAATGTGTCTGAGAGTAACGTCTAACAGTTTCATCTACACGTCAGTTCGATCACTCACTTATCACGTGTTCGTGGCGTGTAGTTTTAGTCCAACGTCACCATTCAACTTTTCACCCCTAACTTTAAAGAATACTATTAATACTCGTGGACATTGTATATTTTAACATATTCTTAGTTTAAATATTTTAATTTTATTTAGGAAAATTTTGGGATCTCTTAAAAAAAAATTTATATGATGTAGGTACTGACGATCATCTGGATTGCCATTATGACTTATGTTTCACATCTTAACTAATAATATAAATCCGAAAGTAAATCCATAAGTCTGTCGCGTTCTCACGCCAAACCTAATGCTACACCGATATAAGAGAAATTTATTACACAGATGGTCTAGACTGAAAAAGGACTTAGGCATCGCGTCGGATGCTCTATATCGGAAGGTCCGGTGGTTCAAGTCCCCGTCAGGCGGGGTCATTTTTTTCTAATTTTAAATTTACATCGAGCTTTAATAGCATTAAAAACTACAAATAAAACAGGACTTAGGCAATTTTAATGACTCCGCTAAACCTTAGTAATGTTTTACACTAAAACGACAGGCGGAGTCGCGGGCGGAGAGCTTGTGTAGGATTATAATTTTGTCTTTGTTTGACTAATGGCGCGATGCACACCAAATTATTAATATCGGGCACATGTGCTGGGGCCGATCGTCCTGCATAAGTCCGTCGTCGCCGCTACAACATCAGTTGCTCTTTTTATCAAACGCGTGTTGATAGAGTTATTAGCTCTATATTTTTTTCCTTTGCGTAGAAACTTTTGGATTGTTGTAAAATGTAATTTTTTTTTTGCTTCGTCTTTGATGATGTTACATTCAGTTTTGTTTGCATATATGAATTCTTTTTTAATATATCTCTAAACTAGTTTTTTAAAGAAGTGAATGTGTGTTTCATACTGTATAAGTAGAGTGTGTTAAAAGCTGTATAGGTTTATAACTTAGACCAAACTCAATCATATTCAATCCACTGTAAGTGCTGTTATGACCGTAACCATAATCCAAAAGTGTTTTCTCGGAGCCACAATCATTTTTATTCTAAGAAAGGCTTCCTGCAATTTAAAATAACGACAACACTACAATCATAACCCAGCCTACGCCATTGTTCGGCAATAAATATATCCGATTACGGCGATGACCCATTATTCCTAACGTGGCCACCACACTACACTTTTCACGTTTCGTCTGTCTTCCTGAGAATAAAATCTAAATTCATAATTTGACATATGTCAACCTGAATTAGTGACTGAAATACAATAATAATCAATAATATAATCATCAATAAAATAAAGTGAATTTTGGAGCCATGCAATAAGTACAGTATTACAATTAACAAGAGAATAATATATTCATAGCATGCTGTGATATGTATAGATCCATTCTAATTAACACTATAAAAGTGAACAAAATCATTTAACCCGAACAGTTGAATCGAAATCGAGAGTTGATCTCGGAAATCAGTTGGACAACATTATTTATCTATTTATTTATTTATTTGGTACAGCAACAGAACACAAATCCAGGCTTATTCAAAAAATATTTAAGGTAAGATAACAGTTAAATTTGCGCCCCGATCATAGATGAACACGTATTATTGTGTACTACTCAACAAGTGTGTTAGCTCCTTAACAACGAACACCTGAATTGCTTCGTTTTGTGCCGGATGTAAGCCGTAGGTTGAATATAAAAGCCTATTAAGACGTTTGAGAGTACTTTACCTATACATTCATATTATAGCCTTTCTTTATAGAAACTCTCGGCTGTTGTTCATAAATTCAATGAATAGAAAGAAAACACCCCTTCGGTTATGCTCTTTACCCCTTTGGTTATGAACACATTGAATAGTCAATGAACCGAATTCTAAATCAATACAAAAATAATCGTCTTTTTATCAGAATAGAAAGCAATATCATAATTTGTTTGGTGTTGGTGAGGCATTAACAAAAATCTTGAGATTCAGATAGTAAACATCATTTTTAAATAGGCTCGAGTACAGCTTATTTAAAAAAAGGCTAATACTCGTACATGCTAATCACTAAACACCGAAAAACTCATCTAATGCTTTGCTATGTTTAACCCTCTGCATGGTAGTGGCGACCGTAATTTAAACCTTATGCCCTCAACATAAGGACCAATAGCAATGAAATTATCGAAATAGTATTTGTTCTGGTTAAATGTGAAAATCTTAAAAAAAATTTACCGTATGTATAAACTCAACTATACTACTCAACTCAGTAAAGTTTAACAATCCATGTGAATGTATGTAGTATTCGCATATATCGGAACATAATGAATAATAATGCTTTCACCTCGCCCGATCGGGCCGGCCACAACACGAACCCGGGACTCTGCGCCGGCGCAGCGAGGGCGAGGGTGGTCACCTGCCGTGACGGGGGCAGGTGGGGAGCACCTGACTCGATTTTAACGGAACTATCGTTACCCTGCTCTAGTATTGTTTGAGTAACGCACTCTGTTATGTTTTGGCAGATTCTGGCCATTTTAGACATATTAGATCAATGCTATGGCTGCATTGTTCTAGTGTAGTTGATGTGACCATTTTTATTTTGGGTCTTTAAAAAGGCTTGTAGCGTTGCTCTCTGGCCGAAAATTAGAAAATTTAGCTTTTTTTGTATACCATGGGAACACCGGGACACATTACTTCAAAGCGGGACAGTCCTGGTCACGTTAGGTATTGTTTAAAAGAAGCACTCTAAGATTTGGCAGATCCTGTAAATTTAAGGTACACCTAAATAAATATTATGAATATACTGTTCGAGTATAGTTTGAGTAAATACCTCCATAATACTTGAGCCGATTCTGGCAATTTATGATTAAATATTATGAAGCTTCGAATCCCAGAGGTATGCCACCTTGGAGCTTGTAAGCTCCTTTAACACATAGCCGGCAGCGAAATTGGTGTCAAAATATGAAAATAGCATTATGATGACTAACCTGATATGTAATATACTAAAGTATAAGATAAATTGATTCCGATGCCACAGTTAAGATAATTTAATCGCACATAGATTGTAAATGTATCTTCACGTAGGTACGTGTATGGACAGTATAATATTTTTTAGCGCGGATAATTACTGTAAGCGATATAAAACATTACCTACATACTTATAAAGTCCCACATACATTACATTTTCTATTGAAGCAATCAGAGCGGCGGATTACGCTAATAAATAATACTTTTACATCATATTTTTTGTTATGATATTATCGATTCGAATCGCCCTAAATCAATGTTGTTGTATTTCTCTGGCATTTTAATTAGGAGTTCTTGAAATGTTCTGCAATTCAAGAGGTTCATTCACGTACAAAAACACATAGGTATAATATTATATTTATTCGCTCGGACAAGCTAGCTAAACGACATTGAGAATGCTCAAACTGTGTACCTTCCTATTTTTTTCACACATTTCTTAAAGATTGTATCAAAGGAGTTAAAATAAATTAGGCTTCTGATCTTATGTTACTTATCAAGTAACTAACTATCTATAGTATCATTATATGAGGGTTTTACATAGCTGCTCATGAAGTGATACTCTCTCTAATTAAGTAAGATCAGCTGAAAGATAGCTTAGATAGAATCTCATTGGTCATTAGCGTTTGTCTAGTCACTACGATCCGTATGCATTATTGTACATTAACCCTGACATAAGCATAACTATACCGGTTTCTGGCGCGGCGTGTATTGTACTGACAAGTAGTCTCGGCAAACATTCAAAAGTGTAAAAAGCATACAATGTTTGTGTTTTCTTTGAAACCGTTTGAGACACGCAACTCGTCACGTGGCAACCGGCAAAACAAACCGCGGGCTGAACGACTCGTCGACTAATCATTGTTGATGATAACGCGAGCGAACACATCAAGCCGAAGTTTGTTAGGGATGGACAGACAGACAATGTTAGAAATAGTGACGCAATGAAGCTAATAATTATTTTAATATTAAACCTAATGATGATTGAAAACACAGAACAAACATTAACATTATGCGAAAGGACAGAAATGATAAAATTAAGAATTTTTTGAGTATCTGTAATTCAGAAATTGTTCTCTATTATAAATAAGTGCACAAATCAAAACACATACATGCTACCAACCTAAATTAACTATGTATTTTTTCTTGTAAAAGTACATTCAGATTGCAAAAGCAAATTCACTTTTACACCACGAACCGGTGAGAAGCAAAAATATCTCGCGTCCCTAGCACACAATGTTGATAATAAACCGTACGAAGCCCATAAAGCCGCCTCTATTAATACCCGCGAGATTGATGGTGTGTGCGCCGACGCAGAGTAAATATTTTAATGTCAAACCGGGGAAAATTTAGAAAGAAAGAAAGAAAACAAACTTATTCAGAACATTAAAGGCGAATAACAGACAGTAAACGAAATACAATGCTATTGAAATGGACGATTGTGCCACGACATCTAATGCCATGACGCTGATTTTCTGGGACACCAGCAATTTCCATCAGAGTGAAATTTAACAAATGTAACTACTGACATTGCTGCATTTCGCGATACGGACAAGTATTCGAACATACATATGCAATACTGGAAATTGCTGACGATCTACGACATTGTTAAGGTAATCACGGATAATGAATACGCTATAAATATGTCCAGGGACATAAATTTCATCAAATGCATCGATTTTCCACTATGTTTCCAGCTTATTAATGATCGACTAGAAAATATGACTTGCAAATAAAACTCAAATGAAATATACAAGTGAAATGCTAATTAATTTTGAAAAACTTGTATTTTATTAGTTACTACGGAAATGCTAATTGCTTCATAGCATACAATAAATTTTACAAAAAAGTTACTTCTTACTATCTGTTCGTATGTATTCTTAGATCTTTAAAAGTAACACAACGGATTTAAAAACTTTGTTTTTCTTTAGATATAAGGATCAAAGCTAAATGTTTGTACGCATAATACATGAAAAATTAGAAAAGTACTGAAAATGTATACATCAGAATTGCACACTTGCAAAGTTGGTGGCGGATCTAAAATATAAAAGTTCAAAATAAGCTTAGAGGACATCTGAAATCGAAACGGGACTTTCAATCAACGCATTCCAAAGCCAGTCCAGACTCATCTGTAAATCATATGATTTAATATTGGAAGCTATAAATCATTCTTGTTACGTGGGCAGGACATTTCCGCTTGCGCGTCTCTTTACCTACACAAATATCTTTGAAACAAATTATCAATATCATTCAAACCATTGCATACCTATTTAATCAAGTCAATCTGTTGTACGCATCAAGATGTAATCTTTCGATCAATTGGCCATTCATCATTATAAATCACGTTTCATTCAATGACCACGAATTCATAATTGCAATATTGATTAAATTGCAACTATGTTACTGTTTATAAATAGACTACTACATAGAGACAAAGATTAGCTATGTATGATTTTAGACTTTCGCGTTCCATTACACTTAATATTAGTCTTTATGGGTCTACACGCGTTATTAGGAGTAGCAAATACATAGCTACTTACTGCCCGACGTTTCGACTGGGTTACACCAATCGTGGTCGCGAACGAACTTATAATAATATAGTAAGTAGCTATGTATTTGCTACTCCTAATAACGCGTGTAGACCCATAAAGACTAATATTTAAAGATTAGCTACTTCATGCGGCTTAAGAAAACAATGAACATGAAAATTTAATCAGAAAAACTAGGTTCAGAATACTGATGCGAAGAAAACTATTGAAATCTTAATTAATGTTCTGGTAATGAACGGTAATAAGAACCAGGCTATCATAAAGCAGCAAATGATGCGTAAAAAAAACACAAAGAAAAATCCGATAGATTTCTCGAACGTAAATCTCTAGTTACGAGTAAAATATGCAAAATCAACGTGAAGCCAACAGCTGTGATGTGTGACTCATACGAATGCTTTCTAATGAATGAGGAGCGACCTTAGAGTTCTTATCAGAAATTGTGTCAACGCCGTTCTGTTACGCAACTTCTGACCTTACGTATCGAGGATTTATTGATCGTTCGTATAAGATAACTTAAAAATAGAAGTCCTAGTTTCTATTGATAGTGTAATTAGCGACTACAGAAAATACAAGGTAGAAGATAGTGAAACGGTCAGTGTAATGGTCCTACGATTGTTCTGTCATGTGATGTCACTAGTAGCCAACGTTTAAAAGGAAGTGTGCGTAATAAACTCGGGCACGCCGGATATATTAGTCGGCCGCCAGAACAGGCATTAGAACAACCGTTACTATGATAATTAAAATGCCTAGTATCGAATACTATCATGTTAATACAAGAAAGTAATCGACACTTAGACATTTCTACTTGTTAATACAAGTAAACGTTGAAGACGTTCAAGAATCGAAAGTGTTATAGCTTATCGTCCGACCTTTAAGGTCAATACAAAGATAACTAAATGAATGAATGCATACTGATGGCTGGCAAAGTTTTCTTTTTCTCTGACTGACAGCTTCACTAATAGAACAACTTGTAACATGCAAATCGATTGTTCTCACGTAATCGGTAATAGAATAGAAACACGCCATCGTACTCCGCGATTATCGTAACCAGGTAGTTTCACAGTTCATACCAAATACAATCAGGTATTTAGGTATACGATACACGTTTACGATACGGTATTTCGATATACGTTTCGAAAACACGTGCAATATAGCAATGAAGGATTGGCCAATATACTGCTTCATCAGAAGATACAATTTGAAATGAGAACCATAAAAATATATTGGCAAAAGTGGTATCTGGTGGAATATGGTAGGATTGCGGTATTAATTTAATAATAAGAGTTACATAGAACATTCTGATAAGTGGCTAGCTCGTTGCTAACACCAACTTTTGAGTTAAAAACAGTTCGCTTCCGACCATGATTGTTGTAACCCAGTCGAAATATCGGGCAGTAAGTACATAGCTATGTATTTTAATATCGCGTGTAGACCCATAAAGACTAATATTTAGTAGAAAAAAGTTTGTACAGCCGAAATCTTCTAAACATCCTACAAACCGTCGTCTTCTGCTGAGGCTTGCGCGCGCGCAGCGACATGTACGCGCGGTCCATCGCCGCCACCGCGCCGTTGGTGCCGCACAACATCGCGACCACAACACGACCACTGACCACACACCACCGACCACACTCCCGCCACTGACCACGCACGGGACCACACGTGCCGATGTTACCGCGACGGCCGCGTGCCGGGAACTGCGCCCGCGCCGGGCCACGCCCGCCCCTCCCACCGCACTATTTTCGGAGCCCTGGGGCTCCCCTTGCTTATATTTGACTAGTGAATCTTATTACTTAGCCACTAAAGTCCGTAAAATTCAAGTTTCGCTGTCGACTGTACAATAATTACGACATATGCGTATCACGCGTACGTAGATGGAGGGAGTTAAGCCCATAAAACGACCAAGTATTGTGTACGTCTGGGGCTATGTGATTTAGTGTTATTGTTCTAGGTAACACAATAGACAGGACAACCTCTAAGTTAACTAGGCTAGACTGTCAAACTGCCAACGTCCTCAGAGATATGAAAACTAGAAAGAAGAGTAGTTTGTATTAAAATCATGTATAGTTCATTCATGACATTAATTGATTTGTTATGGTCTGCATGTCTAACGCTATTCAAATTTTGATCGATCTTTGATTACATCATTAAGTTGGTTAAGTCAATTTGAACGATAAGACAACAACTACACGTTTATCATGATGTCAACATTTCCTGTTATCAGGAACAGCTGATAATACCAACATAAAAACTTGCATCTGAGACGCCAGTTCTACATAATTTATAGCATGAGTCACTAAATAAACTATTTTTATTCTGATTCTATTCTTATATTGTCCTTAAGAGCGTCAGAATTACGAAACATGCTGTCTATGTTTTGTGCAATAAAGAATGTACTAATTGTTAGGTAATCTCCTTATCTATGGAACCTATTGTTTCTGTTATCGTAGGCATTGATCGATCGTCTAGCGTTTAGCGAGTGCAGCAGTGCAAGTATGAATCAATGGGCATTGAGAGTGACGATCGTTGACCGCGCCGTGTAAACAACTCGATAATAAGCAGGTGTGTGCTGAGTGAAACTCCGAGACCGATAGGTGTAGTGCACACTGTGTTGGACCTTATTAGGGTGCGGACACAATTACGAGGCGTGTTTCTTATATCGGATTGAAAACTACTTTTACGGATGACATTAGCTTATAATTATAATTTGATGTTAATTTTTTTTTCTTTGTTCTTAACTGTCATACGATGATGGCTTGAAGTAGCCTCGCCATCATCACCGGACTTGCGGGAAAGCGGATGGCTCTCACCCCTAAAATTTGATGTTAAACATTCCAAGTCAAAGATATGATTATTGTAATTTTATGCTCAATATGCATGCATTTAAATATTTCACTCTTTGATTTTATCTTATTCACACATATGCAGTATTCTTAAATTCTATGTAAATTTATTGTACATACAAATTTAAAAATCAATTAACTATTGTGCATTTTAGAGTCATAGCTAGCCTGAACCAACTCTACAAGGTTGAATTTACAACTAGCGCTGTAATTAGAGAGCTCACATATAGTACGTATACTTGTAGCTAAATTCTACCACACATTCTCAATTCTGAAAAGTAATTCACGTCATTTACGTCGCCGCATAAAACTAGATAACGATCAAAGCGACTACCATAAAGACACGTCGCTTAAACAGGTCCAAAAGAAAATCATTATTCAAACGGCGTAGTGGACGCGTCCTAAGTACGAAGTTACTTTCCCGACTTTTACGGTCCCATTCATGAGGCACAGAGAAAATCTACTCAGGTATCCGGGGTTATGTTTCTTAAACAGATGTTAGAAACCTTGCGGAAACGGAAAGCTAGAAACTAGATAGCCTATGCTTTGTCACGGTTGGTAGCGCTACCATGAGTTTAAAAGTGACAGACTCGATATCGCATATGTAAATATGTCTGAAAAACATGTACAGCGCCCCTAGCGGTAAGAACTAAAATCGGTTGTGTAAGATTTTAGACTTTCGCGTTCCATTACACTTAATATTTGTCTATTTCGCTCGCGACCACGATTGGTGTATACCAGTCGAAACGTCGGGCAGTAAGTAGCTATGTAATTTGCTACTCCTAATAACGCGCGTAGACCCATAAAGACAAATATTTAGTAAAATAGAAAGAAAGAAAGAAAAATCGGTTAGTTGTATGGAAAAAACAATTCGATAGATTTTTAACGTACGTAAGTTTTCGATAGCTAACTCTTGGTACTACTACGGTTGTCTGGCTCGATGGCAGATTTGGTAACGAGTGAATGAGTCTCTTGCACCAAGAGTCGAAGATTCGATTCCCAATTGAGTCGAATATTTGTGTGATGTCCATTGATATTTCTTTCTTGTCTGGGTGTGTTCTAGACACGCGGTAGCGTGTCAAGCCAAGGTTCAAGAAACAGAACTGGCGAGCCGCACCGTGTGTAATATTACACGAACCATTTGGAACCACTTTTGAACCCCTCATAAATCAAAAACTATTTCACATAAACGTATCAAATTTGGCTCATATATTGTGACTTGCGAGATAAATACGTGTTCTAAATTTCATAAGCTTATCTCAAACAGTTATTTAGATATTAATGTCCAAAAATCCTCATTTTTATCATTGACTGACTGACAGATCAAAATTCTAACCCAGTTCCAAATGACCTAGAGAGTTAAAATTTGGTATGCATATAGGTAATTACATGAATACAAAGGAAAAAATAAAAAACTGGCAATTTTTTAATAATAAGGTTAGGTTCTATTATGAACGCTTAACATAAATACCTAATTAGTGCCTAATAACGCCTATATACCGGGGAAGGCAGAGCACTAAGTATATATTTAGGTATACTTACTTATTTACAATTAAGAGTAGGTACTTATAGTCGGTTTTCATATATTACTTAGGGTAGGTACCTACATAAAGTCTTGTTTTAGTTTTGAATTTGTCCTTTTCAAAGGACCCACGGCGTTACGATGATATATACTTTTCTACAAAAAGTAATGATATCCAATCAAAAACATAAATGTGAAATGAGAGCCAAGTTCAATATTGCCTTGGTTGTTGACTTCAGCGACAAAAGAAGTGAGATCTAAATGGGTGCCAAGTTCAATGGTCAACCCAGAAATTTATTTATAAGTAACACTATAACATACCTATCATATCTTCTTATAACATAAGATATTGTATGGTGGTAGCCTATGAAGGTCTGTCTTGGCTAGTTTTCATATATTAATTATAGCCGTCGCAAGTTCTAAGCCTACAAGTATTTGTCGGTTTTTATTTTATAATTCCGAAAATTTGGATTGTTGGTAGAAACTAGCAAGCGAACATAATAATACGTTGGTAGGTTTATAGAAACTAGCCCAGACAGACCTTCATAGGCTACCACCATACATTATCTTATGTTATAAGAAGATATGATAGGTATGTTATAGTGTTACTTATAAATAAATTTCTGGGTTGACCATTGAACTTGGCACCCATTTAGATCTCACTTTTGTCGCTGAAGTCAACAACCAAGGCAATATTGAACTTGGCTCTCATTTCACATTTATGTTTTTGATTGGATATTTATATCAACATCATTATCAGCTCCCCATATACGTCACCACTGCTGGGACACGGGCCTACCCTTAACTAGAGCAAACTAGGGATTTTTAGGGAAAATCTATATAAATATTTAAGTATATTTGTGTATAGGTACCACTGTTGTTTCTGATATTATTAACACAAGTGCATATAAGTAACTTAACATGCCGTGTTATAGAGTTACTAACAAGTTGCTAGTATAAGAAAAATCTATGTCATGTTGTATAATATTTTATTCACTTTTTTATATATCGGGAGCTCATCAAAACAAAACAACATGGTAAATATCGCGGACAGTTTCAGTTTTCACTTTTTATGTTAAGGAAAGACAGAGCATAGACAATTTCTCAATCCAACTTAGCCGATTCCGTCGATAAAGCGTATAATACTCGCAGCATGTCCGAGTAGACTAATTAGAAATTGAGATTCTCAAATATTCTGCGTAAATTGAGACCGAACATGTTCATTGCCTAATTAACGTCTGTCGTTTGTCTTGGTGTTTGCTTTTTTACGCTTTTTAGACATTCATATTTGAACAAGTGAATTAATTCGTAGAAACACATTTTTCTTCCGACTTAGAATGTTTACGTCAATTTTATTTGCTACTGATTATGTAGCAGTTGTAATGGAAGAAATCTATCAAAGCGCAACAGTTTCATCGTTTTGTATGAGCAAAGTGCTTTATAAAATGCATAATATGTACGGTATGTACTTAATTATATTATTGGTTCAACCAATACTGCAACAGATTCTGTAATCCATCACATATTAGTACTGTCGTCATCACTTAGATCGTCACTTAATTTAGTGACGTATTCTTCATCCATTTAAGTTAATCATTAGACAAATTATTCACAACATTTGTTTATATGATTAACTAAATATAATGTACCGCGCAGTTTTGTAAATCAATTTCCATTCTGTGACGTAAGGCAAATAAATTAACGATATTTTTAACCCACTTTATGTTACTTTATTACGATAGAATAATCAGTAATGAATTATTCTCTGAGATAAATGTAATTGAATAATAACCTTGTATATACAATTTTAGTAGTAAGTAAAGTATAGAGTAGCTATGTACTTGCTACTCTTTTCATCGCACGTATACCAATATACAGAGTATATAGATGTAATTCCGTATTATTTTCTCAATAAATAGGTATATAAATTGAGATAAGCTGTTTATTCTCAGAAGATATCAAAATGATATGAACACGAATAAGCCGGTATCCATACATAGACTTTTATGACAGGCATCGGTCCATTTTTGCCGATTTGGTCAGAGGATGGACTACGAAAGCTTGTCTAAACGTTTAAATAAGGCTGGAAGCCCAAGTTTGGCCTTTAGTATGTACCTTCACTATCATCATCCCTATTACTAGAGAACCCTCTTTGGTGGCAAGATTCTAAGATAAGTGTGTTTATCTCAAAAACGTATTGAACGGATTTAACTATCCAGTTAATTATACAGTTTGCACACTCAACTATCATCGCACTACTACAGAAAATAGGGTATGTTCTTTACAAACTTATAACATATTTTATGTTCTGCGCAGTTGGCTAAACATTCAGATGACACCGTCCCTGTAACTGGCTGGACAATATAATAGTTATTAAGAAACTTAATACACCCGCTACTAAAGCAACATCCGTCGTATATTATCTCACACGAAACGGGTAATACTTTACGATGGCACCGATCGCATGTGTTCTGTCAATAAGCATCCTACATGTGTTAGAATCAATAAACAATGCGGTGCGCGGGCGCACGGTACCAGAAACCAGATATTGGACAGAATCGGCTGCGTGGTTCCTTAAAGTTAAAGTAACTTGAACTAAGAATGAAGTTGTTTAAACAGCCATTTTACACTATACATAATCTGGGGGCACGGCAGTGCCCCTGCCAAGTCGAGCGCGAAGCAAACACTGCCGTACCATCCTTTACTGGAACCATTTCGCCGCATTTTCAGGCCCCTATTTGAGAACCTCTGGATAAGACCAGAACGCTGAAATTTTTATCATCTAATAACCTATGATAACATACTTAAAATCCAAAATTTCAAGTCTGTGGGACTTATAGTTCCGAAGTTAAGCGAAAGCAAAGTTTCGCATTTATGTAACACACTCACACACTCATCTACTCATGATCATCAAAATAGAAGTAGTACTTCCCATAAACTCAGAGCGCTGAAATTTGGTACAGAGTTAGGGTTTAATAGTCACATAAAGGGAAAATTATAAAAACTACGATAATCGAAGATCTGGAGTACCTGGTGATCCTGATTAGAAAACAACAGCCTAATATTATAAAGTCGTCTAAAAATATTTAAAAAACGACATACCGCCTCTACAAAAAATATTTAATTTGGTTAGCTGCTTCTACAAAAAGAAGTGAAATCCCATCAAAAATTACCAGTATCAAGCCTTATTTTCACTTGTTTTTTATTTTTTATCGTCAATAGGTAGCGGACAGATTGGTGTAATATTGTTACGGAGAACCTGGTTATGTACCCTTGTGTTCCCTTCAACGGCCAAGTCACACAACACTAACTATAATAATGAAGAAATCGCAGTAAGGAACCTTAGGCTTGGCACGATTTTGTCTAGATTTCATTACTTTTTAGAGTTGAGCAATTTGCTCTATCGAGACTTGGCTAGTTTTTTTACAGGATGTTTTTGATGGGATATTTAACTACAGCTTTCACCTGCGTTCATGGACTTAGTTAAATGCATTTTTTTTCCTGACTATAAACTAACTGGCATACGATGACGGCTTGGAGTAGCCTCGTCATCATCACCGGACTTGTGGGGAAGCGGATGGCTCTCACCCCTAACTAAGTTAACTGAACATAAGAATACTATACCTCATAACATTTAACTAAATTTCGCTTGATGGAATACATTACATCCAGAACCGAAATAACTTTCGATTTAATTTAATGGTTTCTAGAATAGTGTTCAACCAATTACAAGTATATCGTGAAAGGCGAGTAATATAGTTTGAGTTTTACAATTAAATGGTCTGGTACACGTAAATCACTAATACGATTACCTTCCTTGGAGCTATATTTTAGGCTAGTTACACTTTTAAATCTATGGCCCTATGGTCCGTGCTCCAGCAGTAGGGACGTATATGGGCTGATGATGACACTTTCGAAAGTCCCTATAGTAAAGTATTGTATATTATTTGCGCGTATACTAAGAACACATTTGAAATAAAACTAATTTTACGGATTAAACTCGTGTGTATTTGTTATTCTTAACAAATTATTTAGATAACCGATGTGTCGAGCTCTTTACAGTGCAGCGCTCGTATTAGTTTTATCCCTATAGAATGGCGATAGTAATTTCATCTCTTTTGAAACGAACCGCACGTTGTTGCATACCGCCGGTAGAGGCATCATTCGAGAGCTGAGTTAATTGCGACGATTAAAGCTTATTAGCGCGCCCCAATTAACAAGTGTCGTCGGAAACGCGCACAACACGAATTGCGGAGCCGGCAACATTATAATGATTATGCTTAACCCTAGGATAGGCAGAAACATTGCCACCATATTGTAACCTCATTATGTTATGACTTAAGGTCCAAAATCGATTCGAACGATCGAAAATTACACATTATACATACACTCAGTCTGCCATATAAAGGGTTAAGGGGAGTTCAAACTACGATACCTTTTTGATCAAGCAGACTTCAACTTCAGAAAAGCGACTGACGAAGTCAAAACTATTTTTTTCTGATTAAACGCGCGTGTATTGTTATTTGTATCTATATTGTAGATATCCTCGAGCTCTTTACAGCGCTCGTGGTCACGAGCAAGGCAGTAGTTTGTAGAGTTCGCACAAATAAGACAATACTATTTGTAAGAGTCGTTCGGACCGCTACCGCCACTGCATACGTCCAGTTGGCACCCTAATAGTCAACACGAGTGTTCGCGTTGCCTTAATTGTTACATTATATTTTACTATACTGGTCTTATCATGGATCAGGCCGATAAAAAGATCCTTATTCCAGATTATCCGCAAAAAAAAACAGACGTGAAATTCATGTAGTTATACTTAAACTGGATAACCGACGAACACGTGTAATTTGATTTAGAGAGCGCATCCGATAACAAATCTATTGTGATGTAATGTTGAGTTCCCGGTTGCAATAAAATAATATTTCATAATACAACGATTAGATTTATAAGTAGCAAATCGAAGGTAGCCTAATAGAGATATAGCAGAATTAGAGTCCTGGTAAAAGAAAGAATTTTGGAATCCTATTACAATGATCGCTTTAATGAATTCAATTGATTTAAATCAGTCAACCGGTGCGAGGAAGCTAAAAGCAAGAAAAAAAACAGTGGAACAAAACAAAACAATAGGTTTTCAGGTGGACGAGGAAACAATCACACTGCGGACAAAAACACAAGTAATCAGTGTACGAGTTGCCAGCAAAAAGTGTTACTCTTTGAACCCGATGTCGAACCACAAATACAAAGCAGGAAGAGTATTGAAGTCAACAATATTCTGACCTACTGCAGTAGGTCAGAATATTTTAAAAGAAAATAGAATTTGAAGTAAAATGTAACATAAATATGTTACATTTCATGTTACACGTTCTATTAATAACATGTCATCATCATCAACCCATATAAGTCCCCACCGCTGGGGCACGGGCCTACACTAAACCATGGCCACAAGGCCTCAGTCGACCACGCTGGCCGAGAGCGGGTTGGTTGACTACACAACCTACGAATTTCTTCGTAGAAGTGCAATTACATGTGATTAGGGAGAATTTTATAATGAGTAATAAATATTCTTCAAGCTATTAATTTCGGTATGAAACATGCTTCTGCCAGAGTAGGCATCAACACAGACCTGATTACCAAATTTAGAGAGTAATACAATGTTATTTAGTAACAAATCGCTGAGAAAATTTCTTTTAACGCGTGTAACACAACTGCGTACATCAATGTACCAAACAACTACTTCTAATCCTAGTCTTTACTAAGATGGTATCTAAAACACAATAACATTAACAATTGTTTTGACCGGATGAGGACGATCTGCGCGCGCGCAGCAACCGCGCCTGTCTCGCACGGCCCCACTGGGTCACGAACGAACGAACGGAGTGAATGAACCCTATTGTAAACCTTGTTACGTCACCACGGGAATCCTTTTGGAAACATCGATTGCAAAATAATGTATTTCACGAATGTTGATCCTATCTGATGTTATACTTTAGAATTGTATAACTTTGAAATACATTCGGTCACTCGCCCTAGTCTAGGGTAGGCCCGTGCCCCAGCAGTGGAGACGTATATGGTGCTATTTGGTAACAAATCGTTGAGATAATTTCTTGCAAAGCGTGTAACACAAATGCGAACATCAATGTACCAAACAACTCTTTCTAATCCCTCGTCTTTACCGAGATGGTTTTTTTTATAAAAGGCTAACAAGATGACCTCACTCCACCTGATGGTAAGCGGTAATGAGATCCAAATATGAGGTCGACAGGCACAATAGATCCTATTGAGCCTGTCGCACTCACCCTGAAGGCCTGCTTAAATGCCGTTTCACGCCCCGCCTGAAGAGCCCGGGATCATAGGAGGGAGGGAAAACATGAGCTGGAAGGGCATTCCATGCCTTAATGGCACGGGGTAGAAATGAGGAGCTAAACCTCTTAGTCCGAGCCACCAAACACTAAGTGGCTAAAACACGGCACGGCCCCACTGGGTCACGAACGAACGAACGGAGTGAATGAACCCTTTTGTAAATCTTGTTACGTCACCACGGGAATCTTTTTGGAAGAATGTGATGAAACATGTAATGCAAAAGAATGGATTTCACGAACGTTGACCCTATCTGATCTTATACTTTAAAATTGTATCAAATTGAAATACAGCCAGCAATGGGGACGTATATAAGCTGATGATGGTGATGATGAAACGCACTGAAGCTTTGTATCAAATGGGGTACTCCATTATGAAGGTGTTATTTGTTTTCCTAACTGACATACGATAATAGCTTGGAGTAGCCTCGTCATCTTCAGCGGACTTGCGGGGGAACGGAAGGCTCTCACCCCTAATATGTTATTTAAAAAAATAAAGTTGCTTAATACCGATTTCGTTATAAATATGCAGCATGCAAATATTTTGACTGTTTTAAGGAAGGCAATATAAATACATCCTTATTGTAAAAAACTTCTAAGGACTTGTTCTTAGCAACTTTGTAGTTCCAAACACAAAGAAAACGTATTTTTTTTTTCAAGGCAAAGTCTTCTAAATGACGTAAAAACTGATGAGTGGCTCATGCAAGTACGCACTTGTAAACTGGAGTAATTAATACAACAAAAATTACAAGGATTAGTCAACCCAATATATTATGATGACCTATTTACTCTATACGTTTCATTTGGCTATGATATGACTGCTTCAAATATTACTCTTACGAAACATTAATTGGTAATTTACAGACGACCTATCATCGCACAATACGGATGATGACTGGGTCAAAATTATATCATTCTATTTAGTCCGTGAGTTAGTACCTATATAGAAAAATATGGGACATATTATGATTTTTCAAAAATCGGCTAAGTTTTAATACCTCATCAAGCTTCTGGAATGTGAGTGTGTGACGTCACTTTATCGCATTAATTGTACAAAATAGTGACGTGTCAACCGATACTTCTAAGCTTTACATCTTCATCATTTGTTGTTTGTGAAACAAAATAAAAAAAAAACATGTACAATATTTTAAATAATATAATCTAAATAAGGGCCTAAATAGTTTTTTAGTCATCTGGCCCAGGGTCGGACTGAGCCGCAAGGGCCCGGGTGGCTGATCACAATCCCAGGGCCCGAGACTATATCATGGTAATGGGATATTATCGAAAACTACTGACATACACAAATTGAGATAAACAAACCATAAAAAATAATTATAATAAATACTAAAATAAGTAGGTTAGGTACCTACTAAAAATTATAAAGCTAGCCGGTCATTTTTTTTAAAGAGGAGAACTTTCAGCTAAACAGTTAATGACTCGATCATAATGCTGTTGTTGTTTTCGTCATCCTTGATTTTTAACGCAATAAATAATAATAATAATAAAGGCGTAGGGATGTGATGACCCCACCGCCCCCTGGTGAGAGTCGCTGATTTTCGCACCATGAAAGGCAGCGACTCTCTACCAGTGCAACCAGTCTCCCCAGGGCAGCTTGTGGCGGGCTGAATGGGATTGACACCCCTTGGGACCCGTGCCTCCGAGAGTCGACCAGGCCCCTCTCTCCGCTTGCCTTAGTTGGCCGGTAGGAGTGGACCCCACGGCGGCCGCAGGACTCTCACCTCTGTCTTGCCTTAGCCGGCCGGCCAGAGTGGGGCGTCAGAGCTACATGCTCGCAGGGTGGAAGTGAAAGATGCATAAGTCGCGAGTTGGCACAGTGGCGTTACGCCACTGGGTATAAAGCGGTGTACACCTCTCGGCACCCTGAGCCGCTCACAATAATGTTGCCCCCCGTCGCTCCTGCCTCGTGCCTCGTGTGTGCGACCAATGGGGGGCCCATGACAGTGAGTGGCGAGTCACCACCTGCCCATTTTATTCGTGTTTATAAACATAGATCGGGGCAGGTGCCATAGTCCTTCCCATAGTCCCGGTTACCCAGTCCATCAGCACCTCAACCCAATAGCCCAGATTATTTGTTCTTCCACTCCATTCCATAGTCCTGCACTGACCGGGGGTTGTCCTTGGCTGCATTTTATAGTGTATACAGGGATAATCGTCGGCTGGTGCCATATTACATATAGCATACAAGTCATTAAAGGGCCTCTACGTGTTGGCTTTGGCCCCACGCACGCCTCCCAAAAATCCGGGACTCTGTAGTCCCGAGACATTGGAAATGACGGATAATAATAATAAACTATTATTAGTTTAAAAAAAAAAAAAAGTATCCTTAGGTACTTAAAAATATTATAAATGAGAAAGTAACTCTGTCTGTCTGTCTGTTACGCTTTCACACATAGAGTTCTGAACCGATTTAAATGACATTTGATACAGATATAGTCCAGAGCCCGAGGAAGGATATAGGCTACTTCTGCGCTATAAAGAAGTAACCCGTTAAGCATCTCTACGCGAACAAAGTCGCGGGCGGAAAGCTATTAGTTATCCTGTATATGTCCCAAAAAATAGTGTCAAGCGGTCCTGTGGGGCATCCGAGACACCTCGCAAAACATACATATGTTCCGCGATTTTTTATAGTTTTGCGAGTTATGATTATTTTTCTAAACTTTTGAGAATTATTGACCTAGTCGACTAAAAAAAAGTATTCAACTTTTTGGAGAAATTCTTTTTGCAAATCAATTTCCATGAGATTTTCTTGAATGCTTAAAATATTTGACGTCATAACTAAGAAAGAAATCTTCAAAATATTGGTACAAACTGAGAAATTACGTTCAGTACGAAGATTAATTTAATTTAAAAAAATTATCACAAATTTTACTTTCAAATTGATCACTAATTGCCTGGATAGCTCAGAGGTTAGAGCAACCGACGCGATATCGGACGGATCTAGACGGAGGTCCGTTGGTTCAAGTCCCCGTTCAGGCGGGGCCATGATGCGAACTTTTAAAAATTTTAAATTTAAAATTATCATTACTCGAAAAATATAAAAAATCGCGGAACATACAAGGGGGTGTTTCGGATGCCCCACAGGTGTTCTATCTCAGGACTTCCACTTGACTCTATTTTTGGGACAACCTGTATAAACATATTTTTAGGCAAAGCAATTTCCTACATATTATCAATTTTAAAATTTTGTGAGCCGCTTTGTTTCCGAGAAATGCACGCGGGCAACCGGCGGGGTTGCCCCCGCGGCACTGGCCCCGCCTCGAGCCCACGCGCAGGCTGGGGCCCGGCTGGCAAATGCCACCCCGACTGTATGGCCAGTCCGACGCTGATCTGGCCTATTATAACAAGAGCGTATCGTGCCATGTTTTCTAATCGCGTATTCCGTAAAGGTCACTTCTATAATAAGCCGCTCCGGTTAAGCACGACTTAATTGAAATGCTTTGACCTCACGTTAACAACTCGCTCGGACACTTAGCCATAGTGCCTGTGGGAAAACATTCATTCCCCTTGTTCTTTCACTGCAATAAAGTAGTAAGGCGTCTATTTGCACGTGTAAAAAAGTTTGACTAGTAGATTATGAATATTTATATCAGAAACGCTACTAGGTGAATGTACCAAATAATATTATAAATGCGAAACTACCTGTCCGTGTGTTACGAAGCCACGCCCACACTCTTGAACTAATTTAAATGATATTTGTTACATATACACCGTGAAATTTTAGTGGTTGTTTTCCCGTGGCAGAACGATTTGCCTTTAGTAATACTATCGAAACATGCAAATTATTCCCCGAAAAAAATATTTTTTTTTTTTCGATTTTTCAGAATAATAATTTTCCAACTCGAAAACGAGAGAAGCTATCGTTGTTTTTGAAGATGTGACGTATTCAGGTACTGCTTGCCGCTTGAAATCGATGCTTAAAGCTAAAGAAGCTCTACACCCTAAGTCATAAAGCGGTTCGAACGTGCTTTCGAGTTACGGTTAAACCTTTCGTAAAACCGGCATTTATTGATTTTACCAAAAAAGAACTGCACACATCTTTTGTACTACTAAGATAGAATCATTTTACTGCGGGAAAACAACCACTAAAATTTCACGGTGTATAGTCTAGAGCCTAAGAAAAAGCTACTTTTTAACCGACTTTGCTGTTAGGCGATGAAAGACTTCACGCGGGCGGAAAGCTAGTGTAAAGCTTCTACACGTATCTATTCTGTGTAATCTTGCTTCCATCTATTCTATAACATTTCTGAAATAAAGATTAATTGATGATAAACCTCCAAAACCTGTTAGGTGGAATGAAATAAGTGTAAGCTAGTTTATTAAAACATAACCCTGGGTATTAACTAAGCTTAGAATGATAAACTTTCTTACTTCACGGCTTATCAGAAAATAACACTCATTAAGTAAATCATCAAGAGACGGTTATTACGACACACTCCGGTTGTAAATGACTATTTGTTAAACAAGAGGAAACTACATTTTAATTTTACTACCATTGTTTTATATTATAAGCGAGTAATGTGTTTTTACTTTGACTTAATTGTGTTTTGAATACAGTTAATTGAATTTATGATATAGTAATCCGAGAAGAGATAGTGCTGCGTTCTTTTAAGAGAGTACAGAAAGTATAATGCACAGATTAATTTATTGTGGAAATGCATCGAGCAGTGGCGTAGCGTGTCTTGTCGGGGCCCCGTATAAAAATTATGTATAAGTAAAATGAAATAAATTAGAAAGTTTTATTTTATTTCCTTATACAAAGTGTATAAGGGGGCCTCCGTGGCCCGGAGGCCCCATATAATTGATACGGCAGATACGGCGATAGTTACGCCCCTGGCATCGAGCTACATCAATATTATAACCATTTGTTAATCTTGCAAAAGCTACTACTGGACTTTAAGTACATTATATATTACTTGAAAGCTAAATTTCCAGTTTCGACCGTTCCTAGCTTCCAACTAATTACAATAAATTATGACAACAATTAAAATAATCTATAAATCTTACATAGTTAACAACCAAGTACAAAACGGTTTACGTAAATCAAAGTGAGGAAACTAACTTTATGATTGGACACTAAAAAGGACGTTTGAACTTGTCCGGTAAATATGGAGTAACGGAAAGACAAAATATACAGTCCATACCTACTTGCTATATATGTTACGGTAAAAGTGGATAGAGTGGTTATTATGTATAATTACCGGTAACTATGCATAATTAGTAGTGTTCGTGGTAAAGGTGGTGAAAACTATCGAATTAATCACATTTACCGGTAATTATATAAAATTACCATACCCTTTGTGTAAATGTGGCAAATAAAAAAATAAAAGACGTGTGGCACTCGTGGACTGCCGCGGTATAGCTATTGCATAGCAGCGTCCGATTTCGGAGCAGCTCGTCTCGATTCGTGCGAGTTTCGTAGAGTCGTACAATACGTCTAACCGCACGCACACAAACACCGTGCCGAAGTCTACCGAACTGAAACGACGTTAGACGATTGTGAGGTTTTTTTCATTACGGAATTTCTTGGTTTGGTCGCCACGCTCAAAGCCCGCGATAAAACCTATGCAATAGCTTAATAAAACTTGACTTGACTGGCTCGGTGAAACAATGGTTTTGTTAGTGACCCAGGCTGGCGATTCCAAGAGTCGTGGGTTCGATTCCCACTCGGGACATATATTTGTTTGGTGAATATCGGTGTTTGTTACATGTCTTGGTGTGATTATGTAATTAAGTATGTATTTATGAATTACTTTTCTGAAAACATTTAAACCGCGTAAGGTAGATGATTGAAATTTGGCATGCACCTGCATACCAAATTTCAATCATAGTCGCAAGTATGCTTTGTCTATTAGTACCCTAATAGACTTAAAGCATACTTGCGACGCGATATTGTAAAATTTGTAAGGGATCAGGAGTTACTGGGAATTTTTTTTTTTATGTAAAATCCTGTAGTTCACGCGACCGAAGTCACGGGCACAGCTAGTTATAAAATAAACCAGTCAAGTATGTATCTAGAAACCAAACTTCATGTTTGGTTTTAAAAAAATATTATGTTATAAAAATAAAGTTAAATAAAATTAACAAATTGGCAGGGAATTTTCAGTGGAACTCTTAAAATTCTTTCTCGTCAATATATTTTTGAGATTAGAGATTTGTGACATTTGGAATTGCAGAGTACTTGTGATATTTGTCAGCAATGTCAACATTTACCACAGTCGAGCGGGAGTTTTATATAATTACCGGTCAATTTGAATAATTCACTACATTTACCATGTGCGTCGGGAATTATCTATATTTACCGGTGATTATAGATAATTACCGATTGCTCACATTGACCGTAACATACAGGGTGTCCCAAAAAGTAGTGTCAAGCGGAAGTCCTGAGATAGAACACCCTGTGGGGCATCCGAAACACCCCCATGTATGTTCCGCGATTTTTTATAGTTTTCGAGTTATGATTATTTTTCTAAAATTTTGAGAACAACTGACCTAACCGACTAAAAATATTGTAGAGAAAAAAGTATTTGACTTTTTTGAGTCATTCTTTTTGCAAATAAATTTTCATGAGTTTTTCTTTAATGCCTAAAATACTTGTCTCCATAACTAATATGGAAAATATCAAAATTATGGTACAAACTGAAAAGTTACGTTCTGTAAATAAAGTCTTACGATTTCAACGTTAAATTTAAAATATTAGGAGGTAGCTGCATGGCTCCTAAGTAACTTTAAAAACTGCGCTAGACACTCAGCTTTGTTAATCATTAATCAAAACTGGTACTTAATGGGCTACTTTTGCTGAAATCGAACTTCAAAGACAGAGAGGTGGAAAAATCATAAAACTTGCCATTTGAATACGAAGTATTATTTGGACATTTTTTTATTCCGAAAGTTAATAAGATTGTTAACAATCAAAATTATACCAGAAATGCTAAGAAATAACCACTTGAAAGTTTAATTTGTGATACTTAAAAAAAATATTAAGTTTAAAAATGGGAACTTTATTAAAAAAAAAAGTTATCGTTTATGATTATTTATTGTAAAAAGTTTATAAGTAAAAGTTTATTAAAGTCTGTAAAGAAAGCAAAGTTCGTCAAGTTCGTCGTAACAAAGGTATTGCATGTGAAAACAGTGTTAGCGCAATGGAACTTAAATTAAACAAAAAAAAATCATCCAAATGTTTGCATCTGAGTGCTCCTGTATTAAATTTAGGTTTGTTAACAAACTGACTAACTTTCGGAATAATAAAATGTCCAAATAATACTTCGTATTCAAATGGCTATTTTTATGATTTTTCCACCTCTCTGTCTTTGTAGTCCGATTTCAGAAAAAGTAGCCCATTAAGTACCAGTTTTTATTAATGATTATCAAAGCTGAGAGTCTAGCGCAGTTTTAAAAGTTATTTAGGTGTCATGCAACTACCTCCATATATTTTAAATTTAACGTTGAAATTGTAAGACATTATTTACAGAACGTAACTTTTAAGTTTGTACCGTCATTTTGATATTTTCTATATAAGTTATGGAGACAAGTATTTTAGGCATTAAAGAAAAACTCATGAAATTTGATTTGCAAAAAGAATTACTCAAAAAAGTCAAATACTTTTTTCTCTACAATATTTTTAGTCGGTTAGGTCAGTTGTTCTCAAAATTTTAGAAAAATACTCATAACTCGAAAACTATAAAAAATCGCGGAACATACATGGGGGTGTTTCGGATGCCCCACAGGGTGTTCTATCTCAGGACTTCCGCTTGACACTACTTTTTGGGACACCCTGTATATATCAGAGTGTACAGATGTGTTTAACATGCTGTAACATGTAGTAGTCACAGTAAAAGATAAACATCTCATGTTAAAATAGGCCATGTGTTTACTTAGTAAGTATAGAAAACGGGCTAGCTACTCTTATCTGTTTCATACACATATCGCAATTTTCTTGATCCTTGTCAATAAATATACGAATGCAATAACACTGGATTCCGTTCTTATGACAAGGGCGTAGGGGTTAATATCGAACGGTGAGTGCTACGCCAACCGGGCTGTTGACTGTAAAAGAAAAGTCTGAAGTCAAAAGAACTGAACGACTATCAATCGACTCCATAATTAAGATACCCGTAGCATCAATATATAAATATAACTATGACACACAACAGTATAGACCGCTCGCTAATCCGATTGGCTCAATTGGTCGGAACGGGCGATCCCGACCAATTGAGGACTATGGAGACAACAGCTGACGAGTGGCGAGCGCTTAGTGGAACAATTGGATGCGGGTCGTTAACCGCTGCGTTGCAGGGTTGCACTTCATATGTGGATAGATGATGATATCCGTATAAAAGTACCAAGAAGAAAGATCATGATACCCGTGTAGGATTAGGATTTGTAGTTGTAATAGAAGTAGTAGTAGAAGTTATACATACATACATACATAAAATCACGCCTTTTTCCCAGAAGGGTAGAGGTAATAGTAGTAGTAACACTAGTTGTAGGATGAGTAGTAGGATCTAGGATATAATGTTCAGTAGGATAAGTATGATATAATGAAACTACCAGTCTAACATTGGTCGATTCATCGAAGCAGGCTTTACGAGTATAACACCACATCAAAGGTGAAATCTCAGGACACAGCTAATTTTAATGTCAATTGTACTTCATTTCAAAAGGTCTCTAGTAGTATTGATAGAATGTCGTTTGTCTTCTATGCATAAAATATAATAACTATAGGCAAGAGAACCTCATATACGTAGTCATAATCCTAATCATTCACTTTACAAGACACCCGGAAGACAATCGATTTTAGAATTTTCATCACGCATTTTTCAGTGGTAGTTTGAATATCTACCCAGTATCATAAAGGTGAAGGGCGATAAAAAAAAGGAAATTAGTAAGGTCACCCTGGGGTCACTGACCGAGGCCGTGAATACAATTGATGAGGTGGCGATACAATAACACGCCACAGGTCGTTGACCCCGCCGGAACAGGGTTGAAAAGGTTGAGCTTCTTTCTAAGGGTATTTAGGGTTCATCAAAGTTCACCTGTTACGTCACTACTCTGACGTCACTAAAACACTATCGTAGTGTAACACTATGATGATAATACAAGTATGTATCAAGTATATTGCGTGGTGCTGATACATATTGAACAAGCGGCCCGTCCCGGCTTCGCACGGGGGGACTTAAGATTTTTTTACATAGTTTTACGTTTTATTATTATACCATTTACTTCGAAATCCCGTCGCCAAAATGACATTACTTTGGAGCAAACGTCTAAACCATTAAAACTATTGTTATGGGTAAACTATAATGCAGCTTTTTAATGGTGAAAAAAATATTGCAATCGGTCGAGTACTTTTTGAGTTTATTCATTAAAAATTGTAAACAAAAAAAAAACCGCCTTCAAAAACCCGACTCACTAAAAATTACAAAATAATATAATACGAACATTAATCTGGGTATGAATTTGATATGTTGTTGAAGGCGGTGCCGTTTATATTTCATGCAGTTTTCCTCAAAAATTTAAGTGGCACCGCCTTCAACAACATATCAAATTCATACCCAGATTAATGTTCGTATTATATTATTTTGTAATTTTTAGTGAGTCGGGTTTTTGAAGGCGGTTTTTTTTTTTGTTTACAATTTTTTTTCATCCTTTTTAGTGTAACATTTTTTTACACCCTGTTAGTTCAGCTCACCTATAATTCTACTGATATTATAACTAGTAGTATCAATATGTACACAGATTTGAAAGAATTATCCCTTTACTCCCAATTATTAAGGAGTTGACTTTCCATCATCAGCTCAGCATCATAACATTATGATTGCCAGAAGCAAATGCCAATATAACTTCAGAAAATATGTAAAACGCGGTACATGTGCCTATAAAATTTGAGGGTTGCCTTCGATTTCTCCTGGATCCCATCATCAGATCCTAGACTGGTCAACCTAATAGTTTAGCTCACCTGTAATGCTACTGATATTATAACTAGTAGTCTTAATATGTATACAGTATTGAAATAATTATTCTTTTACTCATAACTATTAAGGAGTTGACCTTCCATCATCAGCTCAGCATCATAAAATTATGATAGCCGGAAGCAAATGCCAATATGACTTCAGATAATATGCAAAACGCGGTAAATGTCCCTATAAAATTTGAAGGTTGCCCTCGATTTCTCCTGGATCCCATCATCAGATACGAGACTGGTGAAAATGGGACCACCTCGGAAGTGAACTCTATCCAACCAAAAAAAAATTTTTGAAATCCGTCTATTATTGACGAAAATATCGGTGAACATACATAAAAAAATAAATATATTATACATACAGACGAATTGAGAACCTCCTCCTTTTTTTGAAGTCGGTTAACAAACATACAAAAATACAAATCTTTCCTCTTTATAATATTAGTTTAGATGATGGGTTTTAGCGTATAAATGAGAAATTCATACAAACATACATAAAATCACGCCTTTTTCCCTTTTTTTTAATACAAAGGCGTGAGGTCCAACTGCAGTATGATTGATTATTTTTGACGTGACTTTGACAGACATGTCAATATTGACCAATCACGTAGCATTTAGACCTCATATCTACGTCTTGCCATCGACTGGAAATTCTCATACGCGAAATGTAAGGTACATTCTAAATTCTAAAATCCTACTTGATATTCTATTTTTGGCTGTCTTATTGGTCTATTTGGAGAATGGGCAGAGATGACCCAGGTTCGAGTCTCGAGTCGGGCTAAATAAGATTTAGCTGTAAGAAATTACTCAGCCTCAGGAACATGGCGAAAGCAAGTCCATGTCTCGGAAACCACATTAAGTAGGTGGTCTCCTATCGGCCATGTCAATTGTAGTCTACTATGTATTCTAATGAGTAAACAGATGCACTAGAATATATTGAGCTGACTGGTCTCTATACGACTACCATGGCCGGAATTCAGTCAGACATTTTTTCTTCGTGTTATCAAAGTCGGCTTGTATTTATCCGTAACGTCTCTATAAGTGTTAAAAGCCACCTTTTAGGACTCCATCATAACAAACGGCTGTTCTGAACCCCTATCAGCAAGTCCAAAAGCCGATAACCCTAATGGTGCCGTGGGAACGGGCCCTTCTAGCCGATACGACCTACCACCGACTCCGTATTTAGGAATATGGTCACGAGCCCTTTCACGCCTCGGGATAAATGGTGCCATTCATATCTTGATACAATAAATTTAGTTTACTGTAACTATGGAAAGTCGATAATGGAATTAGAACCTAGAAATGAAATATCTAGGATACCAATAGGGTGTAGGTAGGTATTATGAAATCATGATACAATTCCTACTTAGGTAATGATTTACTTCAATGTCCAAAAATCAATATGTAAATCCATGTTATAATGTTGTTTGTGTAGTGTAACTTTTATTGCCTTTTGATTGCTCCTTTTGTAATGTATTCAGAGTAATATGGACTTTAACATAAATGTTTATTTTTACAAACTGTTTGAAGTATACAATGCCATTGCCGTGTTCAGCTATGATCGGGGCGCAAATTTAACTGTTATCTTACCTTAAATATTTTTTTGTATAAGCCTGGATTTGTGTTCTGTTGCTGTACCAAATAAATAAATAAATACATCTATAATAGAAATAGAACATCATCATCAGCCCAAATACGTCCCCACTGCTACCCTAAACCCTACCATAGGGCGATAAGGCCCTAATCAACCACGCTCGCCGTTAAAGTGTCGAATAAATCGTACATATAAATTACAAATTATGATAAATACAGTGGTACGTGGCGGGGTTTAAACTAGCGACCTCACGCAAGGAAACCAACAACCTTAACCACTCGGCCATCGACACTACAGAAATAGAACACATACAAATTACATACCTGCAAATAGTAGAATGAAAACAGATTTTTTTTTTTTTTTTTATAAAGAGGCTAACAAGATGACCTCACTCCACCTGATGGTAAGCGGTAGTGAGATCCAAATATGAGGTCGACAGGCACAATAGACCATATTGAGCCTGTCGCACTCACCCTGAAAGCCGTGAAAAAGGAGACCACTGCTGCGGCAACAACGAGACAAGGCGTGGAGTCTCGCATTGGTATTGAGCTGTGCGGGTCCGAGTTGGCCAGCCCGCCGAACGGAAGGGCCCCCGTGTCTACGGGTCTCCCTGGCCGCCGGGCTGACCCGCTCCGCCCGCACAATACCGCCGCTAAGACTCCACTGGTCCGGCGCTTGCCGCACCAATGGTCCCCCCTGGCTCCGGTTCGTACAGTGCTGATCCCGGAACGCGACTTGACCGAGAGAGGTCAGAGTCACTTGGCGGGTTTTACACAACTGTATGGTGGTAACAGCAACCGGTCGACAAAATGTCTCCCACCTGAAAAGATGTCGTAAAGCATAGCATACTGTACCTGGAACAAGACAAAAATAATACATTTAATATCGGTATTAAAAAATATTATATTTCATCAAAAGTGGACTAAATAAATAAATAAAAATTAATTTATTTCTATAACCATAGTTACAAAATGTGGACTAGATCGAGATTAAGGGATAATATCTCGGTATACCGCTATATTTAACAATCTTTTATTGGCAAAGCATAAATATTGGTAGCATGTATTTCTTGCTGTCATCAGTGCTAAGTTTGTATTTAAACCTTTTATTACAGTCATATACGTACAAACACTACCTAAAACATACACGAGTTTCGAAATAACCCTGTCTGTTTTAACTATTTCCACAAACATTTAACTCAAACTAGAGTGAAACCAAACGAAAACCCTGAGCATCGACTCTTGCGCAATAGGAAGGGAAAACTCGCACAAATGCCTTCGCCATATTCGCCACTATCAGGGCCCGTTACATCAGCAGCCAGTTAATTGACGAGACGAACATACACATTATGAGATACGAGCCTTTTTCCGCGAAAACGTGCGCCATTTTGGAAACCGATGAAGAAATGTAACGGGTGGGTAATTATTAGTGCCGAAAGCGTGATCAGATAGGAGTGGAAAATAAAAATATGAACATGATATTAAGTTCCGCTCTTTTCTACATAAATCAAAGCAAATATATACTATGATTTCACTGAATATTTGTGGTGAGGTAGGTAATTTAGGTGATGGACATGGATTACGTTTTATCCAATTCCCGTGAACGGTGACAACATAAATCGACTTGACGTGGACGAATTTATTGATTTGATTAATTCTCCAATATACGGCCCTATCATAAATCTGCTCATTTTTTTTGATTTTAATTACATACGTACAATATGTGAGTACTATAGACATTATCTTTCATTTGGCTCTTATCGGGGAAAACCCTCGTGAAACACTATAATAGGAAAACGATTTAATACAAAATGCTTTGAAATTTAATTATAATGTATTTACGTCAAGGCTGTCATAGTTCACTGTACCTTACTTCAAGGCCGCAAGCTTTCTTTACCATCATTAATTTCACCGAACTTTACAAACCGTTTAAATTACCTCTAATTGAAACAAATTACAGTCCTAAATAGGTATAATTATAACTATTTTTATACGCTAATGTCTGGCTTGTACCCTACGGCCTACTTCCCACGAAACATCCAAACAAGCATTAATATAACACCAGACATGTGTCTAATCGTTTGTACTGCTTTAATTGCTTATTAAGAGGCGACCTTAATGATAACGTTTCGGATGACATTCGCATCTGTGCCTACGGTTATAACTAGAGATGAAACGGATATCCGGTAACTATCCGGTATCCGGCCTATCCGGCGGCCTTAATACTATCCGGCCGAATACCGGATAACTACTATTCGGCCGGATAGACATCCGGCCGAAAAAAAAAAGAAAAAGAGAAAGATATTTACTTTATTTAATAAGACTTAAGAAACATAATTAGGTATTGTTTAAAGTAGAAAATTAATTAATTAGTACTCATACTGTACTAAGGGCAAATTATGGTGAATAAAAACCAATTTTTCTGCATTGAGAGGCAGCAGGCGGTTTCGCTTCTCTTCATAAATGAGGCCAGCTTCAGAAAAAAGTCTTTCGCTATACACACTACTGCAAGGTGCTGAAAGATAGATTTTGGCAAACTTTAATAAATTTGGGTATTGTTTGGCATTAGCTGCCCACCAAGAATAAGGGTCACGATTGCGATCAATTCGCACTGACTTGAGATAAAAATCCAGCTCACAGGTTATCGCGTTTCTTTCTTCGCGTTGAACCTGGTCAGTATTGTTTTCATTTGCTACCTCATCAAAACAATCCCAAAACGTGTCATGAGCTTTGCGAGATACAGCTGACTCTGTCTCCTCTCCTCTACTCTTTTTAGCCGGTGTTGAACATGAACTGCTACTTGAGGACTCTTCACAAGACATTTTTAAATATTCCAACAAGATCTCCTGGCGTGCTCTTTCAGCGTCAATCACCCCCAAGTAGTTTGTTTTAAATCTCGGATCTAGGTAAGTTGCAATCAAGTAGTTTGAGTCTTGACTTATGGAGTTAAAACGAACTTCTAATTCAGCTTTTAACGAGGCGCGCATATGTGATAAATCAGGAGTTCTTTGCTCAGTTTCAGCTTTATCTAAGTATTTTTTTAAAGCAGTTACGTGTGGAATAACTTCCGACACGCAGGATAGTCCAGAACTTGTTATTTTTGTTATTTCTTCGAAGGGCTTTAATAAATTGATACACTGCTCCATTAAACTCCACTGTTGAGCTGTCAAATTTACGAGTGTATCGTGATCAGCAACATACAATGATATGGCACGCTTTTTGTTCTAACAAACGTTCAATCAAGTAAAAGTGGAATTCCACCTGGTGCTAATATCTTGCACTAATTGATGCTGGGGTAAATAAAGCTCTTTTTGAATCGTCAGCAGTTTTTCTTGAGCTAAACCTGAGTGATTGAAGTGCGTTACAAGTCGCCTGCCAGCAGCAATGATTGCTGTCACTTCAGTCTGCACTTTGAGTGACTCGTTTATTGCTCTTTGAAGTGTATGTATAAAACATCTAGCAGAATCGTACTTAGCCAAACGGACACCCTTCACCATATTAGCACCACTATCATGAATTAACAAATGTATTTTAGTGTGCTCAATATCCCAGCGGTTTGTGACAGTGTTAAGTTCCATGGATATATTTTCTCCTGTGTGTGACCCTGAGAAAGGCTTCATTGCCAGAACTCCGTGTTCTAGTTTAAATTCAGATGATATCCAATGAGCTGTGAAGCTCAGAAAGCTAGCATTATTGTGTAAGCAAGTCCATATGTCAGAAGTCACTGAAATAGCGAAGGCACTCGAAATGTTACGTTTGATTTTCTCGTAAATTCTGTCATATATATCAGGAATGATTTTTTGGCTAATATAAGTCCGGCTTGGCAATTTATAGCGGGGTAAAGCTTGTTCTAAGAGTCTGGTAAATCCGGTTCTTTCCACTATGGACAATGGCTCGTTGTCGAGTGCAACCATTTCGGCTACTAAATAATGGTACTTTTTGGCTTTAGCATCATTTATATCCCAGAGCAATTTTCTTTCGAAAGATTCTGTCATAGTCAATTGCTTTTTTGCAAATGACGACGAACTTGTCCCCGCAATGGCTAAAGAAATTGTAGTAGGCTCGACAGCGGCCTTGTCTTTATTCACTGTACGAAATTCATCTGGATGTTTTGATTTTAAATGATTTTTCATAGCAGAAGTACCTAGAAAACAAAATTAAATACTTAATGTAAATAAATACTTTAAACTTGCACTTAAACATGCAAGATACTGTACTCGATAAATAAAGAATTGCAATTAGATTATTACTAGCTTTCCGCACGCGGCTTCGCCCGCGTGGACTACACGACGTCATCCCGCGGGAATGTAATATTGTTCCGGGATAAAAAGAAGCCTATGTCTTTTTCACTTTCCAGCCCCCAAACTATACCCATACCCCATACCAAAAATCACGTCGATCCGTTGCTTCGTTTCGACGTGAAAGACGGACAAACAAACAAATAAACAAACTGACTTTCGCATTTATAATATTAGTATGGATAGTATGGAGTTATGGACTATTAGATTTATTAGATACATAGTAATACATACCTGCTTTTTTGCCTTCGCCGCCACGTGAAATGTTAACATTGCATAATAAACAAACAGCTAACTTATTATTTTCACTGTTTATGTCAAAGTATTCCCATAAGGGCGACTTTTTCTTCGCCGATGCCATTCCTCGTTGTTAAATCTTATAAAATTCAACTTGAAATTTTCAAATAAAAATAGCACAATGAAATAATAACCTAAAATCACTGCACTGCAATCGACACAATAAGTCAATGAATGAAAGAATTGCTAACTTCGCTCATTAACGAAAAGACCCGAATCAAACCGAGGCCACCCGATCGTTCGCGCGTCGCCTACGCCAAGTGTGTGCGCGCTGCACCAAACGGCTAAGTTCCGCCGGATATTCGGCGGCCGGATATCCGGCTATCCGGCCAGGTGGTAGGCCGAATATCCGGTATCCGGTATCCGGCCAAACTGCTATCCGTTTCATCTCTAGTTATAACGGCTAAGGTTTTTCTTACAACCACTGTTGTAATGTGAGTGACTGACAATTCTTAGGACCTAGCATATATTTATATACCGATATGTATACTACGACAGAAATGTACTAACGGTTTTCTGTCCACGTATACGACTGTTCACAAAGAAAGGATCCATAAAGCTAATAAGTATAATCTATTTATAATATGTATACAATCAATCTTAATGGATCAGCCAAATTGACCACCGTAATGACCGTATGACAGATCACTCTTATCGATTGAGTCTACTTTACGATTGAAGGTTCCTCCTACAATCAAAATTAAGAAACAAAATTAAGGGTCAAAACACCGTAGATTCATAAACACGCAATACTTTGAAAGAAAGAAAGAAAATGTTTATTTAGTGACAACAAAAAGAACTTATACTGTAAGATTTTAGACTTTCGCGTTCATTACATTAAAATTGGTCTTCATGGGTCTACACGCGATATTAGGAGTAGCAAACCAATTTTAGAAGAACTTATACAAATAAAAATATATTAAAAGATAACTTTAAACTGTGCCACTCACTAAAAAGGTATGCCTTCAGCATATGTCTTGGAATCGCAGTCTCCACGACGCTGATCTTCCGGACATGCCTCCAGAGAGTACTTTGAACATCAAATCAAGCAAATCGCGATGTTATGTTACCGTTAACATCTTCAAGTATTTCTTCCATGACGCACTTCAGTCATAACGTTAAAGTACCTCATGAATATTCTCACACTTCACCAGTAATCTTTCTTATGCAAGTATAGTAGTATCTTTGAAAGTAAAGAGGTAATTATGCGTCTGTTAAGTCATCTGTTTAGACTGGGCGTCACTCACGCCTGACTCAGATGTGCAGCGTGCTAGCTTGAGTACTTTGAGTGCATTTGAGGAAGGCCAGTGAGGAAACGAAGGCTAGCTTTCTTAGAAAAAGAGTCCGAAATAAGAGTTTCCATTATACTTTTAATTTAGGTCAACTTAAGCGCAATAATTATCAACCAACTCAGGATATATTATATGGGACTGGGACTTCTCGGTCCTTACGCGGCGCTTGCACATGCACCTTGCACATTAGACCTGAAGATTGAGCTTTCAGCAAGGAGCATCAAGTACGGCAGGCCCTTATTAAGACTCAAAATAGACATGGTATAGCCAGTGAACATCATCAATGATGTATTACAAATTGAGTATTCAGTTCATAATTTTAATAGGCAATGGACCCACAATTCGTCACAGCAAAGGCAATATCCTCAGACGCTACGCCAGAGGTAACGCAAAAGCTTTGCTGACATCACTTCTATTGTGATCGAAGTAACAGCCCGTAGCCAGTCGAAACGCATTCCTGGGTGGGGTCGGCATACGTCACTCGCACCTATCTCATCAATGAACGGAGAACACTTTCCAAAGCAACGCATATATATACATATAAAGATACATACAAAAGCGAACGCATTTGTAATAAACCTACGATTACGGATGAAACTAGCATATACAGGTATTCTAAACATATTATTTAGAGACGTGTCGAACTCTTTACAGCGCTCGTGTCGAGTGTTTTGTCAAATCAGTCTTGCCCGAGCGCTGTTAAGAGCTGTAAACGCCAGATTTCTAAATATGTAATTTGTTTAGAACAGCAATACACACAAGTTTAATCCGTAAACTTAGTTTGATAATAAAATCCCAAGCCCTTAATCCCCTACCATTATAGTTATGTATACTCTTTCCAGTTACGTTGTCTAAAACCAAAATAGATAGGACATAATTATGAGTATTACTTCACCAACAATCATTTTTATTACTGCTATAATATTAATACATATTGTTATCTTTTATTGTCAAATTGCGTATCTCTTTAAAACTATCATGATTACTAAAATAGGGTTTAATGGCTTATTGATGGCTCATATTAGCCATTCATAAATTTCGATAAAATCGATAAAGTATATAATTAGAATTGATAAAAAACACCGGAAAACATGTAGATTCGTTATCAAAACAATGTGTTCGTTTATGTAAGTAGAATCTAAGAATAAAAACAGTAACAGCATTGATATTTCATCAAATTAGTTGAAGATACATCTCCATAATGTGACCAAACAACGACACACCTTTTAGAAAACTGTAACTGTCCGGAATATTTACCATGTTGTGTTGTTACAGTTTTCTAATATGTGTAACCATGACAGTTTAAAAATGACATACCTTTTAGCTCCCGAAAGCCATCATTTCATCAGCCTCCATGACAATACAGTAGTGAGTTGTCATTACTATGTAGATAAATAATAAGGTATTTATTTATACACACACACACACACAGAGACAATTGAAATTACACTTATTCAAAAGCTACACAGTTCCATTCGAACATCCGATGACTATTAGTTTCTACAACTGCGTTTCAAAACGTGTAGGAAAAACCGAAATGACACCACATTCCTACTTTGGAGTTGGATCTATCACTACATAGTATAAAGCTAAGTCACTTCCCGCGTCTGTCTGTCTGTATGTATGCTTAAATCTTTAAAACTACGCGAGGGATTTTGATGGGTATATTTTAAGAGATAGAGGAATTTAAGGGGAAGGCGAAGCGAGCACCGGTCACTAGATAAGTATAAACACAATAATATTTTGCACACACGTTGGTATGAATTCTTCGCGTGCCTATTACGATTAACCACTACTAATGGCGCTAAGTCAAGTCATATTTGTCTACATGTAGTAAGTATGATTATGAGTCACGCATTGCCATAACCTACATATTTGCGCGGATCAGTAATGACAATTCCTTCTCAAAATATCACTATTAGTAATCACTGGGTGTGAGTAATGGAATCGTTGAGGATGCGACCATAAAGTCTAAAACTAATTACATTGTAGTAGAGGAGTAATCAAAAATGTATACATTTAGTGCACGATTAATAAAAGTAAGGACGCAACGAGGTACTTTTATATAATGTCATTATTTGTTATATTCGATTGGAGTAGGAAAACTAATGAAAGAAAGAAGAAAGGTGGAATGAAAGAGAATGATTTCTTTCATTAAGAAAGCTACATATAAAGAGTTAGGATCTTCTTTGCAAGTTTAAGTGTTCATGTTCTTGATTCTTGTTCACAGTCGAACAATAACTTTGTTTGGCAACACGACGCAAACAATGTCCCTTCAGCGGTGTTGTTTCACAATCGGTACTATTTCTGTACACAATCGCTTTACATGTTCGTCTTTTCATGTCAATTCGATCGGCTAATGACAATGCGTGTGAAAAATGTTTCGTTAACAAAAGTTCAGTCAGTTGAATGTAAAACATTAATGAATAATACCTAATTTTTGAATGAGATGCAATTTTATTCTTTCTTTTTTAAATACTATTCTAACGGATTTCTCTTAAATCGTGCCGAAATATTTACGATCTCATAATGCATTAATTCCGTGATTAAAAAATACAAAGATATATTACTGTATACCTTTAAGGTAAGGTAGGTACTACTACTAGGTAGAATTATAAAAAGTGCAACATACGTAATTGATAATACACGAAAAAAAATTCAGGAAAAAAATAAGTGTTCTAACATTTTTCACAAATACTCCCAAGTCACAAGCCTGAAAAGTCAACGTAAAAACTTATCATTTATTTGCTTTTGACCACGGATATACACCATGATACTAATTATTATCAATGACGTATGAAACTTGAATGGGTAATCAAAAACAAACCTCATGTGATACTTAAATATATGTCGTATGAAGAGTATCATCGCCACTCATCAGACAAGATAAGGCGAAAAAGCACGCGTTGTTGTATTAGTTTTTCTTATACAAACTAAGATTTTAGCTATCAATCACAGTTTCAGGGCATGTAAAGAAAACTAGTTATCTTAAAAATATGTATGTTTATTAGTACCCATAAATTGATAATGCCGTGGGAAATACAGCGTAAAGTATCTAGGTTCAATTGCTAGTAAAGCCTAAAATGTATGTAGAATTTTGTTGAAATACCCAGTATTTGAAAGATGACAGCGTTTAGAAATACCAGCTTTTGCATAAGAAAGCATTTAAAGTTCCTAACTCTCCAAAGATACCAGTTTTCATGTCGAATTGAAGGTCTCTCTTTCCCAAACATATATATATGGAAACAAGGTAAATTGAAAGAATCAAATCAGAAGTATCCGTATTCGATGAGCATGCATGAAGAGATTGATGGAAGTGAAAGAAGCGAAAGTGGTGTGCCACGATCGTAGCACATGCCAGGGAGTGATCTCTGCCTACCCCTCTGAGAAAAAGGCTTTTTTTTTTCGAAAGGACTCAGCTGTTAGTCTCAGAGACGGCTTCTACAACTTCACCGGACTGGCGGGGGAGCGGAAAGCTCACACCCCTAGGGGGAAAAGGCGTGATTTTATGTTTGTACTAGCTGACCCGGCGAACTTCGTACCGCCTTAACGTAGCTTTGATGCACTACTTTATTTTGTTAACCGATTTCAAATAAGGATGGAGTCTCTCAATTATACGTATATATGCTTTAAAGCTGAAAGTTGTCCCATCTTAGGTATGAGTAAGTAGCATTCAAATTTAACAGGAATCTATAATATCCTCCATATTAAATTTAATCCTTACTTCCCTGGTCTCGTCATAACTGAGAAGAACTTTACTAATCTCATATTTTTTACTCATGTCCAGCAATTCAATAATTGCTTTCAAATGACATCATTTCATCATCATCATCAGCCCATTCCTATCCACTGCTGGACATAGGCCTCCTCAAATACCAAATGACATCATTTGGCCCAACAAAATTTATTCGAGATAGTTTTTTGCCTACTTTCAAGGTAAATAAGGATAATGGCAAATACTTCGCATAGCTTATTTAGTAATTTGTGGCAATTCAACCGCGCTAACAATAATTTAATAATGCTTGATATCGATTTTTGGTAACTTTTCTACCCAATATTACAATAGGCTTTTTTTTTATATAGCTGGATGAGGAAGGTATACTGTTAAAAGAATGGTTTGATATTTGGAAAACTCCCCGAGATAGTAATGTTTCAATAACACATCATTTGGGCGAGCTCAAATCGCTTCATTCAAATGTCGCAGCACACTATGACGTCACAACGTGTATAAATAAATACTGTATGCATATCGTAAGAACTTTGTTCAGTAGCTATATCAAATGTTGCGTTTACGAATATATTTTCATAGTGAAAGTTACTATTAATTTTGTATTTTATACGATGGCATAGCATTTTTGAAGAATTTTCGCACTTTTGAAATGGACTTTCCCACCAAACTTCAAATGTCTATTATTGTCTCATTTCACAGAAATTCAATTTCGATTTGACTAATGTTATTAATTTACCTATATCTTACTATGAATTGTGAAATCGCATGTAAAGTTTGACTTTGGAAACTACCCTATTGTGTCGATGGAAAAATGTGAAGTTGTTCCATAATATATAGAATAGAATAGAAATCGTTTATTGACCACATAACATAAACAAATAGGTATACAACAAATTATATCAATACAAAACACAAAACTCAAGCAAAAACACACACATAATGACAGACAAAAGGAGTACAAAGAATTAACACGAACAGATAAGGACAGGATGTGTATATCTTCACCAAATTGTTGTGCACAACGCTGATCAGTACTGATTCTTATGCTGAATTTGAACTGCTTCGGTGGTATATTGATATCAAGCGCTGCGTTAGGACTAGAGATGAAACGGATAGCAGTTTGGCCGGATACCGGATACCGGATATTCGGCCTACCACCTGGCCGGATAGCCGGATATCCGGCCGCCGAATATCCGGCGGAACTTAGCCGTTTGGTGCAGCACTCACACACGGATTTTTATCTCAAGTCAGTGCGAATTGATCGCAATCGTGACCCTTATTCTTGGTGGGCAGCTAATGCCAAACAATACCCAAATTTATCAAAGTTTGCCAAAATCTATCTTTCAGCACCTTGCAGTAGTGTGTATAGCGAAAGACTTTTTTCTGAAGCTGGCCTTATTTATGAAGAGAAGCGAAACCGCCTGCTGCCTCTCAATGCAGAAAAATTGGTTTTTATTCACCATAATTTGCCCTTAGTACAGTATGAGTACTAATTAATTAATTTTCTACTTAAAACAATACCTAATTATGTATCTTAAGTCTTACTAAATAAAGTAAATATCTAATTTTTTTTTTCGGCCGGATAGACATCCGGCCGAATAGTAGCTATCCGGTATTCGGCCGGATAGTATTAAGGCCGCCGGATAGGCCGGATACCGGATAGTTACCGGATATCCGTTTCATCTCTAGTTAGGACCGAGAGGTCCCCGGTTCGAATCCGGGGTCGGGCAAAATTTGTGTGAGTTTTTCTGTAATGAAATTACTCAGCCCGGAGTTAGGAAGTTGGCGGTTGAACGCCCGTGTCTCGGAAAGCACGTTAAGCCGGTGGTCCTGCGCCCGATCTCTCATCGGTCATGTCGGATTGCCGTCTCACCGAATTATGAGAGTAAGGGAATAGAGAGTGCACTTGTGTTTGCGCGCACACCTGTGCACTATAATATTATGTCCTGCGCACTTGGCTGATCTCAATTGAGATCGGCCGCCACTTATGCTGAATTGCCCATAAAATATATTTGCAAAAATTTCTTGTGTAGAGATTTAATATCTATCTTCTCCAGTTTGATGCAGGTATGAACCGTATTTATTGTCGTGCGATCAGCCCGTATTTCTTCTGAACTAAACACATGATGATTGAAAATTTTTGACAACCAAGCTTCTTTGGTCACTATAGATATCGAAATGTTTGTCAATAAACGAACATGTCAATTATATAGATGTCACTATTTTCTCTAAATGAAAATCTCTGAAATAGACAATAATCTGAATAATATAGATGAATTTTGTCGATTCAACACTCTTAATAACACCAATAAAATAAATAATTTTCGGATATTAAAAATCAAATAAATAATTTACACAAATTAATGTCTGAAACTTTTGAGACATTTTACAAAAAACGAATTTCTGAACGCACACGTGAATAGTGACTGACGTTTAATGTCAAGTCCCACGGGAATGCTCTGGAACGGGATAAAAAGTATCCTATGTCCTTCTCCTGGCTCTAAGCTACCTCCCTACCAATTTTTAGCCAAATCTGTTCTGCCGATCTCTAGTTATAAGTGGTGTAACTAACACGACTTCCTTTTATATATATAGATGTATGTATGTAGGTAAACTGCACGGAAATCAATAAACAACGATCGCTCCAAAGCACTTTACAATCCAACAAACACTTCGCGATAGCATTGAATGAATTCCATTCACAAGTACACCTTATCGGCTAATTGACGTATTTGCAGTAGAAAAATAGTTGATAGGCCGACTTACAAGGATTCCTTGCAAGGTGGATGTTTGATGAAGATTCTTCGTATTACTCTCACGATTGCTATCTAGTTACGAGAAATGTTTTATTTATACCCGTGTCTAAACAAATGGTACTTATCTGCTGTTAAAATAAATTACACACGTATTACGAGTAGATATATGTTTATCATACAAATTAAATTTCTAGAAGTGAAATACTAACAAACTTTTCTGTGAATAAGATTTTAGTCTTTCGCGTTCCATTACGCTTAATATTAGTCTCTATGGGTCTACACGCGGTATTAGGAGTAGCAAATACATAGCTACTTACTGCCCGGTTTTGACTGGATTACACCAATCATGGTTTTCTGTGAATGTCTCAAAATACGGATACGGTATACGGGTAAGCGACCCCGGCTCCTCGAGCTACTATCGACTCAGTCCAAATCATCCCAGGCCATAGTATCCGTCCTCCCCTTTTCCTTCCCCCGTCATGTATCCTTGCTACTCGTAGGAACGCAATGAACTTGTTAAAATAATGCACAAGGTAGAATGGCGGCGACGTGGTCCACAACCTGTCACGTCACGTTTCCCAAAGAGGTGAAAAGTGGATCGCTGGAAGTGAACTCTGCCTACTCCTCTGGGAAAAAGGCGTGATTTTATGTACGTATGTATGTTTCAAAATAGGATATAAACAAAATCTTTTTTCTGTTAAGGTTTCTTCGGATATATGTATTGTGATTTTCAAGGTCTGTAAAGCATTATTATTCTTGCTAATCGACATAACGAAACAATCTGTTCTAGCTCCGGTCCGTAACAGCGGCCGGACGAAACGAATTCCACAAATAACCAAACTGTTAAATATTTTAAACTAACAACACGTTTATTCTGGAATGAAATTGACAAACGTATTTCCGTGAATTTAAATCCCACCGAAGAACGCATTTAAATATAATTGTATGTTCATGAAATCCGACATTTAAACCACATCTGTAATAGCAAAATAATAATAACGCACGCTCCTGTGTGTACCTAAATAAAATCTTGTATTTAAACAAATATTGGTTGTACATCAATTGAATGTCAAACTCAATAAAAAAACATTCTATGTTTTATGGGACAACTGTAGTAATATTAAGTAAAACACTGATTATTTTTAATAAAAAAAAAACAAAAAACATCTCGGATACCGAAACACCTGAGACGGTATATAGTAGTAGTAACAGAAGAGTATATTAACAATTACTATAGCAACAGTATCCAAGCTGTGCAAACATATTCTAAAAGAATTAATTATAAAGTTAAACATCAAAATAATAAGAAGCGAATAATTCCCTTGTCTATTTAAAATCCATCAAAAACAAACGAACGACACATCTCCACCATATCTCATACATATCCACCCTGAAAGATGTCGCCAGGTGATAAACGGAAGTAGGTCTTAATGAAAGCCACAAGGAAATTGGCACTTGGGCTATTAGAGCCCAGGCCTTCGAGGTAAGTGAGCTATTACCTTTTACCTGAGACGATTTTACTTCCTAAATCAGATCACGTCAATTACTAAGCCAACTTCCAGGTACTAATTAAAATAATGACAAAAAAATTCAGCTAAAAGTGTTAACTTAACATGGGAGTATTATCACCCGTATTATTAGCCTTATACCTATATACCCTTGGGGCCCCCAGACTACAGAGGTCCCTTAGATGCAAGCAATGTTTTATTTCATTCTGTTTACTTCCTTTGGCCCCCTCAAGGGAACTAAGTTGGGGCCCAGTAACTAATTTTGATACAGGGTCTCTTCTAGATACGTCACCAATATCAGTATCGTAATTCCACTATTTTGTAAATCATCGTTACACCAAACAGTAAACACATGACCAAAACATGTATTCACATAAGCAACATTGTCTAACTTACTTATGATCTAAGAAAAGTATAATGAAAATTGAGCAAAATTGCTTGATACTACGAAGACAACTGTTAACCAACAACACGAAAAAACGAAAATCAATTGGCAAACGCCAAACGAATAGCAAACGAATGTTCCGTTACCGTCAGAACGTCCTCCTAATCCATTTCCTATGAGCCTAAAAGTCTAAATGTAGGTCTGTTTATTTTCACAAAAACCCAATTCCCCATTTAAATGTATTCGGACGTTTAGCGACAAAAAACGTTTCGACCGCTATTCTATTTCAGGCCATTTCGTTTCTCTAGTGTTGTGTCGATGCGTCCATGCAAGATTTCTGTGCTGTGATAGTATTGTAAGAATGTTTGACAAATGAGCCTGTGCCGATCCGTGATCGTATTTTAAGAATGTACGAACGAATTATTTGATTAGATTCCAATTAGCCGTACAAATAGATGCGATTAGGAATAAAAGCAAGATGACGTTGATGCCAAACTTAGATGAAAGGTCTTGATAGCCGTTCCTTATAGAAAAATCGGTTAAAAAAGCCCTATCGACGTCTTTATCCGTCTCAATTTAATATGCATACGTATAGATAATATAATAATTATAATATTTACTTCTACTGTTATAATATTTTAGCAAGCATTGTTAGCTTGTAACACCGAATGTTTACGACAACACAGACGCTTTGTGTCGTGCGCATCCCTAGCTTAGAGTAGCGGACGGAAACGTCTACCCGCGCAGATTTTGCGCTATTATATTTCCTAAACGTCATTGAAACTAAACTGCATCAATAAACACCTTTTAGGGGTGAGAGCCATCCGCTCCCCCGCAAGTCCAGTGAAGATGACGAGGCTACGCCAAGCCATCATCGTAAGTCAGTTAGGGAAAAAGAAGCCCCAGCCCTACACTACCGCTACAGTACTGTATCGCACGTGGCGAGTGCAAAGACCTGCAACGGTGCACGCGGGAACGAGACGGATGCACTTCAGAACGAAGATTAACGCGATCTAGATCAACACCTGACTGGCTGAGTTTGGTAAACAGTGTAAGAGATAAGAACGGGGTGTCAAAGGACAGACCGACGTTTTATTAGACTAATTTTTTTTTTTTAATTAGAATAGAACCACGTTTTTCTTTATTGTATTGTTTTTTTTAATGCTATTAAAGCTCAATGTAAATTGAAAATTTGAATGACCGTTGGTTTGGCACAGATATCTTATAAATATGATACCATAACTTAAACCTTATAAGGTCCAAAAGACATGAAAATTTCAAAATAGTTTACTGGTTAAAGGGTTTAATTATCAAAAAATATGATGATGTAAATAGCATATAAATATTTTTTGGCAATTTAAACTCTTAAGTTACCAAAAAAATATGTGTGTCGCTTAAATAAATATAGTAACATATAAAAAGTTCGGACCAAAATGAATTTAAATAAGTAGGTATGCAATAAATTTCGATTAGCAATTTTATAATAATAATTCTGGATAATTTAATTATACAGCGTACTTTTTTAATCCGTTAGTAAGGTTTGAGCAATCGCACGACCAGCACTTGTAATGTCATTTTAATATACGTGCGAAAAGAAACTAAATGAATAAAATACATCCGTAAACTGAAACGCAACTACATAGGTACTTGAGCATCGATTTACCGAGTAAGCATGGTGCTTTCCTACATATTTCCTTTATGATAGGTATCAAAACGAATGCAACCATAGTACCTACTAGGATAAAAAATCCGATACGCGCAGTTGCAATTACTAACAATCATTAAATTGTTCTAGACATCGTTCGAAGCGGCGTCGTGCAAGCTCAGTCAATCACTATTGTGTTCGAGACAAAACGCATAATAAGAAAGCGTACATAAATAATTCCACGGGTTATTTATAGCCAAGGCCGGGTTGGAGGAAAATCTACGCGGAAACATTTGTAATGGTGGGTGTCGCTCGACTGGCGACAATGGGATTCGCAACTAACTTCAACCTGATAGTAAACGAATCAACCTATTTGTTAAATCATAATTACTATACTAATAGTAATTATGATTTCAGGATATCGTGTAGGGACTACCCTATACGATATCCTACCAATACCGAAAAATCGAAATCCGTTGCGTAAAGTTAGGATTAAAACATACATAAGGAGGACTGACAGCGGATACGACGTTGTATTATACTACTTATAAATAAATATTAGACAACATTGATCTGATCCCTAGGTAGTACCACTAGTGACTACGGACTCCAGAATCAATAGTGAATACACTTGAAAATTGATTTGATCCCGAGTTAAGTCGCTAGGTCACTTGTGTTACGGTTTAGATAATGAACTCTAAATACAATACAAATCCTCGTCACTCTTCGTTAAACTGTATTACATAAATAAGTACTTGAAGACGTCCGACCTTGAACCTTTTTTGTCACCCTCAAATGTTTATATTCTTTGCATGTTGACTTCAGAAAACATCGCTAATACCGATAAACCGTCTAAATAGTGCCCTAATGTGTCTATCATGCCAACTCCATAATCCTTGTTTACTTTGGAGCAATAAAGGTTAATCCATTTAAGCCTCAAGCATGTTTGAAAAGGTTTTTTATTAATTTATATGGAAGATTTGTGCAAAAATAACAAAAATCTCCACGTTTGTCCTCGAAAACCGCATAATATTTATAAAATCCAGGTAATAATTTAAAAACCATATCTACATAAATACATACATTCTACAAATTGTTTAAATATGTAAGACAAATAACATTCATATGTATCTTATCTAATATGTTTGGTAAATAAACACGGCTACTATTTGATTAACATTTTGTCCCACCAAATCAAACACAGATAGGGAAAATGAGTTCATTATGCTTTGGAGGTTGTTGATTTTTTGATATTGAAAATTCTTTTAAAACTTTATAAGTCTCCCCGTTGAAGCTTTACTTTATGGCTATCTGACTGATTGATAGCAAGTATGAATACCCAGAGGACCTTCGTTTGAGTCCATATCTGGCCAAACTGAGAAAGGTTTTGTTAACAAATCACTTAGCCCAGAGTCTAGATTGTTGATGATTATATAAATCCCTATGGTCAGAAAGCACACTATGGTTAGTTGCCTGATCGACCTCTCAGATTGCAACTTTACGGAACTTTGAGAGTGAGTGCACGTGTTGCGCACGCATTGTACACTTTTTTTATAATAGGTTAACAAGATGACCTCACTCCATCTAATGGTAAGTGGTAGTGAGATACACATATGAGGTCGACAGGCACAATAGTGGTCTATTGAGACTGTCGCACGCACCCTGAAGGCCTGCTTAAATGCCGTTACACTGCACTACTACACTAACAACATTGGCCGCCATAGTCGAAATCGGTTGGACAACATTATTATTAGGTTTAAGACTCATATAAAGAGAAGATGAAAATTAACACTAAAATATTTACTCACGACTACCACACACATTGCACCATAAATAGCAAATGCATTTGCTACCACGTTATTGCTGTAACCATTCCACCACGATCCAGGTAATAAGCTGCATAAATATTACTAAGGGCAAGGTTAAGGGGCGGGAAAATTCATATTTTTGTACATACATAATCGTGTGTAATTATTTTAAGGCCTGTCTAAAAACAAATATAAATATATCGTTAGTACCTGAATAAAACAAATTATAATAGAGATCAGAAAAGTGTGATTTTTTCTCTCATTTATATCTATATATCAAAGACTAGCTGTGCCAGCGATTTCGCCCGCGTTTTCCCCCGTTTTTTTACACATTTTCCATTTTTTCTTTGCTCCTATTGGTCGCATCGAATTCCCAAAGCCTTCTTTGATGGAAATGGTCTATCTAACACAAAGATTTTTCAATTCGAATAAGTAGTTCCTGAGATTAGCGCGTTCAAACAAACAAACTCTTCAATATTATATATTAGTCTAGATATACATGACTAGCTGTGCCAGCGACTTCGTTCGCGTTTTCGCCGTTTTTTACACATTTTCCATTGTATCTTTGCTCCTATTGGTCGCAGCGTGATGTTATATAGCCTGAAGCCTTCCTCGATAAATGGTTTATACAACGCAAAAAGATTTTTTCAAATCGAACCAGTAGTTCCTGAGATTAGCGCGTTCAAACAAACAAACAAACAAACAAACTCTTCAGCTTTATAATATTAGTATAGAGTATAGATATGTCAAATATTAAAACCGTATGTCAGACGCACATTCAACATTCGTCGAGGGTCTTTATTATCAATACATAGTGGTGACTCATGAAAAAAAAAACACGTAACCTGAAAAAACATTCCAGTCCAATTGAATAATCAGCTGTGAAGTGTCCATTTGGCCGATCGGGATACGGCCACTGCGGTCGGTTGAACGACCCGCCACTAGCACAACGTCCAGAGTTTCAGGAACGATCAATTTTCCGTTTCCACCTTCATCAAATATGGAACCGAAACGGGGAGTTCGTTGTCCTGAGGGCCTACCATGAGTTGGCTATCGAAAACTTACTTACGTTAAAAACCTATCGAGTTGTTTTTTTCATACGGCCGATTTTAGTTCTTCGCGTAACCACCAGCGGCGCTGTACAAGTTTTTCATAGACATATTTACGTAGGCGATATCGAGTGCGTAAGTTTTAAACTCATGGTAGCCCCACTGGACTATGGTCAATGCCGATCCCGTATCGTAATAACTGGGAGGTCATGAATTTTTGCAATGTTACATATTGTGGTTTTTTTTTAGTGCTTACATTAGAATGGCCTTTAATTGCAGAATTAACTGTCCCTGCGAACTCCATACAACCAATACTTATTTTATAACCTGTTGATTTTTTATTGTTTCTTAAGAACATTTTCCTGACAACGAACACAACAATAAAATCGGTTCGCCTGGTCTCGAGACTTGCATTTACGAAATTGCACTTGCATATTCAGCGATTATTTTTTCATGACCTTCTATCACATAAATGGTTCCGATACAGCAAATTATTGTTCATTATTAAATTATTAATCTACTTGTTTAATACATATGCAGATGCCATATCTGCTAACAAATTGATTCTACAGGAAAATAGATCGGAGTATACTCCAACTATTGAAGAACTGCATATTGACATAGCAAACGCTAGCAGCGTTTGTAAAGATAAAACTCAATAAACAAAGATTATACAGAGTCTAAATATACACCGCCATTCATACATTCCAAATTATTTCGGGATATGTGAGACTGTGGTGGATTGAAGAGGAATAGGTATGTATAAAAACGCCGTGCTGATATGTATTATACAATATTTTAAGTAGGATTAACGATGTTTATTTTTGTAAATACGCCATTTTACTACACTACTGAAAAAGTAATCCTTCAGATTACAAAAGTAAACATTGTAGATAATTCCGGCTATTAGATAAATCCATAGTATATGTAATAACTCCCTTACTTACAGAGTGTTTCATAATGAACAAAGTCTGTTTCTTTTGTTTGTTTTATTGCTTAGACACGAGTGAAGTCGCGTGCCAGACATAAACTAATCTTATTTCTCACGTGTCTCGGAAATTCAATCTCACGAGAAGTAACGCACAAAGTAGACGATTCCACTACGAATGTACACAGTTTACCCGACTTGTACGAGTAGAAGCTAAAAGTAGCACTCCATTCATACATTCCGTGTTATTTCGGGACTATTATTGTTATGATTGTTCTATGGGATTCCTAGGACAAATATAGATTACGGACTTTACAGTACTCGTAAGGCAGTTTTGTAAGTTTAGTTTTATAGGGAATACGTATTCAGTTATTTGTGTATTTTTGTAGAAGTCTTAGTCTCCTATGCAGATTTCCGAGATTGCACCCTTAAGCAAAATTAGTAAAGTTGGTTGTAAATCATCGTTTGTCTATTTCTTTATCTCTAAAACGACAAGTTAGTAAGCTGACAGGTTTCAGGATAACTGTGTCCAATTCGTGTGATATGCCAATTTCTACTACTGAAAGACCCTTGGACTACATCATTGCAACTGACATACAAAGTGTACCAGGATCCTTCAGCCAGAACCATACGATAATATTCAGTTATTTTCTCAATCACACTTGTATACACGACAAGCGTCACTCGTTATTCACTTTGTATTTTAAGATTTCGCGTAAACGGAGACGCACAGGGCCCGAATTTCCTAAGAAAATGTCGTGGGCATGATTTACTAAGACTTGGTAGACGTTTTAAATTGAAGCCATCTAAATCTGGTGTGACCTGACATCACGGTTCATTAAACTCGCCCAATTGATGTTTACATATTAGCGAACTTACATTATGAAAGATTAAATATTAGTCTTTATGGGTCTACACGCTTTATTCGGTTCGCTCGCGACCAGGATTGGTGTAACCCAGTCGAAACGTCGGGCATTACTTACTGCCCGACGTTAGCAAATTACATAGCGAAGTAGCTATGTAATTTGCTACTCCTAATAACGCGTGTAGACCCATAAAGCCTAATATTTAGTGTGATGGAACGCGAAAGTCTAAAATCTTACATTATGAAAGAGTATGATATGATTACGAGTATTATAGATCCAATCAAAAACATAAATGTGAAATGAGAGCCAAGTTCAATATTATGATAATTGCCTTGGTTGTTGACTTCAAAGACAAAAGAAGTGAGATCTAAATGGGTGCCAAATTCAACCCAGAAATTTATTTATAAGTAACACTATAACATACCTATCATATCTTCTTATAACATAAGATAATGTATGGTGGTAGCCTATGAAGGTCTGTCTTGGCTAGTTTCTATAAAGCTACCAACGTATTATTATGTTCGCTCGCTAGTTTCTACCAACAATCCAAATTTTCGGAATTATAAAATAAAAACCGACAAATACTTGTAGTCTTACAACTTGCGACGGCTATAATTCATATATGAAAACTAGCCAAGACAGACCTTCATAGGCTACCACCATACATTATCTTATGTTATAAGAAGATATGATAGGTATGTTATAGTGTTACTTATAAATAAATTTCTGGGTTGACCATTGAACTTGGCACCCATTTAGATCTCACTTCTTTTGTCTTTGAAGTCAACAACCAAGGCAATTATCATAATATTGAACTTGGCTCTCATTTCACATTTATGTTTTTGATTGGATATCATTACTTTTTGTAGAAAAGTATATATCATCGTAACGCCGTGGGTCCTTTGAAAAGGACAAATTCAAAACTAAAACTAGACTTTCTGTAGGTACCTACCCTAAGTAATAAATATGAAAACCGACTATAAGTACCTACTCTTAATTGTTAATAAGTAAGTATACCTAAATATATACTTAGTGCTCTGCCTTCCCCGGTATATAGGCGTGATAAGGCACTAATTAGGTATTTATGTTAAGCGTTCATAATAGAACCTAACCTAATTATTAAAAAATTGCCAGTTTTTTATTTATTCCTTTGTATTCATGTAATTACCTATCTGCATACCAAATTTTTACTCTCTAGGTCATTTGGAACTGGGTTAGAATTTTGATCTGTCAGTCAGTCAATGATAAAAATGAGGATTTTTGGACATTAATATCTAAATAACTGCTTGAGATAAGCTTATGAAACACACATATTTATCTCGCAAGTCACAATATATGAGCCAAATTTGATACGTTTATGTGAAATAGTTTTTGATTTATGAGGGGTTCAAAAGTGGTTCCAAATGGTTCGTGTAATATTACACACGGTGCGGCTCGCCAGTTCTGTTTCTTGAACTTGGCTTGACACGCTACCGCGTGTCTAGATTTGAAGCAAAAAATCTAGTGACAAGAAGTATCCTTTAAAACAGTGTTTATAACTAATATTTTTTTATTGATTTGTCATTTTAACACGATTTTAATGTATAACAGTTGTCAGTAAGAATGAAATTTGAAGAATTCATAGAAGATACTTTGCTATTTAATCTGTAAAGTAAATTAACAGAACACAAAACATTATAACACCGATGGCTTACCAGAGCCTCCACTTCTCGAGCAAAATATTCTTTTCTATTCCCTTCATAAAACACCTATCACGAATATCAATTTCCGGTACTTGGAACATTGAAAGCTTCGGTCAAACACCTGAACTGTGATTTAAGGTGTTGAGTTCGTAGAACTCTCGTCACGACACCATAAATCGACAAAAAGCTCAAAGCTTGCGTGTGAGAGCCTCAAAGCTGTAAGCTCAGCAACACAGGTAAGTACGCGATACCTATTAGGAGTAGCATTATAGCTTGTTAAAATTCTGCCCGACGTTTTGATAGGATTGCACCATCAGGGGTGAACTCAGAACTCAGTATTTATTTGATACTCCTAATATCGCGTATAAACCCTATTTAATCTATGGATCGGTAAAGTCAAAAATGTTACGTAACAAAAGTAAGTATATGTACATATTGTGTATGGTAAGTTCAGGAAGGAAGATAGACTAGACGTTGCACTAATACTACAGACTTGACTAGTACATTAACATTACACAGTAAAAAGTACTAGCTTTCCGCCCGCGACTTCGTCCGCGTAGACACGTTTAACGGATAAAACATTACTTCCTTATAGCGCGGTCGGTTAAAAAGTACTCTGTCTGTCTGTCTGTCTGTTACTCTATGCGTGATAGCGTAACAGACAGACAGAGTTACTTTCGGATTTATAATATTAGTAAGGAAGTAAGGATGATAGTGACTTTGCCTACACAGGTACTGGTCTGTTTTATATTTGAAAGTATAACAACCCACATTGTAATAGAACATATCATTATTATAAATTGTATTTCAATCAAAGAATATATCGTAATAATCAACTGCTGGTGTATTTAGATTTCGAATTGGCTACACGCGTCCGAGTAATCGATGAATGATAACGGGATGTTTTACAAAAAAATACACATTGCTAGGATTAATCACATTAACAAGAAACGGCGATTAATATAAATTTCAGTTCCATTGAGAAGGCCGCTTCGCTTGAAGTGGAATGTAAACGATTTCGAACGCTTTAGTATTTATAATTGAACAGTAAAGGATGTCTGTTCACGGCCTCTAGGTTCCGTACAAAAGAGCTTTATCTATTTGCATTTTTTTTTCCTAACTGACATACGATGATGGCTTGGAGTAGCCTCGTCATCATCACCGGACTTGCGGGGGAGCGGATGGCTCTCACCCTTACGATGATGGCTTGGAGTAGCCTCGTCATCATCACCGGACTTGAGAGGGAGCGGATGGCTCTCACCCTTACGATGATGGCTTGGAGTAGCCTCGTCATCATCACCGGACTTGAGAGGGAGCGGATGGCTCTCACCCTTACGATGATGGCTTGGAGTAGCCTCGTCATCATCACCGGACGTGCGGGGGAGCGGATGACTCTCACCCTTACGATGATGGCTTGGAGTAGCCTCGTCATCATCACCGGACTTGCGGAGGAGCGGATGGCTCTCACCCTTACGATGATGGCTTGGAGTAGCCTCGTCATCATCACCTGACTTGCGGGGGAGCGGATGACTCTCACCCTTACGATGATGGCTTGGAGTAGCCTCGTCATCATCACCGGACTTGAGAGGGAGCGGATGGCTCTCACCCTTTCGATGATGGCTTGGAGTAGCCTCGTCATCATCACCGGACTTGCGGGGGAGCGGATGGCTATCACCCCTACCTATTTGCAATATCATGTTATTCCATGGCGCTGCGCGGCGGCCTTCGGGCTGATGTGACACATGCTGATACCATACCTCGTTGACCACTTCTAGACTTTGTCTATGTATGATAATTCTGTGTTTCTTCTTCTTCTCACTATCACATGGTTGTGTTTTTGTTTGAGTTTTGTGTTTTGTAAGTAATATGTCAATTCGTTGTTAGTAATGTGGTCAATGAACGATTTATATTCTATGGGATAATTCGTAACTAACAAGACACGTATAGAACAGAAAAATGCGTAAATCAAAATACTCAAAAAAATGGTAAAAAATAAGTTAGATGTGATAATAGTGAAACTTAAACGATTCAGTATAAATCCCTTATCCTTATCAATCCAGGTTTCAGACAGTGCATATAAAATATTATCAATGTAAATACGAATTTATCGTGTAATCTACATTTCTTATAATAACAACATCAATTCAGTACTCTGTTAAGTCGATCAACACTTGCTATCAGTCTCACGGAACCCTCCCAATCAGTTTATTCAGTGAACTCGTTAATCAACTGCCAACTGTAATACAGCCGCAATTCTCGGAATCCCACAATAACGAGGCCATCTATTTTATATGCCGTCACTTTGGAGATCATAATAAATTCATATTTTTGCAATGAGATTTAATGTGGCGACCTATTTGGTGTAATGCAAGCTGGGAAGTGTATCAAGCTGAAAACCCTTTAAATAAAAGCAAATTAGTGTGTTACATTTTATTATGATGGAAATATTGACATTACAAAAGTTATATGTATTGGTCTAGGTAAACGAAATAAATTCCCTGATTTCTTCCGTGGTCGAGTGTTTAGTGAACATCGTGTCAATTCCAAGAGGTCCCAGATCTAACATTCATAATAAATTAAATCTAAAATTTTTTTTTTCGCAGGTGTAATTTAATTCAGGGACTTAACTAAACTACACAATAGTAATAGAAAAAAAAAACAATTGAACGACCTTAACACTCAAATGAATGACCCGGACCGACCACTATGTTTCTCAGAATCCAATTTAACTCCGATCAGTCGCATTTCAAACAAAATACAACAGGAAAATTACTAGTTAAAATCCACAGTAACCGATGTTATCAGCGGTACAATGCGAGGGTAGCGGGTTCCCAGACTCGCCAATTGACTTATTTAATAACACACTGTGGGGTGATAATTAATTTTTAATGTTGATTAATTGCTGGACCGTTCTGCGTGTTAATTCAGAGCCTGTAGCAATGAACGTATGTGAGTTCGAGTTTTTCATCATGGTATTAGAATACAATAGACTTTTTCTTTGATTTTTTGGTGTTTGCATTTGGATTGCAATAGATGTAAACTACAAAACAAACAATATTTCAAACAGCTTTACCCTGGCATCAAACCTGAAACCCTGACGTAAATTAAAACAACAATTTGTTCTTCGTTTAAAATATCTTTGAAAACTACTATCATTTAAAAAGGAACAATATAAATGTATATGGAAGCATCATAATATACTTGTCACATAATCCTGATTGATGTTATGTCTCTTATTATATTATATTGTCTTTTATTATAGTCTTACTTGTCTTGTATACTGCAGCCTGAATGATGAAATTAATAATTGCATTGTACTCAGCCTGCATTCAAATCTTATCGCGATAAACTTTTACACTTCATTTCCATATCTTTTAGCCCAATGAACTTATTTAATTTGTCAATACTTACATATTAATACAATGCAACCAATAACCAATTTGGTTACTAACTAACAAATTCAATTCAATCAAATTTCCCGGGTTCTATGCAGGCCTTCAGTATGAGGGCGACAGGCTTAATAAGTTCTATTTTGCCGTTTAGGCGCGATTGGTCCAATCGTCAAAAAATAACAAATTCGTGATTAGTCTAATTCGCGATTGGTCCAACAAAATAAAACAAAGGAGATAATTTATGTGTATGGTTTAAATTATTGCATTCATAAATCATACAAAAAAATCAACTAAGTAACTTTATAAATAAAAAAATAATCCTTTACCACTTTGGAAAATAAAAATAGCGAATTGGACCAATCGCGAATTGGACCAATTGCGCCTAAACGCATTTTCGTTTTGCCTGTCCTCATGTGTAAACCTCACGACCGCTTACTATCATCCTCCATTAGGTGGAATGAGGTCATCCTGGTTGACAATTATATCAAAAATAATAAGTCAAGCCATTAAGGCTGGCAAAGAACATTAGTTCTTTGCCAGAGGTTATTTTAAATAGATGGTCCTCACAGAAGTTTCTTTATTCGCGATAAGAAACAGAAAATTCTTGTTCGCTCTATTCAAATGCAAACATTCCATTTCCGCTAAGCAATATTATGCAAAATTGGTATATTTTTAAGTGTAGCTAAACGGCAGTTGCCGGTTGCATAACAACACACTACCTACCTGCTTACTATTGTTATTCTTTAGTGACAAGTTCAACAACTCAAGGAAAAATCGATGTTTTATTGTGTGAGATGAAGAGACATAGTAACACTCATTATAATACAAAGAAATATATATGTTTGAACATCGCTTTCGGCAAATACAAATGAACAAACATAGCGAAATGTACAGTGTGTGTAAACAACCCGATATCAAGTGAAAACTGTTACATTACGTAAGTTTAATAGCCAAATAATACGTTTGTAAACACTAAAAGCAAACTGTAAGTATTCCATAACAATTGCCACTCACCATGAGATTGTCAACGGAGTTGTATCCGCATATCACGTATCCCATCACCCTGTTCGCCATTTTGTCTTCATCACCGTGCACTGATCACAAAACACATCACCCTTCACCACTGTCGCCAAGCCGACATCACCATGTGCACAAATCACTCGCAAGCAAACTGCATACGATTCATACAATGTTTGACACTTCGCACGTTAATTATCCATCCGTCTCGCTCTTACGTACGTGGTTAGAAGGAGAGTTGGTTTAATTGGCGGTTGAAATTGAAATTAATTTTCCCGCGCAGACGCGTGTGCGGTGCACTGGATAGTGGACTTTGTGACTATAGGATTATGTTTGAGTTTGTCTTGATGGGAGTTATTGGCAGCTTATTATGAAATAGAGGCACAGATTGTGAGTTTTTCCGCCGTCGTCTGTGGCATAATAAGGGATTATTGGTGCGTCTGGCGCGGGCGCGGGTCCGTGGCTGACTGATTATCGCCGCTGCCCGCTCGGGATTCAATCATGTAATTGTAAATTTGTTAACATTTGTTACAGTAAGCGCTTCGCCGTCCATGGCATTAGGTGTTACAATGATTTGATTGTTCTCACTCCCGTAAAAGCAGACACAAGTAGACCGACTAGTCGGTATTGTCTTTAGAAACAAGTGGTAACTAAGGCAACCGTTTGAGCGTAAAAACTAGTAGAAAATACTCGTAGTATGTACAAAAATAGATAAATTACATAACGAATTGAACACTAGTAAACACTGACGATACAGTGTTGGACACTTTGACGTTGATTAAGAAGGACATCACGTTATACTCTATGTTGAATCAAGTATGTTGATAACAGATAAATTTTGGCAAACATAATACGAGGACGGCAAAAACCGTCAAAAATTTATCACAATCGTTTGACCCGCGTACCCTCTTTATCTACTATAGCAGGGGTGACAACTGTCTTTGAAGAAATAGGCTAAAGATGGCTGACAATGTGAGAAGAATCTGACATAGAAAAATATGTGAATCTATATAAATAAAAATGAATCGCCGTTCGTTAGTCCGGCTATAACTCGAGAACGGCTGGGTCGATTGAGCTGATTTTGGTTTTAAAATGTTTGTCGTAGTCCAGGGAAGGTTTCAATGAGATGAATGAAAATATAGAAAAAGAAATCAGTATTGGCGGTATGAAATTCGCCGGGACCACTATACTAGAATCCGTAATTCGACGGAGTAGTTTGACAACTTCAAATCGCATTATGTTGCCAGGTTTAGCCTAGTGTTGTTTGCATCGATAATTTGTGATCTGATTCGATCAGAAAAATAAATCGATTTCTTTTTCGAATTAATTTATTATTAAAAAATTTAAAGTAGCTCCATATTATATTTTTATGAAATTAATTGACTTGACGTGCTAATCAAGAAAATTTCGATTGTTGTTAAACCGAGATACTGGCACGATTTCGCATCACTTAATTGTAGCAGCACTGTTGGCTAGTGAAATAATGGTTGACATGATGACGCTCACCTTCATTTGTAAATCATTCGGCTTCCGTACCTTATTTTTTGATGCGATTGTATTTCTCTGTTCATGTAGCATATTATAGGTAGGTATTATTTTGTTTTTCAGTTAATCAGGGCTTAAACTCCAACATTTTTATACAATGCCTCTAATAATGCAGACAAATAAAATTATGCAGACATTTTTCACTCTCTTTTTAATTTGAATAACCGGCGATTTATTCTTAGACCGGATAATTCTGTCGATAATTAATATTACCATTAACCTCATCACTATTTATTTTTTCTAACACATGGTAACACTCTATCTGTTAAACTACTCCGCCGAATTATGGATTCTAGTTTAGTTATGAATAAATGTTGTTTAGTTTAAGGACATCTGCACTATATGTATGAAACATCAATAAATCATTTTAAACGCAACACATTTTCCGTTTAGCATGAATCACTGTACGGCCGTACGAAAATACAATAAGTACTGCAGACGAATCATAAAAGTCAGTCGATTGGTAGTCGCGAGGGCTGTCTCAAGATCGAATCTGATTATCAGATGTGAGTCAAACAAGTGATGGCGTCGATGTGTTAATAAAACAAGCACGATCTTTGGAAAAATAAACTCTATTTATGTACTTAAAAGTAAATAGGTTTTAACGACAGCCCCGCTTATACAATATTACAATTAAATACGACCGAAATTATCAGTATGTTTATGAGCACTAATAATAATAAGGCGTCCGACCGATTTCGGTCATGGCGGCCGATCTCAATTGAGATCAGCCAAGTGCGCAAACACAAGTGCACTCTCTATTCCCTTACTCTCATAGTTCGGTGAGACGGCACTCCGACATGACCGATGAGAGATCGGGCGCAGGACCACCGGCTTAACGTGCTTTCCGACGCACGAGCGTCCAACCGCCAACTTCCTAACTCCGAAATTTTTCTTCACAGAAAAACTCACACAAATTTTGCCCGACCCCGGACTCGATCCGGAGACCTCTCGGTCCTTACGCAGCGCTTGCTACCAATAAACCAACGAGGCAGTTGAGCACTAAAAATTGTAACTAAATACCACATACATTTCTCAGTCAAATTAATATTCCACATTTCAATCAACACACACTACTTTCATATAGTTAGTATTAATAAAAAGCTTGTTTGAAACTGAAGTCTTAATTATTTGCTTATTGCAATCCCTGCCACATTGCCAATCTCATAATCGAGGTTATCTCAAACCACCAGTAGAAAACGACCGATTCAAAAACTACTGAATTGATAGCAGGGTAGACTGATAACCGAATTCGAATCGACCTTGCCATGCGGAAAAGTTCAGACTAAAAATTAGGAACACTAAGATAATAAACATAGAACCGAGATAAATCTGGAGATGTCGGACAGTAAGTACTTATGAATTTGCTACTGTTTTCTTATCGTAAGAAGACCCATTTATACTACTAAGATAAATTTTAAAAGTCCGACATCCAAAATGGCTTATAAGCTAAAGACGCGAGGGCAACAAAACGAAGAAATTAAATGAAATTAAATAATTGATTTTACCAAATAGATTTTCATGAAACACTTTTGCACGACGAGTTATAAATTATAAAATAAAATGTTGATGTCCAAGCGAGCATGTTCATTAATTTTTATCATTTATGTAGTCTTCTACTTTACAATAAGCTTTTTTCACAAGCCAGGACTTAATAAAAAGTTAATATATTAAAAGGCAATTCATAGCATCCTGTGGGATCTTATTAAACAAATTGTACTACAACCTACGAACGTCTTCCGAATCCTTTAAAGCCTGAAGAAAGAGGAGTTTGACACACATCTTCCATTCCCTGGACTCTTATTTCCATTCTCTGTACTCTGCCAAAACCGCAAACGTACATCTTACGTTTTAAATTGTTCAGTTAATACTTATGAGGCAATAGGCGACACGACTAAAAAAAATATAATTAGTCCGTTATTTAGATTATCCAAAAATATTGTACTCGTATTTTTTATTTTCTTTAACAGACAAGAAATTATGAAGATATAGTGCTTAGAAGTTTCGTATGACGTCACGTTTACGTACAATTTTTGCGTAACTGTGACGTCACAAGCCCCCACTCCAGAAGTTTGATAAGCTATAATTTTGTCATTTTTCAATCAATTGAAAACCAAAAAAATACGTGTCCCACATTTCTGTATAAACTAACTTACGGACTAAATAGAATAATAAGATTTTGACCCAGTCGTGACGCCTATTCTAGCAATTATGTTACGACAACTCCATGAATGAATGAACTCTCCAGATTAGGCAAACCCTTCAACAAAATGTGAACATAATTGAACGACGTTCGTTCATATTCCTGAATGCGGAACTGGGATACGCATTATGTTCCTTAATGAGCCGACCAGTTGGTCAATTTAAGCACCAATTGGAGCGGTCATCCTCACAAAGTGACCTTGTTCGTCCGGAAGTCTTGATCACCACAATCAACTCGTTCACGCTGATTACTTTCTGTGATCTAATTACATATACTGGTACATAAACAACATATAATGTACAATGGTTGAGAGAGGAGTACACACGTTAAAGAAAACAGGTTTTTGATTCATTCATTTTCTCCGAGGGAAAAAAGAATTTCTTAGCATTTTCTATTGTTCTATTTATGCCCTATAATTTCCTGTGACTTAAAGCGAATCTCTTTATGATATAAAATACTTATCACAAGATATGGCAATGAATTATCTCAGGATACCTACATCACATACAAACGTAATTTATATTAGCCATTTCCACGATCTTCTTCAAACAAGTCTGATTCAGAAGGGTAGGGATTTCAAAATTAGTAAAGTAATATAGTTATTACGTGAAGGTAGAAAACAAACGCTTTTCTATCTTACAAATACATTCAAAAACATCATATAAATGAACAATAAATAGGTCAACCAGGCACCAGGAGCTAATTGTGAGTCAATGAGGCTCAACGGCGGAACTGGGTCGAGAGACGGCCTCGATCCCCGCTCGCCGATCAATCGACTGTCGCCACTGATCGGTGCAGGGTGCACTAAGGGGACACATGAGGTACATCATATATATGTGTACAGTACCAGGTTATCCAGGCACCAGGAGCTAGCTGTGAGTCTACAAGGCTTCGCCGACGGAACTAAAGAAAGTTTTAATTCGACAAGATTGATTCTTGCCGAATTAAAATTGTAGTATATGGTGAAAAAATATCTACATAGATTTATTATTATGTATTTGTAGTGTCTTATATTTTTTTCCTAACTGACATACGATGATGGCTTGTAGTAGCCTCGTCATTATCACCGAACTTGCGGGGAGCGGATGGCTCAAATCCCTAAAAGTGAACATCAACAAAACCACCTCAATAAGGGTTTTCGCGTATGAGAAATTCACTAGATGGCAATACGTAGGCGAGAGGTCCAACAGCAGCATGATTGGTGAATATTGACATGTCTGTCAATGTCACGTCAAAAATAACCAATCATGATGCAGTTGGACCTCACGCCCACGTATTGCCATCTAGTGAATTTCTCATACGCGAAAACCCTCATTACTATATTTATAAAACTTAATGAATTTCTTCACAGTTTGAATGCAACCCTGCCTTTTAACAGTCAATATTCTTGGCATAAAGTTCTCCGTATATTTATACCGGTGCAGAATGTGTTTCTATTAACGCATTTCAAAGTTCAAATGGATCGGTCGCCGGCCTTGTATCTGACGACTCGATATCAATCAGGCGGTTTCAACCTGATTACGATGACTGGTGACCACATAATATTACGTGCCCGTATGTTCTATAGAAACTACAGCTTATTATACAATACGTAATCCTATGAAATAATTGTAAAACTTCACATTTGAAAATATTAACAAGGAGCGAGATATACGTAAGAAGACTCCTGAATTATGAATTAGGAGCGACCCGTCCGTCCTCATTTGCTTTGTGAAAATTATGCATTTATAAACCTTCCTCTTGAATCACCTTACTATTTAAGCAAACCGCATTAGAATAACGGACTCTAATGCGGCATAGTTTTAAGTATTTAAGCATACATAGGAACATCAACAAGCTACTATGTTTTCTACCATGAAGTGATACCAAATTGCATCTCAATAGATTACAGAAACACATTTTTATCGATCGGTTTTAATCTTTCCAGTAGCGCTACCGTAAGTTGGCTATCGAAAACTTACGTGCGTTAAAAACCTATCGAGTTGATTTTTTCATACGACCGATTTTAGTTCTTAGCGTAACCACCAGGGGCGCTGCACAAGTTTTTCATAGACATATTTACGTAGGCGATATCGAGTCCGTAACTTTTAAACTCATGGTAGGGCTACTGAAGACTGATGCATTGACAAACACACGTTGCCACCCACATTTCAGGTCAAGTTGAAGATACTTATAGTATTAAGAGACAACATCGGATCACGTTTTGTTTTTTTAATCAGGCGATTAAACAAAAATATATTTCATATCCAAGAATAACACGTTAACCCGGTCACCTCAATACATCACATCCATCAAATCTATCTACAAATATTATTATTTATTCAAGAAAAATAAAGCTAGATATTTTTTCAGCAATGGCTTCTATCGATACCTTGACGAAAAATTGATATACTATTCAACTTGTGTATGTATATTTAGTCTAAAACTTAATACGTACCACTTGTTTAACTTAATATGATATAATTAAAACATATTCAATTTATTATGAACATAGGTACAAATGGTAACTTGTTTAGAACATAACGACTAAACGATCATATTCAATAACAAATCATCATCATCATCATCATCAGCCCATATACGTCCCCACTGCTGGGGCACGGGCCTACCCTAAACTAGGGCGATAAGGCCTTAGTCGACCACGCTGGCCAACCAAATCAACTAAAGGCGGATACTTTATGCTTGAAGGAAACAACTAATATGCCAACAAATACAATATCTTTAGTAATTGAAATAAGATTCAGACGTCTCGTTAGCATACGAGAGCATCGACTCTGACTCCAGGTGAACAGCCTTTCGGAAACAAAAGCGATCAGATCTTCATCTGAGTTGCGCTTGCGCACCCATTGTTGAAGCTAAGGCGTTACTTCACGACATTGTCTGAGGAGCCCGTGCGAGCGATCCACATGGTGCAATTTGTAGGAACAGGTAATCGCATAATGATAGATGAAGTAATCAGGGACATGTTACAGTTACATGTTTTTTAGTATAAGGCCTTAGGGAATGCAGGCAGAGAATAAGAATTACATGGTAAGTTTACACTTACCATGAAAAAAAAAAAATATGTAAGCTCTCATTTTAATACATAAGAGCTTACATATATTTTTTTAGAATCAAGAACAGTGACAGTGGAGATATTTGGTAGCATTTCAATAAGTATACGTTAGAATATATTCGTATCGATCGTTACTAATCCCAAATATTCGCACAGTTAATATAAGCAAGTAAATTTAATATTATGTTATTAGACCTTCTGGTTTAGCCAAGTATGTTAACAAACATTTTAAGCATAACAGCTAATCTCTCTAACCAACACACATTTCCAGGTTCATAAATACGTAAACGACGGATCGTTTCGGACTACGGACCCCACCAGATAGATTTCACATATTAGAAACAACAAAAAATTAACCCGTCACATAATTCATCACGTCAGCTGAAACAACGGCAAAAAAATAAGTTGCCACGAATACTTCGCTCTATTTGTCGCAAATATTATTTCAGCAGACAATTTTGGCCACTGGGTCAACCCTCAAATATACAGGATGCACAGTGTCCCGACGATAATAAACTAGGACGTCATCCCAATAAATCATCGACGACGAATATAGAATACGGAAAGAGGACATTTGGCAGAATCCGCATTATCGTAAATCAGAGTATTTACGATAATGCGGATTCTGCCAAATGTCCTCTTCCAGATATAGATCTGGGTATATGCGTCCTCGGCTGAGTCAGACGCCTATTAATACGGGCCCTTGTGATAACAGCGATAAGGGAGTAGGTAAATACGCTTATTGTTTTTGTGATATTGCCTATTTAATTGGCAGAGGACCTTCGTGTTAATCCTTTCCTGGCAAGTCAGGGACGTCCACAAAGTAGCAACTTCCGAAATGATCTCGTAATTTGACCGCGGATACAATATTGGAAAGAAAAATTCAAGATAAAGTAACATATTTCTACTGTTGTTTTTAATGCTATTAAGCTTCAAATTTTAAATTTATAAAGTAATATTCTAAATTCGTCTACGTAAAAATTAATGACATGACGTGTTCGTAATTATTTATTGAGATCATCTTTTTACCCTACGTTGCACGCGGCGTCTGGAATAGCCTGTTTATTGATAGCATTGCCATTGATAGTAAATATAGCAAAATAAATAATTAAGGGTTAACTTAAATGGCGTTCTATAGTAGGCGGCGAGTATTGTAGACTATATGTAGTATATGATACAAACATGTTCGTTCTGGTATTCACTAATAATAATAGTTTATTCACGCAACATGATTAGTGGGATCGTGGAATCATTATCACTACTTAACTTTCAGGAAGATCTCAGGTAACTTTCCAAAACAAACACTTACATACTTCTATTATCTTCCTGTATTAACAAACTTCCTACATACTGTGGAATATTTTTATATGAATACATTCGTGTCCTAACACTACGGCGACCTTCCGAGTACATCTAACGTTACAAGATGTCAGCCAAACACATCACATATTTCCGTCAACAACCAGATGTTTGAAATATTTCTGTGACATGAGTGATTTCATATCTATACTAATATTATAAAGCTGAAGAGTTTGTTTGTTTGTTTGAACGCGGTAATCTCTGGTACTACTGGTACGAATTAAAAAAAAATGTGTTGTAAGACCATTTATCGAGAAAAAGTAACAACAAGCTGTGACCAATAAGAGCAAAAAAACGATGGAAAATATGTAAAAAACGGAGGGAAAACGCGGACCAAGTCGCTGGCACAGCTAGTATTGAATAGCAAAAGTGTAAGTTCGTATTCGTATAAATTGGAATAGTCCGACAATCCAGAATCAAAATTGGCGATTGTTTGCTTTTTTCCCATTAAAAAGAGCTATATTATTAGAAAAATAAAGTAGTACCACCAAAGACAACAAACCCCATCAGGGTTACACAAAAATTCTCCATACCGAAATAACATGGCAACAACATAAAAACCCACTCCAACCGGGTGCTTAGCAACAATCATAAATAAAAGAGGCCACAAGAGAACAACAAATCTGACACCATCTCAAGATAACAACTACCGAAGTAACTATCGACAATAAATCACAGATGATGAAAAATCGCCATACTTTATCTAACACTGAAAGGGCCGAATGATCACAATCTACCACAAGTGAGAAAACAGTTCGAGATGCTGTAACTATAAATAGTTCAGATAAAACAATCATGTGACCTTTGTATTTATGTATGGTAATGTAGAAAGATATCGTTGATATGACAGGGGATAATCCGAAGCTATATTAGCTTTGCAACGTCACAATCGTCAGAGATATTTAGTTATATCTATCACTGTATCCTTGAGATGTGAAGTGGAATACAGTCTTTAGTACAGACAGACTAAGATGCCCTGTTCTGGCTAATAACATACTATCTATCCTATTATCATGTCTATTACTAGCTGGAATTTCTAGAACATCTCTTACGACATTAAATTGCTGATAATAATCGTAATGGTTGAGAGTAGTAGACTTACAGTTTACACAGAAAAATTGGCAAAATCCAAGTAGGTAACCAGTCTTCAGTCAGTCAAGCCCTTGACTAGTTTTGTACTTTGTAGGAATACAAGATGGACGCAAACTAGACTACAATAAATAAACCATAAATAATTTTCCACAAACATTGCATTGATTCCAAGGAAAGCAGATTATGCACTTACATACATACAATCACGCCTTTTTCCCAGAGGTAGGCAGAGATCACTTCCAGCGATCCACTTTTCACCTCTGTGGGAAACGTGACGTGACGGGTTGTGGACCACGTCGCCGCCATTCTGCCTTGTGCATTGTTTTAACAAGGTCATTGCGTTCCCACGAGTAGCAAGGATGTATGACGGGGGAAGGAAAAGAGGAGGAAGGATACTATCGCCTCGGATGATTTGGACTGAGTCGATAGTAGCTCGAGGAGCCGGGGTCGCTTACACGTATACCGTTCACCAACCACCGGACAGATAGTTGTGACTGGTATCCCCTGACTGAACTGAAATGCACTTGTGTTATGAATTACAGAAACAATAACAAAAGCGGTATACACAAGCACACAGATAAAAACACAAACAGAAACTGGACAAACAACAACGTTCATGAATCACACAAATATGTGGATCGAACTTATGACTCCGGATGCAAGACACAGGGACTCTATCAAAAACCAGAAGCGCATTAGATATCCCAAGTTAACTGCGTTGGTCATTAGACCAACCCACCATTAGGTGGTAAACGCCGCGTAAGCCCGGGGTTGGGCCAAATTTGTATGAATCCTGTTAATCAATTCCTCCGCCCGAAGTTATAACCATTATGTTGGCGGATGCACACTAGTGCCTCGCAAATGCATGTTAAGCCGATGATCCTGCACCCAATCTTATCGGTCATGTGAGTCGGATTGCCGTCTCACTATGAGATTGAGGAAATGTATATTACACTTGGGGTTACTGTTATTTTCCGGGCTGACTACGATGGTGGCTTGGAGTAGCCTTGTTATCATCAGCGGACTTGAGTAGCAAATGGTTTTGACCACTAGGGTTTGCGCGCAAACTTGTGCACAATATATCCTGCGTTACCTTCCATCCAAAATCGTTAAAACATCTTATACGCCGAAAGCTCCAGCAAAATTCTCGATCGATTACTACCATAGCACATTAGCAGGCGTCCGCTAAATCTTGCATGCACGTTGCTCACGACATAGGCACGTGCCGTTCGTTTGCTATAGGAGTCGGTAGCGGCTGGACAAATTGGACTATTCCATTAAACCCTTTAACTGGAGATGATAACCATATTGGAACCATAATTATTTAAAACTTTCTTCCCTCAAAATAAGGTTAAAAAGCAATGCATTTTCAAAAATAGTATACTGGTTAAAGGGTTAAACACAATTAACAAATAAAGAACGGCTTGAACAAATAATATTGGAACGGTTAGAAGCAGACGATGTAGCTTAAACCATGGGGCGAAATGTTCTTTCAATCAAGGTCACCTGATACAAAGTTTCTAAAGATATCACCGTCAACTACCCAATTCCGACTTGAGGGAAAGTTTAACAAAAGTAAGCATTAATTTATTACCCGACTAAATTTGTCAAGTTTTGAGTGTTCCGAACCAAGAAACTTGATATTTCAAATATGTTAAAACTTACAATAAACACGTTATAGAATTTCGAGCAGCAATTATATTAAATAACAAGTAATAATCGTAATTAAAACATTTTCACCATAGCCGGTATTGTAACTGTTCAAAATAATCTCAGCCTAAATACATCGCACCTCTAATTATACGTTTCAGACAATCAAGCAGGGCTCAATCAAGTAGTCATAACGAAACTAGTTATGTGAGAATAAATTAACTACTAGTTATGAGCCATTAGCGATTACAGAATGTGCTAAACGTTACACACTAGGTGTTGGTTTAATAACTGCTATTATGTATGTTGCATCAGCAGAAATGCAATAGGGTGAAACCAATCACTGTTAATTAATAGCGAATGCACAGTTTTATGAGTGCTGTGGCTGTCGATTGTGTAAGGTGATTCAGATGTTGTTATGTTTATATGCAGTTTATTTTTTTTAAATTAATTTTATTAAAATTCAAAAATTTTATACTACGTTAAAAATCCACAGCTCTCAGAGGTAAATTAAAGATTTTTTTCTAAAACTTACAAACATCATACATTTAGATGATACAAAAAAATTAAATCGTTTCATATACGTGTGAATTAAAACTTTCGCGTTCCATTACACTAAATATTAGGAATTATATCTTCTCATCACATATACGACACATTAGCAACACACAAACGACACTATTACATTCATTCAATTCGACTAGTCAGTTTCCTACATACATAATATTCAAACGTCCGTTCAAATTGCATTCATCATCTTTTCATCGCATACTTTATTAAACAGTCCCCTCATAGATTCCCGACGGCGGACAGACAGACACTAATTACGTTCGTTCATCTAAGATGACGTGTTCTGTGATCACACACTCACATAAATAAACTATGTTATTTTCTGTTTGAATTTATAAAGACGTACTTTTGCTAGCGCGAATCCTTCACGTTGATACGGTCACGTAAATTTCAAGGGCTGATTTATCATATAAGTAAAAGCTCTACAATACAATAATTTGTATATTATAATATGTCAGGTATAGGATAAAGCTAGAATTAAACATAGGACTTATGATTGATGACTACCGTATACCAAATTAACAACTTTATTTTATGCGTGTGCTTAAAGCTTAATTCCAAATTTGAGTAAAAAGCTGTTGACTAAATTTTACTCGCAATAATTGGCATACATATGCTTTAGTTTCAGGGTGAACCTTTAATTGTTCATCGAGTACACTTCACAAAAAAATCAAGTACCAAATTAAGTAAACTCACTTATAATTGCAACGATATTTTCTAAACTAAGTCTTAACTCACTAAGGTTATTAACTTGAGTTAGATAATCGTAACTCAAGATTTAAACTAGAGCTAAAAAAGCATTAATTGATCTCACTTGGAATAGAAACTTGAGATACCATTACGAAATCTTTGTATATTTGTACAATAATGGATAAATCAGCCCTTAAACCCGTACTTTTGCCTATCTGCGCAGGAGTGTCGGAGCTTCGACTAAGCTGCGCTCGATAGCGCCCCGCGCTGAACTGAGGCTACTAGTACTCTATTGACGGGATACACTAGTATGACGGTGCTTAATGGCATTGGTCGTTGGCCCACATTATATCACATCTTTATTGCTTACTACACTTACGTATATAAAAAAAAAATCTCGTTATATGTACCTAATGCAACCAACAATGTAGTAAATTATAAATCTGTAAACCCAATTTTGATTAAGGGCCAATTTTTCAATGGCTAGATAAAACTTAACGGAGGAATAAACTATAAACTGACAAAAATAATGACTTGTCACTATAGACACTCACTCTTAGAAATAAAACGTCCATAATTTTGCCGTCTTATAGTTTATGTCGCCTATTAGTTTTATCTGACCATTGAAAAATCGGCCCTAAAACAAGTTTTATAGGATAGTTAGACCATTGCCTAAGCATGCCTCCACAATGTGTTTTTTTCGTCTATAGCAAATATCATAATATCATATCTTTAGTAAAATGCTTTAAAGCCCTCCTGAATATACAAACAATCCCAAACATGAAGTATTCCTAATGCGACAGTGTAATTTCAGAAATAACGCTATCTAAGAAAAATATATCTTCATAACAATTATACAGAAAGAAGCGCTTAAATCAAATTCCTTCAAAAAATAACATCGATCTAACACAAACTTCTAATCCCACACAATGCGTACTGAGTCTACAATTGTCGTTGAGGCATAAGCTAAAGCTGGGACCAAAATGGCCACAAATTATTTTAGAACCACGATGTTTTATGTTTTTTTTAATTCTTATTCTTTATTCTATACTAGCCTATCAACTTTTCAGTAAAAGTCACGGTCCAATCCCCTCCGTCACCATTGCCCGCAGCGCCGGTCAATTAAACTAATGAATGGTGCGGCGCGCCCCGGCCGCGGCTGCCCGCTATGCGCACACGCATATACCTACTACATACTATCTTATGTTGCACACATATGTTGGGCACACTGTGACTTATGTTAGCTCTAAGATAAGTTACATAGAAAATTGTTTGAATGAATGTTTGAGTGCATTATTTATTTCTTAAAAGTGAAACGACGAACACATTGAAAATTACTGATTAAACTGATTAAAGTCTCGTATAACGTGATTCTAAACATAATTATCAATAGACCCAATTTTCTTAATTTTCGAAATTCGTTGAGAACAGAGACCTTAGAATCCAGGTCCTGGATCCGATAGGATTCTAAATCCTAGGACATAATTTATACTGTAGCGCAGTGCCCACTGAGGCCCAACAACGTATAGCGCATTATCATAGTGCAGAAGTTGTTTACGCACGCAACTATGCTCTCCGTCCTTACTATGTTCGATCAAAACGGACATTATACCCGAAGGATTCTAAATATTGACCACAGCTAATACTTTCATCACTGCTGGGGCACGGACTTACCCTAAACTAGGGCTATAATGCCTTAGTCGACCAAGCTGACCAAGTGCAGGTTGATCGACTACACAACCATAGAACTTCTACATAAGCGTGCTGGTTTCCTCACGATGTTATTCCTTCATCATAAAGCATCGAATAATCGTACATATGAATTTCAAATACAGTGGTACGTGGCGGGGTTTGAACTGGCGACCTCTCGCATGGCACGACTTTAACCACTCGGCCATCGACGCTTTTCGACCCCGCCAGGTACCAATGTGTTTTTCAAATTTGAAATTCATATGTACCATCATTCGACGCTTTAACGATGAAGGAAAACATCGTGAGGAAACCTGCACACCTAAGAAGAAATTCTAAGGTTGTGTAGTCGACCAACCCGCACTTGGCCAGCGTGGTCGACTAAGGCCTTATCGCCCTAGTATAGGGTAGGCCCGTGCTCCAGCAGTGGGGACGTATATGGGCTGATGATGATGATCGACGCTTTTATACTAATACTTTAACGAGCTAAAACCAAACGCTTCTAACGGCGCCTGCGCTCGCCTGTCGAACCATCGGATTACGTGTCAAGGGGACTCATTATGCTCATTCCCTCTATAAATAGACGCTCGGCGATAATAACCGACATGAACTACATACATTGAGATTAGAGACTCACGAACTAAGCTTTAAGATTATGTATTTACTAGCTTTGACTTCGTTGGCCTGAAATTTCATTCAAACGTTACTACCCTTTAGCGTCAGGGAGGGTTTTCGCGTCCAAAATCCATTAGGTGGCAAAAGACGTAGAACGAAATGAGGACGAAGAAAGACGAAACGAAAGTCGACGAAGATGAGGTCTAACTGGGACGTTTTTTTTTTTTATAAAAGGCTAACAAGATGACCTCACTCCACCTGATGGTAAGCGGTAGTGAGATCCAAATATGAGGTCGACAGGCACAATAGATCGTATTGAGCCTGTCGCACTCACCCTGAAGGCCTGCTTAAATGCCGTTTCACGCCCCGCCTGAAGAGCCCGGGATCATAGGAGGGAGGGAAAACATGAGCAGGAAGGGCAAACGTGAACGGTGAATATCAATGTCACGTCAAAAATAACCAAAAATGCTGCTATTGGACCTCACGCCTACTATCTAATGAGAAATTCATTCGAATGAGTAGGCGTGAGGTCCAACTGCAGCATTATTAGTTGATACGCGAATATCCTCATTGTAGAAGAATCCCGTCTTTACTATCCTCCATGTCCTACAAGGAGTCTCTTTGATTTTCAGACTATTAGAGGTTGTCGTTTTGTTGAAGTTGAAGAGATAGTGACTGACCTTTTGTTTTATGTATTTAGACTATCAAATCAGGTTGTGTTCAGTGTCGACAATCAACTACGTACCAATAACTTATCATTGTACATATAATTACATTTTATATATTTAGTAATGCAATGTTAATTTTTAAGACAGCCGACATTGACAAGTCAAAGTAAACATTGATAATGTTCAAAGTGTGGTAAAACCTTGATAAAACCCATGATTTATTTGTTTTTTTTTTCAAGGGAAAATTGCCTCGTGTTCTGATTTACACAAATCGTAAGTAAAAATTAAGTAAAATTAATGAAAGGCTATGGGAAGAGCTATGCTTGGTGTTTTTCTGCGGGATCGAATGTCAGATCAAGAAATGTGGCGATCCGGAAGAGAACGAAAGTCATCGACATAGCTCATCGTATCAGCAAGCTGAAGTGGCAGTGGGCTGGCCACATCAGCCGTAGAACTGACAACCGCTGGGTCGACGAGTTCAAGAGTGGAGACCGCGTCTCGGCAAACGTAGTATAGGACGCCCTTAGACCAGGTGGAGTGACTATCTGCGCAGGACGGCTGGTAGGAGCTGGATGCGATTAGCCGAAGAACGTTAGAAGTGCGTGGCGTGCATTTGGGGAGGCCTATGTCCAGCAGTGGATAGAAATGGGCTGATGATGATGATGAAGTAAAGAGGCAATTATTTTAACTTAGTAATATCTTCTAATAAATACGTACAGAGAAGAATAGGCTTTGTTAAGCCTATGTAAACGTTATGTCATTAGACAAATAAGATAACAAATCCATTCTAACGCATAGAGTGTAAACCAAACATACGAACTGAAAGATAAACCAAGAATGCAGACAATCAGCGGACGTCCATTCTCAATGACTGACATTCCAGTCCAAATGACTCAGGATGCACCGAAATTCACTAATTCCTATCTCCAAGCAACAAGGTCCATTATTGTAAAGCTCAAAAATGGTAACTCAAAAAGTGTAAAAGTGAAGTTTCTTAAGTCCAAGCAATAAGGTTGATAGTTACTTACTTCTAACTGTAATTGGTTATCGTGGCGACAATAGTTTATCTGATAGGCACTGACGTGTGGGCATACGTAATTAACGGTTCGAAGTAAATAAGCTCTGTAAGCCGCCGTCCTTTAACGTCTCAAGTACATATCGTTACGTACATAAACTTGTACACACATAAACGTCTTAGAACATTATTTGATATGTATTCTTTCCTAACTGACATACGATTTTGGCTTGGAGTAGCTTAGTCACCAACACCGGACTTGCGGGGGAGCGGAAGGCTCTCACCCCTAAATAATTTGATAGTTTTACAGAGACAATGCAGCAAGACATACAAAACAGCAAGATAGATGAATGATGGAAATAGTTACATGGATATTGGTACACGCCGAAAACTAATGTTTAATTTTATAATGAATTGTCATAATAAAGTTATTGATATCGAATACGGAAATTATCCAACTTGCATGTGCATTTCAGCAGTATGTTATATTTTACTAACAGTATTGTTTGTTTGGGACATGAATTGAATAATTTCTCCACAAACGACAGTGTTTCAAACAATGGGATTCGGCGTGGTGCATACCTAATAAAAATGTTATAAAATTGTCAATTAAAAAAATGTCTAGGCAAAACGTACCAAGTCCATACTGTTTTAATTCCATTACTCTGTAACTTTATATGATAAACTATGACTAAGCTTGAAAAAGACAATATTAAATTGGTCAGGGACAAATCTATATCGGGCCGACTTGAATCGGATATGTAGAAACCATTTATGGTAATCGCTAAGTAGAACAGGCCTATATGGTGCCAATGGTTATGTAAGATCTGTATCAGCTTTAGTTATTAAACGAGTATTCAATGTGAGTAATAGTAGTATAATCCTTATTAAATAACTAAGAAACAAAATATAAGTATCATTTGTATAATAATCGTCAGTAACCTATACAAAAACGAATCGTCTAATAGTACGCCGATACCTCAGAACGATAACACCTTTGGATTGAAATTTTATGATTGGACTAGTGACCTGCCCTCGCTTCGCCTCGGGTAATCCTTTCTTACACCTACATCATAACATCTGCCTGCATGCCAAATTTTAGCCCGATCCGTCAGTGGTTCGGGCTGTGCGTTGATAGATTACTATGTCAGCCAGTCACCTTTGAGTTACATTATATTAAAAAAAGAAGAAAAAAAAATTGAAATACAGAAACACAATGGTAGTTGCGTGCTGTCAAATCACGCTTTGCATGGCTGATATACAGAAATTACTAAATAAAATTATAATGAACAGCGTAAAAGAATTACCTGTTCATTTACATAACGCTGCATTTATTAACAGTTTAAAGTTAATTTTACACAAAATTTTAGACGTTCTAAAAACGAATTTATGTTTAATTCATGAAAAGTTAAAGTTTATGAATTTTTCATTCATCTAGACAACCGAAAAATGTTGGTGTGCACGAAAAAAGTCATCATCATTGGCCCATATACGTCCCCACTGCTGAGGCACGGGTCTTCTCTAAACTAGGCCGATAAGGCCTAAGTCAACTACACTGGCCAAGTGCGGGTCGGTTAGGGTAATCTCGTCTTCCTTGGTGGGGAGTACGGGCTGATAATGATGTCGGAAAAGGGAAGAAGCTGGATGCATCATTCCTTGGTAAATCGTACATGTGTGTCCCTGAGGTCACTTATTCCTAGTTTAGGGTAATCTCGTCTCCCTTGTTGGGAAATACGGGCTGATAATAATGTCAGAAAAGGGTAAAAGCTATATGCATCATTCCTTGGTAAGTCGTACTTGTTCCTAGTTAGTCTCGTGTACCTCAGTGGGGACATATAAGGGCCGAAGATGATGATGATGATGATGATGATGTCTAAAGCTCGCTTATCATTCCTAGGTAAATCGTACCTGTGTCCCTGAGGTCACCTGTTCCTAGTTTAGGGTAGTCTCGTCTCCCTTTACTAGGGCACACCCAGACTGTATGACTTGGCTCATTTAAATTTGTAACATGATTGTTTTAGCGATCATAACTATCAAGTTTCTTGTCAGGAGTCTTCTCATTAAATCGGCATTCGAACCGGTGGTGGAACTAATGTGACGATTTATAAACGCACCCCCTAGCGACCCGCCCTCGCTTCGCTTCGGGTATATCTCTATCTCTATATAATATATTTCAACCCCGTATGTGGGATTTTACATACAGAAGTTATTTTCCCAATAACTCCCGTTCCCATGGGAATTTTGTCATATCGTTGAAATAAGCTTTACGTTCATTAGGGTACCTGCATGCCAAATCTCAATCGTCTATCTATATCGCGGTTTAGATTTTCATACAAAAAGTTTTTTTACTATTACTCTCGTTCCCGTGGGAAATTTTACAATATCCTATTGCAACTAAGCTTTTAATTTATTAAGGTTAACCTGCATGTCAAATTTCAAGCGTCTAACTTATGCGTTAGTATTTTTCATACAAAAAGGATTTCCGTTATTTCCCGTTCCCGTGGAGGAATTTCGGGAAATCCTGTCTGACGGATGCCTACGTCATAACATCTACCTGTATGCTAAATTTCATCTCGATCCGTCCAGTGGCTGTGACTACTTCGTCCGCGTAGAGATGTTTAACGGCTAAAACATTACTTCTTTATAGCGCAAGTCGGTTAAAAAGTAGCCTATAACCGTTTCTGGACTATATCTGTACCAAATTTCGTTTAAATCGGTTCAGTACTTTATGCGTGAAAGCGTAACAGACAGACAGACAGACAGACAGACAGACAGACAGACATAGTTACTTTCGCATTTTATAATATTAGTAAGGATGAAAAAATACCTACATAAATAAAGACATGTCAGATTTTTAGAGTTTGGCGGTCCCTTACACTAGTTACTGCCCGACGTTTCGGTTACACCAATCATGGTCGGGAGCTAACTGGCGGACGAAGACGGGCGGCGCCAGCTAGTATAATAAAGACGGAAACCGGCAAACTACGTAGGGAACAAGTGTCTAGCTATGTCGCTACCGCCAGGTCCCAGCAGAAGGGGAAGGCCCAAGAAGACCTGGCTTGACGTCGTAGTGGATGATATGCGTGCCAACAAACTCTCCGTGAAGGATGCCGAAGACCGTGCGAAGTGGAGATTTAGGAGTAGGAAAAGCGGACCCCGGGCTCCGCAAGGATGCAACCGGGAAAACGCGGAGATGATGATGATGATGATGATGTCTAAAGCTGGATCCATCATTCCTAAGTAGGGTTGCCAGATGGTTACTTATCAAATCCGGGACAATTCTACTAAAACAATGTTGGCTCGTGGTTATAATAGAAAATATCTTAAATGTTACTATGCTACACTAAGTACATAATTAACTATAGTTATAATTATAAGGTAAAATACTGTGGTAGTTAATAAAGAACTTTGGTAGACAATGAATACCTACTAATTGACAAATTGAATTGTAATAAACTAAAAAAGTTTCCGAAATCGACAATAAGCGCTAATTACTGGACACGGGACAAGAGGCAAAATTCCGGGACAATCCCGGATTTCCCGGCGGTCTGGCAACCCTATTCCTAAGTGATTCCTACCTGTGTGTCCCTCAGGTCAGGCTCGCTGGCGGCGGCCGGCAGCTCGTCGGGCGCTGCGCACGCCGCCCCTGCACCCGCACTCAGCGCCCGGCGCCGCGCCTCCCGTGTCTCCTGCTGACTCCTGTGCAATGAGGATACAGGTTATTTTCCATAGAAAATAAATAAGGCGTCCGACCGATTTCAGCCATGGTGGCCGATCTCAATGAGGGTTGTCTCGTTTGAGAAATCCACTAGATGGCAATACGTAGGCGTGAGGTCTAACTGCTACGTGATTGGTGAAAATTGACATGCCTGTCAATGTCACGTCAAAAATAACCAATCATGTTGCAGTTGGACCTCACGCCTACGTATTGCCATCTAGTGGATTTCTCAAACGAGACAACCCTCATTGAGATCAGCCGAGTGCGCAGGACATAGAGGGGTGCCAAACCATAACATTTTAAGTGCCACACGAACTGAAATACGTTTTATTGCAGTATAATGTTGTATGTGTAAACAAAAAATGTTTTTACATATCTCCTGAAAATTTCTTTTACTGGCACTTGAAACGTTATGGTTTGGCACCCCTCATTTTATAGTGCACAAGTGTGCGCGCAAACACAAGTGCACTCTCTATTCCCTTACTCTCATAATTCGGTGAGATGGCAATCCACCATGACCGATGAGAGATCAGGCGCAGGACCACCGGCTTAACGTGCTTTCCGAGACACGGGCGTTCAACCGCCAACTTCCTAACTCCGGGCTCAGAAATTTCATTACAGAAAAACAAATTTTGCCCGACCCCGGTCTTGAACCGGGGACCTCTCCCTCCTCAGTCCTTACGCAGCGTTTGCTACCAATAGACCAACGAGGCAGTAAAAACCTGACCCTATTACTAAGACTTGGCTGTCCATACGTTTGTCACCGGGCTATTTTTTTTTATAATATCGCACATCTAGTTGACGACGACGTGTAGTTTTTTATAAGACTTTATAAGTCATAAATGTCTTTATCAAATTTTAAGAGAGATTTAAGCATTGAATGAATTTATATAAAAGGGAAATTTAGACATTGTTAACTGAATTTTGTATTTTTGGACATTTATGACTTTTAAGAACTAGATGTGCGATATTATAAAAAAAAAATTGCCCGGTGACAAATATATGGACAGATGTGCGATATGCTAACAAGATGACCTCACTCCACCTTATGGTAAGCTTGTGAAATTCACATATGAAGTCGACAGGCACAATAGACCACATTGAGCCTGCCACACTCACCATAAAGGCCAGCTTGAATGCCGTGTCACGCCTAAAGAGCCCGGGGTCATAGAAGGGGGGAAAACAAGAGCTGGAAGGGCGTTCTATGCCTTAATGGCTTGGGGCAGAAACGAGGAACTAAACCTCTTGGTCCGAGCCACCAGCGCCTGCATTGTACCTCAAGAATGGTAATAGCTTGACCATTTTCATATTTCTAATTATAACAAATAATATGAAATATAAAACAAGTATTCAAGGGGGGTTCCAATTCAAGAAAAATGTTTTTTTTTTCAAAATTGTTACCACAACCAATCCAAACTTAAATATGATCACATAACCACATCATCACTTACCATTTGTCCTTTCCATCACTTGATTCCCGCGATCTGTCCCTTGCAAACCGGGACAACATGGACTTATCACGTCTACTCCTCGAATCTTTAGTCTTATCCCGGCCATTCTTGGACTCTTTAGACTTATCACGACCATTCATAGACTCTACAGATTTATCCCGGCCATCTGTAGAATCTTTAGATTTATTTCTGCCATTTTTGGATTCTTTAGACTTATCTCTGGCATTTAAAGATTCTTTAGACTTGTCTCTGCCATTTAAAGACTCTTTAGACTTGTGCCTACCATTGACAGACTCTTTAGACATATCCCGGCCGTTTTTGGACTCTTTAGACTTATCCCGGCCGTTTCTAGAGTCCTTTGATTTGTCCCGACCGTCCCGGGAATCTTTGGACCTGTCCCGGCCGTCGCGAGAGTCCCGCGATCTGTCCCGTCCCGTGAGAATGTCTCTCGTCTTCGATAGAAGGTTCAGTGGCTTTATAGACTTGCGAACCTGGAGAAAAAATAAATAGCGTTTAAATAAGTGTAAAAATCATTTCACACATTGTGATTCAGTGTAGATGATTTTGGATTCTGTCATAATTATAATAAAAATTAAAAAATAAACATTCTTTATACCTTTTTTATGGCATTTACCTTGCATTTCACACTGGCGGGGTGAACAAAGTTATCATCATCATTGGCAGGAGGCGGGTCCCTCATACTCAGCACCAGCATATCGTCTAACGAAGCCTGGAGCCTCCTGCGCCGCGGCCGCGTCTCCTCGTGGCTCCTCGAAGAATACATCGACACGGAGTCCGCGCTCGCCCCACCCCCCATATCGTTCACCCCGGACGCACCCCCCATTACACTCTCCACCGACCGCCACTCCCCAACCCTTGGCCGCTCTTCATATATCTCCACAGAGTTGAAAGTCTCCGCCACACGATCTATGTCCAACTGCGCCGGGATGAACTCGTAATGCCCTTCGCTGCCGCTGTAAACTCGGTCGTACACTGCTCCATTCGCTCGCGAGTAACCACCGTTGTAGTTGTAACCGTCATCATCGACGCGAGGCCGGACCGTCTGCTCAGTAGCGTTCAGAATAACATCATCCATATTCAAAGGCCTCCCTTGCCCTCCAAAGCCATCCACTACCGGCACAGCGTTCGATAGAAACGACCCGTCTGCGTCAAAACCGCACCCAACTAAACCAATCGGTCGTCGCGGCCTCGCAAAGCCTTCAGGAGGTGGTCTCTGAGCAAAGTCCACCACCAAAATCCTATCAGCGATATTCCTGCAATCATTATGGAACCCAATCCCAGAATCACTGTTACTGGAGGTAGTCGTGACTTCGCTGTGGTTACTCGGCTGCGGCGAATTGGCCACGAAGTCTTGCCCGTCCAGTCCTGCATCTTCTCTACGACACACTCTTCGATCGCGCGGCACTCTAAACGCTGCTCGGTTACATCGCGAAAAGTTGCCAACAGCCGGACTATCGCCTTTAACGGCCAACTTTGATATTTGTTGCAGACTTGGACTGGCACTCTCATCGGCCGGTAGAGAATACATGCCCCTTATAACCCCAACCACATATTCCGCGGACGGCGGGAACTCCAGACATCTCTCCGCGACCGGGTCGCGCGTGCAAGCGACTTGGAACTCTCTGGCTCTAGTGATATGGGCTTCGTGTTCGGCCATGCGTGGGTCGACGGCGAAGACGTGACAGCTGTGGGAGGCTTCTGCTTCTGTTGTTTCGGCTGCGGTGACGAGGCCGAAGTAGCGTCTGTCTGCTTCGGAGCCGCAGCCAGCGTAGATTATACGTTCTCTTGGGTATTGGGCTAGGACTTGTCCAGTAGGGCGTCGCAGGAAGAGCGCGTTGGGGAGAACTGAGAGTAGGACGGGGGCGGCAGGGCGTCGTTCTTGGCGGAGTTTCCGGACGGCGGAGCGGACGCCGCCGGGGGCAGCGCTGGCGGCGGCCTGTGGGGTCTCGATGGTGCCGAGGTAGCCGACCACGGCACGGCACTCCAGGCGCGCGGCGTGGCTCGGCGTCAGCTGGGCGCGACTCAGGTTCTGAAGGATCTCGTTCACTCCGGATGTGCTCGGAGCTGCGTGGCAACCTGGAATCAACACACAGATTTTTAAGTAATTAATTTGTGGGAAACCAGTGCAGTCTGTTTCAATTCAACATTCAAGTAAAAATGTGAAATTATCTATTTGTTATTTACTTAACAATTACATGACAAACAAAGTGCAGTCATAGCGCAATCATGTTAGGAACCATATTAAAATACAAATAATGGGTTACTGACACAATACTGCTGATTTTAATTTTAAGCACAAAGGTGGTGGTAGTGTGAAACTTATTGAAAAATGTTAAGAAATTATCTTTTCTACACAAACAGTTAGCATACTGTTTAGATTACACAAGATACTTAATAGAATAGTTAATAACAGCATCTAAGAAAAATAATTATCACAATTATTAACTCTTTTCACTATCTAAACAGAATATGAGGTATTTACAGAATTGAATCAATCAAGCTACCTGTGCACAAAACTGATTAGCTCAGACTCAGAATTCTCAAATAAAATGTTAGAATTTGCAATTGTTGATTTATTTTAGTTTTTAGACCTGAATACCTACCACAATTTTGGAATAGTTATTCGGTTTATGTCATAATTAATCTATTCATAATGCTGGTGACATAAAAAACACACTTATTAATAATCCATAAAATCATGCACAAATTATTTCAAACCTAAGATTACTTTGTATGAACTTATCTTTCAAATTTCTGTCATTGCACACAATTTAATTTTGGCGAGATATGGTGGCTAGAAAAGTGCATAGTGATAAATATAAAACAAAGTGGTTAAGCACAAACATAAATATGGTGCATAGGTGAGACATGGTACATGACAACCATACATCACATACCTATTGGTGTATATTCATTTAGCCATCTGTAAAGAAAATATTTAAGTGAATGTTAGATGTTAAATGTAAAATATTAAAATAAGTTCTTTATAAATCCCAAACCATTAAAAAGATAATAGTAGAATACACAATTTATACTAATATTCAATACTATACAATTGAAGCAAGACTTCTAATAGTTAATGTTATGTATTGTGTTATGAACTGAAAATATATTGTGTAAATCAATTACATGCTAAGCAATACTTTTTTTGGCAGTATTACTGTTTTATTGGAATGCAATTTGATTACAATTTGTTACATGATTTTGTTACAGGTTGAAAAAGTAACTACAATACTATTAAATGTACATATAGACAATTTTATAAATGAAAAATACCTTTATTAATATAAAATTAATCATAATTTTATTTTGATTTCTTAACTATATTGGCTCTCTAGTTTTAGTTTGTGTAAAGTATGATAAACCACTCCACAATTGATCATATAATTATGCATTAAGATCACTACTTTACACTTAAAGAACATAAAAAAGTTAATCTAACCTGGGTGATGCATCATCTGAGGTCTGCGGCGAGGCGGCGGATGCCTCCTGCGCGTCCTCGCCCTCTCGTCCGGCTCCGTATCCTCCGTGTCAGTGGGCGGCGCCTCTCTGGGCGCCACACTCAGCGATATAGCACCGGGCGCGGCCGCCACTAGCCTTGCCACTGACGCGTGAGGCGCTCTGGCCACATTGGCACCGTCCACAGTGAGCAAGGCATCCCCAGCACGCAGGCCTGCCCGCTCCGCCGGCCCACCAGCCGCCACGGCGGACACTACACACGGCCTCTGCCCCGCTATAGTAAACCCGAACCCGCCGGCCCCCCGAGCCACCACCAAGCGTCGCTCGGGCGTCCGGGGCAGCACTGCACGCCGCCGCCTCCTCCGTTGCTGCTGCGGCACCATCGTAAACTTATAAACCAACTTCAAACACTACACGGCCACTCGACTCTTTTGTCACAGATACTGATCCTTTCCGATCACTCTAAAACACATTTTGCAGAACCGATTAGTTATTTTGAAAGATCACATCAAAAAGTAAGTCAGGTCTACTTAGAAAATTAGTCAGAAAACTAGAAAAACTAGAAATAAGAAAGTTTCGAGGTCTTTTGTAACTGACGTTTAGAAAGTTTGAATGCGTTCAAAAACCGATGCAACAAGCTCCTTACATTACGTTGCATGCAATGCAACTGATGATTCAGATTGAGTATGATTTTATTTAAAATGCACTGCTAAAATATACCCCACAGTTACATATCTAAACTTAAATCAAATTATTAAACTGTAAATGAATATGTACATGATTTGTAAATCAATAAACAAAGTTTGTAACCTTTGACAGATATAATACGGGGCTCTGTTTAATTTCCTTGGAGTAGCGTCACTTTTTTATTGTCTTGACAGACTAGCTGTCATAGCAATTGACTGTCAATGTCAAAACATCGCGAGTCCCCACGTTGTTTTATTTGTATTATTTTTAGACAATAATTTCAATTTAATAGAAAAGTGAATAAATTAATTTGTACAAAATGGCTGTAAGTATCCTGACAAGAAGTTCCATTCATATTGTAGACGAATTTTCAATTGAAACAGCTGATTCGTTTAACAGATGAAAATAACCAAAAAACGACTCTAATTTCCAGAAAAAGGGCAAAGCGAAGATCAGCAAGGTGAAGAGGAACAACCAGACGACGAACAAAATGAAGAAGCAGGGTACACTGCGGCTGCAGCGGCACCGGGCGAAGGTGCAGAAGCAGAAGCAACCCTCGTCTCAGCCCCAGGTCGAGTACAGCAGCGAGAGCGAGGCGTCCGGGGACGAGTGGGCGGACATGCTGGACGATGACGAGCAGAAGTACATCCTGCAGAGGCTTGCTACCCAGCCGCAGCTGCTGTCCAATGTGCCTGAGAAGGAACAGACTCAAAAGTGAGTTGAGAACTGATTAAGATAAGCTTGAATATCTACTGATTACAAGCTTGAATTCTGAGTTTCAATCATTTTCTTGACATGTTAAGCTTGATGAAAATCTAGTCAATCAATTTTAAGATTTGGTTTGCAACTTACTCAAATGTAAATAGAATTTTCCTTAGAGTATTGATCAAATTATGAAAATTGATAATTGCTTCTACCTTATCATCATTCATCAAGAAGTTCATTATGACATGGATGTCCTAAATATGATTCTATCTTTTGTGCTTTTAGAACTAGAGGCAAAAAACGTAAAAAGATAGACAAAGGAAAAATGCCTAAACGCCAAGCTCACAATAGCGACAGTGGTGCAGAGAGTGACAACCTCTCTGGTAGTGACATGGGAGGTGATTCCGGAAGTGAGTTGGAGGAGAACTATGAAAAGGAAATGGCTGAGAGGCCAGTGAAGAAAATGCGGCCCTTACTGCCTATAAAGACCAAAGAAGGCTTGGTGGAACGGGCTGAGGAATGTGAAGGTAAGTTTCATATTTATAGGACTACAAGAAGTCTTTATCAAAGTTATTATGAAAGATTAACCTTTACTACACTGGGCAGCAAATAAACCGGGCCGCCAACCATTTTTCATACAATCATGTCCAGATCAGTGGACTATAAATATAAAAGTTTTAGTGCTATGGTTATAATTTAACTGTACATAGATGTAAAAATGATAAAAAATATGTTAACTAACTCCAGAAATACGCCAATTCCTTAAAATCAGGAAAATGTAAGTTGTTTTTCTTGTTTCATACAAGTTAATATGGGATGCAAAAAACCATCTATGTTTGCTACATCTTAAAGAAATGAGCATATTTCTGGAGTTAGTAAACCTAATTTTCTAAAAATTTGAAAATTTCTGACATCTAATTACATTTAAATGATTACCATAGAACTAAAACTTTTAGATCTATAGGCCTCAGAATTTGACATGGTTGTATGAAATATGGTTGGGGGCCCAGTATATTTGCTGCCCAGTGTATCATACCTAAAATTAAAACATTCTAACAACATCAATAGAAAGTAACTCAGAAGAAGAAGCCGACGAGACAGACACTCAACCAAAAGATACAGAAGACGATGAAGATCCAGAATCAGGGTCTGACTCTGGTATGGAAGGCACTGTGGATGACGAGGCAGGGGACGGAGAGGAGGTGTCGGCAGTTCAACTGCTGGCTGCGAGGAGGGACCGGCTCGCACACGATAAACTGAGAATTGGCGCTCTGTGCTCCTCACTGTTGGAGAGTCCTGAGAAGAAGGTTAGTAAACAATGTCTGTATATGTAAAACTAGCTGTGCTATTGATTTTTAGAAAAAATCCATTGTTTTTTTTGCTCCTATTGGTCCATACCTTTGTCTGATGATGAGATCTGTACCTTTTCATCATTTGGTTTTTCATTATGGTTTGCGATAACAAAACAATAACAAACATTAACACAGAAACATTGATTACTGAGAAAATCATTAAATAAATGTGGTGAAAATGTGACATGACTGTGTAGATGAAATAACAAAATGATTATGTTTACTTGAACTCGTTACACATTTAATGCCTATGCTTATTTTAATTTAACCCTCAACTTATTTCCCAGTTGAAGAACTTCTTCCCCATCCTATACCTGATGGAGGAGCGGCTGAAGGACAACACACTGAACCTGCACTCGGTCCGCAAGATCGCGACGCTCTCCGCATTCGAGGTGTTCAAGGACATCCTGCCCGACTACCAGATACGGCACCAGGACTACTCCAACATCAAATGTGAGAATACACTGCTTCAGCTTGTTTGACTTAATTATGAATCTGAGCATGAGATGTGCACATATTCACACTTGATCTAATAACAGTTCCATGAAAGGAATCTAGTTGATATGAAAAAGTTTATTTTAAATGTTGTCAAATTAATATATTTATTTGTTGTTTTTAATGTTTTTATTTTGTGAATTTAAGTCAATTTCGGTCAGCCTTGGCTGGATATCGACAGCTTTGGAGTAAATTGAGATAGGCTTTGCCCAGCAGTGGATTAGTATAGGATAAGTAAAAATTTAGTTAACCTAACTTGGATTAAACTTAAGATTGTATTACTCAGTTCCATGTGAAATCTCTCTTATGTGACATTATATTATTAAGTATGTTTTTCATTACACAGTGAAAAAGGACACATTGGCGCTATACAAATTTGAGAAAGAGTTACTCGAATTCTACAAGAGGTATCTGCAGAGGCTGGAGAAAGCTGCATCAGTGTTGCGACCCAAAAAGGGAGATACAAGGTAAGGGCACAAAAATTATTAAAAGGAATTTTAGTCCTACTTACTTGCCATTTCTCTGAATGTAAATAGCAAGTACAGTAGTAAATACATAGCTGCAGTAATACGTATCTTTACGTATCGTAGACCGACGTTTCGACTAGTCACGGGATCGAACGCAATCACTGGCAGTAAATGGCAGTATTTACTACTGTACAAATGGGCGTATTCAAATTAATAGTGATAAAAACGCGAGACGGCAGCGATGCAGACGCGCGTTTTTTTTATATGGGCATACATATTTTGGATTGCGGCACTTTGTGGCTAATTTCAATATGCCATTAGAGAAAACTATTATCGTATAGTGTTAAGTCCTACGATTTTCTATTTCAGGAAACCCGACCCGGCAGCGCTGAGCCTAGCCCTAGTATCCCTCCGCTGCATGTGCGGGCTACTCGCCGCGCGGCCGCAGTTCAACTACGCGACTAACATCGCTCAGAGCGTAGCGCCCTTCCTGGACAACCGCTCACCGGACGCACGCGCCGCCGTCACCGACTGCTGCTCGACTGTGTTCCGGGAAGACAAGAAGGGGGAGATCACCTTAGCGGTGAGTAGGTGACGTCACCGGAGGATACAGGACCTGGACCAGTTGTGTCTAACGTCACCGACTGCTGCTCGACTGTGTTCCGGGAAGACAAGAAGGGGGAGATCACCTTAGCGGTGAGTAGGTGACGTCACCGGAGGATACAGGACCTGGACCAGTTGTGTCTAACGTCACCGACTGCTGGTGTTCCGGGAGGACAAGAAGGGGGAGATCACGTTGGCGGTGAGTAGATGACGTCACCAGGATGCAGACCGCTGCAGTTCAGCTACGCGACCAACATCGCGCAGAGTGTAGCGTCCTTTCTGGACAAGCTGTGTCTGACGTCACCGACTGCTGCTCGACTGTGTTCCGGGAGGACAACTAGGGGGAGGTCACTTTATCGGTGAGTAGGTGATGTCACCAGTGGTTCAACTACGCGACCAACATCGCCCAAAGTGAATACCACTGAAATACTCCTGAATATCTTGTTTTAACTGGTCCCAAAGACCACATATGAATTTTGACAAGGTAACCCCAGCGGACAGTGTGCTTTAACCCTTTAACCAGTATTCTATTTAGAAAATTGTAAAAAGTGGAAAAATTATTAGTGTCCGTAACCATAGATAGTGAATTACACTTCCTACGGTTCCGAGAATCGTAAATTCGATTCCTACCCGGGACAAAATATTTGTGCGACGAACATCGGTGTTTGTTCCGTGTCTGGGTGTGTTATTAAATATATTTAAGTATATATTTAAGTATACTTGTGTATCCACTGTTGATTCTGATATCCGTAACACTTACCACGGGATCAGTTAAAATTATGTGATGTTGTGTAATATTTATTTATTTATTCCATCACTCCCCCAGATCGTCCGCCTCATCAACCAGCTGGTCAAAAGGCGCGGGGAGCGGCTGCACCCATCAGCATTGGACTGCTTGCTGACGCTGCGCATCCGCGACGTGGACCTGGACGCGGACGCCGAAGTCCAGCACAAGAAACGCCAGGAAGAGAAACACAAGAAGAGGATCGTCAACCTGTCCAAGAAGGAGAAGAAGGTTCGTGGAATGGGGAAGTTTCCTATTTTTTTATTTTGGTATAGGTGGATGGACCACACAATTGCAAAGGTGCTGTTAATAGAATGGTTTGATATTTGGAAAACTCCCGGAGATATTACGGTTTCAATAGCTCCTAATTTGGGCGAGCTCAAACGCTTCATACAAATGTTGCAGTGGGCTATGACGTCACCCCTTGTTATTTACTTTTGTATTTTATAAGATGGCATAGGAATTTTGAAGAATTTTCTATTATTGTCTCATTTCGTCAGAATTTTTGATTGCGTTTTGACTAATGTTATTAATTTACCTATTCGCTATGTGCGCGATGATAGTGCCCCTAGTGGCGACAACTATTATGGACTTGAGATCTGTCATATCATAGCAACTAGATGTTTTGATATGTCATATCGTAGCAACTAGATGTTTTGATAAATATTTTCGACTAGTTTTTCAACACAAAATAAATAAAAAGTTGTATAAAGTGAGTGTGTATATTAAACCAAGTGATTTTTCTTACTTCACAAAAATATGAATATTATTTTTAAGTATTTCATTTTGCATGGATAAAACATGATATAAATTTCCAATCACAACCTGTGCAAAAAGGGAAATAATAGTATTAGAACAGCATTTAAGAAGTTAAAGAGCTTAGAACGAACGCACAAAGCATCTTTATGAGAGCTCTGATTATAAGATAAATCTCTGTGACACAAACTCCCTACAAAACAATATTAAACGTGAGCACATACCTACCTACTTATCAAGTTATAGAAATTGGATACTTGAGTCAGCTTCATGTCAGCATATTTATATTAATTATGTTATTGTTTATTTTAATTCCAGATAAATGATAAACATGTCGTTACAAATGTTAAGTGCGACTGTGTGTATTACCAAAGTAGCAAGTGCAAGCATGTTGCAGCTCTTATGTCCATTTTTTTGATTTTTTGTTGAAAACGAATAAAACTTGCGCGAGCGGTTTTTCCCATTGTTTCTACAATTTGAAGCAGCATGTACTGTGACCCATATCGCAAATTTTAACGTTTTTACTTACAATACAATACAGGTACAAGGAAATTTATGAAATTAAAGCAATTTGACACATGAAAGTTAAGATTTAATTCACATTTCTGTCACATCGAGAGCGCTTCGATCGATTTGCCCTCCCCCACCACCCACTTCGCACATAGCGAATACCTTACTGTTGATTGTGAAATTGCATGTACAATCAGAATTAGGAAACTACCCTATTGAACAGTTGATTCCAACGGCGACCAACAGATGGCGCTTCCTGAAAGCTTCTATACTAGCACTAAAACAACTACCTGCAAAAGCAATGTTATCATTGTCACTAAGTATAACGTGTACAACAACCAATAAAAACTATTATAATATTATGGCTCTACGCGCTATGAAAACTTACTGCCCAACGTTAACCCGGATACTGTGTGTAAGTGTGACGGACAAATGTGTGTATCTGTGCGACAAATGACATTTCGGCTGATGCAAATGTAGATCTAGAAATTGCCTCCCGCTATGGCAGATGAAGACAGGCGGCGCCAGTTCGTACTTGTTTATTGTATTTGCTACTCTTTTTATCGCCCATTACCCATAATATAGTTTTTATTGTAATGGAATTCGAAAGTCTAAAATATACAACACACAATCTTTCACTATTCTACTGTTGACCAGGACTGCGTAAAGACCGGGCGGGTACGGGTTGAGCCAAATTCGCATGGGTTTGGTTTTGGTTAGGAAATTACTCAGTCCGGCGTCATCGGCCACTATTAAAGAAATTGGTCCTGAATTCAGTTTTTTCTAATGTAATTTCTTCCTTTTCCAGAGAGCAAAGAAGCTAAAAGAGGTGGAACGCGAGCTCCTAGAAACAGAAGCGCAGGAGAGCGAACTGGCCCGGCGCAAACAACTCACAGAGGTCACCAAGACAGTGTTCCACATCTACTGCCGGCTGCTGAAGACGGCGCCGCGGTCCAGGCTACTGGGTGCCGCGCTCGACGGGATCGCTAGGTGAGTAGGCAAAGCCTGGTTTTAGTCTGGTATTGACCATCTGTACGGATTGACTCATAATATATAACTTCAACGAGCGTTTAAGGTTGTATTTTGTGTGGCACTGACTATCACTGCGGAACAAAGCGGCTCGTATGTGATCCGCTCCATGCAATATTTTGGCCGGTAAGGTTGGCCTATTATCAGGTTAGAGACAATCTTCTAGCTAGACCACTAGTCCACATGACACGGCCGATGTTTTACATACAACCCGTCAAAATTTTGTAAATCAATACTAAAATTATGAAGCTCAAGAGTTTGTTTGTTTGTTTGAACTCGCTAAACTCAGAAACTACTGGTTCGAATTCAATAATTATTTTTGTGTTGGATAGACCATTTAATGATTTTGCTAATTTTATGATTTTTCCACCTCTCTGTCTTTGTAGTCCGATTTCAGCAAAAGTAGCCCATTAAGTACCAGTTTTTATTAATGATTATGAAAGCTGAGAGTCTAGCGCAGTTTTTAAAGTTACTTACGAGCCATGCAGCTACCTTCTAATATTTTAAATTTAACGTTGAAATTGTAAGACATTATTTACAGAACGCAACTTTTCAGTTTGTACCATAATTTTGAATACTTCCATATAAGTTATGGAGACAAATATTTTAGTCATTAAAGAAAAACTCATGAAAATTTATTTGCAAAATAATTACTCAAAAAAATCAAATACTTTTTTCTCTACAATATTTTTAGTCGGTTAGGTCAGTTGTTCCCAAAATTTTAGAAAAAATATCATAACTCGAAAACTATAAAAAATCGCGGAACGTACATGGGGGTGTTTCGGATGCCCCACGGGGTGTTCTATCTCAGGACTTCCGCTTGACACTACTTTCGGAATTAACTTCGGAAATTTTCGGAATTATAAAATAAAAACCGACAAATACTTGTAGGCTTAGAACTTGCGACGGCTATAATTCATATATGAAAACTAGCCAAGACAGACCTTCATAGGCTACCACCATACATTATCTTATGTTATAAGAAGATATGATAGGTATGTTATAGTGTTACTTATAAATAAATTTCTGGGTTGACCATTGAACTTGGCACCCATTTAGATCTCACTTCTTTTGTCGTTGAAGTCAACAACCAAGGCAATTATCATAATATTGAACTTGGCTCTCATTTCACATTTATGTTTTTGATTGGATATCATTACTTTTTGTAGAAAAGTATATATCATCGTAACGCCGTGGGTCCTTTGAAAAGGACAAACTAAAACTATTTATATATCAGGCCACCAGAACCAGAGTGGCCCAAACCACAATTTGGCATATATTTGATTTACTACGGCAATGTCCCCTTTCAAACCCCTAATTTCGTAGCCACAATGACTCAAAGATAAAATCAGTAAATAAACGTAGATAACCATAAAAAAAATTGTGGAATTTTGATTCTTATTCAATATTAAAGAGCATAAGTGGCCCAGGTCACTTGGGACACTATGGCATCGGCCGCCATTACGGCTCATGTAACTTGGGCCACTGTGGTCTTTGAAATTTAACTGTAAATATTTAAGTAATTTGCGGTTACAAAAATGGTGCTGTTATAAAAAAAAGCAAACAATTAAATAAATATTTGGAATATCTAAACACACGCAATGTGATCCCATACTAAGTATACTATGGGTGTCAGAGAATGCTATATGAATAATTTTAAAATTGACATGCAAAATGCGAAGCAGGATAACGATACTATCGTCATAATCTTTGACTTAATCAAGACTCTTCCAAGACCAGTAATTACCACTGGTATTTGCTACCGTCAGTTGTGGACCTACTGTTTAGGAATTCACAATGCTAGTACAGAGAAACTGTTCATTACGTCTGGGATGAATTAACAGCATCCAGGGGACCATAAGAAGTAGGGTCATGCGTCCTAAAATTTATAAGAGAACACGTAAATACAAAAATCCCGGCCAAGTGCGTGTCGGATTCACGCACATAGGGTTCCGTACCACTGATTTATGAAATTAAAGGCCTTTTTTCAATTCAATTTAAGTTATTTGTATGAAAGATTACGCGACAATAAGCGGTTAACGAATTACGAGGTATTAAAAAAAACTACTTACTACATCTCGTTCAAAACAATTTACGTGGGTAGTTTATAATATAGTAATGTACATCATATTATTGTGTTTTTTAGATTTCTGATCATTTGTCATGGGGGGGGGAGTTCTTTTTTCCACTTTGGAAACGTCAGTCACGCAAAATATTCAGTTTAGAAAAACAATATTTTAGAAACTTCGATATCATTTTGAAGACCTATCCATAGATATCCCACATGCATGTGATTGATGTAATATATTTTTTGAGAATCTGTTCTAAGTAAGGGAGCCCCCAATATTAATTATTATTTATTTTATTTTTGCATCAAAATCTTAATGCAGTTCACAGAATACATTTATCTACCAAGTTTCAACAGTATAGTTATTATAGTTTCAAAAATAAACGGCTGTGACATACGGACGGATAGACGGACAGACGGACATGCTGAATTTTTAAGGGTTCCGTTTTTTGCCACTTGGCTACGGAACCCTAAATAATCTAATAATCATGTACTTAGACCTGTGTGGCGTAAATATACTAAACTAGCGGCCGCCCGCGACTTCGTCCGCGTATTAATAGGTTTTAGTAGCAATGATGTATTAAAATAGCCTACATGCCTTGTAAAATTTGTTATTTAAATGAAAGTTCCGTCAACGTTCTCCCATACTACGTTTTAACCCCCCCCCCAATAACTCCCATGGGGTCGAATTCCCCGGCATTGAACCCCATGGGGGTTGAAATAATAAAAACAAAAATAGCGCTGGTGTCTCTCCGGTGTGCCAGCTACCTCCAGACCAAGTTTTATAAAAATATCGTATATTACATACATATCGTAAAAACACGTAAAAATTCTCCCATACTAATGTTCACCCCCCCCAATGAACCCCATGGGTGTTGAATTTAAAAACCTTACCTGTTGGATTTTATTCCACCTATATACCACCCTTTCGACCAACAACTGAAAGTCTCTTCAAATGCCGGGAATGAACTAGATGAAGCAATTACTGATTCTCGACTGAATAGCTGCTTGTTAAATTTAAAATCTTGCTTAATGTAATGTGCCTAAGATAATCTTAAATTGATATATTATTAATATATTATTAGTATTAACTATTTTCGCATATATCCACATAATTGTATTTTGGGGTTGGGCCACTCCGGTTCTGGTGGCCTCATATAAGAAACAGTAGCAAACCTGTAAATAACGGTTTTTCTTCAAGAAAGTCCTGACAAGTCTAAGGTTTAGGTTAAGGAACAAATTAAATTATAGTTTAGTCTAGGGTATACAGTAATTTAATTTGTTCATTCTAAGGAAATAGGTACCTACTAAAAAAGCTCTGCATTATGAGCAAAAATCATGGTATTTAAATCGATGAATGCAAATCTGTTTTACTACTTCAGGCGATATCAGATATTTGGCGTATAATTTATTGCCCACTTTACTGCTTCGATTACCAAATATCATTATTAAGATAACAAGGTCAGTGTGAACTGGTTTACTTTCACATACGCAAGTCTCGACAACTAGTGAAGACATTTGACGTGACCACATATCGTTTCCGTGGTGTAGCGGTTATCACATCTGCCTAACACGCAGAAGGCCCCCGGTTCGATCCCGGGCGGAAACATTGTTTTTTTTTTATTATTTTCATATTACCTATTAACGTGACAATAATCAAGTGTTAAAATTGAGGGTCCAGATTATGAAATAGACTATTAAATAATGTATTGTTTTATAAAAAAAAAATATAATTCTAGCTTTTGGATTTATTTTAATTATTTTCAATTTCAAGTTTTGGACCTAACTTAGTAGTCAAATGCTAAGCGTATGCTGTAATTCACAAAGTGCGGATTCCATTTTATTTGGAAGATGGCTATGATAAATAAACCATTTAAACGTGAAGTTTGAATAGATTTCCGAATAGTTATGATCCTAGTATTATTTAGAAAATTGTAAAAGGGGGCAATGAGTTTCCATACGCCACCGGTAGCAACTGGATTTGGACACGATTTAGAGCGCCCTTAAATTAGCCGCGCGTAGGGTTGCCAGGTCCTCAGACGCAAAAATCCGGACATCTTGTTTTTTTTTGTCCATTTTTTTTATAAAAAGTGTAAACAAATTTTTTTTTGTCCTAACATTCGGTCGAAAAATCCGGACGACTCACATTTTTGATAAATTTTGGTGTTACTTAAATAAACGCGCGATCTGTGTGATTCGATCTCGATTCGCACGCGAATTTCGAAATTGAAAAATCCTACCTAAATCTTAACAGGCCGGATGCCGCTTATTTTGGCCGGACAAGCAATCAAAAATCCTACGTATGTCCTGCTTTATCCTAACAGCTGGCAACCCTAGCTTCGCGGCTGCATCGCTTCAACCGCGCAACACTTTTTGTATTCTAACGCAACGCTGCCGTCCCACATACAGGTATTTGCACGATCTACGCGGCCAAAAGTCTCAATAACAAAGTAATAATAACATTTGCAAACCCGAGATCTTGGAATAGATAACGAACTCGGAAACAATACTCATGCTTTTTCTAACTGCTAATGCGCACGCCCCACCCGTGGTGTCGGTCGCAATATGACCGTTTCACCAAGTGTACGTATCTGTAATCGGCGCTTTTCTAAACATCGAATTTCAAAGTGGATTTTTATGTTATCGAGTTCTTCTTACGAATTGGATGTGATGGATTCTGATGTACAAGGTAAGAGGCTTATAAACTACATACACAAAGTTATGATCAATTATCAAACTACAATTTTTTTTGTATCATAAAAATACCTATTTTAGTTGCATGATTTCCATAATTTATTTTGTTTACTAGTGTTTTTGTTTATGTATCGGGGTAGATCGGGATTTGATTTTTTATCCATGTTATTACTTGATCCTTTCTCTTAAAATTAATACCAAATTGATATCCGGAAACGTCCGGATTCATACAGTTTTAGGACTTTTAAGTTTCAAAGTAATTTCGTATAAAATTGTAAATATGTCTTACCGATATAAAACAAAGTTTATCTTTGTTTTATTTTCAGGTGGTACATCAGAAATATGGCGGAAAATTCGGCAGATAGCGACGAAGAAAATCAAAAAACTTAGTTTTATTTTGTGATTTTTCATTATACATATTTAACAAATGTATGCATTTTTTTATGGTAAATAAATGTGTTTTATTGCAAAAAAAAAGCTTTTTAAATTTATTTATGTCGTTTAAATACCAATCAAGCATTAAAATAATTTTGGCCGCGTAGATCGTGCAAATACTTGTATGTGCGTCCGTCATGCGTGTTAATTACTAAGGGAATACAGTGCCCCACGGCTCCAGAGCTCCAGTCGCGCTGCGGCCGCGCACATTGATGCTTTTTGAATGCGCCCTTATCACACATTCACCACATCCTTCCAGATTCACCCACGTAATCAACATGGAGTTCTACTCCGACCTGGTCGCGATCCTGTCCCGGCTGGTGAAGGACGAGCTGGTGGGCCCTCGCGAGCGGCTGCTCTGCGTGCGCGCCGCGCTGGCCGTGCTCGGGGGCTGCGACGCGCTCGCGCTCGACCCGCACGCCGAACACCGCCAGCTGTACGCGCACGCGCTGGACGCGCACGCCGGTACGTACACAAACTGAGGGCCTACTTCTTCTTCTTATCGTGTGGTTGATGAACAACCTGTGGGGCTACCATGAGTTTAAAACTTACGCGCTCGATATCGCCTACGTAAATATGTCTATGAAAAACATGTACAGCGCCGCCTGGTGGTTACGCGAAGAACTACAATCGGCCATATGAAAAAAACAACTCGATAGGTTTTTAACGTACGTAAGTTTACGATAGCCAACTCATGGTAGCGCTACTGGTGTCAGAGTTTAAACCGCCCGTATGCCTCTGAAATGGCTTCACAAACCGTTGAAAAATCTCACAGGTGTGCTGGTTTCCTCACGATGTTTTCCTTCACCGTTAAAGCGTCGAATGATGGCACATATGAATTTCAAATTTGAAAAACACATTGGTACCTGGCGGGGTTTGAACTGGCGACCTCTCGCATGGCAAGCAACGACCTTAACCACTCGGCCATCGACGCTTTTTAGGGCCTACCATGAGTTGGCTATCGAAAACTTACGTACGTTAAAAACCTATCGAGTTGTTTTTTTCGTACGGCCGATTTTAGTTTTTCACGTAACCACCAGGGGCGCTGTACAAGTTTTTCATAGACATATTTACGTAGGCGATATCAAATGCGTAAGTTTTAAACTCATGGTAGCCCTACTGGTGTGACGGGAGCTGGAGCACGCAGCGACGACACTGACACATCGGCTGCTAACAGGCTGTATATAGCTACATAACAGCGTACTAGAGTGGCAATCCTTCCAATTTGTGTAGATACTCCTGTAGGTAAACAAGGTAGAAGCAGTCAGCGAATCTGCATCACATTAACATCAGAAATCACGCGCATGAGCTTCGCCTTGTTTTCAGGGCCGAACTTAGACCAGTTTTGAAAGGTGCCAGTTGCCAGAGTAGTAGGTAACTGGGGCCCCCTCTCGAAACGAATTCATTTTTGTTCAGGAAAATTATAAATGATACTTCTTTATGTATAATAGTAAGGCAGCTTACCACTGACATTTCTGTAACAAAATTGTTTTGTTTAAATGTGAAAAAAGTTTGATTCAAATCTAACAAACTACTCAACACTTCCCCCATGACGCAAGTACATGGGTGCCTCTCCTACGATTCGGTCCGTAAGCCGGAAGGTGTTAAAAACCGTGGGAAGGTGGTGGGTCATGCCCCAAATAGACTAGACCTCAACAACAAACCTTTTTTATTTTTTATATCTATTTATTTATTCATACCAGGCAAGAACCACGAGGACTCCAAGATAGTGCTAGAGTGCGTGTCGCAGGTGTGCGCGCGCGCGCGCCGCGTGTCCCCCAGCGTGCTGCAGGCCTTCGCCAAGCGCCTCGCCACCCTCGCGCTGCAACTGCAGCATAACGGTGCCCTGGGGTGTCTGAAGCTGCTGCACATGATGATACAGGTGAGATAAGAATTAATGCACACTTTTCTTTTATACACTAACGGCCTAACTAGCGGCCGCTCGCGACTTTGTCCGCGTATTAATGGGTTTTAGTAGCAATGATGTATTCAAATAGCCTACATGCCTTGTTAAATATGTTATTTATTAGTGAAAGTTCCGTCTAAAAAAAAGGAGCGCTGGTGTCTTTCCAGTGTGCCAGCTATCTCCATACCAAGTTTTATGAAAATCTATAAACACGTAAAAGTTCTCCCATACTAATTTTCACCCCCTCAATGAAACCCATGGGGGTTGAATTAAAAAAAAAAGCAGCCTATATGTTATTCTAGAGTGCCAGCTGCCTTCATACAAAATTTCATGAAAATCGGTTCAGTTGTTTGAGCGTGAAAGAGTAACAAACATACATCCATTAAATACATACAAACTTTCACCTTTATAATATTAGTAAGCACGCAAACATAAACAAGTATTTAAATAATCGTAAAAAAATCTAACTGTTGTGTGTCACCTAGTAGGATTGTGAACTAGATTTCGATATAAAAAAAACCTAATCCTAACTTTTTTTGTCACTTTCAGCAAAGCACAGCGGTAGCGAGCCTGACCGAGCCGGACGCATCCTCGGGCTCCGGGCGCTTCGACGCGCAGAGCTCGTCGCCGGAGCACTGCCACGCGCACGCCGCCGCGCTGCACGAGCTCGCGGCGCTGCGCGCGCACTACCACGCGCCCGTGCGCCGCGCCGCCCGCCAGCTGCCGCCGGACCTGGCCAAGCTGTGAGTACACGAGCCGGAGCCGGACGCTCCGAGGGCTCCGGGTCGCCGGAGCACTGCCACGCGGCAACCGGACTACCGGATCCGGACGAGCCGGGGTACTAGAGCGGGTTATTGTGGTCTGGACACCTCGAAAGATCGAAAGGACTGCTAGCCTCGCAGCAACAAAGGACTAAAGGAAGGAAAAATACTTATTGGGAAATCATTTGAGCGGGGAGAGCAAATGATTTATTCCGTGTATATACTACCGTGTATATATACTCTTATACCCGTGTATATATACTTAATTATATATATAATAACACACCAAGGTGTGTTATTTTATATATAATCAAGTATATTTGTATGTTGCTTCTGAAATCCGTAACACAAGTTTCTTACCACGGGATCACATCGATGTGTGTGATGTTGTGTAATATTTATTTTAAATCATGTAAATCTAAGGTCAACATGACTACGTTGTCTTTTCGATCTTTCCGATCTGTCAATCTGTAAGGAGACCCAGAACAGGCCCGGATTCAGGGGAGGGCAACAGGTATAGCCCCTGTTGCCCGCCCCTGAATCCGGCCCTGCCCAGTTAAACGTCGCAAAGACCAAATTCGCTCGAATGGAATTACCTACCGTTGTTATTCAATTCGATACGCCACAAATATTTTGGATCATCTATGCATTCTATGTATTAAGAACTTTTATTTACTTCTTCCATGTGCACTTTCTGTTATTCAGGTATTCCAAATACTCACATTTGCAAATTTCATTTACAGAACACCAATGCAAATATTCGATCAGTACGACGGATCCCAGATGGCGTTCAAGCCTTCCATCCCTCCGCCCCCGAAGGAAATCAAGCCTTCAAAGCTAACCGCCGTCCACACGTGGGCCCAACCGGACTTCAAGACGCTCTGCGAAGCTGTCGAAAACCGCGTAGACTTAGTTATAAAGAACGGGGTTAGATGATGAATTAATAAATAGCTTGAATCGTAATACAGTTTTATTTTGAAACCTTAACCTACATCGCCCAGTATGGCACATAAATGCTATTTACAAAATACTTAAGCTTAACGTTTATAAGGCGTGGAATACATTGGTTCTACGAATTTCAATAAGATAGAATATGGTACAAGGCTTTCTAAACAAGTCTAACTGAATACAGATTAGAACTAAAATTTGAAGTTTATTTGAATTATCAAAATTATAATTTTATTTAAAATAATAAAATTTATCCTAAAATTGGCTCCACACAAACTATCAAGTTATTAATCTACGCGATCAACGCAAAAAGTATTGACAATTAAAACAAAACTAGTACACAAACTACAGAACATCTTGGTAAGCCTGAAATTGGCCCTACGACGAACTATCGATTACTAATCTACGTCACCAACACAGTACCATAAGTGTAAAAGTGACATACTCGATATCGTCCATGTAATTATGTATATGAAAAACATTATACAGCGCCCCTAGCGGTAACGCTTAGAACTAAAATCGGTAGTATGAAAACAACAATTCGATAGGTAATTAATTACCGTACGTAATTATTCGTGAACAGTGGACCGCTGGAAGTGATCTCTGCTTACCCCTCTGGGAAAAAGGCGTGATTTTATGTTATGGTATGTAAGTTTTCGATAGCTAACTCATGGTACCGCTACAGTTTACGAATCCCTAACTCCAACTTCTGGTCAATGGTCCAACTTCTCATTCCAAGTGTTCACAGCATCCATCACCAAAGCTACCCTCTTAGTTCGAGCCGCTTCCATCGTGCGCCGCGCTTCCTCCCTCTGAGCTGCTATGAACTCGTGCATTTCAGACAGTTTCGCACGCCAACTAAAAAAAAAATACAAATTAGTTTAGTTATATACAGCAAAGCGAGAATCGGTGGTGTTACAACTATCTGGGCCCCGAGGCAAATTCTGGGACCACTATTTCTGAGCATGAGACGACGGGGACTGCTTTGGCTTGGCTTTCTATTTGCTAGACCAATGGTAACATAAAGGCTACATTATTTTGTGTTGCCTCGTTGGTTGAATGGTAGCAAGCGCTGTATAAGGACCGAGAGATCCCCGGTTCGAGTCTGGGGTCAAGTAAAATTCGTGTAAATTTTTCTGTAATGAAATTACTCAGCCCGGAGTTAGGAAGTTGGCGGTTGAACGCCCGTGCCTAGGAAAGCACATTAAACCGGTGGTCCTGCCTGCGCCCGATCTCTCATCGATCATATCGGATTGCCGTCTCACCGAATTATGAGAGTAAGGACATAGAGCGTTCACTTGCGTTTTGCGCGCACACTTCTGCATTATAATATGTCCTGCGCACTTGGCTGATCTCAATTGAGATCGGCCGCCATGGGTGAAATCGGTCTGACGCCTTATTATATTAGTATGGACTTCCAATATCGACGTGTGTATAGCCGGCTCTCGTTGTATGGATGAGCTGGATATAGACGGTGACACTCACGCCTCGTCCTGCCGCTCCCAGAAGTCCAGCTCGGTGTCCACGCGGGTGTACTCGTCCTGGTGCGCCCTGAGCGCGTCCAGGGCCGCGGCCAGGTCCCGCGCCTCCTGCAGCAGGGACTCCTGCTGGATGGATGAGCTGGATATAGACGGTGACACTCACGCCTCGTCCTGCCGCTCCCAGAAGTCCAGCTCGGTGTCCACGCGGGTGTACTCGTCCTGGTGCGCCCTGAGCGCGTCCAGGGCCGCGGCCAGGTCCCGCGCCTCCGCCGCCCACGCGCCCGCCTCCTGCGCCGAACGGGACGCCTCCGCGTCTAAAGATTCTTGCTCGCGTTGGATGGACGCCTTCAGCTCGGCTATTTTTGCTCGGGCTTCTTCCTGTAATCACAAATCGTCATCGATGACACTTTTTATTATATTAAAGAAAAAAACGAATAGTAGCTTTGCATTTCAAAGCACGCTAGTGACATTGGCTATACTTAATCAAGTTTTGATCACTTGCATTTTTCGTACAAAAAGGGTGTCGGACTTCATTAATTAGTAGCGTAAAATTTGAATGTCTCCCAACTTAGTTCATGGTGACCCCATATCCATACAAAAAAAGCGTCGATGGCCGAGTGGTTACGGTTGTCGCTTGCCATGCGACGAGTCAGGTGGGAAACATTTTGTCGACCGGTTGCTGTTACCACCATACAGTTGCGTAAAACCCACCAAGTGACTCTGGCCTATGTCGGTCAGGTCGCGTTCCGGGATCAGCACCGTACGGACCGGAGCCAGGGGGACTATCGTCAGGGCAAGCGCCGGACCAGTGGAGTCTTAGCGGCGGTATTGTGCGGTCGGAGCGTCCATCAGATGCTGTCGGTGCACTCACCAGCTGCTGCGTGCGCTCGCGGTCGCGGCGGGTGCGCTGCGCCAGGTGCGCGGCGCGAGCCTCTTGCAGCCGCGTGCACTGCGCGCGCAGCGAGTCCAGCGCGCACTGCACGCGCGTGCCGCATGTAGCACCCATCAGGTCGCTAGGGATAGACATTATAGATCAGAAATCAAATCGAAAGGACACACTGATCTACACTGGAGATAGACAAGTTCAATCGGAAAGGTAATCGATCTACTTAGGGCGAGGCCCCACTTGTGCGTTGCGCTGCGATGACATATTTTTTTATGACATGCCCCATTAGACCCTTGCGTCGTCGCGAGGAACGCGCATGAGGAATTTACTAGATGGTCTTTTTTTTTTTCTTTTCCTAACTAACTAACGATGGTGGCTTGGAGGAGCCTTATCATCATCACCGGGCTTGCGGGGAGCGGATGGCTCTCACCCCTAATTACTAGGCAATACGTGAGGTCCAACTGCAGCATGATTGGTGAACATTGACATGTCACATCAAAAATAATGCTACAGTTGGACCTCATGCCTACTTATTGCCACTTAATGAATTTCACATACGAGTTTAGCTCATTCCTCATTGTATTTAACACTCAATAATAGACAAACCTACAATATAAATAACTCACTTCTCATCAATAGCAAGCGACGCCAAATCGGGGAACTGCGCCGACAGGTGAATGAGGCCCTGCTTGTACTCCACGCAGCTGTCCAGGGTCTTCTTCTGCCAGAGCGCCAGCTCTGTCTCTTTGCTGAGCAACATCTGTAACACGACCATACATTCGATAAATTTTAAGTGTACTGACAATGGACATATCTTAAATTTGGAAAACTGAAAGTGTCCGGGATATTTACCATGTTGTTTTGTTTTAATCGACAGTTGAAATATCGGGAGCTCATTAAAACAAAACAACATGGTAAATATCCCGGACACTTTCAGTTTTCTAATGTGTGTAACCATGACAGTTAAAATTATATATCTTAAATTATACAATTGGCACATTTTTTGTTAATTCACACATTTTTCTAATCAACAGATCGTCCAAAATAACAGTTTCGTTATAGTTCACTAGCCTTCCGCTCGCGAATCCGTCCGCGTAGAGGCGTTTTAACGGGTAAAACATTACTTCTTTGGAAACTTGCACACCTCCGAAGAAATTCTTAGGTTTAGGGTAGACCTGTGCCCGTGCCCCAGCAGTGGGCTGATGATGATGACGTCCGCAGTGGTACCTTGTCGATCTGGTGCTTGAGGGCGCGCTTGGAGTCCTGCACGCGGTGCGCGTAGTCCACCTCGTCCAGGAGTCGCGTGCGCTCCGCTACGGTCAGCGGCTGCTCCTCCACCTCGCGCTTCAGCTGCTGGCTCTCCGCACTACATACAGTATGTTATAATTAGAATTTGGAAAGACTCTGTAGCATCCCTTCTTTTCCCATTCTTTAAATTAACTCAATCATTGGTAGATTCTACATAGTAAGTAAAGAGTGAAATCAATTCATAACCAATTTTAAATGAAATTCAAGCTGTACAATATCATGTGCCCTGACTATAGTGCCGAAATATCGGGAGCTCGATAAATTTAAAGATAAATGGTACCTAAGTATTCCGGATGGAGATAATCAGTTTTCACAATTAAAATTATCACCCGATAACCCCTCACGTTTTTCTTCACATTTTATAAAATTTTCTAATAATAAAATTGCTCGTGCAAGCATTGTACTTAGATTAAATACAATCATTATTAGTACATGATACGGGAGATTCGAATGAATGTGCAAACATTGACACTTAGAGCCATAGCACACGGTTTTAAAACATACATACATCCATAAAATCACGCCTTTTTCCCAGAGGGGTAGGCAGAGATCACTCCCAGCGATCCACATTTCACCTCTGTGGGAAACGTGACGTGTTGTGGACCACGTCGCCGCCATTATGCCTTGTGCATTGTTTTAACAAGGTCATTGCGTTCCCACGAGTATGACACACACATATGACGGGGGAAGGAAAAGGGGAGGAAGGATACGATCGCCTCGGATGATTTGGACCGAGTCGATAGTAGCTCTCGGAGCCGGGGTCGCTTTCCCGTATACCGTTCACCGACCACCGGGTAAATAGTTGTGACTGGTATTCCCTGACTTAAATCGCGCCTTCTAAACAGTGTGTTAGACTCACGTGGCCCTCTCGATCTCCACGTCGAGCGTGCGCAGCGGGTTCGCGCAAGACGCGCGATTGAATGTGGACAGCACGTATGTCACTTTTAAACTCATGGTAACGCTACTGATGACGCGTTTTTACTGACTACAGTTGGTACGGCGTCCGACCGATTTCAGCCATGGCGGCCGATCTCAATTGAGATCAGCCAAGTGCGCAGGACATACATATTATAGTGCACAAGTGTGCGCGCAAACACAAGTGCACTCTCTATTCCCTCACTCTCATAATTCAGTGAGACTGCAATCCGACATGACCGATGAGAGATCGGGCGCAGGACCACCGGCTTAACGTGCTTTCCGAGGCACGGGCGTTCAATCGCCAAATTCCTAACTCCGGGCTGAGTAATTTCATTATAGAAAAACTCACACAAATTTTGCCCGACCCCGGACTCGAACCGGGGACCTCTCGATCCTAACGCAGCACTAGACCAACGAGGCAGTTACAGTTGGTACAGTGTGTTACTCACGTGGCCCTCTCGATCTCCAGGTCGAGCGTGCGCAGCGCGTCGGCGTGGTCGGCGTGCGCGGTGCGTAGGGCGGCGGCCTCGGCGCGGGCGGCGCGGCGCGCGGAGCGCTCGGCTCGTAGGGCTGCTAGCAGGGCCGAGTGCCGCTCCACGCGACGCGCCTCGTCTGCGCGCGCTAGGGCTTCCACCTCGTCCTCGAGGCAGGCTTCGTACTCTATAATATAAAAAAATAGAATTAAAACTGATTTACGGATTAAATCCGCGCGTATCCTGTATCGTGACTACGAGCGCTGTAAAGAGCGAAACTTCGGGTCTCTAAATAAAATAAATAAGAAATAAAATAATTTATTTCCAAAAATTAGTTTTATTTCAAATTTATAGCGATCCATACAAATAATAGACAATACTATATAAGAATGGACTAGACCGGTGATCGTCACACCTCGCCACGCCAGACATGACAATATGAGTATCAGGCCGGAAGGACCCGACCTATATTGAACTCGCAGGCGCGCACCGCGACCGCCTCCGCCATGAGCCTAGGTTTCATATCAGAGATAGTCGTAGCGCGTAGGCGAACTTCTGCGACCTACAGATAGTTCAACTCGATCTAGGATTCTACGACTGGACTACGAGCAGCCGCGGACGAGCGGTCGCCGACTGATAGCACCCTTGGACCGAGCCCGAGCATATTAATCTCATGGTAGGGACCATGAGACTTATAACATGCTCGATAAGGATATACTCAAGACAATATTATCTGATACAGTGAGTGTTCACAAAATACACAATATTGAAATCAAAGAGACTGCATAATTTTATCTATAAATTTGTATTAATAAAAATTTAGATATTCACAATTTTATAAAAAGTAATAAAAAAAGGTCTAAAGAAGTATGTAAGACTTACTCTTTATAATCTGCTGTAACTCAATAATCTTTTCCTCATCATTACCAAGCAGCAGTTTTAAATTTTGTAAGTACTCCTCATTTAAATCCTCATACTGATGACCTGGGTCTTGGAACCTAAAAACAGATTGTGTTTAAAATTCACTATCATCAAAAAGAATTACAATCAAAGATGTAATGTACAAAGTTACACTTTACCTTATCCAACATTTATATAAGTAGTCTCTTCGAAGACCAGCCAAGTCATCTTTCCCTACATACAACCAATCATCTGACACAGGCATTTCCTAGAACAATTTTATATAGGTTTAGTAATAACTTTACTAATTCAATCATTCAAAACAATCATGAGTTTATACTCAATCTAACTCATTTTTATCAGGCTTCTTGGAATTACATAACCATGTATCATGTATGTATGTAACTCCAAGTTTTTGGCAATTCTGGTCATAGAAAAGTCCAGAATCAATAACAATTACCTTCTCACCAGAGTAAATAATGTATTTTGATACTCACAATATGGTTGACCAGATCGAGTAGGTATGCAATCAAGGCCAGCGCGTGCGGGAAGGCGTGCAGCGTGTTGACGGTCTTCAACCACGACTTGGACACCGTGCCGGGGTACAGCAGCCGCTTCGACAGGTGGGGGAGCTGTGGACCGATGGGTTAAGAGGGAATGGTGTTATGAATGTTGTGTGCTGGTTCATACAATCACCCGCGACAATTCAGGTTTGTATGAGCCCGCGCCACTGGTCAACTTAATGCAGTGTTGGCCCTTTTTTTTAAGCAGACGAATATACGTATTAAACTGTTACTTCAGCTAGGAGATTTTCCCAGGACAGTGTGTGGGACTTTCGGCTGCCGGAGACCGGGACTTCCAGAAGCTGCTCCTAGGAAGCGGTCCCAAGGGTACTCAAAGCAACACAACTAAGCCGTATAGCAGAGCGGCGGGAAATAGCTTAGCCTTCCATTTGCTGCACCATCAGCATGCCCTTTCAGACCCTCCAAACCCCCATAAATTATCTTCCTTTGTTTCAAATGGTACCTTTAATTATTTGGAACTAGGGAATAATTGTTAGAAGGGAATGTATTTAGGTATGTCTGATGTACCTTAGTGACATAATTATCATTGTTCAGCTTCGCGTCCCTAGTGATCGCGTTGAGCAGGGCTCCAGAGATGTCCACAAAGCGAGCGATGGTGAGCGGGCGGATGAGAGCCATGCCGCCGCCCTCGGCGCCTCCACGACGCGCGAGCGCCTCTTGAACGCGCGCGCATTCAGAGCGCTGCCAGCCCGCATTAGATAGCGGTCTGCAGGATAAATTAAAAAAAAGTAGACTACATTCACACAGGACAAACTGCTTCCCGCAGTACATCTGTACCTATTTTGTATGTTCTTGAATTCCATGCAACAGATTTAATGGGTAATTATAAATAGAATAAGGGGTTCAAGAGGAGAGTAAGAAGAAGAAAAGAGACTAAATTAAGAATTATGTTACATTTTAGTAACTTGGCTACTAACTTAGTCAACATGCTGGCCAGTGTGGGTTGATCAACTACACAACCTAGAATTTCTTCATAGACACTTCTTTTAAATTTTAGTTATTCATTTTAATTACATAAAATAAAAATCTGACAGATGTTTCTATACGGCTTTACCAATCATGGTTTCAAGCATCTTAAGACTTGTGTTAAGTTTTAATAAAAACTCACCTCTGATCTTTGATAGTGACAAATGCTAATGCCCTTTCCAATGATGTCTGCCAACTTCGGCTTGCACGATCTTCTGATGGTGTTCTCTGAGAAAAATCATGGAAATATTTTATGAAGTTTCTTGCATTAGTCTTTATTTTTTATTTACAGTGCATAGCTTAGGGCCTACCATGAGTTGGCTATCGTAAACTTACGTACGTTAAAAACCTATCGAGTTGTTTTTTCATATGGCCGATTGTAGTTCTTCGCGTAACCACCAGGCGGCGCTGTACATGTTTTTCATAGACATATTTACGTAGGCGATATCGAGCGCGTAAGTTTTAAACTCATGGTAGCCCCACTTATATGTTTCTATACCTGTGGTGTAGTAGTTGGCCTGGAGTAGTGGCTGGATCGGAGAGGGGTCATGGAGGATTGACCAAACCTCTCACTTTGTTGCGATCTAGATCTCTGTAATAAAGAAACTAATTTAGTCTATTTTTTTTTATTATATTTAAAAATATTAGCCAACACATACATTCAAGTACCATACAAATTATAAGTGCTTCTAAATTAAGTAACAACATCATAACTGATGGGCAAGTGATATAAAGAAAGCCGGGAAAGCGGGAGGTCTCTGGATAAGACTGGCGCAGGACCGAAGTGCATGGTGTTCTACGGAGGAGACTATACCCTGCAGTAGGATATAATAAAAGGCTGATGATAATGATGATCATAACTGTACAAAACACAAAGATACCCAACAAGCTACATACCCCATTCATTTGAATCTTCGTAGCAGAAGCTTCTCGACTCAGCCTGCCGCTAGCAAATGTTGCCCTGGACGGTTCAGCACTGCTGGACCTATGGCCTGTAGTGCTGGGCCGGCGGATTTCAGTCGAGAGGCGGTCAGTAGAGCCGGGCCGCCGAGGCTTCGGCAAGAGAGACTGCTTGCCTTCAAGCCTAAACATGTAGGTATGGTAATAAATGATTATGCCATGAACATGTATGGTAAAAAATAAATGATTATTCTGTGCTACAGTCAACTGGCAAGCTTTGATAAATACAAATCTGTATAGTATCAAAAGAAAAGCATACGCAAATAATTTTCAGACAGTAAATAGTACACAGGAGTATTAGCTATTTACCGTAAAGAATAACAAATGCATAAAACTTTGCATATAGATAAGTATGTACTTGCTTTCAATGGTCAGCCCATAATTATACTCTCACTCCCTGGCAGGGACAAATATTCTCATTACTTAATTATTTTATGGTGGATAGATCAGAAGAGTTGTTAATGTTAAATCTAAACGAGTACAAACCTAGATTTCCGCAAAGCGGAAGACTGCCCCGGTATATATCTGTTCGGTAACATATTTCCTCAGCCTTAACCACTCACAAATACACAAAACGACGATTATTGCGATTCGAAAAAGAGTTAAATTTTATCTAATAATCAAAACAATCCACCAGCAGCAGCAAGTTTTCGTTGGAAATTCAAAATTTCAAACGGCAGAAATCAAAACAATAATCTGTCAATGTCATTTTTACAATGCGTTCATAAAAAAAAGTCTACATAGAACGCGTTCATTCAGAACTAATTTATTTTGTGTTGATGCATAAAGCATGTACAGTCAGCAAAGAAAGTGGTCTACCACATTAGACAAAAGTTTCTGCGAGATGTAACGATCGCTAAGGTTGATAATTGTCACTGTAGGAGTAAATAACGGTTTAACGGCCTTGATTTTAAAATCATACGGCCAAATCTTCATTTAATGAGTTTTACCATTAAATGAAGACCCAGATTCACACTCCAATTGTCACTGATAGAATCTTATTGCCAGGGAAAATTTACCTTGTTGTTTCATGACGTTCAAACGAATCTCAACCGTAGGGTGGTAGACCAAATTTTTGGCAGACTGTACACACACGTACAAAACAGACATATAATAGTTAAACGAAAATTTGCGTAAGCACTCAAACTAAGTTACAAAAGACATTTATGTTTTCTTTATTATTTCACATTCAAGTATCTTCATGGTTTCATGGACAACTTGAGGAAAAGTAGGATCCAATAAACAAATTTTTACAAATTCTGCAAAGTTGGGCGGCAGGTTTGATTTTCCTGCATTTCCTGTAAAGAAGATAAATATTCTATATGGCACATAGAAAAGAATAGTATAATAGATAACGTAATATTAGCAATGTCGTGATTAATCCTGATTTATTTGGATAGAGAACTTAAATGTGAAAGAAAATAAATTATATGGCTGGGTATATAACATAATATTGTAAAATAATAAGTGCTTTTTACCTTTATATTCTTCTAGTACACTCTTGAAAACATCGTCAACTCGACGGTATTGTAGGTTGTTGAGGTTTTCAGATGCATTTTTATGGCTTACTACTGGGAAGTGCTCACCGAGTTTCTTAAAATGCTGGGCAGTATTACTTTTTACTTGGAACTTTAATTTTCGAACCTATAAGTAGCATTGTTTAAATGTCTATGAAATAATTTAAACTTGCAGGTACCTATATCTTCAACACAAATGTAACATTTTAACGAGAACGAATCCGCTGGTATCCTCGAGGATGATAGAACAAACGAATTATATTTCTAAGTTTCTTACCTCCTGATTCTCCGAGCAAATTATTAATATCAAAACGTCTCCTTTATAAAAACCTTTTATCTTTTCATTAGTGTTCAAAGATTCAAGAACTTTGTTGTTATTCAAAATCAGTATTTGATCACAGTACAGTCGTAAAATGATATCAGACCTCTTATTATCATACTTTAGCCAATTATCAACTTTCCAGTACATTAATTTATCGACAGGAATATTATAGGAAGCTAAAAAGATTATGTAACAAGTGCAAAAATCCAAAAAACATTAATTGATGTATTATAAAAATATTTGCAAACTTACTATTTGCATCCATATTTATCTTGGGTTTAGTTGTGTGTAAATCTTTCTTTCGCTTTTTACTGTTTCCCGAAATTGTAATTGCTTCGCTGAATTACATTTCCCGCGTTTAGCCAACTTTTTTTTTTGGAAAGGAAAATAATTTGAAATAAAACTATGTTTTAACTGTAATTTTGTAAATATGATAAATAAAAAAAGTCAGCAGCACTATGTATTAGCATAATTTATTTATTTCTTTTATTTGTGTAATGTAATAAAAAAAATCAATTGACATTTGTCTGTCAAATTGACATTAAATTGTTGTCATCAAATTGTAATTATTGATAGGTAGGCGACGAGTTGGCGAAGAAAAATATTAACAGTTTGGTTTTACATACAAAATAATGGCTGGGACTTATTACTTCGTCATAGTCGGTCACTCCGATAATCCCATATTCGAAATGGATTTCATTCCTGTTACTAAAGAAGCCAAAGTAAGGCCTTTTACTTATCAATAAAATACAGTTGTTTCTTCGAAACAACCCACTTTTATGCATTTCATACCCAAAAATGAACAGGATAAGCACTGGAACGTTACATACACTTTTGTGAATGCAAATGTCACCTAGGAAATGCTGATTCTAAGGAAATGATAATCTATTTAACTTTCAGAAAGAAGACAACAGGCATTTGAACCAGTTTATTGCTCATGCAGCCCTAGATCTAGTTGATGAACACATGTGGAAGGTCACAAATACCTACCTCAAGTCAGTAGATAAATTCAACCAGTGGTTTGTCTCTGCCTTCGTAACTGCTAGCCAGGTAATATATGATACCTATAGATTTTCTTCAGAAATTACTACCAGGTTAGCTGATGGGAGTATATCCTAAATTAGAATGTAAGCTGGTAGTCCTCCACCTGATTTCTCATTCATTTTCATGTGAGTTGATAACTGCACTTATATTTAGACACTTGCCATGTTCTACACATTTCGTTGATCAACACACATAAAAAATAAACCCACTTAATTTCTATGGTAATTTGTAGTCTATAAGGCCCATCAGGCCACCTATCCCTATTTATGATATTCAATTATCATCATTTGATGAAGAATGATGATGAATGATATGGTTAACCTCATGATATACATGAGGGTTAAACCACAAAAATATTATTAACAAAAAAAGTACTGCTATATGCTTCTAAATGGATAAAATCTATTGCAGATGCGATTCATAATGGTCCATGATGCCCGCAATGAAGATGGCATCAAGAACTTCTTCACTGATGTTTATGAAGCCTATATAAAGCTAATGCTGAACCCATTTTATAAGGAAGACACAACTATCACCCTGCCTGCATTTGAGAAGAAAGTCCAATTCCTAGGAAAGAAATATCTAACATGATTTCTAGTAATTCCATTCCTTGAATAAGACTTCTTTTATAAGTAGGTTACGTTGTAAATATAATATTAATCTTGTATAAATAAAATGTTATTATAAATTCCATGGATTTATTACAATCAAACAAATTGTTATCATTATACAATAATAAAATTATTAAGGCGGACATCAAGTAACCATCACAGGCAAGCAAATAATGTTATAATAAACAAAGTTAATCCCCAGTATTATCATTTTGTATATTCCAAAGATACATAAATACATAATTAAATTATTTCATAAATAAAATAAAAAGTTTAATTAAATGTCCTCAAAGACTAAATTTGTTCATTACACATTACTGATACAATTTTAATATCATCAGCACCATTTGATGCTAAATCTCAGTTTTTGATAAATGAATACTGATATTTTTCTCCTAAGTGGTAGGTTTATGCTTAGTTGACTTTGATCAGTATATGTCAGGAAGTCCGAGGTCATCATCTTGAATACTCTCATTGGAGAAGTCATCTCCAAAAAGTAAACAACTGTGAAACCTAGGGAAAAGCAGAACAGTCAAGGAGCACCTTAGCCACACAAGTGCTCAGAATGATTATTTCCTTAGGAGATGTTGTTAGGAAACATGAAATGGTCAAAACATTTAAAAATTGTTTAAATAAAATATTAACTAAATATTATTATGATTCAAAAAGTCTAGTGTAATACTTCTTGCACTGTGATTTTTACAGAAATACAACACCAATCTACCACTTTACCTAAGACTTAATGCTGCATTTTTTACTTTATTCTTAAACATCATCCATTATGACCGTTACTTACCAGTAAAGAAGTCATCATGGTAGGAATCATCCATTTCCATTGTTGCACTGCGGAGGACTGGTGGGGGAGTGTTGGGCGGTGAGAGCTGCTTCATGATCTCAGGCAAAGGGAGCTCTAAGTAATCAAATATGTCTTTATGGTAGTTGTCTGAAATATTACATTTTATTTATTTTTAAACCACCCTAAAACATACATGGGGTAATATACTCAACTATTTATTATAAAAAAATTGATTTAAAAAAAGGAACATGTTAGTACCACATATTTTTTTTTCTACCCTCTTTCTGTTACTCATTAACTTACCAAGTTTATATGAGGGTTTGGTGAACTCTAACTCCTCAACATTGATAGTCTTGTCGTCGGCATCTGGGTCGCTATAGATAAGTGCGCTCATGTTGACGGCGCGAGGGGTGAACACCTGTCTCGGGGTGCCTTGCAGAGCCTTCCCAGTGTTGGCGAGAAACGACTTCTTTGTCTCACCCTTCTTCAGAGGCTCGTTAGGCTTTACTGGCCCCGAGAGCATCCTCTTTCCCATATTTTCTAAGTATACAAATATAAAAGGTACAGTATAAAATAAATATTCAAAATACAAATACCAGTGAAACTTCAAACTTACCGTTATTAGATAAGGGTTGACGGCCCACATTTTTTGTAGCCTGTCTCATCAGGCGGTCGCCGAAAATGTCGAACATTGATTCTGCCATTATGTTTGTTTATAAGTTTATAATAACACAGGAATATTCAAACAACAGCTGGCTGGAGCGATCGTCGTTGCAAATTAAATGATTTGAATTTTTTGACAGTTACAAATGTGACATATTCTTTTTTTATTTATGAACTTGGCAAAGTAAATCTATATAGTGGGGTGAAAGCTCGATGTGTTTTCACCCTTCTATCAGTATCGATCCTTGTAAACAGACTATATAATGTCACTGTCAACGAATGTCAAAAAAACATTTATTTTCGTCAATCGTACGTGCGAGTATTTCACGTTGTTCGTCAAATAAAAACATTACAGAAATAATTTACTGACCTGATACGCTATGTTTTCTCTTTAGCGTAGTGTAATAAGTGTCTTTGGAAACTTTAGTGTGGTTAAAGTAGCACAATTTGAATACTAAACATGTCGAATTCTGAAGATAAAACTCCCAAGACAAATGGTCTGAGTACGGATCCTATGCAGAGGCTGGCCTCCTTCAAGCCTCCTCGGGACCTCTCTCTTGGCGGCGTTAAGCCCAACAAGAAAGTGTTCATTCCCAACCTCAACGTTACTAGGAATAAGAACAAAGGGTAAGAGCTCAAAGTTGTATTATTCCGATCAATGTATTTTAGTACACTATAATATATTATTTATAGCAGCCACATTTTTTATATCATCATCATCATCAGCCCATACACGTCTCCACTGCTGTGGCACGGACCTAGTATAAACTAGGGTGATAAGGCCTTAGTCAACCACACTGGCCAACGAGGTGATTGACTACACAACCTTAGAATTTATTCGTAGGTGTGCATGTTTCCTCACGATGTATTCCTTCAGCGTTAAAGCAAGTAGATGATATAGACATGTTATAACAAGTTGATAATGCTTTCTTTTGTATGTCCTTTATAATGTAACTAGTGACCCGCCCTCATTGAGCTTCGGGAATTTTATATGTTTTTCCTCTTGAATCTATTAAAAACATATCTAAATATGTTGCCTACTTTTAAAGATTTTAACATACACATACAACCAGATGCAGGAAGCGCCTTTGTACTGATAATTCTGATTCTTATGTTTGATAGTTTGTCTTAGAGTAACATGACAATATAATTCTTCAGGCCATCAACTGCAAATTCTCGGGACCAGAAGAAAGATGACAAAGGCAGACAGGATCGCAAGAACAACAGAAGAAACCACCGTAATGGACCCAATGTTATCAAGTCTTCTGGAGTGTTCTCGGAAGGTAAACATAGTTTGGTAAATTTTTTCATCGTCAGTCAGGCCTTGTCACTGTATGCACTTGTTATTATAATTTTATCCACACAGCTTATCCCTGGGTTTCCAGCTTCTCCAATACAAATATGTGACCAGTAATTTTCCAACCATGTAGTATGTTAACCAAGTATTTGTACAAATGGGACTTATGATGAGGGTAACACTTAAACCATCCCAGCTCATTGAGGATGGCCTGCACAAACTTTACACTGTGGGCGGGCTTGTTGAGTAATCTTAGAGACCCAGGGTCAAGGACCCCTGACAATCCGGAGTTTTACTCAGGTATCCTTCGTGGAGTAGGCTGTGTGTGAGTCTGAGAGCAAAAAGATGTTTATTATGTATGATTTTAGACTTCCATGTTCCATTACACTAAATATTTGTCTTTATGGGTCTACACGCGTTCATCACTCGCGACCACGATTGGTGTAACCCAGTCGAAACGTCGGGCAGTAAGTAGCTATGTATTTGCTACTCCTAATAACATGTGTAGACCCATAAAGACAAATATCAAGTTGTTTATTATATGGACAGTAAGGATCCCAATAGCAATTCTGAGCTGAGGTAAGCCTCAGCTAGGTGTACTAGGACTCTTGCAAGTTTCTTGTTTGACTTGTTTATTAACATTTTTGTATAAATAGATTAGCCACAAAAAAGGTACTTGACATGTTCCAGGTCTTGGCAGTGCAGAGCGAGTAGCTTCCAGGAACTACTATGGAACTAGAGATTCTGATTCTGGAGGAGGCGGAGGCAATGTACTTGAGAAACCAACAATCAGAGTCAAAGATGTTATAAAGGTAATCCTACAAAAGCATGATATAGCTGTCCATAGCATTGCGATATAGATTTTAGCTGTGTAGTATATAGATAGTGGGAGTAATAGCTCACAATAACTACAGAATAAAATTATTGTTAACAATCACTGATGCAGTGAGATCAGTCTGATCTGATAATTTAAACACTCATGTTTAAATTATCAGATCAGACCTGTCACTTTTATTGAATGCATTATCCTTACTAACATTATAAATCCGAAAGTAACTCTGTCTGTCTGTCTGTATGTTATGCTTTCACGCATAGAGTACTGGACCGATTTAAATGAAATTTGGTACAGATATAGTCCAGGGCCTAGAATAGGTTATAGGCTTTTTAACCGACTGCGCTATAAGGAAGTAATGTTTTACCCGTTAAACGTATCTACGCGGACGAAGTCGCGGGCGGAAAGCTAGTTAGTTATAAGAAGCACATAAAATCCTATTTATCTCTCAATCTTTTCTCTGGATTGGTACAATTTGAGTCACAATTGTATATATTTCTGAGATGTATCAGCTTAAGTTTATGTGTGTTGTACATCACAATGGTGCTTGCATGTATGACATCATTACAATGTTTTATCCAAGTTGTATCGCTGTTTTCCAATATCATTACAATTACTTTTGCACAGATTGACAAAGAACTGGAAGAGCAAAAGATCAAATCTGCGATGGGGGGTGACCTAATGAACCCTGACGAAGAATCCGAGGACTTCAAACGCCTCAACGAAGTTGACGCACCGGTCAAACTGCCCATGGATGATGGAGGTATACTTTATAAGCACAGACAGTGGTTGCCAGCAGTCATATAGTAAAACTTCATGCAGGTGAAAACTAGGAAAATGTCCTCTAAAAATAGTAATTGCCTAGTTGAGGGACTTTCTTTTTCAGAATAACCTCACGCCCTCAGATCCCAGATCACGACCATGAGGTCCACAGGCACAACATGTCCTTTTGAGCTTGGGACAGTTTTTTTTTTCCTTATGATGTATTTCCTTATGGATAAATACGCTATCAAAGTTAGAATCTAGTCTTAAAAGACTAATAAGTAATTTATGTCTTACTTAAGCTGCTAAAATAAAGTAATGTCTAAGAATGTGTCCATTAGCACTTTTCTTATTGTCTCTATTAAGGGGAAGACACTTTGTTCTTGTGTTCATAATGAGTGGCACACACTTCACTTTTTGTCACTAATTTAGAGCTTGGGACAGTTAATAAAATTATTATAAGAGTTTAGCTACCCTAAAGCTCCCTTTGCCTATAATACTTATAGCAGATGTTCAGTTAAACCTGAAGAGATAACAGTTAAATAGTCTGGTAGGTTTGAAAAACACCATAATTGCTGCATTAGCAAAGGAAAAATAAAACATTATTGTTGATTTATTTAAACTCCACAGATATTCAGTTTAGTAACATGACAAAGCCTTGTTTCAACTTAATTGGTTTCATGTGATAAGTGAAGATAAAACAAGCGGTCGAAAGAAAGGGACGACAAAATAAGGTCTTAACTTTCTTCATACTCTATAACTAACAATATCAACCATCCTGAAATCATGTCATTAACCAGCCATCCCACCATTGTTCATGTTGGTTAACTTCCCCGTTTCCTTATAGGCTGGTCGAAAAAGCCCACGCAAGCTGTGAAGGTAAAACAGGAGGTCATCGTCAAATCTGAGCCTGGTGACGATGTAGACTGCGCTAGTAAGACACTTTATTTATCTTGGACACAGTGTATGTTGGAGAAAGTAGGCCGGTTTTGTAAAACAGTCTAATATATTTGAAGTGAAACTATTGCATAGTGTGATTCATAAACTTATTATTTAGTCTGATTTACTTTTGTTTATTTCCAGCTTTATAACTTCCACTTTTTAATAGGTTCATAGTTCCACAGCCCAAATAAGGGCTCTGACAATTAAATTTCTATCGTGTCTACTTCTGGGAAAGTGAACTGGTTAAATACGCAAAAGATTAATTATGCTATTTTTTAGATACAATTGAGAAAAAATCCTAAAAGATAACTGTATGCTTGTTAATAAATAACAATTTAAAAAATATTATTTTTAAGTTTAACAAATTGATTCAATCAAAAATTGTCTTTCTTACACCTCAGAAACTTCAATACCTACCTAGTTAGTAGTAAAACTGTTTTACGAAAGTGGTTTACTTATCTAAGTGTACACTGTGTCTTTAGATTGCTATTCCGCAGAGCCGTCGGATCATTCCGTTTCGGCCAAGGATAGGCACAGACTACTAAGCAAATTATGTGAAGCTACAAACAATGATATACTAGGTATTTCGATGCATTCCATATTATGTACTCGGAATTTTACTAGGAGCTTATAAGTGCTGTTAATTTGGGTTAATAAATGTCTTAGCGAGACATTTATTAACCCAAATTACTCTGTAATATTAGGACTTTTATTACAGCTGTAATTTCTATAAAATTGAAATGGTTAATGCTGGTGGAGGTAATCGGTTACATATATTTAACGTTTTTATTTAGCTATCAGTGATTTTTATACGCGCTAAATAAATGATGCAACAGCATAAAAGTGTAATTGTAGTCGATACATTGAGTTAAAAAAAAGATTTGTTGAAATATAAGTACATTATGTTAAAGGAAACCTGTTATTGGCTATGCTTAACGATAAACACACATTCATCATCATCATCATCAGCCTTTACAATATCCCACTGCAGGGTATAGGCCTCCTCCGTAGAACGCCATGCACCTCGGTCCTGTGCCAGTCTCATCCAGAGACCTCCCGCGGCTTTCTTTATATCACTTGCCCATCTAGTCGGAGGCCGTCCTCTTTTACGTTTACCGAACCTGGGCCACCATTCTGTAAGCAATTTGCTCCACCTGCCGTCATCGCGTCTTGCCAGGTGTCCCGCCCACTGCCATTTCAATGATGCACACCGCTTCCCAATGTCAACTATCTTTGTTCTACGCCTGATGAATAATCACACATTATTAAATATCAAATGTTTAAGCTGTTGATTTTCTAATAAATAAATAAATAACTAAACATACAATATTACATAATTTAAACACATCACGTTCATGATTTTTTATAGTTTTTAAATTTACATTAGAGATTTAAATTTATAGCATTAAAACAAAAATTAAAAACAAAATATATTTTAACAATTTCTTTTTGTATCAATGTGATCACATCAACACTACTCTTATTTACAAAGACATCAGGCAATCATAGATGGAAGGTGGACTAACTGGTGTATCGTTTGATTCTAGTCACAACGGTGACGGAGACTAAGACCGTCGTAGACGTCAAGAAGGAGGTGTTCGAGGACTCCGACGTCGTCAACATCCTGAGGGATGAGGAGCCCAAACTGTTACTGTTGCAGGTTGGTTGACAGTTTCATGTTGTGTCTCTACATTTTATTTATTACTAGTGGGTCACTAGTTAGAATGCGTGAAAATGTGGAAATTAAAATAGCCTTTAGGTAATCATCGTCATCTGGCCTGGGCCTACCCTAAATTAGCGGCCATAAGGCCTTAGTCAACCACGCTGACTAAGTGCGGGTATAGGTAATGTACTTTGAAAAATTGGCTATGTATGTATGAGAGTCCCGTAAATTGTTCCAGCCGTTTCGGAGATTATCGAGAACAAACAGGCAGACAAAAATGTTTCAAATTGTATTTTTGTTATTGAAACCTGATATAAATTCATACTCATGTAGCAAAAAGTCGTTATTTTAATATTACAGACATTTAATTTTTTTTTAGTTTTATAGACTAGTGACTTGTCCTCGCTTCGCTTCGGGTACCTATATTACTTACCTACTAGCTGTGCCAGCGACTTCGTTCGCGTTTCCCCCGTTTTTTACACATGTTCCATTGTATCTTTGCTCCTATTGGTCGCAGCGTGATGTTATATAGCCTAAAGCCTTCCTCGATAAATGGTCTATACAACGCAAAGATTTTTTCAAATCGAACCAGTAGTTCCTGAGATTAGCGCGTTCAAACAAACAAACAAACTCTTCAGCTTTATAATATTAGTATAGATACGTAAAAACTTGCCTATTTAATCACTCTATCTATTCTAAAAGCCCCATCAAAATCCGTCGCGTAGTTTTAAAGGTCACCCCATTTACAAATCAGGCAGTAAATCAGACCCGGGAAACTATAGGCCTGTATCTGTGTTACCTGTGATATCAAAGATATTCGAGGGAATTCTGTATGACCGATTGAACTCATATCTGCAAGAAAATAATATCCTCAACGACCGGCAATACGGATTTCGTGCTAAATCAAATACTCTCGCCGCGGCAATAGATCTAATTACTAAAATTAAAATAAATATAGATCAGAAAAACTTTGGCTTAGGGGCGTTTATTGATGTAAAAAAGCCTTTGATACTGTAAGCCATCAAAAGCTCTTACAAAAGCTCTCTGACATAGGAATCACAGCTACAGCTCTTAACATTTTCAGATCGTACTTACACAATAGAAATCAAGTAGTCAAAATTGGCAACTTCACCAGGCCAATGCATAACATCATCATCATCATCATCTTTGCGTTTTCCCGGTTGCATCCTTGCGGAGCCCGGGGTCCGCTTTCCTACTCCTAACTCTCCACTTCGCACGGTCTTCGGCATCCTTTACGGAGAGTTTGTTGGCACGCATGTCATCCACTACGACGTCAAGCCAGGCCTTCTTGGGCCTTCCCCTTCTGCCGGGACCCGGCGGTAGCGACATGGCTAGACACTTGTTCCCTACGTAGTTTGCCGGTTTCCGTAAAACATGACCGTACCAACGTAGGCGGCACTCTTGCAGTTTATCAGCGATGTCTCGGACATGAAGGCTGCCGCGAATACGGGAGTTCTTTACGCGATCTGCTCGCGTAACTCCCGACATCCAGCGCAGCATCTTCATCTCCGTGACCCGCAGTTCCTGCTTGTGCCGCTCAAGTACTGGCCATGCTTCACTGCCATATAAGAGAACAGGCCTAATGATGGATTTATAGACCTGTCCCTTCAGCTTAACCGGCATTTTAGGGTCGCAAGTGACGCCGCTCACCTCCCGCCATTTATCCCACGCAGCAGCAATGCGTGCCTTGACGTCGGAGTCGATGTCGCCGTTCGCGTGGAGTACAGATCCCAGATACTTGAACCGGTCCGTGCGCTCGACCGTGTCTTCGCCTATGCGGACGGACATGGGATCTGTAGTGTTGCAGGCCAAGTACTCTGTCTTCGCCACGTTGAGTTTCAGACCCCCGTTCTCAAGCGATTCCTTCCATGTGTTAACACGTCTCACCAGCCGTCCCCTGTCCGAGTCCACCAGCGCGATATCGTCAGCATACATAAGTAGCCATGGTGGCTGCACATGGTGGTCTCTGATGCTGCCTGACAATACGTCTAATATCAGGCTGAAGAGGAACGGACTCAGGACGGAGCCTTGGTGTACTCCGACGGTAATACGGAAGGGCAATGTGTCGCCAACAGCGGTCCTAACTACAGAATCGGAATCACAGTACATGTCTCTAATGATATCAACATACGTTTCTGGCACTCCCTTGGACCTCAGGGCCCACCAAATCATCGCACGCGGAACACAGTCGAAGGCCTTCTCCATGTCCAGAAATAGGAAGTGGAGAGGCGTGTTCTTCGTCCTGTATTTCTCCATGATGATTCTTAGGGCAAAAACGGGGTCCATAGTCCCATGACCGGGGCGGAAACCATATTGACATCCAGAGACAGTGCACTCCTGACGGATTCGAGAGTCTACTATCCGCTCGAATAGTTTCATGGTGTGGGACATGACCTTTATACCGCGATAACTACCGCACTCTTGCACTGATCCCTTGCCCTTGAAGACCGGGGTGATAACACTCAGTCTCCATTGGCGAGGAATCCCGCCGGTGCTGAGTATGCGGTTATAAAGGTCAGTTAGGATGCCCACACCACGACCACCCATTGCCTTCCAGGCTTCGATGGGGACTCCATCGGCTCCGACAGCTTTCCGATTCTTCATGCGGCGAAGAGCATTCTCTACTTCTTCAGGCGTTACCAGTGGCACAAGTCCAAGATTCGGAGGGAGGTCCGGTGGCTGCACTTCTCTATGCTGTTTATTTAACAGCTCGTGGAAGTAAAGAGCGCCATCTCTCCTTCACCGCGAGGTCCTCGCATAGTAGGTCACCGTGAGGGTCTTTAACTCAGCGGCACTTGGAGATATCCTGTGCCGCTTTGACCCTAGAACGTGCTAATCTATAGATAAGCTTCTGCCCTCAGACGATTCCAGCCTATCGTAGAGCGGCTGTAGATGGGCTCGTCTGGCTCTGGCAACAGCTTTCTTTGTTGCACGTTTTGCGGACCTGTATGCGTCGCGATCTTCAGGAGAGTTGGACGCTTGCCACTTTTTAAAGAGGGCTTTCTTCACCCTAGTCTCCCTCTGGACTGCGTCGTTCCACCACCAAGTCTCCTTGTCAAATTTGCGTCCACCCTTAGACGTGCCAAGCACTGACTTCGCCGCTTCGGTTATGGTTGCCTGAATCCTGTCCCAGTGGTTCTGAACTGGTTCGCTCTCTGCCTTTGCGCACTTGTCGCCGATAGCTGAGACGAACACCTGGGATTTGTCTTCGTCAAGCCGCCACCACCTTATTTGACGCCGACAGCGCTCAAAGCTCTTGGCTTTGGGCTTCACGCAGAGATCCATGACAAGTAGACGGTGTTGTGCAGTGAGACTCTCTCCGGGTATGACCTTGCAGTTGACTACTTTGCCGATGTGGTGCCTCCTAGTGAGTAGGAAGTCGATCTGGGTAGCGTGCCGCCCACTCCTGTAGGTGATTAAATGTTCAGGCCTCTTCTGGAAAAACGTGTTCACAATAGCCAGGTCGGCAGCCGAACACAACTGGAGGATGTTCTCCCCTTCAGTGTTGCGTCTGCCGAAACCATAGCCACCATGTACACGCTCGAACTCCTCAGGCTCCTCACCCACATGACCGTTCAGATCGCCCGCCAGAACGACTTCCTGAGATGGTGGGATTCCCCGCAGCACCTCTCCAAGTCTGTTCCAGAATGAAGTCTTTTCGGTGTCGCTGCAACCAGCCTGTGGAGCGTATGCGCTTATCAAGTGGGTCGTAACCCCTTCGATCAGCACCGTTACGTCCATTAAGCGGTCGCTGTAGCGTTTGACGTGCAACACGTCGTGATGCAAGTCCCCGGACAGGACTACCGCAACCCCGTTCTAGCAGCCCAATGCATAACATATCGTACGGAATAGCCCAGGGCTCGAAAAATCGGCCCATTAATGTTTTTAATTTACATAAATAACATAATCAACATAGGATTAAACGGCCACTTAACGTTATATGCAGATGACACGTGTCTCTTCTACTTCGGTAAATGTATAAAAAATTGTAAACAAAAAAACAACCGCCTTCAAAACCCGACGCACTAAAATTACAAAATAATATAATACGAACATTAATCTGGGTATGAATTTGATATGTTGTTGAAGGCGGTGCCGTTTATATTTCATGCAGTTTTCCTCAAAAATTTAAGTGGCACCGCCTTCAACAACATATCAAATTCATACCCAGATTAATGTTCGTATTATATTATTTTGTAATTTTTAGTGAGTCGGGTTTTTGAAGGCGGTGTTTTTTTTGTTTACAATTTTTTTTCATCCTTTTTAGTGTAACATTTTTTTACACCCTATTAGTTCAGCTCACCTATAATTCTACTGATATTATAACTAGTAGTATCAATATGTACACAGATTTGAAAGAATTATCCCTTTACTCCCAATTATTAAGGAGTTGACCTTCCATCATCAGCTCAGCATCATAACATTATGATTGCCAGAAGCAAATGCCAATATAACTTCAGAAAATATGTAAAACGCGGTACATGTGCCTATAAAATTTGAGGGTTGCCCTCGATTTCTCCTGGATCCCATCATCAGATCCTAGACTGGTCAACCTAATAGTTTAGCTCACCTGTAATGCTACTGATATTATAACTAGTAGTCTTAATATGTATACAATATTGAAATAATTATTCTTTTACTCATAACTATTAAGGAGTTGACCTTCCATCATCAGCTCAGCATCATAAAATTATGATAGCCAGAAGCAAATGCCAATATGACTTCAGATAATATGCAAAACGCGGTACATGTCCCTATAAAATTTGAAGGTTGCCCTCGATTTCTCCTGGATCCCATCATCAGATCCGAGACTGGTGAAAATGGGACCACCTCGGAAGTGAACTCTATCCAACCAAAAAAAAATTTTTTAAATCCGTCTATAATTGACGAAAATATCGGTGAACATACATAAAAAAAAAAAAAAAATTATACATACAGACGAATTGAGAACCTCCTCCTTTTTTGAAGTCGGTTAAAAACTCATCAATGACGCTCAAAAAGATTTGGACATTCTGAGTGAGTGGTTCAAATACAATTTATTAACAGTTAATGCTCAAAAAACGTCATTTATTATATTTGCCGCGAAAAATAAGCCTATTCCACATTACCATCCACTAACCATAAACAGCGAAATGATACAGATTTCACATCAGGAAAAATATCTTGGACTACTGATCGATGACAAATTAACATGGAAGTCACATATTGAACATCTCAAAACCAAGTTAATACCATTATTGGGCGCACTGCGTAGAGTAGCAAACTGCATTCCCAAGAGAGTTAGTACCATCATATATAATTCCTTAGTAAAATCACACCTTGAATACTTAGTTGAAGTGTGGGGCTCGGCAGCGCCAACCAACATAAATTCGTTGCAAAGGATTCAAAATAAAATTATAAAAGTACTATTCCATTACCCCTATTCAACCCCAACTCAAGAACTATATAAGAAAAACTGAAATATTAAATTTGAGACAGTTTTTACACCTACGGTACCTGTATCTTAATCCAAAAAATTATTAATAATTCTATCCATTCCGAAATACAATTCACTAAAAAAATAGCAACGCGTCATTTACGACAACAAAATAAAATTAACCTTATAACTCCGCGCACCAACTACGGCAAGAGCACGATACTTTTCGAAGGAGCACAGCTGTTCAATAATTTACCCCCAGAAATAAAAGAATCTGATGCAATAGGTAAATTCAAACTCAAACTTAAATAACATGTTTGTAACGAAAGCTAGCATTACCTTTTAGAATAGAATAGAAAAATATTTTATTAGTAATCTCACAACTTTTGCACAAATATATTGTAATCTCTGTAGTATTTTTATATTTTATATTTTACTATATTTTATATTTTACTATAGACCCCGGAGGCAGAACCAGAAGTGCTAATTTAATGTTGATTTGAGTGATTTATTTGTATTCAATATTTTAATTTAATTTAATGCAATTCGGTTCAATTCAATTCAATATAATTTAGCCCAATTAAATGCCAGAATGTTAAAATATTAAAATGTAATAAATATATAATATAATATAATGTACTATAATATAATATCATGTAATGTAATATAATATAATGTAAAATAATATAATATAATATAATGTAATATAATATAATATAACATAAAATTAATTGTACTTAATCTCATTGTAAGTGAACTATTTATAAGTTTTTATGAGAAATAAATTTCTTTAACCATAAGCATACATAAATACAGACCAACACTGGAAGCCAGTGTGTAAGTATGTAGTGACAGCACACTTACATACTTTGTGGCTGATTTGTTAACCCTGTCATTAAATCACGTATGTTAATGTCAGTTGCCAGATTCTCTGCCGGGGCGCGGGGGCAGCGTGGACGATGATGTGCCACGACGGAAGACCGACGAGCCCTCCACCTCCGCCGGGGAGGGCCGGGAGGAGAAACCGGTGAGTTGCACTCTTTGTAGCTGCTGTTTACTGCCCTTGTGTGGGTTAGAACTCACGGCGCTATTTCAAAACTGACGAGACATCAGGAAAATACTTACGTTCGCCCCTTCTTTGAGCGAACTGGTAGATAAGTACCTACTGAAGAACACTGTTGCTTTGCCAATAGATTTACGTTACGATATAATAATAATAATAATATAATCATCTTTATTATAACCACAGACAGACATGTTTACAATTAAAATACAGGTAAATTTGGCATAAAAGTATCCAGAAGCATAAAATAGTTACACAATTACACAGATTCAAGTTGGCAGTTAGATTTAATTTATGTATGAATAAAGTTAAGTTCACAATGTTCGTGTAAACCTGCTTATTTAAATAATTTGACAGCAGCCACTGCACTAGGCTCTAGGCCTGTATCGCAGGAACCAGAGCGATTACATGATCAAATTATATGTAGGTACATTTCCGTTTTGGTTTCCGTAGCAAGTTTTTACAGTCTTATTTTCGGACCTCACTCAACACTCCGCTTACCATCAGGTGGAGTAAGGTCATCTTATTAGCCTAGTATAAAAAAAAAACAGTGGCGCCGCCTGGTGAGCGCAAACGCAAAAAACGATAGCCCTGGGAGAACGTGTGGGAGCAAACCGCAGAAGCTGCGGTTCCTTGCCCTCAATTTAACTGTAATCTTTTCATAGGTGCATTGTGTATTGTGTAGGTACCTAACTTTTAGGTATACCTACCTATGTAATTTATTAAATGTAATGTTTTGTACGACAGGTTGACAACAGATGTCGATTGTCGGACCTGGAGGAGGGCCGCATCGGCACGCTGCGGATCCACCGCTCGGGCCGCGTCACGCTGGCGCTGGGGGACACGATATTTGAGGTGAATGTTCCTCTTTTCGGTCACAAGGTTCTGCAACCTGCTTTCTTCTCTGTTCTGTTTTTGGAACCTGCTTTAGACTACGGTTTTAATTTTCTATTGATCGGATTCTCAAATTGGATATCATATTGAACAGTGTAATATAAAAAAATGTGTAGCAAATACGAATATTATTCACACAAATGTTATTATGGGGATAGAACCACATGTCTGAGCAGGCGCAAGATACAATGGCGATGTGAAACGCACATTTTTTTTTTCCTAAATAACTATCAGGGTGATCTCACTCCACCTGATGAGTGATATCTAAATATATAAAAGAAGAAAGTGACTGACATATCAACGCACAGCCTGAACGGCTAAACGTAAGCACTTGAAATTTGGAAGGGATCTAACTTAGGTACCATAGAGGATAGAGGTGCACTAAGAAAGGAATTCCCGAAATTCCTACGGGAACGGGAGTAATTGGAATAAAACTTTAGTATGTAAATCCTGTAATCCACGCGAACAAACAACGTGGGCGGGCACAGCCCGTTACATTATGAGTTTTACTGGTATACCTAACCTCGTAAGGCCCAATGTCCATGAGACAGACTCAATGGATTTATATTGTGGCTTTACGAAGTTAAAGTTTTGCATTAATGTCCCCCATTCCCCCCTCCTTAGGTGTGGTCGGGCACGGCGGCCTCATTCCGGGCGGAGGTGGTGTCGCTGGCGGCCGACGACGCGTCGCGCTCGGCGCGCCTCCTCGCGCTCGGCGCCCTGCGGCACAAGCTGCACGTGGCCCCCGACTGGGACTCCGTGCTCCGGCAGGTCTGAGGGACTGGACGAGTAACGGGGTCTCCCGGTCCGGTGGATCGGAGGACTTGGAGGATCCCCCGCAACCAGTGAAGAACTACAGGGTGGCAATGACGACATATCGAGCCTTTTCAGGACGACGATCTTAACCGTCATTTTGCATATTTTACAGGAGAGGTGCTTTAACCCTTAATAGCTCACAGGGAAAATAGTTCCCACCAGATTTTGAACTTTATCTAGTTGTACAGTCGCCGTCAGATATATCGTAGCAGACAAGGTGACCAAATACATCTGAACAATTTAAAATGTCAATAACTTCGATACACTACAAGTAACCATAAATATCTGAACATTCAGTACTTCATTAAGATCTGAGCAGATGCTTGTCATTAAGTTCTAAACATACAACTTGTCAATAATATCTGAACACTCATCACGTCAAGTGTATCTATGCAGATTAGGGTGTCCCAAGCTATAAGGGCGAATTTTTTTTTGGCGAATTTGGGAACGCATACCCGCTATTTTTTTTCGATTTGACCCTAAAGTCTTAAATATGAAGTATTATTGCAATCGGATAATGGTAACCCGTGCCGACTTAGCATTAAAGTTTGAACCTGAAAGTTAGTATGGAGAAATAGGGAAAATAAGGGCGATTTAAGAACTTTATTTCAATTCAGTAAATAAAACATTTTTTTTTTCAGTAAATAGTAATAATAATAGTAATAGGGCTTTATTTTTCATATTTCCTTTTCAGAGATTGCTTCTTTCAGTCTAGATATATCTGCCTATACCTGCTAGATATATTTTAGTTCCTCTTCGACAGTGATCAAGCCATGAAAGCCTTGCATCAACTTGGCTGCTCTTTCGGCGGCATCGTTTACTGCTCTTAAGGTCTGTGCTGTCATTTTAGCCTATTCAAACGAAGCATTATTTGACCACAAAGAAGCATACTCATTGAGAAAGCTGTCGTCAATTTTCAGCCGAGTGTACAAAGACTTGCTTTTGGCGGAAACGAAGTCTTCGAGTTTTTTTCATAGTGTGTGGTGTTGTAGAATTCACAGAGTTCTTCTTTTGATGGCATGTACCGTTTTCTATGAGCTGATGGAATTGTATTGGACAAGTTAGCAACCATTTTAGATTTAGTCTCTTGGTCTACACTATCATCAAAGAGAGAGACAAGATATGTAGACAACTCATCGGTCAAATACCACAAGTGCTGACAGAACTTCTGTAAAGCTGCCTTTGAGATGCTTTAACTCTGTCAACTGCCTCGTAGGCCTTCATGACTTTTAAAAAGCAGAGGTCCTGGTAAAGAGCATTCACTGCCAAAAAATCTTCTGGAAATCAACTTTAATTGCTTCTACGTGCTCTGTTCACTTTTCTGTACGAACTCTTTGAATGGTTGACTTACTTATTGGAAACTCGTCATTGTCATTCCCAAGAGCTTCAATAGTTGCTTTTAAAATATAAACAGAATTCCTCATACTTATATGACACAATTTTGGAGACAATTTTGGAGCTATGAAACTTTTACTTACGGAAATATTAGACTCAGGTCATATGCTCTCAATGAGTCATCATCATCATCTCAGCGTTCTCCCGGTTGCATCCTTGCGGAGCCCGGGGTCCGCTTTCCTGCTCCTAACTCTCCACCTCGCACGGTCTTCAGCATCCTTCGCGGAGAGTTTGTTGGCACGCATGTCATCCACTACGACGTCAAGCCAGGCCTTCTTGGGCCTTCCCCTTCTGCCGGGACCCGGCGGTAGCGACATTGCGAGACACTTGTTCCCTACTTAGTTTTGCCGGTTTTCGTAAAACATGACCGTACCAACGTAGGCGGCACTCTTGCAATTTGTCAGCGATGTCTCGGACATGAAGGCTGCCGCGAATACGGGAGTTTTTACGCGATCTGCTCGCGCAACTGCCGACGTCCAGCGCAGCATCTTCATCTCCGTGCCCCGCAGTTCTTGCTTGTGCCGCTCAAGTACTGGCCATGCTTCCCTGCCATATAAGAGAACAGGCCTAATGATGGATTTATAGACCTGTCCCTTCAGCTTAACCGGCATTTTAGGGTCGCAAATGACGCCGCTCACCTCCCGCCATTTATCCCACGCAGCAGCAATGCGTGCCTTGACGTCGTCGGATATGCTCTCAATGAGTATAGGAATTATTTCTTGTGTAATGTTTTTTTTTCAGGATCAGATGATGATTCTTCTTGAGGAATATAAAATGGAGTTGAAGGCAACAGGGAAGAATAGGGTTTATCACGCCGTTTTTGCTCTTCAATGCTCCTAACTCGCGCCTTTTCTTCTTTTTCGGCCAGTTTTTTGACTACTCCAGCTAAGTGACCAAGCCGATGTGGCTATCTCTGTCTCTGAAGAAGATCTTCGTCAATCTTTATAAATTAAAGCGAATCGACATGAGCAATATCAAATAAGTTGTGTAAGTTCGTAACAAAATCTTGTCGATGCTGCTGAAACACATTTTGCGTCTTTGTAGATTTTTTTGTAAAACCCTCCAAACATAGTACAAATTAACTAATTTCTTAAGGCAGTTAGGAAAAGGTTTAGTTGGAATACGTGCCTTTTCCCAATAAATAATGCACTCACGAATAGCCAGATTTGCACTTTCATTTACACTAAATTTCACTTGACGAATATTGTAGAATAGAACTGCGAGTATCTGTCCATTTGAGGGAAGTTTTGAACCAGTAATTTGATGTTTTACGTTTCCTATTACGAATATATCCTTTTTCGAACTGCGTAACTCCACCGACATCTTGATTGTAAGAAAATAATATGTTTACTAATAAAACAAACAAGTAATAACAGGAATGTCGGTACGCCCGCTACCGCGCGCCTAGTAAACAAGTACCCACATGTTTCGATGTAAGTCGGCACGGGTTGCCGTGGTTCAAAGGGGATGAAATTTTATATACGGTAGTTTTAACACCATTCAAACAAAATTAGAGGGTATGCGTTATAAAAAAACAACTTTGATTTTTTTGGGACACCCTAATGCAGATAAACAAATTGCTTTTTTAAATCATTATGTCAAATCACTGACTTGGAAGTACCAATGCGAGGTTGCCAATCGTTTGAGGAATCAATTTAATAAAGTTTTAAAATAAAATATCTTTATCTTTAGCAAATACTTAGCTAATTCAAAGTCAAAGCATTTATTAATTAATATGCTAAACACTTTTTTTCTGACCACCACTCTAGTAGAATAAACTAAACAGTTAGCCTAATATTTAAAAAATATTTAGTTTTTAAGATATTTCTTTAACAAAAAACTTAATAATACCTGACAACATCACATACATTGTTCTAACTCTGCCAGAATATTAGCGCTGTAGCGTCCTAGCAGCCGCTGCAGCACATGCTGAGGCAGAACCTGTTGATCACATCTACTGTATGTGTGTTTGTTAAACAATGTAAATGTATGTGATTAATAAATGTTTTTCTTTCTTTCTAACTCCGTGGTAAGGCACTTGTGTTACGGATATCAGAATCAACAGTGGTATCACAAATATATACTTTAATATTTGCACCCAGACACAGAACAAACACAAATGTTCATCACATAAATGTTTGTCCTGGGTTGGGATTGAACCCACGTCTGTAGGCGCATAGGATAGGGTCACTACTAAATGCGCCATCGAACCAGTTGACCAGTCGACTTCGTTCGAAATAATCGACATGGGTGTTGTTAATTAGGTTTTTGGGGGCCAAGAGGGCGGAAGTCACTATTTGAAAAGAAAACAGATTTGAGTTATTTATAGTTTTTATAATTTTTACTATATACTTTTTTAAAAACATCATAAATCAAATAGGTTTAGTATTTTGTGTAACCTCCTTCTGCATGTAATATGTCCTGTAATTGGAGGTTGCGTCCTCTGAAGGATTCCCAGACACTATTTGCATGTCTTCTTAATGCTTCTTCTGATCGACATTGATTCCCATTCCAGTCTTGCACCGTTTTAACCCACAAGTTCTCGATAGGATTGAGGTCTGGACTTTTTGGCGGTATTTTGATTAAAGTACCTAAGCTCTCTCTGTTCATTAATGTATGTTTGAACAGTACGAGCGTTATGCACTGTATTATCTTAATTATATTGAACGAACGTCTTCATCTGGATAAATAAAATACTTTAGCAGTTGAAAGGAAAGTATCTTCAAGAAGTTCCTTATATTTTGTTGAATTCATTCGTCGATTTATTGCAGGATTTGCATTGACACACTTCAGATTACTGTGATTACAGACAGTAGTAGTAAATAACGGTTTAACGGCTTTGATTAATAAAAATCATACGACCAAATCTTAAATTTAATGAGTTTTACTAATTTTAACTAGCACACACACATGCACACACTTACACACCCACCCAGATTCACACTCGACTGTGATGACAATAGACATTTCAAAACTGTCAGAGTAATTTTATTACATAAATTATCAAAGAGTTCCTATTTAAATATGTAGTATTTATAGTAAAGGAAACATAGCAGTTGGAAGTCCAACTGCAATGTTTCCTCAAGTGCTCAGATTGACACTTGACGTGATAAGTGTTCAGATATTATTGGCAAGTTGTATGTTTAGAAGTTAATGACAAGCATCTGCTCAGATCTTAATGAAGTACTGAATGTTCAGATATTTATGGTTACTTGTAGTGTATCGAAGTTATTGACATTTTAAATTGTTCAGATGTATTTGGTCACCTTGTCTGCTACGATATATCTGACGGCGACTGTAATACTGGCGAAAACCAATGAAAAAAATCTATATGCTGTAACATTATGCAAAATGCGAAAATCAGTTACCTGGCATTTAATATTATTGCTATTTTTGGCGCTTACGATCATCTTCCTGAAAAGGCTCGATATCCTTGATCAAGCCACACCATTCTGTGTGTAGCGAAAAACTAAGACAGCATTCACAGCAGTGTTACACAAGTTTCTAATGTAACTGACGCAGAAAAACATGTACATTGATGTCTTTTTATAGCTTAATTATATAATATATTATAATGTTTATTTGGTTTCATTTTAATATCCATTCAAGATACAATCTTGACCCAAACTTGTTTAATGAGATGACAAACTAACTAGATGTGTGAATCATGTTAGCTTGTTATTTCAATACAATTTGCTAATAAAGAATTGGAGTTGTTAGAATTGAACTATGTATGTAAGCATTTATCAATCAGTTCATCAAATACATTTTAGGTTGGGCTTGAATTAAAAAACACAAATAAATGCAACTAATATAATGTACATAAACATATTTTAAAACTATTTACACAGCCGCAGAGGCAGATGAGCTCTTTTCAGCTTTGGGAGGGATGGCCGGCTTATCTTTCCCTACGATCTGGTTTCCTTGCAGGTCAATTGCGAAGTTGTAATCTACCGGGTTGGCTAATGCGTGCTCAATCGCTTCATCCAACTTTTCTCTGGTTATAAATGTTTTACTCAGTTCCTGAAAGAGGGTAGACATTTGATAAAGGGTTTGTTAAATCTAGAAAATTGTGATACATTAGAGACAATTTTAGATGTGGAATTAAGTAATAGTTACTGAAACCAAATATTTCTCCTTTCATTTGATATACAACTTACCTTTCAGCACTAAATGTATTACCTAAATTTTATTTCTGATTACAAGAATAGTAACAAAAATATTTTGAACTAACCTTTTGCTTCCTAATTTCTTCTGAAGCCTTTGCGATCCTCTCCTTCAACTCTTTGTCCTTAGCTTCCATTCTGGCCAGGGCATACTCCTCCAATTTGGCTAAATCTGTCTTCCTCCTTTCTTCTCTTTCAATAGCCACCTGAAATAAGCAAATAATGTAGATAAATGATTTATCATGTTCATAACTTGTGCCCTAAGGAAAAAAATAGCCTTTTTTCTTTCAGAGCATTGGTATGATTAAGACTGAAGACATAATGATAATAATATAAAGTTCATAATCGAGTAACAAATTGACTTTAAGCAGAATTCATACAGTTTATTAAATGGTTAATCAGTACTCAAATTTTATCTGGTAAATCTGGGATAGTAGTGAATTTGACTTTACCTGAGCGTTCCATTTTTCGTTTAATTGAACACAGCGCTCCCATTCCTCGGCCTCCAGTCGTTGGGACATCTCTGAACTGGCACTTTCCGTGGTCGACTTTTCCTTGATCATTTCCTCATGGTAGAACCTCCTTATCGCGCGCATCTGTGTCTTGTAGTTGTTGTTAATGCGGAGGAGCTCTACACGCTCCTCTTCTGTTATTACAGGCCGTTTTGGAATACGATAAATCTTACTTTTGGCAACAGGCAGCCATCGAGGTTTTCTGTGGGCTTGCGCACATTGTACCAGCATAGGCCATGTTCGCTTCAGAAGCGTTTGCTGTGAAATCATTTTGTTTGAGGATTTGTAGTTTTAGTGGATAAATAATATTTTTCTAACTCTTCTTTTACACAACATAACCTCCTAAGTTTTTGACAGCCAAATGCTATTTTGACATTAGCTTTTTTCTATACGGGCCCACGGAATCCACTAATCTATTTTGAGCATTCACATTTAATTTCCGAACGCTCAGTTCCACTGACATTGACGTGCTTTCAGCGAAAAAAATGACAGCTTGTTCTTGACTTGATTGATAGCCGGTCGGTCGATTCGATGTTATTGCTGTTTTGTAAACTCAAGTGTTATGGGTTGAAACTCATTTTATTTCGCTAAAAAGTTGATATTTCGCCGCAAAAATGATTAAGTTATGTGCTTTGAACAATGAGACGGAGGAAGACAGCGGATCCGAGGAGGAGGTGACTAAAGAAGCGTTGGAGCAGATAGCTTTGCAGCAGTATGCAAAAGCTTTGGAGCTACAAAGAAAAGGTAATCTGAAGGATGCCACGCAGCTTTTAAAAGATCTGTTGGACACTGAATTGTTATACGATGTTCAGAAGCCGGCGCCGGGCGAGAAGATTTCCGGTCCCTTGTTAAATTTAAAGTATCTTTGTTATAAGAACCTTGCGGCTATGCTGAGCTCCGCGGATGAGGTCGACGGGGCTGTTGGAAGCGTTCTGCGCTGCGTCAGAGCTGGACGATACAGATATTACTCTGTGGCACCGCATGGGGCTGCTCTGTATGCGCGCCCAACGGTATGAGATGGCTCTGCATGCTTTTCAACGAGGAACAGACTGCAACCCGCGCCATTGGCCGTGTCTCGATAAAATAGTCATCTTACTACTCGGCTTGGACTACAAGGAAGAATGCATCTCTACCATCCATGATGCTCTACAGCTTGATCAGGCTACTTGAGAGGACTGAGTGTATAGGAAACATATTTTCACTGCCTTCCCATACATTAAGGACTTCATGGAATACCTTAACCCCATTTACAAATGGGATGAAAAAGATGATGAACCTATAGATGAGGTAAAGGGTGAAAAACTTTTGGCTGAAGCTGATGAAATTCATAAGATATACATCGAACAACAAAGAGCAATGCAGGACCAAATATGTGTTGCGGTTAAAAATGAAAAAGCCTATTTCAGAGCTTACATGGTCTTCAGTGGGTGAGTCATTGATACACATGCATGAGTACATGACAGAGAACTGTTACAGCCACGCTTGTTACTTACAAGTTGTGTTTGAAAAAGCTACAAATGAAGAACCAATGGAAGTATGTGAGGAACCTAAACCACCTGATCAGCCTGAGAAACAAGAGCCTGAAGGAGAGGCAACTAAGGTTGAAGAACCAAACTCAGATGAAAAAGTAAATGAAACTAAAACAGTTGAGACTGTGTCAGAGAATGAAATGAACAATGAAATGTCTGACAAAGACAAAGCTACTACGGACACAGAAAAAGTGGAAAGTGATGTGGAAATGGTTCCAGCCAATGAAACGGCTGCTGAAACTAAACAGCCCAAGAAAAATCCTGTCCGGAGAAGAGGCAGTGCTTTAAGTTTTTTAAGACAATGGGAATGGTGCTATAAAAGGAGGTCTGGCCGAAAAAAACCTGTCAGCCAGAAAGATAATGATGAAGATAATATTTATGATACACTTAAAAGAATGGTCCCAGTGTATTTAGTTCCTGAAATGATTGAAAAGAAAGAGAAACAGACCAGGGAGAGCTCACCTGATATAGCAGATCTGGATAAACTTTTTGAAGAAAAAGATGAGAAAATTAAAGAGGAGACTCCTGAGAATAATGATGTTTTGGAATATTTTGGCACTGAAAGTGAACAGACAGATGTTAAGCAATTTATTGATAAATATACAGAAAACAAACGGGATATTATAGATATGTTGAGGGATTTTTTGAATATTTTGGCAGCAAAATGGAAGATAATTTGGCCAGAAGGATTATCAAAGATATTTGTTGAAGCAAACAAATGCTACAGCAATCATATTGATGTGCCAGCCTGCAATGAAGATAATCAGGAAGACCTTTTACACTACACCTATGTTAATTTATTAGTAGAAGAGCTTTTGATCAATGAAAAATTACAATCTAACTTAGATGACAATACCATACATGATCTGAGTATTGTTGAAACCATAGGAATAAATATGAATTTAGAACCACAACTGTTTGCTAGTGGTGATTGTATGGAGTTGATGCTGAGACAACTTTGGGTTAAACACCATATCCAGGTTATAAACAAATGTGAAGAATTTGCTTTGGACTGTATGTACCAATTGTTGTATGAATTCGAAGCAATGGGAGAGCACTGTGATGGGTATAGTTTGAACATAGCTAACTTCACATTCAAGCCACTAATAAATAAAACTAAAATTTTGGCTTCAATTAAATTTTTGGAGAGAAATAAGAAATTATCAACAGTACTGGATTTGTTTGTTCGATTTGAATATGAAGAGGTGCTTTCCATAATTACAGACTCATTTGAACATTGTAAGAATATTGCGAAACAGCAAGAAGAAGAAATGTCGTTGGATTTTGCTGTTCAGCTGGCTCTGATATTAGACACATACTGGGCTTTGAACAAGATTGATTGTTGTTTTAAATGGTCTCTGATTTGCTTACATGAAGCTTTGAAACATTATTTTCGATATACAACTGGTTCCCCAGACTACGAAAAATGGACCTTGACTGTAGTCAAGATTTTATATTGCATGGACCACATTCTAAGTACTGAAGGATTGTCGTGTTTGGAATCTGTCTCTCAGAAAGAAATTAGCCAAGGATTAGATGATCTCATTAGAGTAATTGGGCACCAAGTAGAAACTAATTCAACTGATATGCCATTTGGTACTGTAATACCTTGGATTATAATGCACTATATTTTACAAAGAGAGGAAGATCAAGGAAGAGGCAGGATCTTCAATGATAAAGATAAAATGACATGTGATGAGGTACCAAACCCACTGATGGTTTTGTTCCTTGCTCATGAGCAACTCGGAAATAGAGGCTGGTGCTGCAACTCAGATGGCAAGCTTCTTTATTTCATTTTAGATACTGTAGTGCCAAGGTTGCGATCACCGGCATTAGCCAAATCATTAGAAACAGTGTGTCAATATATGGAGCAGTGTGTATACTGCCTATTCGGCCATCCTGGTAAAAAACACAAATTAAAATATCTGGTCGACCATAATGCCACATCTCAATCGTTAGACTGGAAAAGAGCACAACAAATATACGAAATATTCAGGCCACCAGTATTACCAGGATTAGAAGGAAAAGTCCCAGGGATTACTTCAGATTCGGAACAATTGTTCAATCGTATTCTTGCTCTATTGCCCTCTGAATGTGATCCTCAAAAATATGTGTCTGACTTAGACAAATATATAAAGGGCACTGAAGATAAATTGCCGAATTTCCCGCCTCTTTTACCTTACAAAATGAAAGATATCTATTTTCTACTTGGTGACTACTATTTCAAAAAAGAAGAAAGTAAAATGTCTATAAAGTTTAATATGCTTGATGCTGTGGTGAATAACGATCGTTTCGAATCTTGGGCTGAAATATCTCTCGCAAAAGCAGTAAATTTGGAAAGGATATTAAACTCGTGTAAGAATATAAATAATGAGAAGGATTTTCTTAATCCAGCGAGAGCAATAATTCGATGCTTCAAACGCGCTTTAGATCTGGACCCGACCCACTGCAACATGTGGATAGAGTATGGCATCTTTGTTTACACGGTACATTCGTTCTGTTCAAGGCTATTGAAACAGGCGAGTGAGTCTTTGAGTATGGAGGATTTTGAATCTCTGGAGAAGCAAAAGGAAGACATGTTGGACACCACTCAAAAATGTTTCACGACTGTCTTAGGAGATCACAATAATAGCAGCGAAACGGATAAAGCAAATGAAGATTCCTGGCTGTACTATTACATGCTTGGTAAGGTAGCAGAGAAGAAAAATAAACCACCCTCAGTATACCTGGACTACTATATTCAAGGTGTTAGGTGTTTGCAAGAAACTGATGCAACCTACCCACTGAAAATTAATTACAATTCGCCTACACATTTGTGTATAGAAGTCTTGGAGCTTCATTACAGGATCCACGCATCTATCTTAAAGTATATAGAACAACACGAAAATAAACCCATACCTGCGTCTGTTGGGAAGGTATTCTTGACATGTATAGAAGAATGGAAGAAGGGTCCCTTTTCGAAGAAACCCAAAAAAGATGGAGCGACAGAAACGGAACCTGAAGCTAAGCCTTCCGAGCCAGTGCATGCGGCGAATATCTTAAAAAGATCTGTGAGCGATGCAGGCGAAGAGGAAACCCACGAAGCAAAACGGTTGAAGTTGGAATCTGCAGCTGCTAAAGTCAGAAGGTCGGCATCTTACGACACCGAGCGGCTGACACAGAAAGAAGCACCTGTAATGACTTCTACAGAACCAGCTAAAGAACCGAATAAGGCAGATAGTTCCACAGAACAGTCAAAGTCTGACGCAGCAATAGTCATCTGTGATAGTCCAGAAGTCACCAAAGCTAAACCAGAAATAACTTCTACTGAATCTAAACCAGTAAGCGACACACCAGCTAGCGTAGTAGCAGTAGACAAGAAAGATGGCGAAACTGAGAAAAAAGGTGAAAGTTCTAGCAGTACTTCGTCATCATCGTCGTCGGATTCTAGTTCCAGCGACTCGACTTCTGATAGTAGCAGCGATTCAAGCAGGGACAGCGAGTCGAGTAAATCCTCAAATGATACTAAGCCATTGACCGATGAAGAAATCTTGAATGTCGTCGGATCGTGTTTAGACGCCCTAGAAGACTGTACCAGCCGATTCCCACAACATTACAAAGCAATTTATAGATTGGCACATTACCACTTTTACTACAAAAAAGGCAAGGACATAGAAAGATGTAGAGATCTCATGTTGTCGACTTTCAATTCTAGATCCGGACAGAAACTAGGAGGCCTGTTCAGCGAGAGAAGGATTTCAAACTTTTTCAATAACATTTGGAAGATACAAATAAGCGAAGTTGATAGAGCAGGCGGTTTCGCGTTCCACATGAGCCGGTCGGTTCAGCTTACAATGGAGATATTGAAAGAAATCGACGACCACAGAACACTGCACGACTTGAGCCTACAGTTACAGAGAATACCAGAACCAGACAAAACATACTTACGGGACTCTGATAGGGAAGAACTGGCACAACAAGCGTTCTCACTTTGCGTCCAATCTATGAAGGGACTGCTGACGAAGTTCAGTCAGCAAGCGGACTTGAAGACTAATGACATTGAAAAGCAGGCTCTGAAAAGTTTGACACTGGACATTTTCAGGGCTTATCAGAGATCATTGAGACATCCGCAGCAGAACACAAAACTTTTTACAAATTTATTAGTGGAGGCTTACAAGCTAGCCAATTCTGCTCCAACGGCGGAAAACGCGAACCTTGTAGATTTAAGTCTGAAATATTGTCAATCGTTGTTGCAAGCGCTTAAGAATCAAGCCACTCAAGCTTGTTTGGACAGACAAAACAATACTCAGAAGAAGCAAGCGGCCAAGCCAGTGGTGGAGCCTCCGAAGGCCGCGGCCCCCGAGCCTCCCCCTCCCGCGCCGGCCCCGCCCGCGCCGAAGAACAGAACAGAACCAGAGAAAGTTCCTCCCGCCCCTGCTAGCGCCTCAGGCTTGCCCAAGATATCACCTCACGACATGGCGGCTGCCTTCCAGAACTACATTCCCATGTTGAACGAACCGCTCACATCCCAGCAAACGGCGGCCGCATTGTCACTATCCTACTTGAGTAATATCAGCGCGCTGGGCTATGCTAACCCCTTACGGAATACGCTGCAATCGTCGTTGCAAAGTTCGCTTCAGAACTCATTCCAAGCCGAGTTCTACCGCCAGTTCCTGAATCAAGCTTTGGCTTCTACCTTCAGTATGCCGCCAGCTAAGAAGCAAAAACGCGGGCCGAAACCTAATCTGCAGAGATCAGTATCCACGAGCGCCGCTCAAACTGGCTCCAGACAGTCTACTGCTGCTGCTCAAAATCCGCCAAGGTCTGCTAATCTTCCGGTGACGACACAGAGTTTGCCTAGATCTGCTTCTAGTGGGAGTCACAGCAGGTCTGGTTCTGTTAGCGGCGTTCAGATTAAACCAGGGAAGGGATACGGAACGACTATTACGTCAGTGACGAAGGCGACTCCGACGCCTGTGATCACGAGTCTTCAGAAGTCTGCGTCAGCGCCGCTCGCGCCCAGCATGGGGACAGTGCTTCCGACGCTGCCTGCTTCGATGACAGCAAATCTGTCTGCATTTGGTGGATCTCACAGCTCCCTACCAGCTCAAGCTCATCTGTCTAGTGCATCTACCATGACGGCTATCCACTCGAAGCCACCGTTGCCTCACCAACAAGTTAGTCCTGGAAAAACCTTGCAGGAGAAGTTGGCTGAACGACAGAAGCACATACCAACGTCCAAGAGCAGCGTTCAGGACATTAGCGCGTCGATCAGCAAACTGCCCTCATCCCTGACCATTACGAAGACCACCATTCCTAAACCCCCCATGGTTCAGGCCAAGAAACCTGATGCCAAGAAGTCCTTACCCTTCAGCGACCCTCGCCCGAAGCCAATTACTGATGAAGTCATAGTTCTCGATGATGATGATTAGTTATTTGATATAAAATTTAAATGTATGTATGTATCTCATAATGTTAAGTGGTTTGATTTACAAATATAATCTGAATGAATACAACATTGTTTTTTATTTAATTATTTATTACAAAACGGTTTAATAGTAAATATATTTACATTTAGGTTATTATAATCTTAATTATTTATAATTATAATCATAATACGAAAATATTCCACCAAAAATGTTTATTGCCTTGGACAATAGATTAATAACAATTACGTGAAATACAAATAAATTTAGATACACATAGGTACTATCTAACATTTTTAGTTTTTTGATTAAATAATTTATTGATTTTATTATAATTTTTAGACCTTACCAACAATATTAACAAATTACATAAATATTAAATTAACTTACTAGAAAAGAAGGATGCATTGTAATCATGTGTACTTGGTGAAAAAAAAATGGGATAGTTAACCCTTTTTTTACTATAGAAACAATCAGACTATAGTTTTACTATTGCATGTCCCTTCAGTTCACAATCTTCTTCGTGATCGGCACTATTCAATCGAATATAGTCCATACGGTTATAGCACTCTATAATGGTAGAATGACATTAGCATTCTACTTAGGTTCCAGCCTGCGATGAGGGTCCCAAAATAGAGGATAACCAGAATAGGCAGAGGTAGGAGGAAGACTCGTACGTTTTGCAGCAACGGGATATCTGGGAACAAAAAGTTGGGTTAGAAGAAGGAAGAGTATTTTTTGGTATGGTGAATAACTCTGCAATATCAGTTATTGATTTCCTCATCGATTTTCAGGGTCAAGAAAAATTCATCATGAGATATGATACCATAATACATTCGTGATTCGCTGTAAATTTTTAATGTAAGTAAGTAATTATTTATCTGGTTTAACTGCCCAGTATATATAAACAACTAAATAAAATTTAAGTGTCTGTTTCTAATATAACTTTTTACTAAATGGGTATAAATCTCTATCGGGTAACAATAACAAAAACAGATATTTTTTTTTGTCTATCTGTCTGTTATCTCCGCTAATCTCCGAAACGACTGGACCAATTTTGACGGGACTTTCACTAAAAATAGCTAATTTAACAAGGAATATTATAGGCTATTTTGATAAATAACTGCTGCCAAAACCATTACCACGCGGATGAAGTCTTGGGCGGCCGCTAGTATAAACTAATAAAACAAGTAAGTATGTAGGTACTTATTACATCAACATGACAAAAAACCCTTGTTTCTGCTAAGTAGTGGTTAAATTAAGCCTGAAATGATGATTACTCTTACCAGGTAAATGTAATTTCATTTATGAAACGAAAATGATTTTTAATATATGAATACAAAAAATACAACCATCCCATTCACACACATTGGAGTCCCTTATAGAGTAGAGTATACCGAAATGTTTTCAAATTCATGTTTAATGACTAATGAAATGAACCAAGATAGGACTATTTAGGCACTCAAGTAAAAAAAAATAACTCGAGTAAGTCAATCTTTGTTATTTTGTAAAGTGAAAATTCACAAAAAAGGGTTAATAATGTTAAAATCAAAGAACAATCTTGTAACATTGAACTCACCAACTAATTTGCCATAGTCTGAAAGATTTCAAATTATATAAAAAACATATTGTGATTGTCGAGTTTTTGAACTAATTCGTTTGCAATTGTATAAAATATAATTGAATAAACCTCCATAAGGCTGAATAAAAAATCAATCATCATTTCAGTTCAATGACTACATTGTATTTTAATTTAAATAGTTCAGATTTGAAAAATTGCATGTACTCGTTGTGTGTTAAAATCAGGAATCTATCAAAAGTTTGGCAGAGCTTTTAGCTGTTCACTTAAAGCCATCGGTTTGTGGTTGTGATTGATTTGCGCTATTTACCTACTTATAAGATAATTTTAACTTTAACTTTGATACAACTTGATACACTAGCTAACTATATAACTTCATAACTGCGATACTTACTGCTATATCCAAGGAATGTGATGTACAAGTAGTATATGATGGACGCCAGCCAGAAGGAGTTAGAGACCAAGCAGGACAGGAATCCGTCGTGGTTCAGGAGGCCTAGAAAACAGACAAATTATTATTAAACAAATAAAAAATAATAAACTATGGGGTTAGTACATACCTTAAATACTTTTTCCACATTTACATTATTGGCTCGGTGTACGGCACATAGCTTGTCAGACGTAACTACCTACTTGTGACTTTGTACCAGCGTTGCCTGATATATTTTTTGCCAAGTCGGGATTTTAGAACTTATTGAGTGAAAAAAGAGGGATTCTTTCGTCGAAAGCGAGACATAATAAAACTAACGTATATAATCAAAGGTTTTTGAATATTTATCTTTTTATTTCAATTCAAATTACGTTTATGTGCAATATATGTATGATAAAAATATCCATAGAAATTATATTTTAATAAAGGACCGCGCTTTCTCAGTACTCTGCACGTACGGTCGAATTATCCCCTAAAAGCAGGACTGAGCCTGTCCCGCGCGAGACATTAAAATTTGACCTTAAAATCGGGACGTCCGGTTAGACGGACGTCCAACAGCGACCCAAGGACCTGGGCATAAATGTTAATTTCGAACTGGCAGTGTTACAGCTTTAACTGTATATACCTAGCACTAAAACAACACAATGACATGATGTCATCATTGGATATTGACTGACTATGAAGATGCTTGGAAGAACCTTGTAATTATTATCTGATCACTCATCGGAACAATTATATCATGGGTAGGGGAGACGGGGCAAGCTTTGAACAGGGGCACCTTTGAAAAAGTGTATTTCACAAGCTTTAATGTAAAGAATTTTTGTAGTTTTTTTTTTGGGTAGTGGTAACATTAACCCGCATAGCTGTCACTTATCACTGCTCACATTAGACAGCTTGCCGACGAGTTACGAGGAGTTTTTTTACGAGTTTGAATTTTACACTTTTGAAATTCGCGCGTAAGGATCTCAGAGATTCATTTCAAGGCAAATGAAGTGTTTTTTTACTTTTTTAGTCAGAAGGTTTCATATATCACGCAATAAAGCAGATATTACTAACAATTTTAAAAAATATTTGGAAGGAAAACGTTTTTTGTTTTTCAAGGACCATTGGGGCAGCTTTGAACAAAATAAAGGGGGCAGTTTTGAACATTGTTTAAAACTGCCCCACCTTCAGTCTTAAATACTGAGATTGATAAAATGCATTATTTTTTATTATTTTATTCTAACATGGAATATATTTGTTAGCGTAATGTTCAATAGGAATAAATATCTGTATCTTTTTCATTTAAAGGTAATAATGGTACCCAACTATAAAAAAAGAGAGAATGAAATTGATGAGACATGAAGACTGCAGTTTTATTTATATCTCGTTTATTTTTGGGTTTCCTTTGATTGACCTCATAATGTTAATTAATAATTTTATTTGTTTCCGTATGTTAATTAATATTATTTAAATAGAAGTTTGTTATTCCCTAGTACATATTTTATCATTTTTAATTTCTAATGTGGCAATGATACTTGATCTCAGTCGTTTCTAATTTGTTTTCTTTTAATAAAATTAATATAAAAAAGTATAAAAAGTCATTAAAAATCCATTTTTTAAGGATAGTTCAAAACTGCCCCATAATCATCATCAATCACCATATTGAACTATTTTATCATTTTTAATTTCTAATGTGGCAATGATACTTGATCTCAATCGTTTCTAATTTGTTTTCTTTTAATAAAATTAATTTAAAAAAGTATAAAAAGTCATTAAATTTCATTTTTTAAGGATAGTTCAAAACTGCCCCATATGAATTCAAAGCTGCCCCAGGAGTGGGGCAGATTTGAACAGTTGACTACTGCTATTATAATTGATATTACGGCTATATCTTAAATATTCTTCTTCATATGATACTGAAATTTTATGGCATAATGATCGGGTTAAGCATTGCGAAACTATAAAACGATATAAAACTAAAGAATTTTAAGATATAGGACAAAGTTTTAAAAATGTTCAAAACTGCCCCCCTCCCTAATTATAAATTAAAATATACACCGTGAAATTTTAGTGGTTGTTTTCCCGGCAGAACGACTTGCCTTTAGTAATACTATCGAATCATGCAAATTATTCCTCGAAAAAAAAAATTTTTTTTTCGATTTTTCAGAATAATAATTTTCCAACTCGAAAACGAGAGAAGCTATCGTTGTTTTTTAAGATGTGACGTATTCAGGTACTGCTTGCCGCATGAAATCGATGCTCAAAGCTAAAGAAGCTCTACACCCTAAGTCATAAAGCGGTTTGAACGTGTTTTCGAGTTACGGTTAAACCTTTCGTAAAACCGGCATTTATTGATTTTACCAAAAAATAACTACACACATCTTTAGTACTACTAAGATAGAATCATTTTACTGCGGGAAAACAACCACTAAAATTTCAAGGTGTATAATGGAATCCACTCACTATTGAAGAGTATGATCTGGAAGCAGTGCAGCAGCGACAGCGGCGGGAAGAACGCGTTAATGTGCACGTCGAACGCGTAGCCCCACTCCACGTCCGCGCCGCCCGCCTCGCGCCGCAGGTACTTGTTGCTCACATACCTGGAACATTACATACACCATTCTAATGTTTACATCTACAACTATTGTCTTTGCTCAATTGACTAACGATGATGACTTGGAGTAGCCTCGTCATCATCATCTGACTTGCGGGGAAGCGGATGGCTCTCACGCCTAAACAACTATTGTCTCTTTATTGGTTTCCATCCATACCCACATGTATTTTATTATATTTAATTTTTTATAATTTATCTTGTAGGTATAATAAGGCGTCCAACCGATTTCAGCCATGGTGGCCAATCTCAATTGAGATCAGCCAAGTGCGCAGGACATTTAATAGTGCACAAGTGTGCAACACAAAAAACTCTCTATTCCCTCAATCTCATAATTTGGAGAGAAGGCAATCCAGCATGACCGTTGATAGATTGGATTGGGATTAACATGCTTTCCGAGGCACAGGCGTTTAACCGCCAACTTCCTAACTCCGGGCTGAGTAATTTCATTAAAGAAAAACTCACAAAAATTTTGCCCGACCGAACTCGAACCGGTCCTAATGCAGCACTTGCTACCAATAGACCAACGAGGCAGTTAGTAGGTATAATATAGCATAACTAACCTACTTTATTATTCATTGATCTTACCAGAATATTGTAGAGACAAGTAAGCCAGCCCCAATGAAGTCCACAAACACTACGAACAATACGAAGAGCGCCACCTGCCCCCAGCTGAGGCCCATGCCCAGGGCGAAGCATATTGATGACACTGGAATCACATATTTCTCAATCAGTCAGGCTTTAAATAAAAAAAGGGGAAGTTGGTTTTAAGACCACTCTGCTATACACAGATATGAGATAATTTGATACAAATAACCTGTAACGGGTTAAATTTACATGAAGCCCTGCATCCGCAAGCTTGGCCCTAAACATTTATTTGAAACTAGCTTTCCGCCCGCGACTTCATCCGCGTAGAGATGTTTAACGGGTAAAACATTACTTCCTTATAGCAGAGTCGATTAAAAAGTAGCCTATAACCTTTCCTAGGCTCTGGACTATATCTGTACCAAATTTCATTTACATCGGTCCAGTACTCGATGTGTGAAAGCGTAACAGACAGACAGAGTTACTTTCGGATTTGTAATATTAGTAAGGATATTTAGAAAATAAATAGCAGAAAGAGTTATGAAATAATTGATATTATATTGAACAAAATATACTTACAAAATAACCATATACAGAGTAACACTAAAAATGCAGGATCATCCCTTGCAAACTGTGACTTGGTATCTGGAAATTAAAAATTGATTTTCTTCAATGTGTTGATAAGACAAGAACAATTGGCTTTCATTTAAATATGTATATTAACAATAATCTGAATAGATACATTTGACTGGCTCGGTGGAACTGTGGTTCGTCCCTGGCTGGTGGTTCCAAGAGTTGTGAGTTCGATTTCCACTAGTGACAAATATTTGTGTGATGAACCTTGGTGTTTGTTCCGTGTCTGTATGTTTATATATTTAGGTACGAGCTAAATAAATTCTATGTATGGATATCAGTTTCTGACGCCCATAGTACAAGTTCTATTCAAATAAGAAAATAGTAATATAAATCTGAATGGAAATTTTATGTGTACTAAGCATACTATTAGTGCAAAGAGCTTATTGTGTTCCAATTTATGGTTTTTCTCAAGTGGTTACCGTCTAGGTTTGCCTACTTATTTTACAAGAAATAAAGTAAATTTAGATCAGCGAAGAATAACAAACAGTATCTTAGGAAAATGAACAGTATTTTAATTTTGTTCTGAGAATATATTTGTAGAGGTTCTCGACTGCGCTGCTCTGAGCAGTGACGATTGTCTGACGGAAGAAAAATAAATTTGTGTGCCGTCCTTCGTGTTTCCATTTCGATCGGAAAACAGTATTTTGTATACTTTTTTTTTGTTCAACAGTAAAAATTATAATTGGGGGAAAAACAGTATAATACTGTTTAAAACAGTATAGTTGGCAATCCTATTACCGTCCCCCACAGTTATAGTACTTACGTTTCCTATAATTAAAGTTTCTGAAGACTTTTTGCGGCGCCACAAAGAGATACACCATTTGCCATGCCGCAAATTCGAAGTCCATTTGGTTGAACTTAAACAGCCTCCGGAGGTATTTGTAGCTCTTCACCGCAGCGCTGGCGGTCGTGGGCTGGTAGTTAGCCGGCGCAGGCAGCGGAGACGTACTCCTGGGATAGTTAATAAGGCTCGGAGTAGGAGATGTGGAGTACTTCATCTTTGCTAGTTCTTATCAGGTTATATTGAGGTCATTGATTACTACGGGTCACACTACGGACTGGCAAGTGAGAGTTAGTGTTCTATTTATTATTAGTGAATTTAATTAGTGTTTATTTGTGATTAAAAACAGTTTGCCATTTGTAAACTCTCTCATCATCACGTCAAGCTGTCAAAATAAACATCACTGTCAATGTCAATTTAGTTGACGGCTCACAGTGACGTTGGAATTTGCGTTCAGAAATGAAGAAAAATTAAACAAAAGTATTTCTTCGCTCGTCCAACAAAGTTAAAAAACTAAATAATAAACACTAATAAATTTCAGTTTTCTGACTTTGCAAATTCTCAAATATTGACCATATAAGTTACGTCATAATGCAGTTTTGAGGTGATCTATCCTGGCATTAATCAATAGTCTTATAAAAGAAAATATAGTCAGAAAATAAAAATAAGTTTGGCTAGGCTGCCTATAGCTTTTATATTCTTGATTCTTGAATGCGAAGGTAATAAAAATGTACAATTATTTGACAAAACTAGAGGTAAAATGATACAACATACAAAAAATTGTTTTATAGAAACTCATTTATTGTCGTTAATGTAATGAATGACTTAAAACATTACACAGCAAGTATGTAAAATGATATTAAAGTAATTTTCCTAAACTAAGAAATCTTACTGACTAATTTTTGATAAAGAAAATTGTTAATTTAAAGTTTTACAATTATTGCAGTCGTTGTTTATATTATCACAATATTTAACAAATCTTAACATAGTGTTTATTACAGACAAACTGCTAACCAATAAAATTCCCAAGCCCGATCATAAGTATTTTAATAAATAGCAATAAAATAAATATTTATTCTATAACTTAGAAGAATGTCACTAGTTCATGGCCAATTCATCTTAAATTAGGTTTATGTGGTTGGTAACTGGATAAAGGTAAATGTTTGAATATTTACTGAGAGAAAATAACTTTTTGGAAACTAAAATTGCGATTCACTGGTTTAATTATTACTTAATAATGTTTGATTGGAAACAACGTAAGAACAAGTTCTGAGTACTTTGCGATTTTTATTAACCTACCAGAAACCAATTTGGGACTAACCAAACTGGCTTCATATTGTCTTTGTTTTATTTATTATTCTTGACCATTACGCTAAACTAAAAAAAAATTTTCATCACTCTTGAGGCCTTTTATTCAAACGACGAGTGTTGCATTAAAATGGAATAATAACGAAAGTGCTCAACTGTGAAATATTTATCTAAAATGTTTTAGCATATTTTAGTTGTTGACGGCATGTTTAATGATACATGCGACTTATTCACACAAGGACTTCACATCATAGTGTGTCGTCTATTGTTTAGTTATTTTGACTGCGAGATGCAGGGTTGCATATTAGTTCAGGTTTTAGTATGAAGATTCACAGAAAGCGCCATCTGTTGGTTGCCTTTGGAACTTCCTTAGTGAACGAGTGATCAGTTCAAGGTTTCATTCAGTTGGTGTTCAAAGCAAAGTCTGCTGCAGCCAGCTGTTGTAGTGAGTGACTCTAGTGTAGACGCCAGGGTATCCTGGCTCGCCGCACTTGTTCCCGAAGGAGACGACACCAATCTGCGTCCAGCGTCCGTTGGCGAGCAGCATGAGGGGGCCGCCGGAGTCACCCTGGAATTAGAGGAAACATTTGATCAAATAAACGTATAGATTCACACATAGACAGTCGCATATTATTTATGTATTATGAATGGTCGTACGTGTATGTGTACTTGTATGTATTTTGCGGCAAAACGGCGTGGTGCGATGAATTGATTGAAAGCCGAATTTAACGCAAGCTAAGCCGCGGGTAAAAGCTAGCTTTATGCTCTCCCTGTTTCTTAACCTCAGAGAGTGTCAGAGCCTTTCGAAGCCGAACGTCATATGACGTAGCAAATAAGGAGGGCTGGCTCTTTAGCACTTGCAGTCCATTACTAGACTCTTGACATTGTGGGGAGGGGAGGCTGGTGAGACTAAAATTATTATACGAGTATTATACGAGTGCTTGCAGCTTGCTGTGAAATGCATCATGCACCCTTATCGGGAAAGGAGGAGCTTACCTGACAAGCATCAACGCCGCCCCTCGCGTACCCAGCGCAGAGGAACGTCTCGGTGATCGGCTGGAAGTACGCGCGGTCGCAGTCCTCGTTCCTCCACACCGGTAGCTTGGCTTCCAGCTGCTTGGAGCTCTCCCCGCCGCCGTAGCGCGTCGTGCCCCAGCCCACGACCGTGGCTAGGGAGCCGTCGAACAGCTGCCGGGATAGCTCGCCCGTGGGCAGGCAGATGGGTATCACGTACTTCGATTTCTGAACGTTTTCTGAAAAAAAAACAAATGAATTTTTATAGACTATAATAAAATAAAGTTTTTCGTTTAAAATTTTCATAAATATAATCCGGGCTAAGATGCCTTTGCCTTTCCCTGAAGGGATAAATTTGATAAAAAAACTATTTTTTCCTTGAAAAAATGCACTCAAAAATGTGCAAAACTAAGATCCAGTTAGCACTCCAACTAAATAGTTTTCCAGAATTACCGAGGTAATCCAATGTACGAAATATCCTTTTTTCAGATGTCAGCCAGATTTCCACCCAGTTTCCATTTACCAGCCGGTACCGGAACAACCGTGACTTTGTAGAAAAAATAAGTATTCTTTTTTGGCTTGCAATCAGGACTTCAACTAAAAAGTTTCCACTCACCAGCCAGCACCAGAACTGCAATGTCGTTGTAGAAGCCGACCCTGGAGAACTGCTCGTGTGCCCTCACAGCTGTGACGCGCAGAGTGACCGGGCGAGAGGGCTCGTCGTCCCGGGAGAGGTCCACATCGCCCAGGCGGACGCTGAACTGGCGGGCCGGGAAGCTGGAAACACAGGGTGAGGTTTTTTTTTAAAAGATTCGACGTTCAGTTTGATTTCAGTCTATCTGCACTTGATAGTAAGACGTGGAAAACCGTGAAGCCGGAAAGAGTTGGAAGACCATGATGTCCAGACATAAAGTGTCGACATAAAGTGTCGTTCCCGTCGGGGCATAATAGAAATTATTGAGCTGTAGATGCTGTTTCACGCCCCGCTTAAAGAACCCGGGATAATAGGAGGTCGTACAGATAAGTGTTTAAGTATGTGTTTCTGGCATTATTTACCATGCCCTTGTATTATAAGCTTAGCAGAGTTCGAGTAGTCATTTCAACCAATTGAAAACATTTATAATCGGTATAAGACGTTGTGCACATCGGTATGTTTCGTGTTGTCTGGTTTAGAGCGGCCACTACGGCCTTAAAGCGTTCCGTTCATCATATTAAAGGTATGCTACAGAAATCGCAAACATACGGCCGTTGCTTGGAGTCCCTGGTGCAATGTGCCGCGGTGAGCACGTGCCGCTTGTTGACGAGCGTGCCGCCGCACCAGAACTCGCGGCGCTTGCTGCCGTGCAGGTAGATGGCGGCCATCCACGGCCACGCGCCAGGCTTGGACTCCGTGCCGCCCACGATGCGCCCGCCCTCGTCCTCGCGTTGCCCGCACTCTGGAAGGTGAAGGCAGAAGATTTTTTAACCATGAAAGGCTTAATCGGACACGCATCTGTGACTTTCCATCCATCTGTTTAGCCTTGTTTAAAAAGCTACAATAAGTTACTGCACATGGATTATATGACTTGAACTCTATCTTACTTAGATGGCTAGATTTTTTGCACACCTTGTGTATGCAAGGTAAATTGTAATATTTTTTTATTTCAGAAAAAAAAATTACGATGATGGCTTGGAGTAGCCTTGTCATCATCACCGGACTTGCAGGGGAGCGGATGGCTCCCTAACAAATTAAACTTTTCTTTTTATTTAAAAAAAAAAAGAATATAGCAAAGTAAGTAAACTTTATTACCTTCCATGTCCACGACGTTAGAAAAGTTCGATATAACAGGCGGAGGAACGGTGAGGAATGTAGAAGAAGGAGGCGGTCGAGGAGTTGTGACAGCGACCGCCGTGGTGGTAGTCGGCCGCTGCGTGGTCGGCCGCTGCGTGGTCGGCCTCGCGGTGGCCGGTCTCGCTGTGGTCGGAGCCGGCTTTGGCCTCTTCGTGGTGAGAACTAAAATAGCTGACGGTTTCTTCGTAGTCGTCGGCTTTTGCGGTTTCTGCTGCTGGTTGGGAGGCCTCTGCAACGACACGGGCACTAGGTACGTAGGTTTACTTGTGGTTGTAACGACAGGCTTCTCCGTCCAGTCAGGAGACTGAACGACTGCGTCTTTCGGACAGCACACACCAGGAACAAACAAGTCTTTGAAACACAGAGATTCCCGGAGGTTGACTAGATTCAGGAGCAACTGGGGACAGTTGCTCAGGTCTTCGCAGACGCCTTCCTCTCCTTCAGGAGTCGTGCAAGCTTTAGCGTCTTCTTTAGCATTGGCGGTTGCAATTTTGGTGATGGGAGCATCAGGCAGCACTCTTGGCAGGGCTTTCCTAACAATTGGGGCTATTTTGTCCGTCACGTTTCTGCCCAGTACGTTCTTACTAATCGTGTAAAGGGCTTGAGGTAGCTGTTTCAGGTTGGGGTCTGTTTCGTCTCGTTCGTTCTCGTTGACCATGTCTACGAGGTAATGGCCCACTGTGTTTATGGCACCCAAAGTTTCAGATATTTTGGTGAACGCAGAGTCCGAAAGTAGTCGGCCATCGTTTGTGGGATTTTGAGTTTCTGCGTGAGTGAGATCGAATGATGATCTACTGTCATAGTTTGGGTATCTTTGGTAGTTTTGCTGGTCAATCCGAGGTCCGAAAGGTTGATTGTATGAGATAGGCTGATTATAGGAACCGGTTTGGTCGAAGGCTGGTTGGTTGTGAGGAATTTGTTGATTGTATGAAATTGGTTGAGCATTAGGAGCTCCATTGTAATACGAAGCAGAAGATATAGAGTCTGGTGATCTTTTTCTTGGCGACGAGAACTGGTGCCAGGGAGGATTCCTCTGTTGTGGATGGGGGTGAGGCCAATCACCCGGGTTCTGGATGTAGGAACCTGGAATTAGATAAGTCCATATGTTAGTCATATTGTGTGATGTTTTCGTAAAATCTCATTAGTTTGTTAGAAAGAGTAGTGATGCATACCTACCCGGGTGGTGGCCTGGATATTGACATTCCGCTTGCGGTGTAAACAGGAGAAGTCCTGAAAAAATTATTAAATGAATAATTATTATTTATATAAAGGTTTCGAAACTTATAGAAAGGTGTAGTTTGTGTTTATAATTTGTTCTCGGTAAACTTTAGGTTGTCACCTCCTATAAATATCCTTTAAATCCTTTTATAGATTTAATCTATTCTTGTTATGTAATCTTGCCATAAAAGTTACATTATTTTGCTGCAGCCAAATATGTATATTTTTATAAACATTTCTTCTACCTACGACTTTCCTAAAACAACCCGACCTGACCTAAAACAGCTCAATTTCTAACGAAGGGTTCCATCCTACGCAACTTTCATAAGTCTAAGGAAAGAAAGTTGCTAAAACTTTGCCAGTTATTTTTGGCAACCTGGAGACATGGTCCTTTTTTGGAAAATTGATATCTGGTGATACTCCTTATGTTATCGAGTTGAGAAGTCCAATGAAATGTGATTATACAATAAATTACATATTTCTCCATTCCGCTGTAGCTTGCGTAGATAAGAACTTTTTTCCTATCTGTCTTCCAAAGCATTATTAGTAAAAATCAGAAGATAAAACCTTGAGGAGTGTGGGCTCCATTAAAATTAAAATCACTCAAAATAAAACGCGAGATTTGGTTACCACAGAGTAACAAGATACCGAAGGAGGTGAAATCCGATAAACTCCAAATCAGCCGATCATTAGCGATTGGGAGAGAAACGACGCGCCCGATTCGTCTCAGAATTTGTGTTGTTTTGGTTTTGTGGGCTCGGCCCGGGATCGGTTTCCTTTGTATGCATTTCTGACTAATTGGATGGAGCTCTAACTTTGTGTTGGTGTTAATAAATCTTCATTTTTCATTCGTTTTTGTCAGTTTTACTTAAATGCAGGAGGAAAGCTCACGGAATGAATCAACGAAGTCTAAATAAAAAAAACTTGAAATAACTGAATCTTGCTTTAGTTACAGTTTTCACGCAGTTTACAGTAGTTATTACTGGCATACATTTTAATTACAGTTAATCATCTTATAAATAAAAATGAATTGCCATTCGTTAGTCTGACTAAAACTCGAGAACGCCCGGACCGATTTAGGTAATTTTGGTTTAAAATGTTCGTGATAGTCCAGGGAAGGTTTATAGTATTGGCGGTATGAAATTCGCCGGGACCACTAGTCAGTAATAAATATGAGGAAACAAATATTTTGTAATACGTAAGGTCCCTATAAGATTTATAGGTCCCGTTAAGTCCCTATAACTCTGACTACAGCTCAGTCATTTCTGGATCAGTGGCATAAAACGCAGCCTAAATCTCCATTTCCTTTGAGGAAAGACACAAAGAGGCATTTAACTAAGGTCAGTCCCCGGCCCACATTTTGTTCTTTTAAAAACAAACCGCAAACTTAACAGCCGGACTTGAAAGTATCACAACTTCACGCGTTTAAACTTATTGAATTCATTCGCGGTGTCCATTACGCCATTGCGGTTGGCGCGTCCGTTTCAGTTAAGTAATATGCGACCCCGATATTCAAGGGGACAATGGCTGCATCTATGCAGGATTTCCTAGTACATAAGTTGGAATAACGGTCGGAGGGCATAATAGGTTCAGTTTCCGGGGAAGCAGGGGAGGATTGCTAGTTTGTGGAGCCGTGGGCTAAAAGTGCTTGTCTGCTTTATTCTAAGCACTAATATCACAGATAACATAACTATACTAATGTCTATGGTTGTTTCGGATATACGTAACGCATGTGTAAGCTTGGCTCGGACTCTGATTAATGTAGGCACTCTTGTGTGGAACTTGTTTATTTATGTATGTCCATTGGATAAGCACATAAATAAGTTCCCTTGCGATAGTCAGGTCTTTTTGCAGTCATACAGATTAATATTTTATTTCAATAATGAACAAATGAATGGTTGCGCTATTCCCGTCCTTAGTAAGATATAAGCAATAAAGAGATAAGGGTATCTTAGGTAGAAATCAGGAAAATACATCTAACTACCTACTTAATCTACATAAAGATTAAGTATTTTTTTAAAAACAATTAGTTTCTAAACTTTTACTTCAGTCGCTATCCATGTTTAAGTTAGTAGTTCTTAATATCAAGTATTTAAGTTGAAATAAAGTCTCTCAGGAACAGAGCAGGCAGTAAAATAATTTCTCATTGGTCGTCAAATCGACCTAACTGAATCCTAGCCAACTTTATGAACATTTCGTTAAAACTTGCAATATTCTAAGGTTAGGTTCATGTATGATTCATGTTGTCCGAAGTTGCGCACGTCAAACTTGCACTTAAGTCATTTTAAACACTAACAAAATTGCGTTAGTACGACTATTCAGTTTCTAGAAAAATTATATTAAGTACGTTACCAGGGAAATTTATTATCAAGCAAATTTGAATATCGAGCTGTATTAAGATGAATGGTGTAAAAATGTTGTTGTAAGTTTAAGTTACAATATATAAAATGTAACAAAATTGTAAACTTATAAATAATAACAATACCAACAATAAAAAAAAATATTCTAAAACTACGAGTAAATTTAAAAATATTGCACTACACACTATATTGCATAGTTTTCACGCCGGATTTTCTAGTTACACCAAGTATTATGTGATTGCGATATTATCAGCTGTTTCGATTGTACTCATTATGCCAAAATTGGCAACGGGTCTTACCCATCGCCTCTCGCACGCATTTCTGAATGAACAACGTAACCATTACAATAGCTAAGGTCAGCGAAGGCCGAAGACGCGAAACTGCGCAAACGCATCTCTTGCGCAATCGTGACGTCACAGCTTTCACCGATCCGGTCAGTGAGTCACCGAATGCAGGTTACTGTGATGCTTAGATCGTTTCGTCGAGAATTGGCAATGGACCGGATATTTGTTGATGCGATTGGACCATATAGAGTTCCCCGAAAACGGTGTAACCTCGATTTTACTTCACCTTTGTTATTACTACAGAGGAGTCGTTTTCTTTCTTTATGGAAAAGAGAAATAGAAATTGGTTGGTAAACTAAACATTAAGGAATGATATACCTATACTGCGTTTGCCTTTGTCCTATTTTTAACCGACTTCAAAAAAAGGAGGTGGTGCTCATTTTGTCTGCATGTCTAATATTTTTATTTTTATTTATGTTCACCGATATTTTCGTCAATTATAGTCGGATTTCAAAAATGTTTTTTTGGTTGGATAGAGTTCACTTCCGAGGTGGTCCCATTTTCACCAGTCTTGGATCTGATGATGGGATCCTGGAGAAATCGAGGGCAACCTTCAAATTTTATAGGGACATGTACCGCGTTTTGCATATTATCTGAAGTCATATTGGCATTTGCTTCTGGCTATCATAATTTTATGATGCTGAGCTGATGATGGAAGGTCAACTCCTTAATAGTTATGAGTAAAAGAATAATTATTTTAATACTGTATACATATTAAGACTACTAGTTATAATATCAGTAGCATTACAGGTGAGCTAAACTATTAGGTTGACCAGTCTAGGATCTGATGATGGGATTCAGGAGAAATCGAGGGCAACCCTCAAATTTTATAGGCACATGTACCGCGTTTTACATATTTTCTGAAGTTATATTGGCATTTGCTTCTGGCAATCATAATGTTATGATGCTGAGCTGATGATGGAAGGTCAACTCCTTAATAGTTGGGAGTAAAGGGATTATTCTTTCAAATCTGTGTACATATTGATACTACTGGTTATAATATCAGTAGAATTATAGGTGAGCTTAACTAATAGGGTATAAAAAAATAAACACAAAAAAGGAAGAAAAAAAATTGTAAACAAAAAAACCGCCTTCAAAAACACGACTCACTAAAAATTACAAAATAATATAATACGAACATTAATCTGGGTATGAATTTGATATGTTGTTGAAGGCGGTGCCGTTTATATTTCACGCAGTTTTCCTCAAAAATTTAATTGGCACCGCCTTCAACAACATATCAAATTCATACCCAGATTAATGTTCGTATTATATTATTTTGTAATTTTTAGTGAGTCGTGTTTTTGAAGGCGGTTTTTTTTTTGTTTATAATTTTTTGAATATTTATACTTATATACGTATACAACAATAACTTTGACTAACTTTGTTTAAAGTATGTATGTATATGGCCTTAATATAGACTTTATTTACATTAGTCTTATGCTTGTCTTGTATTAGATTCGATGGCGTATTTGGTATACCACTATCTTTTGTCAGTTGTTTTTAGTTAGTACATGTTTATTGGGTGTGTCTTTTCTAATCCAGATCATACTTTCAGGTGATTAACATTAATTTATTTATGTGTTTGCATCTTTTGTCCATTCTAAGACAAAAGACATCAACGCGTTACTAATAAGCTTTAAAGCATTTCCTTAGGAATTCTGCTTGACTATATTGATTTAGATTACCGCTTATTAAACTGTTAATTACAACAAACCTATATAATTTACATTTACATTACATTCCATCATTCTGGTACCTACGTCTATAGAAATACCTATTAAGAATTTAAAAAATAGTGTGTGTGTTACGGACTGAATTTACGAACTCCGGTATTAAAATATTGTGTTAAAATGTATGCTGGACTAATTATTCAAACTGATAAATTCTAGTTTGATAATCTTATACAGTCTTACAGCTAATTAATTCAGGCACTACTGACCAAGTTACGCTAGCGCAATGCTAATCGGACGTATTTTCCGATGCAATAACATAAAACAGGGGCCGGTTATTGCAACTTAACCAACCTGTAATTTCGCCTTACTGAGTGTAGAGTTTTCCTCGTAACTAGTAATAAGATCTAGTAGTTTACATTTTTATTTAATTAGAAGAGCTTTTTGATCAAAAGTTCTTTTGATTACAATGTGTTTTTTTCCTAACTGACATACAAGGAGAAAATTCGTCATCATTACCGGACTTGCGGAAGAGCGGATGGCTCTCAGCCCTAATTAATTTTATATAAGGAGATGATATGAAGGTTACATGTGTGCGTAAAATGTACAATCCTAGAGTTAGTTAATGTCTTATGAATTCATTTTACAGTATATGTCAGGGGTGGATTCAGTGGGACGCCGATCTGCGATTGACACCTACCGTATTATACCCAGGTTCTTTCAAGAAGACATGTTTAGACACATTGATGATACATAGGTTAAAGCCGTCCGTGTAATCGGTACAAGAACCTAGATCACAAAAGAGTGTAATAACTCTTGTTATGATCGCAAATAGAATTAGTTATGTGCTAAAAGGTCTTACTTTCATTATGTCGTATCCGTGTGAAAACTACTGAATGCAATCTTTTAATAGAAGATAAAATTAGCATTTTATACACAAAAAAGCATTTATAAAAGTAAACTACATCAAAATATCATAAACCGTGAGTGGTTCGTGTAGCAATTAGAGGCAAAAGCATAAATGCCACAATGCTTCACGTATATCATTGTGGCCACGACATACCTACAGATGATATGATCCGCGACACCAATGAGAAAGCGGGTTTGCGCAAATGTAACGAAACGCCAACGTTATGCAACCGTCTTCCGACAGCTGGCGACAGCTGACTGTGGACACAAATGCGCTTATCTCATTCTAGATAGAGAGTTCTAAGTACTAAAAGGGAGCTTAAGTTCCATAAGGTTGCAAGAGCCTTCTAATACTACCTATTTACTATGTTAAATGTGTGACATATTATAAACGATTTGATTTGATCTCAAAGCATAGATTAGGTAAATAAATCTCGTCTATTATAGGCTATAGTATCCATTTACCAACAAGCGGTGTCTGAATGTTTAGGTATATTTTTGATGATTGTTCGAATACGGAACTGATAAATATAATACCTACTTGTTGATGAAGTTTTTAAACTTTGTAATAATTGCTTAGTATATACATAGTTTAGTAACTTCTTACTAATGGTTATTTAAGATCACTTAACCTAATCTAATTTGATTTTTGGCAAAGGCAATTGTATGTATGTATATTTTGTGTTTACTGTGTGACGTCATTCACCACAGATCTATTCAGGGTCAATGTGAGATGTTGATCTATTGTATAGCCAACAGTTATGATAAAGCAGTTGTAAAACTTTCAAGCCATCGCAGGCCGACTTGTTAATGTTCCATTGATATTAAGAGACGATTCCTCAGATCTCCCCGGATGCAAACGCCACAGCTGATTTCTATTGAAATTAAAATGAAGTTTTATTGCGAACCATTCTTGGTGCATAAGATTTTTTAAAGATAACGATCTGCTTAACATTCTGTCCCCGATTCGTTAATGTTTTTCTGTAATTGTTTTAATGCGCATTTATGGTTTTATGGTTAATGCAAGAATAAGCGTTTTTATTGTAATTTTCCCTCGATAACGTTGAATGGAAAGTAGGTGTACGAACGTGTTTAGTGAAGATACAATGAGGTTTCGGTGTTATTGATGCACGACCCAGGTTCGATTCCAGACTTAGTTAAGGCATTTAACTTAATTTGGAAGATATTATGTACACAAACACAAAATTTGTATTCTTTTTCATAATAATGGGAAGTTTCTCGTTGACTTAGATGAGACATAAAACCAAGCATTAGTCTTGGTTTGTTTTTTTCAAGTCACCAGATATATTCACTTATTTGGTAACAACACAGACTAAATTTACGATGACGGTTTAAATAAAAAAAAACAATATGATTAAAAACAGCGCCAGATAAAAACGAAACTCCCAGCCGACCCAGAAAGCAATTTGCCCAGAAAAGAGTCCGATTCACACCACTCACTTAGAAAACGTTGTTACTGTCACTAATTGCGTAAACAATAACGATATTGTTCCGCAGATCTGATACGCCGTAGTAACGTAACCGAGCGAGCGCTTTTCCGGCGTCTGCGTTCGTTCGCTTAATCCACCAATTAATTCATCGCAGGTAATAAATTAGTTATCTAAAGGCTTTGTTCCATTGCGAGACAGATGCGTTGGATGTATGTAGACATTGTCTGTGAGACAAACAATGAGGAATTTCACTAAATAGGGAAGGGTTTTTCTTTAACTTTTTTTTTTTTATAATAGGCTAACAAGATGACCTTCCTCCACCTGATGGTAAGCGGTAGTGAGATTCAAATATGAGGTCGATAGGCACAATAGACCATATTGAGCCTGTCGCACTCACCCTGAAGGCCTGCTTAAATGCCGTTTCACGCCCCGCCTGAAGAGCCCAGGATTATAGGAGGGAGGTAAAACATGAGTTGGAAGGGCATTCCATGCCTTAATAACACGTGGCAGAAAAGAGGACCTAAACCTCCTTCTCCTTAACTAACGTTAATGTAGAACACTTTTTGTACTCGATTACGACTTGCATCTTTTGTAACAAGAATCGTTACTTGATGTTCTTTCCGATTTAACTGTTAAGACTGAGATACTTCCTGGATATGACCATGCATACTTTTTTTTACTTTAGACTTAATCTTCTCCACGAGTTCAATAACGACCCAGGACTAATATTGTGTGAACGACCTTTAGTATCAGATATCAGTTCCATGTTTGTGTTTGTATTTGTCTATTAAAGTTATACGTTTGTGAACACGACTGTAATTATTGCATGTGTTTAAGCAATTTAGCTCGGAATCTTGTCAATATAGGTATGTAAAATTTATTTATATTATAAGTGATATAATAAAACTACTGTTGTTATTAAATTAAAGCATCGCGTCCACTGTGCAAGTGGCGTTAGAATCACGCATTAAATCAGAAACAATGGGAGACAACAAAAACAAGGAAAGCGCTTTAGAAAACAGCGACGGAACTGGGCTTTCTACCGACTGCCCACTCCGCTGGGATCCCACTCCCAGCGGTGGAGAATGACTTAGGAAACTCTGGCCCCTTACGTGTACACTATTGGTACCTAATCACATAGTCGGAAAATGATTCAAACACGAAAAGTAATTTAAAACGTCGGAATATATTTGAAATTTGGAACCACTCTTTCCTTACTAGGATTCATTTATTTATTTGACACACCAACAGATTCTATATCAACATTAAATAAAAATAAAAAGGTATTCATGTACTTTACTTGCAGTTGTGTACATATCTTACTCGACTACTTTTGTGAACTAATAAATGTTATACGGACCGTGGGGATCAATGATAGAGTAAGGTCCACTATTTTTTGATACGTTACAACGTTTATGCTTCCTGTATTCGTTTTATTCGTCATACATAATATAAGTCCTATATAAACAAATATTTTATATAATTAGAAACATCAAAGGCACTGGCTAAAAACACTTCGTTGAACGAAAAATAAACAAATTAAATTCTATTTCGGAGCACCAGAGCTAATTGAAATCTGTAGAGCGGGCTACTCCAGCTTTCCTTCATAACATTTCTATTTAGATTATATAACTTCTAGTGTAAAAAGTTATATTGAACTTGTGCGAGAGTTACAGAGTAGTAAAGGTCGTGGGTGAAGCAGGAGGGAAATGTCAGCGATTGCAGTAATTATTACACGTGTTTGACGTGTTACAAAGAGAGGCACAGTGAGAGGGATGAGAGTGACGCATCTTTGTTTGAATTTTAAGCCTGTAAGACCTGTGGGGCTACCGTGAGTTTAAAACTTACGCACTCGATATCACCTACGTAAATATGTCTATGAAAAACTTGTACAGCGCCGCTGGTGGTTACGCGAAAAACTAAAATCGGCCGTATGAAAAAACAACTCGATATGTTTTTAACGTAAGTAAGTTTTCGATAGCCAACTCATGGTAGGCCTACTGATGAACAAGCTATATCGGACATGAAAATGTAATTACTTGTGTTAGTATTCCACAACGTCACATTGATCTGATGCTTAAGTAGATTAAGCACTTGTGCTATGGATGTTAATAACAGTGGTATTCTACAAATGTAGTTAAGTAAACTTTCTGTCGCTTATAGTTATAGGCCCGGCGTGATAAGTCAGTCAATCAGCTTTTATATGTTTATTTTTTTTACTATAAATAACGCACGGAAAAACATCGATGTGCATCGCACAAATGTTTATCCAGAACTAGCTATGCCAGCGATTTTGTCCGCGTGGAAAAGAGACTTTAGCTATCATAATACAACCCGCGCCTACAAAATGCCCATCAAGTGCTGACTGACGCGTGGTCAGCCCGCGTACCCCGTCATTCCCTCCTGTTTTTAAACATTTTCCACTGTTTCTTCGCTCCTTTTATTTGCAGCGTGATGTTATGTAGCCTAAAGCCATTCTCGATTAATGTTCTATACAACACAAAAATATTTTTTTAATTCGAACCAGTAGTTCCTGAGATTAGCGCGTTCAAAAAAACGAACCAACTCTTCAGCATTATAATATTAGTATAAATAGAAGTCAAACCTACGACTCTTATCGTGCAAGAGACAAGTGCATTGCCAATGCGCTATCGGGCCAGTCAAATATTCGATTACCGTCATGTATGTTGTACTGGCGTGGGCAAGTTTCCTATTCACTTTACCGCTAAAGGGCAACTGCCCAAACGTGTCACTGCCAAAGGGATCGAGTTTAAATTGGAATTCCAGAAAAACGAGCACATGTGTTCGGCGTTTTGCAAGTGTCATGTTGGAAATGGCATTTCGGGAAAATGCCAACGGCATAGTGTAAATGTACAGGAAAACTTTTTGCGTTGGAAATTGATTTGTATTTACTTTTGTGACAACGGGGGTCCGTGTGTTTATTATTGAACAAGCAAAAGGTAAAAGACGAAGAATTTGGAGCATTTTTTACTTATTTTGTATGTAAAAAAGCGAAAGCATTTTTGTTAATTATGATTTGATGTAATAGATAGATGGATGATAAATTGTAATTGCTCTTCGCGTTATACGATCCTGAGCAGTACAATCTTTTATAGACGATTTTTATAGACACTGACAGGTATATTTTTTGCACAAAAAACAAATTATACACAGTTGGCGTTACTATAAAAGACACATACTTAGGCGATTGATTTAGAGATATATAAAGAACTGATAAAATTAATAAATCAATAAGTATACTGATGGTTATTGATGCGTCAAACTGACGCAATGCATCAGAAAGTTATTAACGAGTTGGCGCATTGGACGCGACCGTATTATATTTCAGAGTCAGCCGCCATATTTTTTTAATACAACGTAGATATAAAATAATATCGTAAAGTTTGGTGGAAGGGTACCTCAATGTTCATGGTTTTTTATAATGATTTGTGTATAAGAGTTTGGAGTTTATTGAGATACTTAGCTTTTTACCGGCTACTTCGTCCGCGCGAATACCATTATCGCATAAAGCATTCCCCCTTAACTCAATTGGGTCTAAATTAGACTATTTTTATTAGAACTATGTGCGTACTAACAACTAATAAAGATATGTGAACGGTATAAATAAGTATGGGTGGGGTGTTCACTTGTTTTGGTGTGAAAGCGCTACAGATTAAGTTTCGTTCAAATATACTTAATATGAGTTAGGAAGTAAATAATCTATTTCCTGCACATTAAATTACACCCCACTAAAATGTAGCCTGAAATGTTGGTTACGGTTAAAATGTTAAAGAAAAATATGGCTTCTTAAGTTAGACTAAAATGGGTCACATTATTGAAAATTCATCACAAACTGCGACCAAAGACTTATTAATATTAAAATGGCTACTCTTGCGATAAACTTAGACTTAAAAGCAATGTGTAATTTTAGAGCTTCTCTGTACACGTGCCAAACGAAACGCAAGCGTACAAATATGAATCTACAGACGCTTTGGTACACACGGAACGGTTCCGTTCACAGCTCTGCCGTATTCCTGGCTGCTGTTAATAGGATAGAGCGTGCAGCCGACAGACAAACTTTGTTAGCGAGAGGCGGATGGGGAAAGACTTCGATGGTGTGTGCTTCGATATTGTGTGACCATAGGTACAATTGAATATGATAAAATAGTAAAAAAACAAAAATGCATTTCATATAAAACTTATTTCACGGATTAAACTCGCGTGTATTATTATTTTAAACATTTTATCTAAAGAGCCGACGTTTCGAGCTCTTTACAGCGCTCGTGGTACACATACAGGTAAAATGATCAATATGTTTTGCCTCAGCATCAGAAACGACCTACACCGTGAAATTTTAGTGGTTGTTTTCCCGTGGCAGAACGATTTTCCTTTAGTAATACTGTCGAATTATGCCGCGAAATATATATTTTTTTCAATTTTTCATAATAATAATTTTCCAACTCGAAAACGAGAGAAGCTATCGTTCTTATATAAAATGTGATGTAATCATCAGGTACTGCTTGCCGCATGAAATCGATGCTTAAAGCTGCAGAAGCTCGACGCCCTAAGTCATAAAGCGGCTCGAACGTGCTTTCGAGTTTCAGTTAAACCTTTCGTTAAACCGGCATTCATTGATTTTAACAAAAAAGAACTGCACAAATCTATTGCACTACTAAGATATAATCTTTTTACTACGGGAAAACAACCACTAAAATTTCACGGTGTATATCGGTCGCTACAGCACAAGCTAAGACAGTAGGCAATAGCGGCCAGTCAACAGCACGTGGGGCTAGCATTGACAGTTTATAACGCTTATGCTCACGACATAAGGTCGGACACACAGTCCTTAGGGTTGCGGTTGTCGAGCTGTTACTGCAAATGTATATGCAAGCACACCAGTTCATTCTCCAAGCACATACGAGTATAATCTAAGGTCATGTATCATGACCTCTGACCTTGCCACGTGCTACGAGTAGATAGAGATTTGTTTTATAGCGTTTGCAGAATGCAACCCTCAACTAATGCACTGCGGATCGTATGGAACTTCGTTAGCCAATAAAAGCATTGCGAGCCTATTTCCGTTTCAGTAATTCCGTCTCTCTTCGTTAAGGACTATTCAATTAAGCTAGGAAGAGAGAATCGTTAAGTTCTTAAGTTAATGCGATATAGGACTTGAGTTCTTATTCACTTTAGATTTGTTAGGTTCGTGCCATTACGATGAAATATTTTTTTTATTTAGCCTGTTCTGTCCCACTGTTGGGCTAAGGCCTCCCCTAACTCACTCTAAAGCTGTCGATTTTAGCCAAGGCCCATGAAATATAAAATTAACAAAATCTATAGCTGTATGTGTTTTAAAATTTTCAGTTCATATGTACGTTTATTCGACGTTCTTACAGTGAAGGAAAACATCATAAAACCTGCGCACTTGTGAAGAAATTTGACCAAACCACACTTGGCTAGTTGGTGTTTGAATAAGGCTTAGGCGCCCTAGTTTAGTATTTGAACTCTTTGGTGGAAGCATACATGGAATTATTATGATAAGCATCACCGTTTTTGAGTTTTAAATTACGAGCAATAGCCAAAGATATTCTTTTATTAGATAGGTTTAATTCAACTAAGTGTCAAATAATAAAAAAGGAGATATTTTTAATTGCAATTAAAAAGTTTCTCTCATGTAAATCTAAAAATGTTAATTGCTTGCACTAGCTGTTAATATTTGGAAAAACGGAAAAAATTCAACTGCCTCACCGCACTAACTTCTCACTTAGTTAGTAAACAGGTTTGCGAGGTTAACAAATATAAGAACATTTTGTCACTTAACCCACGTATAACCATTCAAGTTCAGCTTACTTCTAATTGCTACATTAGTTGCATAAAAAGGGTAATAGTAAAGATGCGTAGTTCAATGCACTGCGGCGGTTACATCAATGGTAAGTACGTGCGTACGCGCTGCACGCAAGGCCATGTTTGTTAATCGTGTGCGGGAGTTTCATCTGATATCGATGAGGGGTTATTATTCCCAATTTATTAAACTGTCTGCACCAAATGGAGGGTTATAATTTTAAAGAGATTTGTTTAAAGGTATATATGATTACTTATTTAAAGGTATACCTACACGAACGTATTGTACCTAATTGTAAGTATGTACTAGTTATGTTTGGTCGATTTAGAATAATTTCAAATAATCGGTTAATAATCCGTTTTGTGTTATGTTTTGCTTTCAGTACAAAATTATAAAATTATTTAAAATATCTAACGTATAAGTACTCAGTAAGTCAGCGCTTTACAATAAGTTTTATGTGAACAAAGATTTTCAAAATATTTCATCTATTTATTTATGCCTGTATTGTAACAAAAAGACATCAACGCGTTCTTCGTAACGATATTTAATTTCGTAGTACGTAATTGATAACTAATTATTTTCTATTATCGTACGCAACGTAACTGGAAGCGTACTTTGTAGATTATATTATATTGAATCTAAACAAATGTTTTAAGTATTAATTAAAAATAAATTTAAGTAAATTTTTACTATTTAAAGTGTATCAAAACAAAGCTCGAGCAAATTCAAAATGCTGTAATTTGAATTTTGTTACTTTCAAAAGCTTAAAAGCTTAGATAGTATAGTGATCTAATAAGGGTTTCGTTTTAAAATCTGAAACCCTTAAAAAATTATAGTCAGTGGTCAGACTAGAAACCTCATTGATCAGAATGCGTAATCCTCTATGAAAAGAAATCAAGATGTGTCATGGCAAAAATATTAAGGAGACGATGTCACAACACATATGTGACCTCTTTTGTTTAAGTGATGGCCAAACAAATGAGGAGCGGGCAAAACCTATGACGAATTGCGTTTGCGCAATTTGGGACAGTTGTCACGACAAAGATTAAAGCCGATTTCACATTGTCAACACTACAAGTTAAACAATGAGCTTGGAGTAGTTTTTATTTTTATTTTTGAATTCCGTACCCATAAGGTTAAAAGGGACTTTATTGTTAAAGCCACCAGGCTGTATAGTAAAATAAATAAAATGTTGTGCATGATTTCGACTAGCACTTGGTTTGTTTTAGTCAGCAGAATTTGTGATAGTAGTTTGTTTCCGTTAATTTCTCAAATACTTAAGCGATTTCTACAATATCACCTCCAATACATCGTTGTCGAAACAGCAACACCCATTTCCGTTACAATGGTGAAACTAACACTATTATGGCGATTCGAATCGCGAATGAATACGACAAATACAAATCGTATCAGATCATAAACGATAAGGTACACCACATCCCGCCTTACATTCGTTTTAATTATTGTCGGAAAAACACTGCTTTCACTAGAAAAGCGATGGCTGAGATAGTATTCAAGAATTCACAAGCGGAGATTAATATCTGCCACGCCATAAACTACCTATTTGTGATTTATTGCATGGATTTGAACCACTTTTCAGTTCGCTATAATGGTCGGTAATGAAACTGTATGAAAATTATGGCCTGCTTATTTATATAAAGGTTGGGCCTTCAAATAATAAAATACATATTTTAACAAGTTTCATGAACGACATTCTCATAGATCTGACTCAATTTCTATAGATTCCAATAAAAAAATACTCTTTTAAATTCTGTTCTATTTTTAGTCACCTCAAATTTGCGACATTATTATGTGTTCAAAAATAGAAAAAAATTAAACAATTAAGAAAGTAGAGAGAACCATACAACATCAAACTAAGCCTATCTTTTAGTTAGTTAATAAACTGTGTCAAATGCCTTTCGAAGTGAAATGTCTCGCCGGATTATAAATTGACACAATAATCCCTTTAATAAACTGTTCAGTTAGTGTCAGAGTATTCATTTGTTTTTATTGCTCCCATTTTGTAGTTTATAGGATACATAGCACGGATATATTGTAGTGTCTAGCACTTTACTGGGTGCTAAATGCAATTGGACAGTCGGGAAATCGAATAATAAACTTGTGTTAATTTATTGTTTTACAGCTCATTTTCAACGATGCGTTAAGTTTACAAAGCCTGTTTTCAAGAGAATGTCATACTGTTTGTGTTTTATTACCGGTAAATAGATAAACAAAGAAATTGCGCGATTCTTTCCTGTCATGCCCATACTAGATAATGTTTGGAAATTCATACATAAATGAATGTTCACTTTCAAAATAATATTTAGTCTAAATTTATCAGTACACTTCTAGGTAAACTCATATGGAGTGAAGGTGCGTCGTGCATTCTCCCCGTTAAAAATGTATATTTCCATACGCATAGTTGTATTTTACCGTCTCAGGTGAAACACTCACAAAAAGTGTTAACCATTTTGCTCATAAAACAATCACTCTTCATAGAAAACTCTACAGTGGCCGTCCACTGTTTATAGCCATATAAAGTAATGAACAGCGGATAAATTACTGGTCTATTGCGGAAATTTTGCGTTAATGTCATTATGTAAGAAATCATAAATTTTCATGAGACAGCTCTGCGATTAAATTAAAATTGCTTTGTAATTGTTTTGGATAGTTTCTTTCGATAAAAGTGTTACCGTCATGTGAATGGACATCGAGAAAATTAATATGCAACATCATATGCAGCACGATATGAAATGCGATACCCGTATTAATGTTTTTTTTTCTCGTAGTATAAACAGGTACTTTTTAAATATAATTACCAGCATAAAGTTGGTAAAATTATCAAAGATTTTAGTATTCACATGAAGTGTGTGTTCATTTTAATTTTAGGTAACAAAATCAATATTTGAAGGCTTTTGTTGTCTTCTCATCTTAGATAAGGAAATTAATGATTAGTAATAGGTAGTCCAGTCTACCACTCCACCAAACTTTTTACGTCAATGTATTCAATATAGACGTAAAGAGGTCTTGTAGGTACAGCTTGCATAACAAGTTACTACAAATGACATAAATAAAAAATAAGCACGAACTCACCGAGAACAGTAAGACACCGCTTCCCGAAACGGCCAATATCCGCCATAATACTCTCGTCTAATGTAACGCTTACGTCACGCCACTTTCACCCGCACAGCAATCATGCGATAATCACTTATGAAACCGGGGACGCTGCACTCGGCTCGCATGCCAAGTTCAATGCACCGAAAAAAAAACAAAAAAAAAAAGGAGAGAGAGAAAAAAGGTTGTCAAAAAAAGGCGCGAAGGGTTTCCGAACGCGTTTTTTGGTGGGAGGATTTTTGAAAAAGAATGCGTGCCGCGCGCTCACTTTCGTGGCGGGCAGTGAGCCCGGCCGCTGGTTGCGAGAGGCTTTTACTTTCGTGGTCGCCAGTGGGGAGCCGCTCCGACACGACCAGCCCGCTCCCATGATGCAGGGGAGCTGGGAAAGTCTTGGGACAATCATTTGAATCGGTCCCCGAAGACAATTTGGGACCAGTCCTCGAAGAAATCGATGGTAGTATTTATGTCATGTTATAAAGGAGGATTTAAATCTTAAAGGAGTTATTTTGATTAAGTCATTTAGCTGGTATACGAATGGGACGTCATTCCAACCTGATCAAAGAATTTACGAATAGCTAACTACGTTTTATAGTACATTCTCACTAATAGGATAGTTGCCTATTATATTCTCTTTGGATGGATGGACCACACAACATTAAAAAAAATGCTTAAAGAATTATTGTCATAACTTTAAAACTCGCCGAGATATTACTGTTTCAATAGCACATCATTTAGGCAAGCTCAAAACGCTCCATACAAAAAGAGACTGAATCGTGACGTCACGATTCAGTTATTTGTATGCAACGCGCCAGAATTTTTTTCGGCAAGTATACTAAATATTGCGTTTATGAAAATGGTCTCAAAGCAAAAGTTGTTATTAATTATGTAATTTGAAATATGGTATTGTTTATTTTAAACACTTTTGGTATTTTATAACGGACTCGCCCACCCAACTTCAAATGTCTATTATTGCCTCATTTTGTCAGAAATTTTAATTTCTATTAATTGTGAAATCACATGTAAAATTTGAATTAGGAAACTACCTAATTCTACCACGAAGTTCTACTGCAGTCCATTTGACTGACGAAATGTATTGCATGCAGTTGATCTGCGTAGTAGAACTTGTGTTTTATGTATCTACCGGCTCAGGTGAAGTTCCCTAGGTTCTATATTTTATCTACTACTTAGGTGAAAAAAAGTTCACGTAGTAAAATAGTCATCATATTCTGACAGTGAAATTGGCCATGATAGTGACTGGCATTAGCGATGTTTTTAAAATCCAAGACCTCCATTGTAGCGTCTTCAGACAGTGTTGATACATTATTTAATTATTTTATGGGACTATGTAAGATTTTAAACTTTCGCGTTCCATTACACTGAAATAAGTCTTTATGGGTCTTCACGCGATATTAGGAGTAGCAAAATTACATAGCGACATAGGTCGCTCGCGACCACGATTGGTGTAACCCAGTCGAAACGTCGGGCAGTAAGTAGCTATGTAATTTTGCTACTCCTAATATCGCGTGAAGACCCATAAAGACTTATTTCAGTTTATGGGACTAATAATGCAACAAGTGTATTGTCCTTCTTGGTAGTCCGTTGTTGAGACATTGTTGCTTGGATCCGGGATCGTTTTGAAACGTTTTTAAGAAGCGGTTGCTTAACCAAGCGTTGGCTAAGCCTCGGTATTCACAAATGTCTGTATGACACACAATTTTTTATATTATTTTCCTTTAGTCATAACATTGAAAAAGTAGCTTAGTAACTGGTAAAGTAATGGCAGTCAGAGGTCTATATAAATGTATCAATTTTAATTCTATACTTATATGTATGTGTATGTTTTGTGAGTAGCATGTCGTAAAAATCATAGAGTCAGTTTGCGATTAGTCACTATTGCTTCCTATTACCATTAAAGTAAGTATTTTCGTTCGAATATTAACTACATAAAATACATACCTGCATATATATATCTTAACTCAACTGTAAATTATACCTTACTTTCGATAGATGAAAATAATTTTATATTTCCCATATTATTCTCCTCTATGAATCACCAGTACTAACAAAAAATAATAATGATAAACGATTTGTTTGTAAGCTAAATTAACTTCGGCGAGCCTTTTTTAAATTGTTTACATCACCAAGGTTTCCAAAAATACAAAAATAACTCCATTTATTACGTACTCTAAGGGTACCCACTTCACAACTCAACACTTCCTTCACTCAATACTTCCTTCATCTAAGTAACAAGCATCTAATCTCACAAAGAATTTTAACAAAAACCTTTATCCGGAGCAGCAACGGGCCCATCCTGCCTTTTGTGCTTCGCTGATCTACATTCAGAGAGCCATTGTGGTATAGACGAAGATCTTCAATAACCCCTTTCAATGTTTGAAAGTTCACTCACGTTTTGATGAGCGCCTTCTTATATTATATGAGCAATTCAATATCACGCCGGTGCAAATTTTTGCTTTATTTTCTTAGCAGGCGCTAGCGTTATTGCGGCTGCAAATGCTCCAATATATCACGTTCGAACTATTTATTTGCATATCTTTGCGTGCCTTTTCTATATTAAAGAAAATATTCTTCAGCAATAATATTCTTATAAATATTTTGTTTTCGCCTCATTGACCCTAAAGGGTGTGTTGGTATTATGAATCTTTGCTGGAAGGCAGTAAAACGAAGCAATTTTTGTATGGTCTTTTAAACTTTGATCACGATTAAAATTTAAAGAACTAGCAATTTGGCAGCGACGAGAAGACCTTAATAAACAAACTTGTAATCTTTTTTGATGGTTGGCCGTTGGTTTAAATGCTGCAGGTACACATACGATGTTTTGATATCTGAACGATATTAACAATGTTAAGTATATTAGTTAACTAGTGACCCACCTTCGCTTCGCTTCGGTTATATCATACATAAAAACCCCCCTCTTAAGTCCCTCAACCTATTAAAAAAAATTAAAAAATTTAAGCATACATTGGGACAGACAGACGCGTGTATCGACTTTGCTTTATACTCAAACTATGTAGTGATACAAAGAATTATTAAAATTCATAAAACTAATAAAATTCAAGAGTAACAAACTTTCTTAGATACAACATTAATTATATTATTCCGTTGATGGAAAATTATATTTGCTGTAGATCGAAACCACTAGCTCAGATATCATATGTAGGTCGACACGGAGAACATTCTCCTGATATGACTTTTCACCTTATAAAATCAATCAAATATATAATTTGCTCTCTTACCCTTAGTTACGTGGCTTCTATGAAGCTTTTAGCATTCTGGCATTTGCGGTTGGAGGTTATAGAAGCGTCCCGTCAAAGGAAGCCAGCTATTAACAATAATTTAATAATGTGGAAATAACATTTGCTCCATAGCACAAAGCGATAGGAACGCGTTGGTGAGTTTGTGACGACAGCAGGATTAAGTAGAATATTCATGTAGAAACCAGATTGGAGACCCGGAGCGTCGATGGCGAGAGAGAGAGAGAGCGACGAGTGGTTAAGGTCGTTGCTTACCATGCGAGAGGTACAAATCTCGCCACGTACCACTGTGTTTTTCGAATTGGAAATTCATATGTACGATTTTAGACGCTTTAACAGTAAAAAAATGCAAGAAATATAGTAGTAGTAAATCAACCCGCATTTGACCAGCGTGGTTGACTCAAGCCTTATCGCCCTAATTTAGGATAGGCCCGTGCCCCAGCTGTGGGAACGTATATGGGCTGATAATAATGAAGATTATGAGATTGGAGGTTCACTAAAATATGTAATCGTATTTAATAAGAGTGCGTCGATTAATTTAAAAACATATTTATTTCAATCATCAAATAAGAAATCGAAGTAATTTTTTCACTTGGATTTTTAAGTTCGTTGTTTGTTGTTGAATGTGTATAAAATCTAAATACAACACTAGAAAATCGTGGAACATGAGGAAGAATAATAAAGAATTAATATGAAATTACTTGCGGCCCGTGCGCTCTTTTTAATCTTCAGGAAATATACCCTTATTTTTAATGATTAATGTATGTTCCTGGATGAACTTAGGATTTATATCCGGGATAAACCCGACCTTCAGTTAAGTAGAACCCATCCAATGGTTAAATAAGACGACCATCATAGCGTAACGAATAAATTGTTAGAGTTAGATGTTATGTTATTTTTTATTAAAATTGGTATACTGGGACTGGTACACATTGATTTGAATACAAGTTGTAAAGAATATAAGTTACCGGACGTGAAAAGTTTCCCGTGTCTATTGATAAGTCCTATGTTACCTATGTTATCGGTCAGTAACTCACGGAGGTACATATTTTCTACTGCGCCCGCAGCTTCAAAGTTTTAAGCTATTGCATAGCTTTTATCGCGGGCTTTGAGCGCGGCGACCGAACCAAGAAATTCCGTAACGAAAAAAACCTCACAATCGTCTAACGTCGTTTCAGTTCGGTAGACTTCGGCACGGTGTTTGTGTGCGACTCTACGAAACTCGCACGAATCGAGACGAGCTGCTCCGAAATCGGACGATGCTATGCAATAGCTATACCGCGGCAGTCCCCGAGTGCCACACGTCTTTTTTTTTTAAATATAAACCACTCGCTTATACCTATGCTATGCTTGTCTGAGTGTTTCTGTGTATGGAAAGGTTAATTATTACAAAGGGATAACAAACTTACATAGATTTACTCATAAATCTCATTCACCCTATCTAAAATGGGTAAAGTATAAACGTTTTGCGATTTCCAGTATTCGTTACGAAAATATTTATAACTAAGGGGCACAGCCGTATGGCCTGTAAAAAAGTATTAAACATATATTTTCGGAGTAGGCTGGTAACTATGGATACCTCCTCGATTTTGCCTGGCTCGGTGGAACAGTGGTTAGTGACCCAGGTTCATTACCTACAGTTCCAAGAGTCGTGGGTTCGATTCCCACTCGGGACAAATATTTGTGTGACGAACATCGGTGTTTGTTCCGTGTCTGGGTGTGTATTAAGTATATTTAAGTATATTTGTGTATCCACTGTTGATTCTGATATGACACAAGTGCTAAAGCTACTTACCACGGTATCAGATCAATGCATGTGATGTTGTGTACCTAATATTTATTTATTTATTCCGTTTTCTCATCTCATATCTGGTGGACGGCTGCCCTTACCCAGAAAGGCCGTGGCCTATTCCGAACACGTCGGCTAATTGCCCTCGCGACTTACGCCGCCCTCCGGGAATGCTAATGCCTATCTTCAGGGAAACGTATAAAGTCGGAAACGATTTTAATAAACCGAGGGATTAGCCATATTTTTCAAATTGTAATTACCCAATTTTCGATGGCATATTGAGATACTTTTGTGTGAATGTGAATAATTTGTTGCATTAAAGTGGTGCCTTTAGTTAGCATAGGAAGAAATGTTTAAAAAAATTACAAATACATTTCTAAATTACATTAGTGTTTGGTCAGTATTACAAAGAAAATATTAATGCATATTTAAACCACACGATCTAATTAAAAAAAGATTGACACTTTGACCCCTGAACCGAAAACAAAACTTTTACGGTTATTAAAACACGTGTACATTAAGATTAATAGTCCTTTCGACACAATACAGCGATCACTAAAACACACTTTACTCAGCATAACTATCACGTTGTGACATGGCATAATATTGTTATGCCTCTGCCAGTCCGAAGTCGAAAAAAAAGAAAAGGCATGGCGAGTGTAGGGCGGGAATGTTGCCTCCATTTCCCGCGCTTCCGGGGCGCGTGGGGCCACGGAATCGGGGCCGCGCGGTCGCGACATTGACGCGGTGGGAGCGTCGTGGCCCAACAACTACCATAGAGCGGACATTTATATGTTTTTTATAATTTCTTAATTACACCGCTAAAGAATACAATTGTACTGAAAAAATACATTATATGCACAGAGTTATTATCAAAATTAAATTTAATTGCTATCAGTGTTTGTAATGTATTAGGATACGATGTAAATAACTACTTAAATATCAGACAAACACACATTGGTCTGAACCCGAGAAGTAGGTAGCTTCGTACTTTTTGTTGAGTTGGACCAAAGCTTCTTACTTGTTGGGAATTAGAGATAATTTCATGAAATGTGAATGTACCTACCGAACTAGAAAAATAACAAACCCAGATACAAAAGAAATATAAGCATTTGTCATGTATATATCATAACTGTATCTAAATGTAGCACTGTCCATAAACTTTGCACCTAGCACATACGACTTTGTCGACTCTTTCTATGTCCTATCCTTAATTTTGTCTCACTAATAATAATTTTCTTTAAGTCTAAAAGCTTGTAACTCAAACCATAGACCCAGCCGCCCGCGCCCCAGTTGTCAGCCGTCGAAACGTTGTCGTGGCCTGATGGCTCCCATCCCCATTGCACCCGGCACAAGAATGCTGTGAAATCTTGCTAGACATACTATCTTGAATGGACGGAATTGAAATAGAAAATAGACTTGTCGAGCTATTTACGCTAGTTGGCATTAATGTATAAGTATCATATTGCATTTGATGTCGGAATCAACCTCATATGTTTATCTATTGTAGATAAACAAAAGCCTTTTACAAGTTAATGCAAATTTCGTATTTCGGATATAAAACCGGCAACAAAGTTTATCACATAACCTTTTCTGCTCTACATAGTATAAAGCAAAGTGGTTCCCGCGTCTGTCTTGTTTGTATGTATGTTGTATGCTTAAATCTTTAAAACTACGCAAAGAATTGTGATAATTTAATTTTAATAGATAGAGGGATTAAAGAGAAAGGTTTGTAAGTATAATATACCCAAGGGAAAGCGAGGGCGGATCACTTATTATTAATAATACTAATAATCAGTTAATGATGGTAATTAATTATTATTTAACGTTCAAAAATTTGCAGATATCATTCACTAAAATCAAATCGATGCAGTAGCGTAGGGTGCCCATTTATTGGAAAAGAGCCCTCTTATAAGGAAACCTCACTTCACTTAATAGAAAGTGGCAGTGAGGCCCACATATGAGGTCGACAGGCACAATAGACCCTATAGAGTCTGCCGCACTCACTCTGAAGGCCTGATTAAATACCGTCTCACACCCCGCCTGAAGAGCCCGGCTCTTGTTTATAAAATTGTTTACCACTATTAGAAATAAATTATGTAGAGATCGTCTAATCTAAAACTGAACGCCCCTCCATTGTCGTACTATTACATGCAAAATCAGTGTACAGATGCAACACAACCAAGTCAGCTGCAGTCATTGGTTATTCAGTCGCCAGCTAGACACGGACGTGGAAGCACGCTTCGATCACTCATAAAAGTACTGTCAGCATCAAAGAAACAATCTCATCATGACAACAAAGATTACGAAAAAGCATCTTCGGAGTCAGGTAAACACTCACTTTATCCTTAAAATTACTTACGTCAGACCGAAGAAGTTTTGTAAAAAAAAGAGAACACGTGCATTTGGACAAGCTGTATTATTTGAGCAAAAATGTTTCCATCTTTAACGACTTGATTAGTTTACCTGTTTTTTATTGAATACCTGCACAATGATGGGTTAGATATTCTTTATGTTTTGCGACCTTGTTTTAACCATTTCTTTTACTTTAAATGCGCAAGGTTGTAACTTTATTGTATATATTATTTTACAGGGAAAGAAATTATAGCCAAGGTTTATCACCGAATGAAATTTGAAGCAAAAAACGGAGTTGAAAATTTAACTGATGCCAGATGGCGAACCGCCCAAGCAGTTGGTTATAGTGAACATACAATTTCAAACATATTAAAAGAGGAGCAACAAGCTTTATCTAGTGCATCAATTGACATGGCACAGAAAATTTTTAAATCGCCTTCAAAAAGAAAACGTTTGCGTCCGAAATCATCTCTGGATGATTTTGATATATCTGTGTTACGCAGGACAATGATGTCATTTCACACAGAATATGAAGAAATGCCAACATTAAAAAAACTCAAACAAGTTTTATCGGAAAAAAATAATTTTGACGGGTGCATAGAAACGCTGCGTACTATTTTGAGGGAATCTGGCTTTGAATGGTCTGAAACAGATGACAATCGCAAGACACTGGTGGAAAAGCATGATATTCAGAAATTGCGCTTTAACTACCTGACACAATTGGAAAAATATCGCAAGCAAGGTCGATACATTGTGTATACAGATGAAACCTATGTTCACACAACACATGTGCAAAATAAATGCTGGAAAAACATAAAAGAAGAATCGCCACTTCAAAAAAAAATATCAAAAGGAATGAGAGTCATAATAGTTCATGCCGGTGGCTGTCAAGGATTTATTCCCAATGCTTGCTTAATTTATAAAGCAAACTCGACAAGTGGTGATTATCATGATAACATGAATTTTGAAAATTATAAAAAATGGCTTACAAGCCAGCTATTGCCGAATATCCCAGAAAATTCTGTCATTGTTATGGATAATGCTTCCTACCATAATGTTGTAACCGAAAAAGTACCCAACTCAAATTCAACTAAAAGCATTATGCAAGGATGGTTGACTGAAAAGAATATTCCGTTTGAAGATTCAATGAAAAGAATAGAACTTTATGATATAATATTACAGAACAAAGATAGGTTCAAAAGTTTTGCTATCGATGAATTAGTGAAGTCGAAAGGATGCGAAGTTTTAAGATTACCTCCTTATCACCCGGAATTGAATCCCATAGAAAAAATATGGGGAATATTAAAAAACTATGTGGCCAAAAGAAATGTTCATCAAAATTTTACATCGATCATGGCTTTAATAAAACACGATTTGAGATGATAGATAGCATTATGTGGAAAAATACTTGTCGGCATGTTAATGAGACAGAAGAACTATATATGAAAAATTTTGACATGGATTTTGAATTCATCATTAACGTGGGGTCTGATTCCGAGGAAGATGATTTGGATATTAGTGAATAATATTTTTTTTATATTTTTGTAATTTTGATCCAACTGTAATAATTAATGACATAAATACTAAATAATAAAAACAAATTATATAATTTCAGTATTTTATTTCAATTTATACCTAAAATGTAACTATCTACCAAATATAATTATTAATGTAGTTCGCCAGGAACATGCAATATGTCTGCAATATGTCTAAAACCACATGACTGAATCTATTCTATAATAGTTTCATTAAATATAAAAATGTTGTTAGTTTACGGTATTAATTAAAAATTCCCGATGCATTATATTTTTTATGCCAACAGTACACATGCCGGTCAGGCCAATGAAGTAGATTTGTTGGGCGACTAGTGCATAAATGACGTGACGGCAGACAGAACGGACGTATCGTGTCATACAAAGCGCTCGCTTTCTGCCATACTACGCCAGCGCGCGGACGAGTCGCACGATTAGTTAACCTATAAGTGCGCGGATGCGTTAAGTTGACTTTAAAATCGCTGCACGCACTCAAGTAAAATTTTGCAATGCGTATTGACACGCATACTTTGAAGCATTTACGTTAGTGGAGGGGCGTTCAGTTTTAGATTAGACGGTCTCTACAGTATAAATTCGTGTATAGTTCGATCTCGTTTCTTGTTCCACGACATTAAACAAGATAGCGACTTTTATGTTCAAAATAATTGAAAGGTAGTTGTAACAGACGCGACCTCTGACGTTCGCGAACATAATAGCGTCCACATCGGATGCAGTCAAATACCGAGCGAATGCCAATCCAGCATCGCCTTTGTGAAGGCAGCCCGATAGAGCGGGAGCGTTTTCATTTCATTATGTTCCTTTACAAACGACGGATGCCAATGCTGTTACGTAAATGGAAGTATTCTCTGATCTCCTAAGAGATAGGTATGTAGCTGTTGAAGGTAGAATAAATATAAAATAAATATATCACATACTTATTAAATGCATCTTACTTCGAGCTAAGTTACTTGACCGCTTGAAATTTGACACCACAGTTCGTAAACACAAATGTAGGTACTTAATATAAATAAACGATGTATATAAATATAATTCGGCTTTTTATTTTTGTAGTATCCCTTGTAAAAACTAGTAACTTACACAAAATGGGCGCTTTGACGTCGAGTTGCGGATATCAGCCCGTTGCATCATTACCATTACCAAGTTACTACTCGTATTTTGTTTTACTGTTAGCAAATTTTCTCTTTGCTAAAAGAAGTACCCCCTACTCGTATGCTACCAATCGGTAACAAATCATACGCTAGCAAATCTGGAAAGCACAATTCCACTATCAAATCGGGTTACAAAACATTTATTATTTGTGCAGCATTAGACACAACGAAGTGCAGCCAATAATTGTTTTTTTAAAGTGCCCGTTATAAAGTAATTGTGCGTTTCCGACATTCGTGTAACTTCCACTTCGTCTCCGGCGGTCACCCGTCGCAGCGGCGGCGGCGGAAACTTTTTCAATTAGCGGAAAAGCGATGTCTCCATCCGGCGGAAGTTGTATAGGAATCCGCCCTACGAGAGACGCGACCGCGGATGACAGCGATTATGAAATACTTCAGTTATGGTTTAGCGGACAGATTGATCGATGGAGTCCAAGTTCAGGAAGTTTTGAAAGCCTGATCTAATTATGATTATAACAATTCATGCCGACGTACCGTCTATAGTACTTATGTTATAGTAGAATGCTGCTGTAATCAGTTAGTTGAAAATCTTTCCAGCTATTTTGTGTATAAAGTTTCTAGATTAGTGAACTAGAGTTTTAGTTTCTCTCTTAGATTCTAGACTTTATTGATTACTTTGCCAGATTATATTATATGTATTTAACTCGATACATCAGCTCAGTAATAGGCAATGAAACACTGTTACAGTTTTAACTTGCGTGTGGAAATGAGGAGGTTCTATATTCGTTTCCATTGTATTGACTAATTGAACAAAATTAAATTCCATGATTAAAAGGGTCCTGTAATCCTGAACGGGTGTAAAAGATTTTGTAACCCAAACCTACATACATTCAAAATAATCATCCATCCTACAAAAATACAGCAGATTTGTAACATTCGAGCTTCTATGAATATGCAATCGTATACAAATGCTTCACCATCGCGGATTGGACCCGAGCCATGGTTTCCCTATCTGCATCTCATAGTAGGTATAATGTTATCTGCATCTCTGCTATCCCTTCCATAAATTATTCTCGATCCATATCTGACCTCTATTGTATCGCCCCACCGAAGTTTCGGTACAGAAATAACTCTTCCTTAAGGCGATTATGTTGCATGCTAAGTCATTCTTCCGACGCTTTTTCTCGTAGATCGGTTACTGATACAATGATTTAGCAAGTATATTTTAGTATGGTAACTAAAAAGTAAAAGAAAGGCCAAGGGAGGCCGAAGGAATAAAAATACCTTTCTTCTTCCGCGTGGAAATATTATTAAGCTATTGCATAGCTTTTATCGCGAGATTTGAGCGCGGCGACCGAACCAAGAAATTCCGTAACGAAAAAAACCTCACAATCGTCTAACGTAGTTTCAGTTCGGTAGACTTCGGCACGGTGTTTGTGTGCATGCGGTTAGACATATTGTACGACTCTACGAAACTCGCACGAATCGAGACGAGCTGCTCCGAAATCGGACGATGCTATGCAATAGCTATACCGCGGCAGTCCCCGAGTGCCACACGTCTTTTTTTTTATTATAATATTATAATTTATATCAGTCTATGTATATTCAGATGTATTTAGATAACATTGTCTGCCAGGTTTCCTCACGATTGTTTCACCACTAGGTACTAGGAGTAAACATGCAAACTGTTATTAATTGAGTTTGTAGGCGACCTAGACGCGGATGGTCCCGGATTCCATTTCCGGTCGGGGCACGGCAGTTTCCAATTATATAAGTTTTCAAATCTAACTATAGAGGAAGAAGTCTAATGAAAATTAAGTGGTGGAAGTTGACTTTATGTTCATAGGTCTAGTTGAGTTTTGGGAGACATTACATTTTTTTATACGATCTGGGTCAGCGACATTGTCCGCGTTTTCTCTGTCTTTTTACACATTTCCCATTGTTTCTTTGCTCCTATTGGTCGTAGCGTGATGTCATTGTAGCCTAAAGCCTTCCTCGGGAAATGGTCTATCCAACACGAAAATATTTATATCAATTCGAACCAGTAGTTCTTGAGATTAGCGTGTCCAAACAAACAAACGAACTCTTCAGCTTTATAATATTAGTATAGATATTTCAGGATATGATAGTTTCATTAATTATTTTTTTTACCAGACAATTTTAACAGTGTATTACCGCTGTAGTACTAAGGCCTTATCGCCCTACTTTAGGGTAGGCCCGTGCCCCAGCAGTGGGGACGTATATGGGCTGATGATGATGATGACCGCTGCAGTGATTTTCTGGTCGCCTCATTTCTGAATATTAAACACTCAGTGGTGTATATTTCGTATTTTGCTAATATACTTAATATGCTTAGTTTTCTTTCTTTTCATGTTTCCAATACGTATTTTATAGCGTTTGTAATCAATATCACAATGATTTGATCACACGATCGAGAAATAATATTTCTTTTTAATATCACTTGCCCCTTAATAGACTTAAAGAATGTTCCAGTCAAGATCTATTATGGCCGTTTCCTTTTAGATTGATACATGGAGGATAAACCTTCAGGGCATTAATAATTTTCGTTTAAAGAGACTCAACCTTAAATTTCTTTATTTGTTTTGGATCCCGGAATTAGGAATGAATTACTTTGTTACTTTCCTTTAGCCCCATCTAGCGTAATGTAAAAATTAATTAAATTGTAATTATTGTTACCTGTTAGGGCGTAGCAAAACTTAAAAAAGTAAAACTAACTTAACTTTTAAAATAAAAATAATAACAAATAAATACCTTTAAAATAATAAAAATTTGAAATGTCTATTGCGAATTATCAAAATACTCAGCCAGTGTATAGAAACATTTTTCAATCAAAAACCTTTTCATGTTTATCTTGAATATTTTATCACTCATCTCGCATTTTAGATTCTTAGGGATGTTATTATAGATTTTTGCACACATGCTATACGGACCTGATTTGACCAAATTCTAATTTCGATTCTTGGGAAGCTAATTTATTGCGAGGGCGTAAGTTTAGAGGCTTTGATTGAACTGGAAATAGTGCCATGTTTTTTCTTACAAATACACAGACTTCTAATACAGAAGCACTTACGATAGGAAGATTTGTAGCCTTGGGTTTTGCTTTTTACGCAGCTGTATAAATAAATGGTTATAGCTGGCAGTATGGGTTTCTCGTCGTTTATTAAATTATTCCATACGTATTCCATCAATCAGTACGTACAGCTGGTGTCAAGAGCTAAGCAGACAAAGTATTCCGTACACACAATAACTCACATACTATCTATGCTCACTAACGTTTGATGTGAGTGCCGTCATCGCACGGTTCCGGAATGAACTATAACGGCGTATAACATTAACATCATAAGCCCATATACGTCCCCACTGCTGGAGCACGGACCTTCCCTAAACTAGGGCGATAAGGCCTTAGTCAACCACGCTGGCTAAGTGCGGGATGGTCGACTATACACCCTAAGAATTTCTTCATAGGTCTGCAGGTTTCCTCACTATGTATTTTTTTACCGTCATAGCGTCGAATAATCGTACATATGAATTTCAAATTTGAAAAACGCAGCTGCTCTAACCAACTGAACTATCTAGGTGTTGAGTCACCAATACGAATTTTTCTATCACATTTTACCCGTTAGCCACGGGTGGCGCCACCACCGGTAGTGATTAAACACCATCGGTCCACAAACAGTTCTCCAATAAGGATTAAGTTAAGATCTTTTGGAGGCTTATGTCAGTTACCATGTTAACTACGGCTTCTTATGACACCGTTGATGGTAGTAAAACTAAAAGAAGGTATTATAACAGTTTAAATCAATCTACCCGTATTTCCTGAATACCTACGGGTCTCCAAAACGAAACAAAACGTGAGTGCCGTGACGTGACGCGACATAGGAACAGGTGAGCAATTCCATTATAGATTTCCATTAGCAAGGATGAAACAATATTCGATTTGTGCGGCTGCTGGGAACAATAGAACTTTGCCGGAAATCCGGTTATGTTTGTCCCCTTTGTATAATATATAATAGGTGACACATACATATAGCGGAGTCCTAGTATAAATATAATTGAGTATGATTGCGATTTTAATCTTTTAGATAAAAGTGAATCGCTGTTCGTTAGTCTTGCAAGGGAGCGACTGAACCGATTAGGGTAATTTTGGACTTCAAATATTCGTTATAGTCCAGGGAAGGGTTGAACGGCGAGAAATGTATTAGTTTAATTCGTTCCTAAATCCCAGAAAAAAGTATTCTTTTTTATTATTATTAGGTTTGAAGTTTATTATATTGATTTAACTAAAATGCTGGCTGTAATTCAAGGGTGAGGGAGTCATCCGCTCCCCCGCAAGTCCGGTGATGATGACGAGGCAACTTCAACATCATCGTATGTCAGTTAGGAAAAATAAATGATGGCTGTGATTACCTTTAACTGCAAGGATAGTCAGTCTTTATTTTTACTATGTTTCTTGGTTTGTAATCCTAATAAATTAATAAATTACTGACTTAGCAACTAATACGATCGACGAGTCCTCTTAATTATTTCTTAAATCATTTCGTCGTCGTATTTTCAGACATGACTTTTTTACCAAAAATCGATTTCTCTTTCTTTACTCTTATCTTTACTATTCATAGAGCTATAATTAGAAGTTTAGTACTAGAAATGCAAGCGTAGTCTGACGAACGAAGCCTGCATCCAGGGCTCCACAATAATACGGTAAGTGGCGGTTATTAAAGACTCCAGGTGGGCTACGGCAGCCGATGCACCGAGGCAGTTGCTACGAGAGTGATGTACATTGCTGGCTCTGGCTGTGACATGAGATCACGGCACAGATCGCGAACCAATGGCAGGCGATGAAATGTTTCGGTAGCTGACGACATTAATCACGATAGTGTGTAACGAAAATTAGTAAAAGATTTCTTTAGACACTTTGATACGTAATGGTTCTCCAACTCTAGTTTACTGGCTTTGTGATAATACGGTTGGCGATAGAGGATTTTACGACAGAGAATCTCTAAATGTTTCATGTGTTTTTTCATGGATGTCGAAATACAAGTCGATAAAGTTCGAATAACACGTCAGTGTATCAAACCTACTTATTGCTCAACTTGGTCAATAGTAATACTATTAGTATAAATATTATAAACATCACGCATAATATGGTGTGCATGTGTACGATGACTAACATATGTCTTTTTTAAAAATTCCTTTCAGACATTTACGTTCATAAAAAAACAACTGTATAAAATGCAACAACAATCAGAACCATCCTTCATTTTTATTACGACTCTACAATCGTCAACCCGCACCAAAATATCACCTGTGTCCGAATCTCCGAAGATTAATGGTTTGTTTACCCTCCCAGCGAGCGATGTACGCGGTCCAACGGCTTCCTCTCGCTCCAGCCCTCTATCCTGTCGGTCCAGAGAGGCTGCGCACTCCTCGGATCGATAGAGGCCCCTCTCACACCTCCCGGGCTCAGTACCGCTCGCGTCGGCACACCAACATCACTTTTTGACCACTTTTTTTTAAAATCGAGCAATTTTTTTTACCTTTTAAAGTTTTAGACCGTATTCGTAGTTCGCTGGTTGTGTAGGCGATGGGAGACTGCTGAGGTAAGTTCTTTTGTTTTGATAAGATATTTCATTATCGAGCTTAACGTATTGTGAGCAGATAAGATCATCGACTACTTGTGATTTTCATTTGATAACGTGTAAATCTGTGTTTAAACTGTCTTCATTGCTACAATCCATAACTCGCATTACCTACGAAATACTAACATTTGTATTTTTATAACAATGTATACCTTCTCTACCCTCGCAGATATACATAGTCGATTTTCAAAAATTATTGTCATTACTTACGTGTGCTGCTAAAAAAAATAATCAATCAAGTCATCAAAGAAATAAATCTGTTTAATTTCTATGGCACGCCCATTTTGATAAGCATCCATCTTACTTACCTGTCAACATATTTCGATATTGACATCAATCGAGTTTTATGAAAATCAATATAATTCGAAATATTGTTCGTTGTACACATGTATATTGGACTGCCAGTCTAATTTAAGTAACTGCTTTACATTTTTAATAACGTTTACTTCCATTAATAGACGATTCACTTCAACCAGTTTCTTTACGTAGTTAACGCCCTTTCTTGGTTCATAAATAATGTAAAGTACTATCAAATATTAGTTCTCAGTGATTATTTAATAAGGGAAACTGTTTATTAACCGCTAGCGACTAGCCTCAACTCTATGGGTGTAACGTTGATAAAATAATCAGTGTTTCTTGATCTTATGCATTAAAATTCCTCTAGAATCCTTCAATTTTAATAATATATAATAATGTGAATCAAAATACGTTGCGCAGTTTTAATGATTTGAGCTTACATACGGACAACGATAGCGGGAATGACTTTGGTTCATACTATGTAGTGAATAAGGTGTGGTCTAAGAAATACTGATGTTAGGTTAATTTATAAGGACCCTGGCTTCTGATGAGACATTTTTGGTTTCCATATAAGTGTACTCAAGTGCGCATTGGGTAGTGAAACTGCTTATTACATCAGGATCCTGGATTTTATACGTGTCCTGTCCGGGTCTATAGTTTGCTCTTGAAAGATCATGATATAGGTTAACATTTTGTGTCTTAACTTAGAAACATATGGATCATTTGTATATCTTACATACTTCTCTTAGGCTTAACTACTTACTTACACAATGTCTGATGCAAACAAAAAATGTTTAGAAGAGGATTACACTTTCTTGTAATCAATAAATAATTAAAACCATTGATACATAGGTATTCCTAGAAATAACGAAACAGTTATCTATCATCAGTTAAGATTTAAGACGGGTTTCAAACAAATAAAGCAATTTAAAACGAAACATCCAAGCGCATAAGTTTTATAATTAAGTAATAAATCGCAGACACCGCAGTTTGCTTCATTGTTCCTGAGTGAAGGCCTGCTAATAAAAACTTTCTCGCTTCCTACAAAATTAACTAGTACTCCGAGTTGTCCGTGAAATTTAATAACTTACCTCCAGATGATGTAGCCCCGTCAAGTCTAAGTTTAAATTTCCCTAGGGGTCGCTCAGGGAGGTAGCGTTCCACCAATTTTATTTATACACTACAGGATCTAGGTCAGACAGTGTAACTCGACCTTCTGCATGGCTTGAGATACTGAATTTATATTATCTATGCCCCGAAAGGCTCAACCGTCATCCGTCATATTTAAGGGCACAGACGTGTGTGAATATTTTATAAGCCAACGGGCACGAATGTCAAAGTATGTGAGTAGATATCATGCGTTTAGGTTTTGACAGCGGCATATTCTAGTAGTTTATCAAGAATATGGAACGTTATTCTCGAAAAATTTCAAGTAAACATCATTTGTATTATCTCATTAATATTGCATTTATGGTCTTAATAATATAAGTAAGCTTTTAAGTACAAACATCATTCTGTGAGTTTACTGAATTCGGTAATGCTAAGTTACCTTTTTGCACTTCATTTGGCTAAAAATACTTGTATGATTGGACGAAAAATAATAACATCTTGGGCCAAAACTGTGATAGTCTTACTAATGTTTAATGGAAGATAGGAAAAATCCTTGTAAGACACAAAATAAACCTCGTAAATATCTTTCTCTGTATCAATGTGTACGTTAATTAATGTAATAACATCCTCAGATCATTTGAAGACATCAGACTCTTTGTTCCTTTGTGGAGGTTCATACTGACACGACCTACTTTCTTAAGATGAAATACATTATTTACCTAAGGGGGAAACTGTATTAGTTAGTATCTTATTTATAAACACGAATATCAGGGATACGTTGAAAAGATTGACCTATTTCTTTTAAAGGTGTGGTTCTGAAATTTGGTTAATAATTCAGTTTGTATTAAATTGAGTAAACCTCCAAGTCTAAACATGCAAGTGAAACAAAACAAAACCAAAGCAGATTAAATATTAAAGCAACTCTACAAACATTGATTATTTCCTTCCATTCCTGATAATTTCCTTAACATAAGTGATCATTATTGCTTATGATTACTATTGAGGTATCTTAATCTTTAAAATAGATTTTGAATATCTATTGCTTACCTTATGACAAAATATGGCGAAAACAATTACAAAATTGACATCATATTTTTAAAAGTATCACAAAATATTCTGTCGGCCTTCAATCTAGCAACCTACATCATCACTCATACCAATTATATATTTAAGATCGACCGTACTCCTAAGAGAGAAAAAACTAGACAGCGTTAAAACGTATATTTTTTTGCAGTTGCCCATATAAAACGCCATGACAGAGAGAGTGATTTAGCAGGCTAGCACGATGAGGACGAGGGAAATGATGACGGGTGCGCGTAGGTACGTAACAAAACCTAGCTTCCCGCAATGCCTTAGTCCGTAGATGCCCTAGGCATGCCCTCAATGCCCTAGGCATTACGCCCGCTTGCCGCGCTCCGTGCGGAAAATATAGATCACATAGCTCTAGATAACTAGATAGCTCATTAGATAAAGAAATGCAATACACACATGCTCTTCTCATATTTTTTCATGATTAAAAAAGTATTTTTAAAACTGATTGGCTCATTTGCACGACGTAAATTAAAAATAAATAAATCTAAAAATAATAGTGTTTGGTTAGGAACAAATATAATAGATGTATTTTGAAATAATACAATTTTTATACACATTAAATGTAATAAAGCAGAAAATGACGTTTTAAATTTCTTTCTGACAACTCTACTTATTCGAGTACAGAAACTAGATTTGCACTACATATTTTAATTATTTTATCTTCAAGTAATGTATAACATTTTAATACCATTATATACCATAACGCTTTTACAAAATTCATATAAAATAACATTTTTCAACTTCACCTTACAAGTAGGATACTCATAAAATAGATAGATATCATTTTCACAAGCTTTTAGTACTGTTCGCATCCTTACTACTTACTTACTTAGTGAAACTACTACATTAAGAGTACTCTATCAACATCGCAGACTTCGATTATGAACTTAAACCTGTGTATTTATTAGTTACCTAATAATAAACGTACGTTAATCTTTTATTCTGTCCTTAGTAAGTATTAGCACAGATAACATTTAATAATTTAAGCACATTTAAGAAATAAAACGTACACATTTTTATAATATCAAGTTGAAGTTATTATAAAATTATTGAATAAATATCAATACAATATATTCCGTCCCCATTTAATTTTTTTTTCATCTTCACTTACAACTAAGCATGAACATAGTTATCAATAGGTAAGATAGGTTAACTCAATGTAGCTAACGCACTCAGTTTGAAATAATTCAATTACTTGAACTTCAAGCTCTCTCGAACTTCAGGCAATTAAGTTACACAGGTATGTGTTACATGAAGGTCCTGCGAAATGCCAGAGCGCTTGATACTTGACCTTTACACCATGTCAGAGGAATATGCGTTCAGCCAATTCAGTTGCCGCGAACCCGCCTCGGCGACCGGTCGGCTCCTGACTTCCGAAAAAAAAAATCGAAACTTTTCATCGATACGGCCAGTGACAAAAGAGTTCCGATATCTCGGAATGTACTTGTGGTTCCGGTATTTGTAAATCGTCCGGTTATTTTAAGTGCGGCGACTGCGCTCGGGATATTTATAAGTTCCGACGTGTGTAACGACTGAAGTTTGAAGTAAATCGTGTGTTAAGGGTTTATTGACTTAAGCAGTTCCCTTACAGGTAAGGATTAGTTAACGTGTTAGATAATTAATTTAATAGGAGGTTTTTTTGCAAGATTTATCAACATTTTCTATTTTTTTATTTTGTACCACTTACGTGTTACCTACTCATGTAACTTAAATTGCGGATATAATTTTCAATACATTCTACTTGTACAAGTTAGTTACAAAAAACGATAAATAGATACACTTTTTATTTACATATAAGTTGACATAAAATGGTATTTTTCATCTACATAATATTTTTAATCAGAGGTTCAACATCAGCATGCACCGTATAGTATTTAAAGTTTAATTTTTTATAAAGTTACGTGAACAATATCAGTGATTAAACAAGCAGAAGTATATTTATTAAAACAAATTAGTTACTTGTTATAAATAATTTTATCAGCATTTAAGTTTTGTAAAATAAAGAAATTATTTATTCGTACAGAGTTATTTTTACTCAACAAATAAAAAAATACATATAAGTTACTACTAAATATAAAATGAAGATGCTTCACTCAGCACTAGCATATTTTAGATGGACATGTCCGTGTACTAAAATAAGCTAGTGCTTTTAAGAAATAGGATTTGAATAAGTAAACACACTCTTAGGGAAGATTGCAACGGTGGGAGTGCTGAATTCTGTCTCCAGGACAAGTTTTATTGTGCTATTTACTGTCTTACCTTATATTTATTTAAGTATGATACATAAGTATTCCCAAATGACATGTTTTCGTTTATGCCAATTTTGATTATTTTACGCTTTGACAGTGAAGGAAAAACATCGTGAGGAAAGTGCATATTTCCCTATTACCCTTTTACCTATGAAGAAATTCTAAGGTTGTGTAGTCGATTAATTTGCACCTGGCCAGCATGGTTGGTTGACTAAGGCCTGATCGTCCTACTTAAGAATAGTCTTGTGCCCCAGCCGTGGGGACGTACCTATATGCTGATGATGCTGATGATGAATTATTTGATTATAGCTACATATGGCGCGAACAGTTTAATAAACACGATTTTTATAAGAGCTTAAGCTTTAAATTTTTTTATATATTTTAAGTTTCAATACTTTTAGACGATTGAACGAGCTTTTATTACTATTCTACCCGAAGAACGTACAACACTATTCTTTGTTGCACTAACACTTATTTAGAAACTATAACTTTTTCCAAACTTTTACCTTTTTCTCTTCATGGCTTGCGAAGTATCACACGCCTTGGAGAAAAAAAATAGAAGGGACTGTCAAAGCACTGCTTCTGTCGGATATCCCTTCTGTCACAGTCCGATTAAGCAGAAGCCTCAAACGGCTTTCAGATAAATGTCCATTCGAAGTAAATAGAACAGCTTCTGTGGTTCGGATTAGAACGTAATATGTTGAATCTCAGTTGATATAGTAGGAACCACCAATAATAGTGGTCTTGAGATTGGCGCCTCTCTCACTCTCACTTATATAAATGTCAATGGGGTAAGTTATCCCGTTGAATTTTTTGGGCACCAGATGTTGTCGAGAGCTGAACAACCCCCCCTCCCCTGAACAGATCCACGAAAATAAAAGTATTTTTATGTTGTGACACTTTCATCTCTTGCTTGCATCTATAGATTGTTCAACAGGTAACAGCAGTCTTGACAGTCCAGTCTGCGTTTGTTTAGCAATAAATAGACGTCGCTGGCAACCCTCCAACAACTAGACGTTTCACTAATCTCACTGTTATTTGGCGCCAGAAAAATAGTGTTGTGGTGTACAAATGTGGACGTCACTACTACGTTCGTTTAACGGCATTTCACCCTAAGGTGAACCTTGAAGAAATGGTGATTCAAAGCCCTGCTGGACCTGAGTCCAAAATCACATTATCATGGACATCTTTTGACGATTGCATTGTCACATTTTTTTAGTAGTGTAAGTTTTTTTGTTTTGTCCGTCTATGTAGTCTGCTGTTGTAATTATTATAAACTTGCCCTCAGCAGTTACACCAGTGTGGCATATCTATGCTACACTGGTCTCAGAAATAGTTAAATCTTTATAATAAAACTTACAATTTTGTCTATATGTATGCAAGACACTACCACTACTAACAATCAAACTATCCGTTTCTTTTGAGTCAAAAGCCCACTGTGGTCACTGCGGACTCTAGTGCAACATAACATACGACAGTTGCCATCATCAGAGTTTTCAACATGGCTGCCAACGCGCAGAAAAGCGATGGTCGAGGTGGACAAGTCATTATTCACGATTACACTGATTTATTTGTCATTATTTTCGGTATGTAAACATGCATTGGTATGCGTTCACTATTCGCTGAAGAACATTGTAATTTTAAATTAGATTTATACCTACATAAAGACGCTGTAAAAAGTTTAATTTGTAAATGTATCCATAAGTACATTAAAGCTTTTAGAATGAGTAACCTATCGAATTAAAGGTCGAGGGGGTTTATGACTTTCAGTGGCAATGTCATATTAAAATTTAAGTAAAACTGCCAACTGCTACTGTGTGGTTGATTTAGTTAGCTTGTATTATTTTTATAATGCATTTTGATAAATGTGTATCAAAGTAATCACATAGTTCGCAACGATTAGTTCTATTGTCAAATCAGAATAATCTAACTTGTCATTTTAATCCTATAAAAAGCTTTAATAAAAAAATCTGACTTCATGCCAATTTATAGTAACTAATGTTGTTTGTATTTTAATTAAAAGTGACAGGTGACGACATTAATAAATCTGAAACGTTAACCGTTCCAATTCATTAATTTTGATAATGACGGTAGCGGCGACTACGGTTTGATGGTGGTAGCTAAACTAGCGGGTTACAAAGAGAATATCCCACAAGTAAAATGTAACGTGTGAATATGTCTGGCTAATTTATTATGAAACCCGCAACGTTCATTAGTCAAAAACCCACGTTCGCAATGAATTCCGTCTGCAATCCGTTTCTATAACGAATGGTTTTAAAACGGTTTAAACATTCTGTATTCTCGAATCCCGTAGTGTCTGTCTTGTTGGTCTATTGGTAGCAAGTGCTGCATTAGGACCGTGCGGTCCCCGGTTCGAGTCCGGGGTTCGGATCTGGCAAAATTTGTGTGAGCTTTTTGCTAACAAATTACTCAGCCCGGAGTCAGGAAGTTGGCAGGTGCACGCCAGTGGCTCGGAAAGCACGTTAAGCCGGTAGTTATGCGCCTGATCTCTCATCAGCCATGTCGGATTGCCATCTCACTGAACTATGAGAGTAAAGGAACAGAGAATGAACTTGTGTTAGCGCGTATACTTGTGCACTATAATATGTCCTGCGCAGTCGGATAATCTCGGCCGAAATCGGTCGGACGCCGTATTTACTCTCGAATCTATTTAGTCATCATCAGCCCATATACGTCGCCACTACTGGGGCACGGGCCTAACCTTAAACTAGGGCGATAAGGCCTTAGTCGCCCTAGTCGAATCTATTTAGTGACGGAAGATAATTATACATAACGATTTTCTATACACCTGCCAGTTATTATTGACGTTGGGTACAGTTTGACAAAAAAAGAATTGGCATGATATTTGGCTGACGCCCTAATGATGAGACTGTCTCTGTCTAAATAATCCGAGCTAGACATAGCAAGTATTTTTTCTACTAAACAGTCTATTTTAAACCTGAAGTTCTTATTACTTTCTGATCATGCACAGTGCGAATGAATTAACATTTAGTTAATATTTTCGCGTATTTGTGCGAATACAAATTTTTATTTAGTTTTGTCTGTTTTACAAAATGGGTGAAGTTACAGTTGTAACGTTATTGTAATTTTTTAAAGTCTTCAAGTTGTTATAGAAAGAAAGCGAAACACGAAATCTGAGATAAAATGTATACTCGGTCTATCAAAAAAATCTTATAAATTAAGGCGTCCGACTGATTTCGGCCATGGCGTAACTTAATTAAGATTAGCCATGAGCGCAGGACATTTTTGTGCACAAGTGTGCGCGCAAACACCAATGCGCTCTCTGTTACCCTACTGTCATAGTTCGGAGAGACGACAATCTGACACAACCGATGAGAGATCGGGCGCAGGACCACCGGCTTAACGTAATTTCCGAAGCACGGGCGTACAACTGCTAACTTCCTAACACCGGGACACCGTACTCGTACCGGAAACCTTGGTTAACTTTGGATAGACCAACGAGGCAGTTAAAATATCTATAACACTATTTTGATAGAGTAGGTACCAACGTAAAGGCAATCTGTACACGCTAACAATTTCGCGAAATTCCGATACTGGCCGAAAATGTATCGCTAACTGCGTTACACTGCTATCAGGATAACTTCATCTTACATGGAAGCTAAGCTTGTTTACAGTGCCGATCGCGGCCGCCAGACGGAGCTAATGTGTTTACTTCCGCCCGCCATTTCCTCCAATATGGCGGCCTGTGATTAAATTTTCGCGTGAGGCGGGCGTCTTATTTAAATATGTTCAGGATGTGGCGCTTTGCGCGATGTGATATCGTGGATTTGATGATGAAACTGTAATTAATGTTCAAGGTTTGTTTTGAACGTAATGTCATTGTCGTGGCCACATCGTAGAATTGGCCATTTCATGAAATGATTGGCCATTTCATGAAATGGTTGCATTTCATGAAATGGCCAATCACACATTGGCCATATCATGATGTGGCCAGGTCAGATCAATGATAAGAAATCGTTTGACGATTGGGCCAACTAGATGCACTGCCATTTCATGAAACGATCAATCTCAATCGATCATATCGTGGAATTGTTTCGTTGACTTTACCGGTAGAGTGCCAGAGTTGCCATACCAATTAAGCACTTTGTGCAAATATGCTAAATTTGCACAATGTGCTAAATTTTCTTCCTGTTTAGCATATTATTTTATCTTTTATTTTAGAATAGCATATTTTTAGCAAAACATTTTTTTTATAAAATTCATGTTATTTTTAAAGTAGGTAGGTACATTTAATTTTAATTTGGACAAAATTGTCGGAAGTTTGCCTATTTTAGGCAGTAAATACACTTATTTGGCAACACTGGTTGTTTTTGTGCAGTTTGTGTAAAAATGGCGGCCCTTGTAAACAAAGACGAATTTTCTCTCAGAAAAAATGCGAATAATTCTTTATTAAACACGGAAGAAAGTTAAATTATTCGTTAAATAATTCGATGAAAACGTATTAGAGTATGCAAGTCATGCAAGGTTCCGAGCAAAATGTGAAATAACCGTGGAGTTTGGAATGTATTTCTAAGGTTAGTAATATTTTACTTACTTCATATTATAATTTTATGCACCTAACTAAATAACGTGTTTTATCAAAATATTTTTTTATTTATCTGTTATTATATTGATTGTCAAAAAAGTAATAGCTAATTTAATTTCTTTTTCAGGTTATACAGCAAATAAAGGAGAGTAGGGTGACACGAAAAAGAAATCCATGGACTACTACTGGTTATCGAAATATAATATTATGGAAACTGTCGAAGAGGGAGGAATATCTTATATTCAAGGAAAAAGCGCCGACGATCCTATGATTTTTGTTGTTCATGTGACTTTGTGCGCGGTGCCGTGTTTTAATCGCCTTAATGCACCTTATTATTAATAAATTTGTCTTGCGCTAGCAAGTGACTGTTACCTTGTTTAATTTTTTTATTGTTTACGTGACTTTTATACTGCTTGTACAAAAATACTTGCAAATTTCACTAAATGTACATTTTTATAACAATAAAAAAATCATTAAATGCATTTAATGATTTTTTTTATTGTTATAAAATTTTAAACCTTTTTATTTTGAAAGTATGTAACAACTAAAAATAAACAAATACGTATCAAAATTGATCCTGGTTTTCATTAAATATTTTATAGTCGCCTTCTTTTTACAAGCTTTTATTTACCTACGATATGGTCAAACGTGGGTGGCCAAATCGTTAAACGTTTATCGTTTAATGATTTGGTCACCATTGATTGGCCACTTCATGAAAACGTGAACACTTCATGAAATGGCCAACCATTTCATGAAATGATCAATTCATCGATTTGGCCACGACATTATCATTTTGAAACTTTATGGGGGTCAGTATAGGGAAAAAAATGTTTCTGCATTTATTTTAGAATTGTCCATTATTTATTCGCGAACACGATACATTTGAAATTAGACTAATTTTAAGGACGTCTCTAATCTAAACTCGAGACTTTAATTATTTCGAGTTGAACTCGTTACAAGTCTCGTGGTCCAGGGAGATTCAAAAATAACAATTATTTATTTGAAATAAAACTAAACAATTATTTAAGTCAATAACTTCATTTATTTTTATAAAAGTAAAAAATACCATAAATTTACGTGGTCACATTATGTGAGGTTTTGATACAAAAGCCTTAAATCTAAAAATAAAATCCATTACGGTAGCTTTTAAAGGCAATGGCTCTCAATTAATTTGGCGCCCAACCTGTGGTTACGAAACAATGACAAAGTTATTATTAAAACATGTCTGTTCGCTGATCTATAGAGTTGAAATTGAGTTGTTACGGGATTTTCACGTACAACAAATAACGTTCTGACTTTAGGGACACATCTAAGTATGAGAACAAAACCCAATTTCCAAGAAACGGTAACTAGATTTACAAACCAGAACATTTGTGTATTAAACACGTCCTCTAAATAGCACCACTACTCGTTGAACGCGACGTTTACTTTACCGATTTCAAAATCGGTTTGTTAAGCAAATAATGAAACGGGTCGGTGTTTCTCGTGCTAAATATACTTACTAAAGCCGCAAGGAGAGACGGGAGATTTGTTATCTACAAATTATAATAATCGACGGAAACCCATTCAGGCAATCGCGACGAAACTTACTTACAATGGTAGGGTAATTGCTGTACAGGATAAGATCAGGGGTCAGTTGTGTAAGTTTGGCGTTTTGAAGGTTATTAAGTTACCTTTAGTATATATTCGATAAGGGTCACAGTCATTGTCTGACTATTACCGTAATTTTAACTTCATCCCTAGATTTTGCCTAATATTGTTAACTAGCTGTGCCAGCGACTTCGTTCGCGTTTCCCCCGTTTTTTACACATTTTCCATTGTATCTTTGCTCCTATTGGTCGCAGCGTGATGTAATATAGCCTAAAGCCTTCCTCGATAATTGGTCTATATGTCACCGTAAAATTGCAAATAAGGATAGATTGCAATCTATCTCGCGAGATTGTGAACTGTCGAATAATTGTGAACTATAGTTCACGGTTGACTTTAAGGCCGACCAATCAGGGACAGCCTTCGGACGGCTGTCCTAAGGCTGTCCCTGATTGGTCGGCTATAGGCTATGCCTATAACTGACCAATCAGGCATTGACATAATTGACAAGTGACATATTTAAGATCGCAATTTATCAGTTTCACTTCGATAGATTGCAATCAGATGAATAATCACACGATAAATTGTAAGCATCATGTTATGGTTCACAATTATTCGACAGTTCACAATCTCGCGAGATAGATTGCAATCTAACCTTATTTGCAATTTTACGGTGACATATACAACGCAAAAAGATTTTTTCAAATCGAACCAGTAGTTCCTGAGATTAGCGCGTTCAAACAAACAAACAAACAAACTCTTCAGCTTTATAATATTAGTATAGATGAAGGCATTATTAAATTGCTATGGTGTGTTGTGTTTCAAATATATGTTTTGTTATGTCATATTTACTATTATTTATTTATATCTTCATAAAAAATAAACGTTTGTGTATAATTACTTCCCACCTTTTGGTCTTTTGTCCCACGCTTTAGTCTAGATAGAAATAGCTGTAGTTTATTAAATTGAATAGACTTGATAATCAAACGCAATTCCGAAATCAGTAGTTTTTTCTTATTGTGCATAGTAGTAGTTACATTATACATACATTATGCTTATTATAAGACATTGTATACAAAGGTAAGTACTATAACGTAATGGAACCTTTCATGATATAAACATACAATTTTCTCCCAATGACAGAACTTTAAATCAAAAAGTCTACAATTTTAAACATCAAAATGTTCCTCCTAATAAAATCAGCTGGTAATGTAGCTTTCGTAGCAAAATAATTTTGTAATTAACTTTAGTGCCACCCGTTGAGAATTATAATTGGTAGCCCAAGAAATTGTATACTAGTACAAGATTTGAATCTTGGTGCTTGTTTTAGGCGGCTTTATTATTCATATTCATGTTGACGAGAATGGTATAAAATAGCCCAATAGTTCGGCGTTGTGGTTTGTTGGTTAATACATAACATTTTAGTATCTATACTACGGGATATTTTATTCTGAAGTACCGCAGTTCATTTAATTACAAGTTCGAAATATCTGATTTTTCCTTAACATTTTTGACATTTTTGTGCGTTTACTCAACAGACAAGCCTTTTAAACATTTTAAACGTTTATTTCATTTGACATTTCGCACCCCAGCAAGGCATACGATGACATACGATAATGGCTTGGAGTAGCCTCGTCGTCATCACAGGACTTGCGGGAGAGAGGATAGCTCTCACCCCTGAACCCCCCGAATTACCTAATTTTGACATTTCTCTTGCGGGTGCGATTTCTGTTTTTGATAGGATATTAAATAAATTAATAAATAAAATAAATAAATATTTCACAACTTCACATACATTGATCTGATCCCGTGGTAAGTAGCTTAAGCACTTGTGTTACAGGTATCAGAATCAACAGTGGATACACAAATATACTTAAATATATTTAATAATACACCCAGACACGGAACAAACACCGATGTTCGTCACACAAATATTTGTCCCGAGTGGGAATCGAACCCACGACTCTTGAAACCGTAGGTAGTAAACCTGGGTCACTAACCACTGTTCCACCGAGCCAGTCCTATATTGTATTCTACGTATAAAGTAGATACCCTAACTCATATAATTACGAGTTCGAAGTAGTTGGGTAACCTTTGCGCGGTTTGAATTATAAATAAAGTGCAACAGTCAGGTCACAGGAACAGTCAGTCAAAGCGTGGTTCTATTTTGAAGTTAGTAAGCTTTATTACTAAAGGAGTAAGAGTCAAAGTGTCAGGTTGAGCGATACGCTTTTGGTGTCAATCGTTCCGGCTCACCCACTTGGCAGGATGCCACCTAGAGTTATTGACATTATTTACGAAAATAAAAAATGTCATAAATCAACTCAAATGATAACATGCAATCAAATTTGATAACCTTTGAACATTGTTAAACAACGATTTTTTTAAAAGTTACTCTATCTTGCCATAATTTACTTGATTGGATTAGAATCATACTGTAATTTTATTGATTGTAGTTTCTACTTGCCTAAAATTCAAACATATTTTAAGCAATTAGAGTTTAGTTAGAGAGAAGTCTAGCTATTGCTTGCTATTAAATTTCACAGAACCCATTTTGGATTGGCTTTGTTCATTATTGCATCGAAATATTTTAATAAGATTTAAAGCACACATAGGTATAGGATGCACCGATGTCATGCAAGCACAGTAGGTACTGTGTTTGCGTATTTTCTGATATACGAGACCTAACAGCTGTATTATCTATAATAGATGCAGAGCATTGCCAGAAAGCAATTACTTAGCATTTAGCACTGCATAATGCATTTTGTAGACGTGGCGCTATAAAGTGCACTGTTATCGTAGTTCTACTGAACAACAACAATAATGTTTTTACTGCTTTTGATGCTACATTGACTACTAATTTAAATTAGAAATTGGAAGCCAACCGGCCGCTACTAAGGTTGGGATTTTTTTTTTCAATTTGAATAACTTTCTCTATGTTTGCGTGTCTTAACTTAGATTTTTGTTACAGAAGGAGGATGGATATCACGCGGCCAACATGTGCCCTCTTCGTGATACTGATGACTCTCTGCTTCACGCACTTCACACAGTAAGTTAATTGTTCAACATTTAGGCAATTTAAAGTATTACGGTATTAACATAGTATGTACTCTCATATTCATCAAGCATAGGCATCAGTCTCACACAAAAATACCACATGACCTACGCCTGTTGTATTATTATAATTCTATTGTGGTTTTTGTGTCGAGAATTAAATAAACTTCATAAAGGACAATGGGCATTTTGGGCTAAAATAAAAATCGCGTGGCAGTCTCAAATTTCAATTGCATATCATAGTTCGTGTCATAAATAAAAACTTATTATATGGCAGTTACTTCGAGTCATGGTTAGATATAGAAATATAGAGTGATGAAGATTGTTATATTTCATTAACGTATTATTACAAAACTATTTTATTTTCATAATTGTGTAAAAGCAAACAGCGGTTTTTTATTTAAATAGGATAATTCAGAATTACAATAAACCTGCGCCTACGAAAAGTGTCATTTTTTTTATAGTATAAACTCGTCTGACGGAATCACCCAGCCGCGGCACGATACCAAGATGAAATTCGATTACCTGCTGCGTTTTTAGACACTATTATTATAGACGAGTAAGTTTTTTATAAAAAAAAGCCTTTTTTTTAAATATTAAACTAACAAGATAACCTTACTCCACCTGATGATAAGCGGTAGTGAGATCCAAATATGAGGTCGACAGGCACAATAGCCTTTCGCACTCACCCTGAAAGCCCGCTTAAAGAGGAGACTATTGCTGCGGCAACAACGAGACAAGGCGTGGAGTCTCGCATTGGTTTGAGCTGTGCGGGTTGGCCAGTCCGCCGGACGGAAGGGCCCCCGTTTCTACGGGTCTCCCTGGCCGGCGGGCTGACCCTCTCCGCCCGCACAATACCGCCGCTAAGACTCCACTGGTCCGGCGCTTGCCGCAACAATGGTCCCCCCTGGCTCCGGTTCGTACAGTGCTGATCCCGGAACGCGACCTGACCGAGAGAGGCCAGAGTCACTTGGCGGGTTTTACGCAACTGTATGGTGGTAACAGCAACCGGTCGACAAAACTTCTTTGGACGTTTTTATATTGAACCTTTTGTATGTGATTGTATTTATCATAATAAAATCTTAAAAATATGGTCGGTTTTTTATTTTCTTGTAAACCTTTGAAAATATTAGACTTTTTAATAGTTATAATATACACTTAACAATAGGAATATTATAAAAATAAAACAATTTTTGCATTGAATCATCGAAATATACAAAGACAACAATATTCGATATCTCCTAAACTAACCGGTATATGCTCACGATTTTTTTTAAAAATAATGTTGTTTAATAGTGCCTCGCAAGATATACTGATTCCGGAGACTGCCACTCAATTTCAAAAATAGACCAAGCTCCATACATTTTTGCCCATTGTCCTTTCATATTTGGTTCTTAGTCAAGGCAAGCCCCACGTTGGGCGCCATTTAGAAAATGTAATTTACTTTTTACTATATTAATATATTTTTTTATAAAATTAAATTGGTACCTTATAGACTTACCTAGCTTATAATTAGTGAAAGACTATTTTTTGGTGGTTCTGATAAATCTGTTGATATACTTACACACAAGGCATACAAAACATTGCTGAAAAATATAGATGCTAGTAGAAAACAATTACACATTATTGTGTTAACCCACAAACGTCTGCGGGTCGAGTCAATAGATCGATGGACGCAAGCCTCGGATGCGAATAAATACGTAACGGAACTGAGCAATGTCGTCCACAAAAAGCTTTTAGCTGTATATCCTCCTATTCTTTATCACATATAATAGTTATATAACATACATCTATGATGATATTAGCTTTCCTTCCGCATTTTTATCCGTGGAGTCTTTAAAAATATAACTCCCATGGCGAAGACGCTTCTTAAGTTTCCTTCTACGGTTCTAACTAAACTATCAAGAACAAAATTAATTTTAAGGGTGAGAGCCTTCCGCTCCCCCGCATGTCCGGTAATGATAACAAGGCTACTCCACACCATCATCGTATGTCAGGTCGAAAAAAAACAAAGAAAATTAATTCAAATTGGTTCAGATATTTGTGCGAGAAATAGACGATACACACAATAAAGTTACTTTCACATTGATAAGAATGATATGAAGGGCATTTAAATAGTGAATAAATAAAAGTATTCGGAAGGACAGAAGACTAACTTTTATATAGTTCCTTCCTGTGTATTTTGCTCTTGATTAGTATTGCACTGGTCTCATATTCATAAATATATTCTTAGAGTTCAAACCTATACTTATGTATTTTACGAATTAAATCCGCGTCACTAATATGTTTTTCTTAGATTCCACACCGTCATATCATCCAAGAAACAGCCATATGTATCGCTCCAAAGTCTTAAACAAATCTTCACCCAATTCTGCAAATGTTTCCAAATGAATTTACCCCCGGAACTTATCATTTACGAATGTACGACAAATCCGCAACAGTTGTGCAAGCGTTATTAATAATAGTATATTTTAATAACGTGCATGAAATAGTCAATTTCCACAGCGTCTAAGGGCGCTGCCAAAATGTGTCACAGAAAATGTTCCGAGGATTTATGGGACAAGCTCCGCCTCTGATGTTAGTCTTTGATAAATCAGCGGTGTCGTGAGTTGTTTTATTGGAGATAATTCACTTTCTGCGAGCCCTGACATTTTGTGGGTATTGCAAGAATTGAAACATTAGGGAAATAATATTTTTCATACTGTAAAAAAATAAGAATAGATTGTAATGGTAAACTTTGATGGATTTAGATGATGGCGGAATTTGTTAAATAATCATTTTTAAGATTTTAGACTTTCGCGTTCCATTACACTAAATATTAGTCTTTATGGGTCTACACGCGTTATTAGGTACTCCTAACTAGTAGCACGACCACGATTGGTGTAACCCAGTCGAAACGTCGGAGCAGTAAGTAGCTATGTAATTTGCTACTCTTATTAATCATTTTTAATCCCTTCTTAATGCAAGTAGGCAAGGAAAAATAATCTTTCTGGTGGATAATTTAATATTGTCTATTATTTGCGCGAACACTTACACATTCGATATAAAACTAATTTTACGGATTAAACTCGCGTGTATTGTTATTTTAAATATATTATTTAGAGATGCGACGCTTCGAGCTCTTTACAGCGCTCGTGGTAACGGGCAAGAGTCTTACGTCAAATGTTGAATAAGTTTCTAAAGAATAATGTATAGTAATAATTGTGTGAATTTTGTGAATATAGATTCTAAAAACAATAGTTTCCGGTTTTTAATGCTTCACTATCTATCGATTAGCGATCAAAACAAAAGAACTAAGACATAAATGAAACAAACCTCTTGTAGTAACCTTGTCATCATCACCGGACTTGCGGGGGAGCGGATGGCTCACACACCTAAGGCAGTTCTAAACATATTCTGTGGTCGATTATAATATACCTGTTTTAATCATATCTTCGTTTGTCCCCAGGTGCATGAATGTCGGGAAGATAATAAACTTCAGGGAGAAGGAGAAGCAGATCCTGGATCAGATCCTGGGCCCGGGGAGGTACGACGCGCGCATCCGTCCCTCCGGCATCAACGGCACTGGTGAGTACGCACACCCATCCTCCGCCAGGCAATGACGCTTAACCCGCTGGAGAGGCAAACTAACTGTGGTTCAAACTTCTAATTAGACAGTCGTCGATAATCTGTGGCGTATTTTTTAAACAGTAGCCGATAAATTATGGCCTAATCGTCATATTAACCAGGCAACAGTCGCTTTACCCGCTGGACATGCAGACTAACCGTGATTCAAACTTCAAATTAGACAGTCGTCGATAATCTGTGGCCTATTTATGAGACAGTGGCCGATAAATGGTAATTTGCACCAGGCAACTGCTGATTAAGGGCACGTCCCCACTAGGCGAACAGTGATCGGCTTACATTTTGATTCCAGTTTGTTTCCCTATACATTTTGAACCGCGCTCAGACGCAGCCAATCAGGTGCATACAGAATGAGCCGGCGGGCGAATAGCCGCAATCTGTCACAATATAAGTACTGTATTTGGTCTATTGTGCCTGTCGACCTCATATTTGGATCTCACTACCGCTTACCATCGGGTGGAGTGAGGTCATTATGTTAGCCTATTATAAAAAAAAGCCGCTAACTGTTCGCCTCATGAGGCAACGCCCTAACCTGCTGAACAACCCATCTGACTGTGGTCTAACCTTCTTATGAGATAGTGGCCGATAAATCGGTGTCCTAATTTTTATAAGACAGTGGTCGATAAACTGTGGCCTAGCCTTTTTATAAGACTGTGGTCGACAAATCTGTGGTCTTACCTTCTTATACGATAGCGATCGATAAATTATAGCCTAGCCTTTTATAAGACTGTGGTCGATACATCTGTAGTATAATCTTCTTATAAGACAGTTATTAATAAACTTAAATCTAAGCTTATAAGGCATTGGTGGCACTGCAGAAGGCTGCAGGTACAAACTATGGTATAACTGTCAAATATACTGTGGCTGACAAACTTCGGACCATAAATCAGCTAAGACAGTGGTCAATAAAGTGGTTTAGAGGGCCATCCATTCTAAGAGGGCATGGATGCTAATCTGCTTCTCTATAAAACGGCTGTGCCCAACGGTTGTTTAGGGATTACTCGTATATGTAAAAGATAGAGAAGATAGTAAGAAAGAAAGATAATAAATATACAAAATTTTCTGTGTCAAATTTCTATTGTGTACGTTGTTCCTGCCGATGTAGATAGTCTGCGCTGGCATATCAAAGGCCATAAAACAATAACCCAATAATTAGGCCATTTGCTTTCCATTAGCGTGTTTGCTATTCCCGGCATCATTTGCGCAGCAGTGTAGCGATGACAACAGCCGGCTGAATATTTGGGGCAATGTGTACCAAATGTCAGCATTTTGTTGCGTTTCTTCTGTATGATGATCGTTTTATTGTTTAAAATTTGATGAATTGTAATCTTTTTGAACAAATAAGTATTTGGATACGCTAAAAGACAGCCTCTTGAGGATATCTTCTCATCTCTCTAGATCTCTTTAACACTAACGTGCCAACGGTTGGACGGCTTAGGGGCAGGCGGTTCTTTGTTTCTTAAAAATCATAATCAGATTTTTGTTATGTATAGATAAGAACTTACAATGTGACGTAGAATGTGCTCTTTGTAATTCTTTTATATACTCAATTTTTATTTGTGAGGACCTATAAGTGATTTTTTAATTGTTACTGTATTTTCCTATGTTATAAATGTAAATCCTGGTCTTCCTAAAATAAATAAAATAAATCTGTGAAGAAGTTTTAAGGTAGACCTACCCTCACTTGTTCAGAGTGGTTAACAGAGGCCTGATCACTCCAACTTAGGATAGCTCGAGCCTCTCTTAGGGGACGTATTTATATAAGCTAGATGAAAATATTTATAAGTTTAGGGTTACTACTTACTATAAAAAAAATGGTAACCTCTCAGTCCCGGGTGGGTTGCGGTCGTTACATAATTTTTGAAAGCCAAGTAAGTTGTGGATGGGCGGGTTAAAAGCTGCCGGCTTGGCCCAGTTAATGTTTGACCACATGACAAGTGGATTACGGGGTAGGGAAACGGTACGTGTATGTAGCGTCTGTATAAAAGTGACGTTCAAGTAAACTACTTTGTTTCTCAAACTGTAGGTATTATTTGTTTATATTTAACCTTTTTCAAAGTCCGCCCATAGCTTTATTGAGACACCGGAATAGATATAAATATTTTTCAAATAAAGCTACTATTCAGGAAGAGATAGTAAAGCTTAAATTGATGACCTCTATCATAATTTTGTCCTTGATCAATGTTGAATCCTAACCTCAATACAACACCCAGTTAAACCCTGTCAAAATGCGAGAAGCGATGTTATGTCAAAAGTATTTTGTTGCGTATCAAGTGTTGTTAAAGGTGTTATTGTTAAAACAGGGGGCCTAGACAAAGTAACAATATCGAAACGATAACGAAGTTCGAAAAGAACAAAATGTATGTATGATTGACCACGTGACGTGATTTATCGCGTCTAATGTCAATACCATACATTTTATTCTTTTCGAACTTCGTTATCGTTTTGATATTGTTACTTTGTCTACGGGCACAGAATTTTAATACTTGTTACCCTGGTTGGGTAATACAATATGTGGACCAAAACTAAACTACGCATATTAATTATCGCGAGTCCCAGTGCATACCTAATAATATGTTACCACTTTCAATACATTTTGGGAAACGACGTTTATATGAGGCATAGTAAACATGGTAAATGGTAGCTCATTTAGCAACCGGTAAGACCGAGTTCACACGGAATAGAGTTATTAAGTTAAGTATGTAAATTTTACGAAAAATTGGGCTAACGCTGTATTTTCGGTGATTTGTGGAGAACAATTTTACTGTGTGCTGAAATGAAATACAATGATGGAAGTGTGTAGCAAACACATTTGAGACCACCACAGTCAGGGTGGCTTTGGGCCACACACAAGGTGCATTTTTTTAGTTAACTATAGAAATTTCCACTTTCAAACCCTTATTTAATAGCCAGAAATTTTAGTAATCATAAGAGACGTTAAAAAAAAGATATGACGTACAAGATGTGATATTTATGCAATACTAGATTTCCGTCCGCGACTCCGTCCGCGTAGAGACGTTTAGCGGGTAAAACATTACTTCTTTATAGCGTAGCCTATGTCGTTTCGCTTTGGACTAGTGATGGTCAACTCGAGTACCTAACTCGAGTTAACTCGAGTTGGGCGTAACTCGAATCCACTCGAGTTGAATTCTCTCTAACTCGAGTTCGAAAACCGAATAGAACGCCGGCATGAAGCGAAGTTTGCCGATCATTTATGAATTTAATATATTTTTTTTAAATTTAATATTTATGTTATGAACGAATGAAATGATATAGTCACTATATTCATTCGTTCATAACAAACAACTAATTGTATAATTTTCAAAAATACTAATTATGTTATCTGATACTGATTACAAAACAATTATGGTCTCGTAAATGTACATACTTGCATCATAATGTAAGTCTGATTTTGAAAATACTGCTATTTTAATTTAGTTGATAGTAAATATGTATTATTTTTTATAAAATTCGAGCCAAAAATGATTCGATTTCAAAAAATAACTTTTTTTTGCTTCTTTAGTTAGTAGGTATAACTCTCCCAATACATAGGAATTGAAACAGATAAAAATTGGAAAAGCTTAGGGAATAATTGGATATAAACTAAAAAAAAAAAAATTTACTTGTATGGACAAGTAAATGTTTTTTTACTGACTGGATGGCCAGTTCGGGTTGGACTCGAGTTACGTAACTCGAGTTACGTGGATTTTAACCCGAGTTAACTCGAGTTCTGTTTTTTCCGAGTTGGCCCATCATTACTCTGGACTATATCTGTAACAAATTTCATTTAAAAAGCGTAACAGACAGACAGAGTTACTTTCGCATTTATAATATTAGTAAGGATGAATAGAGTATAGGAGCCCAAATCACTTCTGGTTCACAATCTAGTTCTGGTGGCCTCATTTCACGTTAAAGAATAATAATAATACCTATCTAATGCTGTCAAACTGACTTTGACCTTTCTCAATCTCAAAATGATATCAGTCAACTGCGCAGGACATTTTTTGTGCATCTATGTGTGCACAACACAGATGCACTCTATGTTTCTTGATATTCATAATTCGGTCAGACTGTAATCTAACCGATGAAAAATCACGCGTCACTTCTGCAAGTTATGTCCATGTTTCTTTTTTTTTCTTCACAGAAACATAACTTGTCTCCAGTAATATCTTGTGTTTCCAAAGAAAAACTGGAGTGCCGTTCATAAATCACTGGTATTTCATTTGAGCACTCTCCTGCGATTAAAGAAGACTCTAAGATAGGGTTCTTAGAATATTTTAGGGTTCTTCAATGTAGCTTGGCACTTACAATTTGAAGTTGTTCCATGTATTATGATCGGTATAATAAATCTTATATACATTTGACATATATTTTATTACTTTTGGGCAAGCTTTTTCTCATTATTCGAACTAAATAACAAATTGGACAAATATTTTGTTAGTTTATTCTAGACACGAAGTTCGAAAGCAATTAGTATTTAATTACAGAGATGGCGTGACAGAAACAATAGAGTACCTACTATTAGGAGTAATAATTACAGTAGATATCAATATTAACATTGTATTCGATGGTTAACTTGAATACAAACCTTTTTTACACTACTTTAAAATCATAAACACATAAGATTTTTTTTTTACTTTTAGTCAAAAGTCTACACACATTTTATCCAGCGGAACCCACGCTGTATAAAAATAGCTCATCTTTGCCAGATTTTTTGAGTATCATCCTGAGCAATCTATCATTAGCCAGTGGAAAACCGCCGCTAAGATGTTCCCTAAAAGCAATTTGTTAAAGTGGATCCTCGCAGTAGGGTAAAAGCACCTATTCTGGGCATAACACCACTCATTTTTAATCATTATCTGACTATTCTATTCGCTCACAATGCGTTTCGAATTATTATTAAAATGTTCTTAATAAAACAATATAAACATGCTCACTATTATTCATATATTTTGTTGCTTTTTATTGAAAACCATATAAAATAATGAGCTCAACACCAAACCGTCAATAGCCAAAGGAAAATTAAATACAAAAAGAACATAGGCAATTTATCACCCTAACTAAACGCCTGCCAACGGTTTAACGACTCTCCTTTGTGTGTTAACTATCAATTAGAGCATTCCGGGCTTAACCAGAAGCCTTATTAGCCTATTTTCCCTTTTGTGAAAAAGCTTACAGTATTTATCAACTAATAACACACACACATTCAAAACAAGATTATTTTTCATTTCTGATTGACAAATTTATTCATATAAATTCCTACAGTATTCCATACTGCCAGTATTATGGATTTCTTGTTGTTCAGTACTGTGTTTAAAAATAAAGTTTGGTTTATATATTTAATGTATAAGTCAAACTGATTGTCCATCATTTATAAAATTTGTTATGGGTTAATTTTGTCGACATGTTCATTAATTTGTTTACAAACAATGGTGTAAAAAATATGCATAATTGATGTGCATAGATAAACTTGATATAATTATACCAAAAAGATTTCTAAGATGTCACCCATTCTGATGATGAACACAATCACATTCGACAGATGGCCCGGCAATAGTAAGCATTAACCTGCTCGTCAGAAGTATCAACACATTAAGCGACATTAAAATGGTTAGTATCAGCGAGGACTAGTCTGTGGTAGAGAGCTTGCTGCGCCCTGTCTACTATATGTATATTTACCCTAAATCCACGTAAAAGATTCCAGAGGACATAGACAGGTGTACCTTCTTTAGCGTACAGCGTGAATTATAAGGGAGTGTTAACATGTGAGTTGATTATCAGCTTATCTCATTCCCGTAATTTCAATTTAATTAGCAGTGTTTCTAAATATAGTCTTCTGCATGAGTTTTGCGCTCTCGACTTGACAAACTTAATATAAAATATCACAAAAACAAATGAAGTAATATGAATTTGATAACTTTGTAGTACCGCCAGAAGTATACTGGGAATAGTTTTATAAAAAAAGACGCAAAAAGGTTGTATTTCACATGCAAAAAAAGACTCCAAAATCACATTCCGAATTTTATCGTGACTAAAACTGTGAAAACCGATAGAGTCATGATAACTCATGGAAAAGTTCGCCGATAAAAATCCCTATTTATTGTCATCGATTATTTTTAACTCGCAAACTTCTTAATCGATTCTATCATTTTTTTTTCTTGAGCATACAGCAAAACACTTGCAAAAGACTACCAGAAGTGAACTTGTCTTAGCTCTCAGGGTAAATCTGTAATTAAAATACCTATTTTGACAATTGTAGTTACCATTGTTTGCCCAGTCTCGGTACAAGTTGATGTTGTCACCATTCCTTTCAAGATGCTAATTTATTGTCCATTGGAGGTATAAAACTAGGAATTTAAATGTACTAATACATGTGTTATTTATACCATATACCTCACAATGTTACATCTTGAAAGTTTATTTTTAGCTAAAATGGATAGCCACCACGAAAATACAATCAGTTGTTCCATTTTATATATCAGATCGATCATCGATTCTGTTTGAGTAATCCACAATATATCGGTGTTACGTCGGTAACCACCAATGAGTAATGGATTGATGTATCGGATCTTTATTTTATTTAGGTGTGACATTGTTTTCATTGGAAACAAGTTAAATCCTACAGACATCAGTTTATTATTTTTGCTTCGAGTTGATAAAGCTGTCCTTGTAAACCGAGTACGGGCGTAATGAACCTTCGATTAAAACATCGCATCATTTTATTGTTACATTAATCAATTGTCTACTATCAATAAAGTGGGGTCGCCGCGTCAGTCGAACTGTTAAATGTTCCATGACAATCGTGGAAGTTACTCAGCAAAATATATTGCAGAGCTATTAAAAAAATCGATGGGTTACCATGTAACACGCGATAGAGCGGGCTAGATGCCTCTGTAATAAATAAATCAGTAACGTGGCAATGGGTTGTTTCAACTTTCGTGTCATGAAACAGTCACTATTTACACAGTCGAACTTGGGTTTAAGAGCATTCAAGCTATTAGAAACTTCTTCATAGGGATTACTTGTCGATTGAATTGCATTTGCAAAGAAATGTCACTGATATTCAATACAAAAACAAAAAATTTGGCGCCATGTAATTACGTTTCGAATTTAAGATAAATATAAGTTCTATTTCTACTGAAATGCTATTTCACAAACCGACAAACTTTTTTTAAATAGGCCTGCGTAAATATTTAACTTCAATTATATTGCATAATTTCAACACAACGGCTTCAAAAAGTAGAGCCTACACTTTTTGCTGCTTGCTAAGTAGCTCAGATTTTGAACATAAAATCTCGGTGAAATATTCTGCCAAGTACTAGGCGCAGGTTCGGCTGTGTTTGTATTGTAATGCAAAATGAAAGCGTTGCAGTCTCGGCCCGTGTAAGCCACGTTCGTTGAGGAACAAAATGCTAATTTCCGGCCGCACCGCGCTTCGTACAAGCCCCGCTTCCATCGTGAATTTGCAAATGAAACAACTTTTTTCGACTCGCCACTAATCCTGTACTAAGCCTCTATTGTGTTCAATATATTACTCAAAACGGCACGTAACGTATACAGGGGTGTACATCACTGGTGCATTCACCTTAATAAAGCATTTCTAAAACAATAGAAAAGGTCGTTACCAAAAATAATATGAACAAACTAAAAATCCAATCTATATTTGTGTTTTAAAAAATGTCTAAAAAATCCTTTGAGTCCGTGATTTAAATCCCACTCCATGTCTTTACACTAACACAAATTCCCGTTAACAAAGACATTTTTATATTTTGGTTGTTCCCGAAGCCGACTTTTCTGTTGTTTGTTTGGATTAACGTTTTTTTCGTGTATACTCATCGATGTAAAACATCCATTGACACACATTATACTTACAGTGATTTTCAGATGACCAGGTGAGTCGGTCGTTCTAACCCGTTGTTTCCAGGTCTGAGGCATAAGGAGCCAATCCCGTTAGGGTGTAGAATCCATTACTTCTATCACAAATTATTTATACAGTATATTTTGCTTGGTACTTAGATGGACCAGCGGTAGTGAGCGTCAATATATTTGTCAGAAGTATATCAAAGATCGATGACGTCACAATGGTAAGTCAACATAAGGACAGACTGGACCACGTTACTAGCATAAGACACAGTTTTGATTATAAAGTACCTATCGCCTCGCGTCTCAAGTCAAATGAATGGGTAAATCTATCCTATTTGTGATTCGAGGAGAGGTTTGCCCGGTTATGTGTAATGTTCCTTTCTATATTTTGATTTGATTTATTTAAAATCCCATTTGGTGTTGACGACCAAAATCGTTTTTAACGATATCGGACCGCGGGTGACTACAATCGGCCCTCCATTCTTCCGTTTCTCATCTCGACTCGACTCTTCTTAGTTGACGATAGAGTTTGAGTTTTCTTTTTATTTAGACTGGCTGGTTGTCCTTATGATTTCATCTGAAAGGGCATTGGCTTCTGTAACGAGATGGGCTGAAGCTTTCGAATTCGGTGCCACCTCCTTACGCTTTACATCTAACATCAACTCCATCCTACCGTAGCCATGAGTCAGTTCCCTCGACCTGCGAATCATGCGAGCTAGGGCGTTTTGTTCTGACTGGGGATTAACATTAAAAACTTGTTTTTTGTTACGAAGGCGAAGCGCCGACGTTAGTGCGTGTCAACATGTACCTCCGATCCATCAGCAAAATAGATGATTATAAAATGGTGAGTTTGTGGCACTGATCCGCGATGTGACACGTCCGTTTTATTATAAACAACGGTTTGACTCAAAATATGCTGTCCAATAGAACTTTGTTTATAATAAAAATGGACTATATATATCAAATAAATAATTGGCAATAATTGCACTTTGCTAAATTCTCAGCTATGTACTCGTATTTGGATATGTCATTGTGTTTGTTTGTCGTTTTTGTTTTGTTTTGTTTTCGTTATGAGTTTTTTGTCCCTGATTTTTGCACTGTGTCCCTTTGTTTTTTGGTTTTAACTTTGAGCCCAGTTCTAAATATAAATTTAACTGTTGACAAATGTAATATCTGCGACTGAGTCCCTACTCCGAAGGTGCGGAGCCGCGCACACCTTGTTTATTTAACTCTTTGTCAAACAAACTGTAAAATTTCAAAACTTTTTACGTTCTGCATTTGTTTTACTTTCACATTTTGTTTTAAAAAAATATTTGATTTTATATTAACTTTATTTAACTTTTGTGTTATTTTTTATCTTTTTGTTCCAGTATTTTTTTATTATATTTTAAGATGTACAAAGAATAGGAGCTCTGTATAAACACAGACCTGATGGATTATTGGCACTATACGTAGTCAGCACAATCAATGAGCAAAATAAGCTTCGGCGACAGTTACACGTGGGGGGGAAGACACTGGTGGGGGAGGGGGATGATACTAGTGGGGAGTCACGCTTGACGTCACAGGGGAGCCGCGGCCCGCACCGACACTATCACCTCATTATTACCATTTTACTTTCCGTATTTTTCTTTTTTCCAATCATGCTTCTATTACTGTCATGCAATACTTTTGAGGAGGTTACTAAAAACTATTTTGGTCGTGTACGTTGACAGTTACAGTTGTTGATATTGTCTTGTTCATGTGAATTTGTGTTGTGTAAAATGTACGGGGATCGTCTCGCCCGCACTCGGCTTGGAGCTTCTGATCGGTGGCTGTCCACCCTTATGTGACACCCGTCCCCGACGTCCGCTAGACGTACCGTAGCTCTAGATAAACTGGCCGACGTGCATGAAGGTAATCAAGCATTCCACTGACGAATGCTGAACGGTGAGTCGGTTGAGCTTCGCTTCAGCGCTAGTGTGTCAGCATGTTCCCTGACTCGAGGTTACCTTTTGGACCGACTGGACCAACTGTCATCCATCATCAACGCTATCACACCTTCATCCTCCTCCAAAAGCTAACGCCGAGACGCATGCGTTTCTTAGTGTCTGCATTCGCATTTTCTTATAACGATAATTCATTTGACTTGCTCCCGTGATGTTGAGGGTTCGATGTTTTTTGATGTCAAATTAATTATTGAGGAACCTTCGACACCATCCCTCCCGTAGACTAAAGATGAAGATTTGTGTCAATAAGTCAAGGACGTTTCAAATGAATATTCCAAATTATCATCCAGCAATATTTCACGGAACATTGGCATTAATTTTACTGAGCACTGAACGCAATATTGGCACAAATACTGATCACGGACAAGATAAAGCTTTGTGGCAAATAAAATATAGTATAATGAGTAGAGTAGCTTCGAGCATTGATTAAAATGAAACATAAAAAGAAAATAAAGCTTTTAAGGATAATGTTGCACTACTTGGTGTATCAAAATAGCGATTTTTAGAAATCACAGAAAAGCCAAGGTTCAAGCTCATAAGTTGTAGTGTCATTGAATCGTTGTGAGATTGTCAAATTTCCTCATATATTTTGCCCCTTTATCAACAAGGAGCAAAATAATATGTTTTCCATACAAACAAATTTCTCTTCGCATAATTTTGTTGACTTCATTACTATTACAACATTTAAGCTGCAGTACTTCAGCAAATGGCACTATTTATGTCACATTACATGTCCGTACTTTATCACTCTCATATACTTGAAATGTCGCATAACCCGTTCCAATATTGCTGATATATTTACGATCTACAACTTCCACCGTGGCTACCAGTTCTTAGTATTTTACGGTGTTCGTTTGACAATGTCGCAACGAAAGTTACTAGGTTCATTCCCGACCAGTACAAATGTGTTTGTGCTTGCAGGAGTACTCTGTTCAGCTGACCTTCAGGGAGCAATGGCTAGATGAGCGACTCAAATTCAACAATTTGGGAGGTGAGTTTGCTTAAAAAGAATTAGTGATTAAAATAATGACAAGCCAGAATAATTTTAGAAATTTTTCACAAAAGCTAACATTAAGTGACTGACTCGGTGGAACAGTGATTAGTGACCCTGGCTGGCGGTTCCGAGAGTCGTGGGTTCGACTCCCACTCGGGACGAATATTTGTGTGATGAACATCGGTGTTTGTTCCGTGTCTGGGTGTGATTATGTATTTAAGTATGTATTTAAAAATATATATGTATGTATATCAGTCTCTGAGGCCCATAGTACAAGCTCTGCTTAGTTTGGGGTCAGATGACCGTGTGTGGAAATGTCCCAGATATTTATTTATTTTATTTTATTTATTATTTAAGTTACACCAGGCATTATGAATTTCTTTATTTCTGTTCTTAAGCATCCTATGCTTATAAGAAATATTATAAGTGCTATTTTTACGTGGTAGCAAAATCTACGTAGCTACTGTCTGTGACACCAAACATGTCACGAGTATTAGTTAAATCTATAAATACTTTTCATCCCCAGGTCGCCTCAAGTACTTAACCCTGACGGAAGCTAACAGAGTATGGATGCCGGACTTATTCTTCTCCAACGAGAAGGAGGGCCACTTCCACAACATCATCATGCCGAACGTCTACATCCGGATCTTCCCGAATGGCACAGTGCTGTACAGCATCCGTATCTCGCTCACTCTGTCCTGCCCGATGAACCTAAAACTGTACCCCTTGGATAAGCAGACCTGCTCGTTGAGAATGGCTAGCTGTGAGTATCCATTTTTTTTACAAAAAAGTATTTCTTTGTGGCTTGACTCCCTGATGGGAAGAGGCCGTCCACATATGAAGTTGACAGGCACGATAGACCCTATTAAGCCTGTCGCACTCGATCTAAGGCCTGCTCTGATGCCGTTTCACGCCCCACCTGAAGAGTCCGCGATTATAGACGGGTCTGAAAGTCATTCCATATTTATTCTTTAGGGTTCCCTACCCAAAAGGGAAACATAGCACCCTATTAATAAGACTCTGTTGTCTGTACGTCACCATGCTGGGTCTCAAGAACCGCGAAAGCTTGACAGCCGACATTTTTTAAATAAATTTCATAAATGATACTACATACTAACCGCGTGAAGTTGTTTATACAGCATTACCATTTCTAGCAAGGTCCTAATAATTTCCATAATTATTTCTAATATACCAAACAAATAAAATATCCATAAAATGAAACACATAATTTAATGTCCACTCTTGTCGAGTTTGCAACGACAATCTGTCATATTGCCTTTGCATGCTTTATGTTCGCGTGGCGTTATCGAGAACACTTTCGAACCGACGTGTTTATAGATAGTATCACTGGGTAAAGGTTGGTAAAAAATAGTTATACGGACTTTGTTTGGATAGCCTTAGTATAAATATTGTTCGCTTCGTTCGTCTAGTTTTTCGACGGCCGCATAAACTGATCGTTAATGCATAAACATTTGAAAAACAATGATAGTATTTGGCGGTCATTCTTGTGTACATAAATCTTCTGTTGTGTCATGTCCGATATTACTCATGACATCTTGAGCGAAAAAGTGGATTATGATAATGGAATTACCTTTAAATCTTTAAGATTACATGATACGTTGTAAGACATCTTCCACGTGTATGTTCTATTTCTATTATTATTGTTAGGCAACTTGTTTCTTTAATACCGGGTTTTCTGGTCTGTTTACAGAATTGTTTCGTTAAACGCTTACCGTTTGTCATAATGTCTTGTATCAGTTTTATTTCACTTTAAAATAACATCTAGTAAATCATCTTTTCTAAGTAGCTGTTGAATATCCACATAATCTTAATTGCAATCAAAACAATGAATGCTGCTATCTTTTTTTTTATTCAAAGCAATTCACCCTGAAATTCTTGGCATGTTTTCATGGGCAGGTGAATGTTCGCACGCACATGTATCTTTAATAAATAAAAATAAAAAATAAAAAAAAATAAAAAATAAAAATCATTTATTTTCAGACCATAGTTTGTCCATAGATAGTTAGTAAGTAATAGTTAGTAACAATGTAACTTATAGACTATGTTAGTAGGTTAGTGCGATACATTAAAATTTATTTAAAATTTATTCCTCATTACCTCCAGTTGGCAGATTCATCGACCCCTTTTCACATGTAGATCAATGAATCTGCCAACCAGGGTTGAATCTATACTATTACCTACCATCTTAAGTACTATGTTTGTGCTCTGTCTCACCCTATTCACCAATGAGGCAACCTTTTTCCGCATAAGTGCATAGAAGTCATCCACACTGGCGTCAGCAAACATACCCGACGCACTACAGTAGCGTGGGAGCCTGAACATAGCCCTGAAGATGTTGTTGTATTGGACACGTAGGGCATGGTAGGATTTCTGTGTAAAGCTGGCCCACAGGCTACTCGTGTACATTGACTGACAGTAGGCCTTAAAAAGTGTGATTTTAACTTCGGCTGTACAAAATGTCATAATCACGTCTTTGTGTGATAATTTGGCACTAGTCTAAGTTTGTGGAACATGTTGTTGGAAGAATTTCCACGCATTTCAACTATTTGTCGAATTTGTATATGATGAATGGGTCGAGTCGGAAATAGACCTGTAAAATACAGAAGAGATGTCTTATATTTTATTAAAAGGTTATCTCAAAATTACGTACACGAATATTTTGAATATGCAAATCCGATTTTTTATTTAAAGGTAGATTGTATTCTTTATTTGCATCAACATGTAGATTTCGGCTATTGTTTGTTTAACCAAGAGCTTATGGCACCTACATTTAAGCGCATAATAATAATAAGCACAGTGATAGATCTGTTAAAAATCGTCGTTGTGTTTATTTATTATACTTAGTTCTTCTTTTTTCATTTAAGTACTCAGAAAAATGCAGCATTATTAAGCACATTTTGAAAGAGTGCGTTATAACTCCCTCCCTACTATAACCCCGGGTTTTTAGGCAGGGTGTGAAAAGGTATCAATGCGGGATGCGGGCGATAGGCTCAAAGACTTATTGTGCCTGTCGACCTCATATGTTGACCTCACGGTCGCTTACCATCAGGTGTGTGAGGTCATCCTCGACGACGAATATAAAAAAAAAGAATGGCATACATAGAAACGAATTTGAACTTCCGCATCTCAGTAGGTAGGTAATTTCTATTACTACACAACATTCTCTTCGATTGCAGACGGTTGGACGACAGACGACCTGGTGTTCCTTTGGAAGGAAGGTGATCCTGTGCAAGTCGTGAAGAACCTCCACCTACCGCGCTTTACACTCGAAAAGTTCTTAACGGACTATTGTAACAGTAAAACAAATACAGGTGAGTTGGTTTAGGAGAGAATCCAATGCTTCGACGTGCGTCAAGTTCAATAATTGTGCCTGTAACGTGATTATAAACAAGTAAGCCTTAACTTCTCCAAAAACTAAAAAAAAACAATTAAAGTATTCAAACATAAAAATATTAAATTCATCGATAGAGATCATATTCGAAATACGGGAAAAAATATCTCTCTAAATGTATTATGAAGTACCTATTATCAAAATAAATGTAGAATATTAGGGACCGGTAGAAGCTACATGATTATTTTAAATATCACTAACTAGGCTATCATCACATTAAGCATATATGAATCTCCTGGTTTGTTCAATTGAAAAGCGTGAATTTTATTTCTTCATCTTGGACCACCTTACAGTTTCTCCAGTCTTGCATACTCCTGATACAATGTGTGTCTAATCATCTCATGGTCTCTTTCCAGGCGAATACAGCTGCCTGAAGGTAGACCTGCTCTTCAAGCGCGAGTTCAGTTACTACCTGATCCAGATCTACATCCCCTGCTGCATGCTGGTCATCGTGTCCTGGGTGTCCTTCTGGCTGGACCAGGGCGCGGTCCCCGCTAGGGTGTCGCTTGGTACGTTCATGAGGTTTTATTTTATAAATAGAACTAGCTGTGCCTTCGACTTAGTCCAACCCTTATCACTCAGGGGTATGAAAAATAGATGTTGGCCGATTCTCAGACCTACTCAATATGCTCACAAAATTTCATAAGAATCGGTCAAGCCGTTTCAGTGGAGTATGGCAACGAAAACTGTGACACGAGAATTTTATATTAGATTTCAGCATTACCTCACTCCACCTGATGGTGAGCGGCTATGTAGTTCACATATGAGGTCGACAGGCATAATAAATCCTATTGAGCCTGTCGCGCTTACTCTTAAGACCTGCTTAGATGCCGTTGCATGCTCCAAATGTAGTGCCCGGGATTATAGGAAAGGAAAACATGAGTTCTAAGGGCACTCACTTGGTATAGTTTTTATGTACGATGGACTAAAGACGTCTTCTTTTTAACACTTACAAAATTGCGGCAACACTGATTAATACAATGATAACAAAAGATTTTATCATCAAGCAAATTTCGACGTTATCATAAACTGAAGTAGGAATATAAGCTATAGGGGTCAGAATTCACAATTCAGTTTTATGAATTAGAGATTTTGTGTTCTTAGTTGCAATATGAAAATATGTTTTCTTGATATAAAAATACACATAGGATACTTGAAACCCCTTCAATCAGCCTATATGCTTATGTATTACCTACATCTTAAGAAAAATCTGTGTTTGATATCTAACATGCAGATTTTTCAGTTGAATCCAAATAAAATTGACAATGCACCAATTGCGTCTCGCTCTTTACACATTAACAAGGACTTCCTTCAAGTTGTAGAAATAAATTGAATAAATGTACATGGATATGAGAAAAGAATTGGATTGTCCTCTTATGATAAAAAGATGGCACCCTGAGCCGTATCGCAGGTATTCACCACAAATGAATGGGTTAAAAAGTGTTACTGGATAATGTTTTTGCTGGTAGGTAACTTCTCTGTAGAATAATTTTATTCATTGTCAAGACAAGGTGGTTTAATAAGTCCCCGTTCAGGCGGGGTCTTGTTGATTGATCAAATTGTGAACCGGTGGTTCAGACACTGTATTGGATAATTTTAAGTTATTCTGACTTGTATTGATAGAACGGTCGCAAAACTTGAATATTGCGCTTATCTTCAATGGGAACGTATGACGTGTACCTTTAAATACTTTGCCTTACTCAAAGTCAAGTATCTATTTCCAGGCGTCACCACCCTGCTCACGATGGCAACGCAGTCATCGGGCATCAACGCGTCCCTCCCCCCCGTGTCCTACACCAAAGCCATCGACGTGTGGACCGGCGTCTGTCTAACCTTCGTCTTCGGGGCCCTGCTGGAGTTCGCCCTGGTGAACTACGCCTCCCGCTCAGACATGCATCGGGAGAACATGAAGAAGACCAGGCGGGAGATGGAGGCGGCTGCCAGCATGGACGCAGCGTCAGACCTGCTGGACACAGACAGCAACGCCACCTTCGCTATGGTGAGTTCGGATCTGACTTGGTTATTTGGATGCAGCTATGATTTGCATTAATTGGCTTACTATTCTAGTTCTTAAAAAAGTTTGGAGCTGATTTGGATGCCCTTTTTTTGCATTAATTGGCTTACAATTATTTATAGCTCTTTAAAACAGAATAGTAAATTTTTGGTGCTGTTGTTGTTGAGTAAATTGTTACAGAAAAATTCTAATGAGAATTGGATCAATTTATGATTCCACCTAAGTTTTTATCCACATGGCGGTGGTCAGCGCCTTTATTTTGATTAATAATAATAATAAAAAGGGTTTATTTAGTATAGTTTTATTGGTTGACGAATAAGTGAAAGAGGCGGCTGCAGCTTTGAATACTGTTTCAATGAATTAAAAGTCTACTCTGCCACTTGTATTCTAATTCTACGCGCTGCCATGCCTTTATACTAAGCAAAGACCTTTTGGCATGTATGAATTGTTTTGCATTTACCTGGCCTCATTGTTTTCTTATGTTAGCAAATATTTGACGTGGTACATAATAAACAATTTCCTTCATACATTTTCCAAATAAGTAATCTCACACCAATCAGCAAAGTGAGGAAATTGTTAATTCCACCCGTCAAACGTACTATACGGAATATTCTCGTGTTTCCCCCAATTGCCGCACCCCAATGCACCATGTCCGTTCTCCCTGACTGGTCTGCAACTGCAGAAACCGCTGGTGCGCGGCGGTGACTCCAAGATGCGGCAGTGCGAGATCCACCTGAAGCCGCCGAGGAAGAACTGCTGTCGGCTGTGGATGTCCAAATTCCCCACCAGGTCGAAGAGGATCGACGTCATCTCCAGGATCACCTTCCCGTTGGTGTTCGCGCTCTTCAATTTGGCCTACTGGTATGTACTTAGTATTTTTTTCCTCATACGTTACAGTTTCAGCTTTATCATAATCCCCACAAAGGGGCACGAGCCTGCAATAAATTTGGCTGTATAGGCCTTAGTTAACCACCCTGGTCAAGCTAAATCCTAAATATGTAGCTTGAAATGACCTAACCGTTTGAAAAAGTCACAATTTTAGCTGGGTCTATGGAACTTTGAATCTGTTAAGTTAGTAAAAACATAGTTGAATTATTGATTGAAAGATAATGTAACAAAGCAAAACTTTATCAAAGATTATAAACTTGTAAACAATGATGCCCCTTCGTACCTACTTCTAGCTTTGTCTTTATCGAGTGCACATGACCTAAGAATAGTGTCTCAACTCACCTAATTCCATACTTAATTGGTCCTTTTGGTCCTTTGGTTCCCGATGTTAGCATGATAAACTTCGGTATGTTATCATAACATAACCGTACATATTTTTTATTTAACGTACCCTAGGCTGAGCCTTTCCTGTGGGATAGATTTATATGTATGGATATATATATTGAGTCGTAAACTTGTCTCCCAGGTCGACGTACTTATTCCGCGAAGAGGACGAGGAGAAGTGATTCTCCGGGAGCACCGGCGGCGCGGCGCAGGTGTGGCGGCTGGCGGGTGCCGTGCTCGCGCCGTACGCGCTATTTGCGCTCGCGTACGCGCTCTGTCTGCGCTCGCGCAGCCCACGACCGCGCCCGCGCGCCCGCATATAGCGACCGACCGCCCGCGGCTGGCGATCGACCGCCCGCATCTGGCAACCGAGCGCCCGCGCCCGCCACCCGCCCGCGCCCCCGCATCTAGCGACCTCCGCCCGCGCCGGCCACCAGCCCGCGCGGGTACACTACACCCCACTCTCGCTCCTGCCCGACAGGTGACACACCGCAACACACCTCCCGCGTCTACCAGAGTAGACCACCCTAGCTTCAAAATGACCCGACAGACGCTGGCTGAGGCCTCACACTATATCGATCTCAACATTGTAGTAATTGCCCGGAAGAAGTAGACTCGCTCGCCACACTCGCTTCGAGATGACCCAACATTCGCCGGCTAGTAGGATGATACGTGCGTCAAGATAAAGTAGACTCCACACTTGCTTCAGAGGGAGGATGACTTGGAAGATGATGACAGTAGCAAGACACGCATAAACGATCTGAAACATTCAGAATAGACTCCATATTTTCTGCAGGATTATCCAACGGTATAGCAGGCATCCGCGCCTTTATCCCGCGCGCGTGCATAGATAAACTAGCCTCACCACTTGGTTTAGAGCGAAGATGACCTGAGAGACCCTTGGTGTAGCAGCAAACGCCGATCTCAAACATAGATAATTAGAATTTCGGAAAAAAATCATCTGCTCTTCGATGAAGGTGAAACATTTTATAATCCTTGTAGTTGCTGCTCGAGTAACCCGACGGACGCTAGCTGTAGCAAAACATGCATGATGGATCAGAAACATTCAATATCCTATTGGAATACTCATTTAAAGCGCTATAGGTATGTCTGTTCTATCTGATTGGACTTCACTATCTTACGTAACTGATGTGGACGCTACCAGAGCTAATAGAGGGCTCTTGTTGGGACAGTTATATACTATACGGGTTCTCTGAATTGTCATCTTCAAATTGTTACGTACGAACAAAATAAGGGGGCATATAGTTCAGATTTGCACGACGGCATCAAAACTGCCTTTGCATGCCTATTTCAATTAGTCTAAATAGCTCAAGATTGCGAACCCGTCCCATCGTCTACCTCTATACTATCCCGGATTCCCGGCATATCTGTGGGTATTCGCTCAAAAATACCACATTAAAACAATATAGTCACAGGCCACAACCACGAAGTACACATAGCTGAACCGCTTAAATGATCGCCCAATCGTATGCTGTGACTTATGCAGAAGAATGGATTCTCGAATATATGTCATCAACACTATGCTGTCTGCAACTTGAGTTTAAGCAAGTATCACAGCAGTGAACTATCGCCGCGCTTATGTAGTAGCAAACGAAACTATGACTAAATTATTAGACCAACATGAAACAAGATTTGCAAACGTATGTGATGTTAACATTCATGTCGCTCACAATATCGCCTACCAGAACTCTCGATATAGGTAAGGATAGAAGACTAGTAAAACATCTCTGACTTAAGTTATAATCAACATAATCCTACAACTTCCAGTTTATGAACGATGTTTACAGAATTAGATGAGACAGTGCTGAAAATGTGTAAAGAACAATCGTTTTATTTGACGGACTTTTGTAGTTTCTAGATGCTATGGCAGAGGTATAAACTGTAACGTGAAGTGAAATACTACTCAATGGCAGATATATTATAATCATATTACATGTAATGGAAAAATATTGATTGTAGGTACTCACAGTAAGTACAGGGAAGACAGTATCGTGTGGAAGTTAGAATAAATAAAATGCCTTATTTTGCGAGGTTCATTTTACTGTTTGAATTTTTCCAAATAACGGAAATTCCTTTGTTATAATATTGTTTGCAATAATATACAAACGCTTGTTAACAATTTTAAGATATTATTTATGTTATGTAGCTTAAATGTTTTTGAGATATGTGGAGATGTATAGGATACTATGAGTTTAATTTAATCAGTCGACACAAGTATATGAGCAATCAACATGAGATACCAGACACATAAGCCCATTATTTTATAAGATAACAATTTGTTTAAATTTAAGTACATGAGTCAGTTCACATTATATTTATTTGTGAAAAACATTTTTAGATGATTTTACCATTACGCCTTTATGTACTAAGTTGTACATACATGCGTATATTTATAAATGTGTAGTGGTAAGGTATATTCGTATGGACCCTAAGGACGGCCACAATATAGTCACTAGCTTAGAAGAAGGAGAAACTATGTGCGACTTAGACTGTTTCACACATTAATATGTACTAGACTAGAGTGTATTATGATGAGTTAACTACAATTTATTTTCCAAGTAACTTGGTGAAGAGGTATGAAATCGTATTTAGTATGAAAGATAACTTTAGGAAAACATAAAATAACATATGAACTCAATCTTATCTATTAGATGATAGAGTTCTATATTCTCATTAGTAAATAGAGACATTAGTCGGAATATGTTCACATCGTTTCAACAATGGCCTATTATGGACCTATATCGAGTAGGTTTCATTATCTATTTAAGTAAATTCGTCTGTAAGACAAAAGGAATTTATAAATTGTTATAAATTAAATTATATAGAGTATAGGATAATCTTATGATAGAATTTATGGATTCACATTAAAAATATTGGGGGCACTTGCATTGACCTACTTAATGAATAATTCCAAATGATGCTAGATAAAAAATAATAAGTGTAACTCGATATGAACCACAAAGATACGATTATCTGCTTGTAATCTCGATGGTCGGTATAACTTATATTAACAAAACATATGAATTCTAAAGATGTAATGAAATAAATATAGTACACAAAAGTACTCTCCTATCTAGATGACATGGTGTTTTTTTTAAATGCAGTTAAAAGAATATCAGACCGCGTCAATGTTTTTAATGAGAATCGTAGGTACGAGGTAAATGTGTAAATAGTTGGGCCTACCACTTTCTACACCTGTGTCGCTCATTGTACAGTTGTCTATATTTAATATTATTGTAATATCTGTTACAATTGTATCGATGTTCATTTTTGTGTCGCATCACGTCTATTCGTGTTACCTCTGTAAATATTATTCAATGTTTCCTATACTTATACTCACTCAGTAGTATACTTTTGATGCAACTAAACTAGGTTCCCAATATCAAACTTCGTATTGATACCTAGCAAAAGTGAATACCTACTTAGGTACATTATTATTTAAATGAAATAGTAGATTCCTTGAATTAATACAATATTTGGGAAATTATGTTTTTCCAATGCAAATTCATTTATGGAAGCGCATCAATATAGATAGTTTAGTTGGACCAGTAGTATACTACTATTAATATCGATGTCTCAATGTGAATATACACGTGTCTTCATATTAATGTCAAATCTGTGTTCGGGTATCGTGGGGCGCACCACCGCTCCCTGTCTGTCTGTCTGTCTGTTAGCGGCAACTCTGAAGTTCTCATCTAGTTTGTTTTCAATTAAGATTCTTGCTCATTTTTCTCTTTCCGTCCCTTTTTTGGTGAAGTCTTAGGTTGTTTAAAGTATAGATTGAAGTCGGTATAGTATCGGAGTATTGGGTCTATCAGTATTCATTTAGATATATCCTTATTAGATATTCTTGGGCTGTGATGAAGCATGTAGCGTAAACCTCTTAATATTCTACACATTCAATTGAACCCGCATTTTGGAAGTTGAAACTAATTTGAAAATATCTACGTAAAAGTAAACTTTCATAAATTATGTACATACCTACGAATGATGTGAAATTTTCAAAATTTTAAGTAACGTTATATACAACGTTTATTACGAGCAGTAAAGAATTTACAGTGATTTTAGGGTATACTAGAAGAGTTCATTCCATTTTACACAAATTTTCAAAACACATTAAAATTACTATAAGTGATAATTTATGAATAACAGAGATTTTATAAAAACATCTGTAGTTAAGGAGGTAATACAGAAACTCTTCATAAAAGAACCTAAATCATGGAGTCAATTAAATCATTCTGTATAAATACATTTTCGACATATCGTCTCGTAACATTTCAAATAGATCGAAAATAAAGTAACATCAAAATTGAATCTACGAGTATAATGAGTATTACAAAACTATACCAGGCGCGCTTTTGCCGTTGTCTATTTACGGAACGACTCGAGAACTTCGTCCTTTTTGAAGGCGGTTAAGACAAATAGACAACAAATCAATAATGAATCTCTTGTTTTTGTCAGATGACCTAATACCTGCAATAAGATGTACATCATTTCGCAGTAAGAAGATATGAGTCAACTGGTAATTTCAAGGATTTTGTTGAAGTTTGACAGCAAAAGTGCCCTGCCTATATACCACGCATTTTACATTTTGTAAAATGCTTGTAATACCTAAGTATTATAACTACACACTTCAAGGGTCATTGTATGTATGTATATGTAGATTACTTCATTCCCACTGTCATTTAAGTTAAAGGAACGATTGTGAAGGTGGAGTTGGGAAAGATTTTATTAAAATAAATTATACCCACAATTAATTGGTTTTATTTATTAACATTTACTACGTTCTATCTAAACAAATAAATAAATAAATAAATAAATAAATAAACTACAATCTTTGAAAATTCTTCACACAAAAATCCAGCCATTATATTTTTGCATGAAGATTAGTTAATAATCGTAAGCGAAGCAGAAATATGTTGATATGCATTTAGAACAGAAATTTAACTGTAACATCATAAAATAGTGTACAGCCCTTAAGCTAAAAATAAATAATTTCTATAAGTTCAACATGTTCTCCAATCGGTAAACCCATAATATCTACCACCTACCTACGAGTTTATAAGTAGGTAGGTACTCTATCGTCTTTCAAAGGTTCAATCGTTTTCCTATTATATATTTGAAGAAGAGTCTAAAAAAATATAAAGCTTTTCTTACATGTTATTGTTTCTAATAGAACCTACATATTTGAGAAGAAATGAAACAGTCTTGCAGGTAAAACAACAGATAGAGCTACCCACCTAATTGGTATTTTAATTCTACTCGTATCTACGCATTTTAGAAGATTAAAATGGATATGTTTTTTTTATTTCGTCAGTTTCGTATCTTCCACGGTATTTCCTTTCATCGCGGTGAGCGCCATTTTCTATTGAATAAATACGTGTTTGTCTTAGCTCTTGTTATCAATCTCTCTACACGCGACTAGTTTTTCCGCTTCAGTCTGGAAATAAAAGGAAAATGTGTATAAAAACTATTATTTATCTCACTTTGTTGTATCTTACAGGTACCCACTTTGTAAATAACTTCATTCCTTGATAGGTATTTATGTCTTTTTTTATTTACTGCAATAATTAGTCTACTATAAAAAATTTAGGTGTAAACTTTGTCTAGATATCTACCTACTTTAGTATTATACGATATTATTATAAGGTAACCTTAATACCTACTTAAGATTTCAATTTATATCAATTTGAAGTTTACGAAGAAGGGTTCCTTTTTTAGGAAATCGTCTTAATTTTGACAATTAATTGTTGTTTCTTTAGATTTAGGTATGAACATAATGGAAGACTTTGTAATTATGTAGTACATTTAGTCCAAAACGTATAGAAACACGAACTGAAATACCTGTATCAGCTTATAGATGACGTATAGGCTTTCCTCAGGAGAGCAGACGTCTCCACTGGCTACCATGTTCACAGATCTCTTGCCTTGCCCCCACCCCGTGCTGAAGGTAAGCTGGGCTCCAGATATCATCAGAACCGCTGCCAGCACCAAGATCAACAGCTCAAATCGACCCATCCTCTTCAGCAATCAAATAAACTGACACTTTTCTACTCGAAGATACACTTGTTTGAAGGCTTAACAACTTGTGTACTTAATGGTACGGATATCCTGAACAGAATGGTACGGGAGCAAGAAATTTCCCGCTTTTATAGGCTCACAATGTAATTAGGAGTTCGTCCGAGTTGATCAAGTGAAGACCGAGAAGTTGTGGAAAGTGCCTGGCGAGGAATGAACACGGCGGTTTGTAGGTAGATGGACAGTGGAGTGTCCTGGTTGTTAATAAATAAAATAAATAAAGTAAATTAATTATGGTATGTATGCCAATTTGATTTGATTTATAATTTAACTAGAGACCCGTTCTCGCTTCGCTTTGGGTACATAATACATAAAAACCTTCCTCATGGATACCTTTATCTATTAAAAAAATACCCACAAAATCCGTTGCGTATGTTTAAAGATTTAATCATAACACACACGTACAGACAATTGCGGAAAGCGACTTTAGGTAACTACACATTTTCTGTTTCCTAAAAAGTTGCGTATTCCACAGATTGGGCCTTATCTCTTCTTAAATAAACACCGTTTGCAAGGTAGATACATACACATACATGGAATTACTAACCAACTTTGTTTAGCAATTTTCACCCAGGGAATTTCCTTCAAAGATTTCGTTTGTACATTAGCCAAACAATTCAATCTTGTTTCTAGAAAAATACGGCAAATCCTACCGAAACAAATACCTACAGGATAACTAATTTTTTATCAAGAAATGAATACCGATACCTACAAGTAGGTACTTAAGTAGAGAATAGGTACTTTATTATCAAATTACATCATGACCGAACCCATAACCGCCTTCCTAAATATAGGTAATAATTATGTAAGGAAATTATGGATACTAAATGTGTAAGATACCTACTTATTAACAAATAACTTATTACTAGGCACATGCGAATTAAGTGATATGGTTTTAGTAAATTCAAAAACTAGTGTAGGGAACTACGACTACGACTAACTACCTAAATAGATAAATCACTAGATTTTTTTTTACCTAGCCTGAGATGTCCCACTTCTGGGCAAAGGCCTCCCCCAATTCACTTCATGTTTGGAGAATAAATTAGGGAAGGAAGGAAGGAAACAGCATGAACCACGTGAAGGTGAGGCCGTCTTGGATTTAAAAAAGAAATATACCCACGTATTGAAAATGACAACATACCCATCTATATGATATATCCGGAACAAAAACCGATGTACATTGCACAAATATTGGTACCGGTAGGGAATCGAACCCACGACTCTAGACCTAACCGATACGCCTTAAAAACTTCCGTCAATGTAGGTACTGCATGATTAAATGAAAAAAACTGGTGTAACTAAAAAGAAAATCCATAGATTTAGAAACATTGGAACTACATGGGATCTATTGTATAAAGTAGGTATTGAAGGTAAGCAGGTACCATATCCTATAAAAACGAATTCACAAGTCAGCATAATGGGATAAAAATAAAAAAGACGTATTTTATGCAGTCGACTCCGCTAGCAAAAAGCCAGTTTAAATAAAAACAAGCGCCATTATTTCCCAAGTTCCTCACTAAAACAAAACCACCCCACGCTCACAAAGAACGTAGGCCGTCGCCAACTAATCACGGACAAATTAAAAATGTCTACGGCTTCCGGCGCCCTATAAAGAGCCAACTTATTTCTCTACAGCATCAAACTGCCTCCATCTTTTAGTTAGTTCTTACTTTCCTGTTCCATTTCAACCTTCGTCCTTTGTAAGGGTCCACCAAGGAGTATTTTTAGCTACTCCTTTGCTACTCCATAGCATAACCTTAGTTTTTATTTCCTCCCAAGTTTCCACTCAGCAGAATCATGTACAAGTATCTGGTTATCTTTGTCCTGGTGGCTTGCATCTGCGTAGCCACCGAAGCCCAACTGACATTCACTTCCAGTTGGGGAGGCAAGAGGTCGGGCTCCATAGCTGGAACCGTAAACTGTCGCAACGACGAAGCCATTGCCGCCATTTACAAGATGATACAGGTAACGTTTTGATTTTAAAGTAACAGTTCAGAGTGAGTCCTGTCGACCTCATATGTGGATCTGACTACCGCTTACCATCTGGTGGAGTGAGGTCATCTTGTTAGCCTATTATTAAAAAAAACAAAATTGAAGAGAAAAACTGGGGAAATTTAGGTAGGTACGTCACCTCTGGTGACATTTGGGATTATTTTTTCCCATTTACCCTCAGTGGTGTTAATATCTTGACATAAATAGACGCTAAATAGATTGGAACTACATATTTGGGTTACGTGTTCCTAACTCCTGCTTGTCTGCGGGTATTTGAAAATTGAACCTTAGGCCTAAATTCTGCAGCACCACCGAGTCACATAACTTGAAAAAAATATTTTGAGATAAAGTATTAATTTGTGACAACAAAACCTACATAGTCCAATCGATCCAAAAAGTAGGCAATGAACACATAAACCAATAGTTATATCATTGGAAATTTATTTCAATTGACTTTAAATTAATATAATAATTAATTATTGTTGTTACAGAATGAAGCTGAAAGATTTATTCTTTGCCAGAAGCCCTGAGCGTATAGACCGAATATCACGAAGCTACGGACGCCGACTTAACATTACAGCCTCGTTAAAAATTGAATAGATTATTTTTGTATGGTCTAATTTGACCCCAAGACCAAATAATTTGTAAAGCGAATGAATGACCTGATACGCAATGTGTTCATATAATTAAAGATTGTTGCTTATTTTGAAATAAAGTATGTAGTTTGTTCAAATTTGAATTTTCTTATGTGTATTTCTGAAATTCATTTTAGGTACCCACTCGCCTAAATTGAAGATGTTACTTACGAAGAAGAGAAATTTATCTTAAAAGGTAGCATAGAAAAGTCAAAATACAAAGATTACGAAATCCTAAATTCGTCATTTACACCTCAAAACTGTACAATTATACTAGAATCCATAATTCGACGGAGTAGTTTGACAGATAGAGTGTTACCATGTGTTAGAAAAAATAAATAGTGATGAGGTTAATGGTAATATTTAATTATCGACAGAATTATCCGGTCTAAGAATAAAATCGCCGGTTATCTAACAACACCGCTCAATTTATTTTAATCAAATTAAAAAGAGAGTGAAAAATGTCTGCATAATTTTATTAATTTTAAGAGGTATTGTATAAAAATGTTGGAATTTAAGCCCTGAAAAACTGAAAAACAAAACAATACTATAATATGCTACATGAACAGAGAAATACAATCGCATCAAACAATCCAAGGTACGGAAGCCGAATGATTTACAAATGAAGGTGAGCGTCATCATGTCAACCATTATTTCACTATCCAACAGTGCTGCTACAATTAAGTAATGCGAAATCGTGCCTGTATCTCGATTTAACAACAATCGAAATTTTCGACGTCAAGTCAATTTATTTCATAAAAATATAATAATAATAAAATATAATATGGAACTTGCACATTAAATTTTTTAATAATAAATTAATTCGAAAAAAATCGATTTTTGTTCTGATCGAATCGGATCACAAATTATCGATGCAAACAACACTAGGCTAAACCTGGCAACAAAATGCGATTTGAAGTTGTCAAACTACTCCGTCGAATTACGGATTCTATACTCTATTCCAATTATGAAGTCCTTTTTGACAGATGCCAATAGTTCAGTACTAGGGAAGTACCCTTAGAAATCGATATTCAGCGGCAACGATTCTCGATATGTAACAAATTTAAAACGAACTAACTTAAATTATCGAAAGAACTATTTTAGACATTCAAAACTTCCAAACTTATTTTGTGTCGAAAGAAGAAATACGCGATTGGATGTTTAGTATAATAATAATGAATAATGATAGTTAAGTTATTTAAAATTACACTGAGTTTAAAGGATCATAACAGTTATAGGCTCGTGTCAAAGACTCGTTAATTAATGGCACCGAATGTTTGACACCGTTTGCTGCCAGGAGTGTTTGCACCGAGTACCTATAGTTGCAACACTAAATTAATTATACGAATTGTATCGCGTAATGGAGTAACTCAACAGTTACTATGAGCATCAGATTAAAATAAAAACAAACAATTCATTTAAGTTTTTATATTTGATTTTATAGTTATTAATCATCACTGCTTGATTTATTAATTTATTTTGTTATTTAATCAGTTTACATATTACCTGCAAAGGACTGCACTAATTATTACGTTTTATTGTAAAATGCATTAAAGTTATAAGCAGTCCCATTGCCGCTCGATTCATTTTCATTCGCGAATGATCGGTTTAACTAACCGAATACTTGAGGCACGTCACTACGTTTAAAAGTAAAACATAAACCATAGTACGTAACTGCATACGCGCAAAAAAATATTATTTTATTTTGAAGTTCAGATATAGAAACAATAGTTAGATCAAAAACAATAAGTTAATTTTGCTTGTAAATGAATTGTAGTGTGATTTTGCATAATTGTATATTTTTTAAATTGCGATTTCCTACTAAACACAAAAAGTGATATTAAATTGGATTTATTTGAAACGTGCAGAGTTACGTTCTTCGAAATGTCAAAAAGGACTTCATAAATGGAATAGAGTATAGTATAGGTGATCATTTATAGCCACAGAGTACACTTTTATTTTATAGCATAGCATTAATATGATACACACACAGTATGTGTGTATCACTAAATAGTATAAAGCAAAGTCACTTCCAGCATCTGTATGCTTAAATCTTCAAACTTACGCCACAGATTTTGATGAGATTTTTTTTAATAGTATAATCTGCCGTATCAATTATACGGGGCCCCCAAAGTGTGTAAGTAAAAAAATTAAAACTTTCTAATTTTTATATGGGGCCCCGACAAGACACACTACGCCACTGAATTAGCAGAGTGAGGGTGGGTCACTAGTAAACAATATATATATATACACCGTGAAATTTTAGTGGTTGTTTTCCCGAAGCAGAACGATTTACCCATCGTAGTACTATCGAACCATGCTAATTATTTCGTGAAAACGTAAGAAAAAATCTCAACTTTTCAAAAAAGTATTATTTAACTCGAAACAGTGAGAAATGATAGTAGTAGTAATAGTAGGTAGATACCTACGTAGATTGTAATTTATTACCCTAATGGCGGCGCGGCGCGGCGGCGGCGCCCTTTGTCGGACTGCCCCGACAAAGGACGCCGCCGCCGCGACGACTCTTTGATAGAGCCGCGCACCGGGCGCGAGCGCACTACCGATACCTACGGACTCCTCAGTCCCGCTGCGTGCGCCGTCCGCTGCGCACGCACGCACGCCGCTCGCCGCCCGCCGCCTACGCATGCGTGACGCGATACCGTGAGGTCAAAATGGATCGCCATTATGTTTATTCGAATGTGGAGTATGTGTCTAGCAGATGTGGTGATGTGAACCCGCAGGTGCCACAGCACCGGACGATCGTAACCGCTACCCAGCGGCTGCTCGATCACGGGCAGTTTGCGATGAGTTGAAAACTGGGATAGTGGACGCTTTCAATGTAGTTAGACGTGACAGAGGCACTATCAAAATCATAATCTAACCAGATAAAACGTGCGCGTTTGTGTGTGGAACGCAGTGGCTTACATTTTGATAATTGCTCCGGTACCAGGAAGAGTAAGTACTTGTACATAATTTGTGAATAGTGAAATTTCTAAGGTTAGGTAGGAAATTCAAATCAGTGTAAATACGTTGATTTTCATTTTTTAAATACTTTATTACCTAATTCAGCAACAAATTATTACTTTCAGACAATCTTAACTCTTCTTTTTGATGACCCGATGTTTATCCATTAAAACATTATGTTCGTAATTTAGTAGGCAAAGTATTTACGATGGACCAAAGCCCGGTAAACTATGAAGGAAATATGGAAATCACTTGTTAGTAAATAGGTAGTAAGTTAAAATCAGCTGATTGATACCAGCAATCGGTATCAATCAGCTGATCGGACGGTCAATAACCTGTCGAATCATTAGGCCTGTCCTCCACCGGACGTTATTTTAGTACTATTATTTACGTTACTGTTATTACAGTTTCAGTTTACACGTTACCTGTAAAAAAATTACCGGTTAATAAATTGGAAACGAATTTTTGAGACATGTTACTTCGGCACGTGCACTTTTACAATAAAAGTTAGTATTTTACGATGATTATTAGTGCCGTACCGTAATAAGTATCGTTACCATTTAACGTTAAAATAAGTATCGCTACTAATAAGTAGCGGTATTCAACGGTAAATCTTTTTCCCATTCCAATAGTATCCTTTTTGAAATAACTTATTTGTACTGAAGAGAAGTGGAGATTTTTTGACGCTCCGCTGCATCGCGTGCTCCGGACAGACGGCCTTATTATTTAGATAATAATAACAACTGTAGCAGGACGAAGCGCGGGTAGCACTACTGGCGTTAGTTGGCGTTCTCGGATTCGACTGTTTCGTTTATCACTTTTGTAAAACTGACATTTATTGATTTTAATAAAAAAAACTGCATCGATCTATTGTACTACTAAGACAGAATCATTTTGCTGCGGGAAAACAACCACTAAAATTTCACGGTGTAGACAGGGTGTCCCAAAAAGTAGTGTCAAGCGGAGGTCCTGGGAGAGAACACCCCGTGGGGCATCCGAAACACCCCCCCATGTATTATGTTCCGCGATTTTTTATAGTTTTCGAGTTATGATTTTTTCTAAAATTTTGAGAACATCTGACTTAACTGACTAAAAATATTGTAGAGAAAAAAGTATTTGACTTTTTTGAGTAATTCTTTTCGCAAATCAATATTCATGAGTTTTTCTTTAATGCCTAAAACATTTGTCTCCATAACTTATATGGAAGTTATCAAAATTATGGTACAAACTGAAAAGTTACGTTCTGTAAATAATGTTTTACAATTTCAACGTAAAATTTAAAATACTAGGAGGTAGCTGCATGACTCCTAAGTAACTTTAAAAATTGAGCTAGACTCTCAGCTTTTCTAATCATAAATAAAAACTGGTACTTAATGGGCTACTTTTTCTGAAATCGGACTACAAAGACAGAGAGGAGGAAAAATCATAAAATTTGCCATTTGATGAACAAGCATTATTTGGACATTTTATTATTCCGAAAGTGAGTCAGTTTGTTAAAAAACCTAAATTTAATGCAGGAGCACTCAGATGCAAACATTTGGATGCTTTATTTTTCTTTAATTTAAGTTTCATTGCGCTAACTCTGTTTTCACATGTAAATCATGTAATACCTTTGTTACGACGAACTTGACGAACTTTGCTTTCTTTACGGACTTTAATAAACTTTTACTTATAAACTTTTTACAATAAATAATCAAAAACGATAACTTTTTTTTTTAATAAAGTTCCCATTTTTAAACTTAATTATTTTTTTAAGTATTACAAATTAAACTTTCTAGTGGTTATTTCTTAGCATTTCTGGTATAATTTTGATTGTTAACAATCTTATTAACTTTAGAAATAATAAAATGTCCAAATAATACATACTTCGCATTCAAATGGCTAATTTTATGATTTTTCCACCTCTCTGTCTTTGAAGTCCGATTTCAGCAAAAGTAGTCCATTAAGTAGCAGTTTTTATTAATGATTATGAAAGCTGAGAGTTTAGCTCAGTTTTTAAAGTTACTTAGGAGTCATGCAGCTACCTCCTATTAAGTCATTATTTACAGAACGTAACTTTTCAGTTTGTACCATAATTTTGATATTTTCCATATATGTTATGGAGACAAATATTTTAGGCATTAAAGAAAAACTTATGAAAATTTATTTGCAAAAAGAATTACTCAAAAAAGTCGAATACTTTTTTCTCTACAATATTTTTAGTCGGTTAGGTCAGTTGTTCTCAAAATTTTAGAAAAATAATCATAACTCGAAAACTATAAAAAATCGCGGAACATACATGGGGGTGTTTCGGATGCCCCACGCGCTGTTCTATCTCAGGACCTCCGCCTGACACTACTTTTTGTGACAACCTGTATATATATATATTTGTCAACCTCACTAAAACAACACCTACTATATCCAAAGCCGTTACATGTGTATATATATGTTTAAAGATGTTTGGAATGTACATAAAATATAATAATAGCTCATATTATATACAATACAAAATTTGATATGGAGAAGGCATTCTACCATACTCAACAAACATTAAAACTACAAAAATATAGTTAGAAATTATACATTTATTATAAAATTTGTCACAAGTTACAAAGGTCCTTAACATTATTTATGAATTAGGTACTTGGCATATTCCACTGGTGTCCAGGGACATCCTATTGGAGGATGCATAGGGCAGGTCATCCTCGTCTAATGCTTCTCTCATCCTACGTTTATAAATTTCACTGTCTGGATTATTCTCCTGATTTCTACATCTGTCTAATTTCTTCTCAATAGTCCTAACTTTTTCCCTGGCTGGACTTTCAACCATTTTAACCATTGATCTAATTTTACGTACAGCTTCAATAAGGATTGCTAGCTTATCTTGCCCAGCATCTCTAAATAACATTTCTGTGACATAACTATCCAGGTTTTCTTGCTCTTTACTTGCAGCATGCAGTACCGCAGCCAGCGCGATCTGAGATGGTGCATATAATAAGCAAGCGTCAGTCAAAAATACCTTTTCAAGAAACTCGTCAATACCTCCTCTGAGTCGTTCGGGATTGGCCAGGCTGCAGCGAGTCTTGATGTCAATTAGGAAGCCTTCCACAGGCCTAAATGGATTATGGATGGTCAAGTGGTAGTTCAGCTGTTGCATAAGAAGCAATTCATTGTTCAATATAATGTCAGACGCCTTCTCTCTATCTCCTTTGATATTTGCAACAAATTGACCAATAGACACATTGAATTCTTCGACTTTACAGGCCAAATAGACACACGTCGCTAAGATCTCCTTCGGGTGATAGTCCATAGATGAATTGTACAAGTAAAACCGTTTGAAATAGTGAAATGCAGTACCAACTACGCCTTTTGGCATTGGCGGGCTAAATCTTTTACAAAAGTCCCTCAGATGAAGCTCATACTGCTTGAGAAGGAGCCTCTCTTCGTCTGGTTTTAGGAAAAAATTGTATCGTTGATACTCGTCAATGTGTGCCCCTTGTTTCAAAATAAACTGCAAGTTATGTTTCTCGCGATGGCAAACCAATTCGTTTTCATCACTAAATGTCCAAAACTGTCTTTGGGAACTTGTGGAAAACATTGTATTCTGTTTCTATATCACCAATTCACATTAAGAGAATTCAAATCAATTTAGTTGAATGCTTGCCGCCACGGTAAAATAAACGGAAAATTCAAGTCTTGAACCAACAGACACCACATTCGTGCAATAAGATTGACGTTTGACATAATGAAATGACAGCGCCCGTCATTTGTGTTATTATGTCCGAATTGTACTACTAGATAAGCTCACAGGAAAATCATAATACATTATTTTATTTTCAATTTATATTACTTTTGAAATATCCAATATATTATTCAAAAAAGTATGAAACTCTAATTTTATAGATATTCTCTAGATAAACATGTATAATAGTTATGGTTTTTGTTGAAATAGAATTATTGATAGTGCGAACCGGACAAACATTGTTGACATTTACTAGACAGATAAAATTCGTTACATGCATTATAAGAACAAAGTTTTCTAGTAATCATCATAAATAGTTGAACAAAAAAAAACTGAAAAAATATATTTCACTTAGGTAATTACTTTAAAGAGTTTTATGCACTAATATGTGTTTTTGTTTTAATTATTTGAAGAAAAACCACTTAACCACTAAATTCTCAACATTTGTTTTGCGGAAACGGAACGTTATTTTGTTTCTCTGTCGCACCTATGGTATTATCATAACGCCTTTGATATCGGCATCTCATTTTCCACTTGATTGAATCATCGAAGTGTTGACTGATCGTCATAAATTAAAAGAAATTGGACTATTTTTGTAACAGAATCAGTCTCATTACCTGTTTTTGCATAATTCGAAAATGTCGCGACCGGGTGATAGACCGAACCAAGCGCAGACTTACAAACTTGTTGTTGTTGGCGGTGGCGGCGTCGGAAAAAGTGCAATCACAATACAATTTATTCAGGTATTTATCTTCTTTTTCAAGTGGTGATACGCCTACGGATCATATGTTAGATTATTTCCAGTATTTTCTAAGTATTTAAGGTGCAATTTGTCGCCTAAGCGCCGAGATTTGGTCGTAATTAGCCTTGTTAGTTGAAGTGTTTGTTCATGCTTAAAAATAGTGTTCTAAGAGCTAAAATGTCAAGGCCTAGTAGTCTGGAGGCGCCGCCGCCCACCGCTGTCAGCAGCTGGATCCATAAACCATCTTATTCTGTTTCAGAGCTACTTTGTGACTGACTATGACCCTACAATTGAGGACAGCTATACAAAGCAGTGTGTCATTGATGATGTACCAGCAAAGCTGGACAGTAAGTAAACTTCTAATGCTATGTATTTGTGCTATGGAAGGTCATGCTCCAATGTCACATTCTTGAGTATCACCTGTGTTGTTCCAAATAATTTGTCAAGGTCTAAACCATCAGTGTCAAGGGCATATATATTTTAAGTAAAAAAGCTTAATATAAATTTTGTTAATTACTGTCTGGTCTTAATCATATTTATAAATAAAGTCTGATATATATAGTCTAAAAAGACATTTACATGTTCTAATCCTGTTTATGAGATAAACACCATTTGATTTACAAAATGCAAATGTTGATAATGGATTTCCTTATCATACAAAAAAGTCTTTGTGTCCTTTTACAACATCATGGAAACAGCAATGCTTTTACTTTTTTTAAATGCTTTGGATCTTAATTGCCTGAAAATCCTGCTGAGCAGACTTGAACACATAAGCTAAGCTGGTTGCTGACTTGGCAAGCACATAAATCAATACACAGCTGTGAGTTACTTACAAATGTCCCCTTCTTTTATTTAATATCTTAAAAAAGAAAGCCTAATATCTATATCTTATCTTTCAGTATTGGACACAGCGGGACAAGAAGAGTTCAGTGCAATGCGAGAACAATACATGAGGTCTGGCGAAGGTTTCCTCCTGGTGTTCTCCGTAGCGGATCATGCAAGCTTTGACGAATTGTATAAGTTCCACAAACAGATACTCCGAGTGAAGGACCGAGATGAGTTCCCGATGCTGATGGTTGGAAATAAGGCTGATCTTGAAATGCAGAGAGTGGTAAGAGGCCTAGGTTTTGATAATTTATGTGTGTAATTCTAGCTTTCCTTCAGGTATACATATCATTCATATAAACCTTCCTCTTGAATTACTCTATCTAATCCTTACTAATATTATAAATGTGAAAGTAACTCTGTCTGTCTGTCTGTTACGCTTTCACGCATAGAGTACTGAAACGATTTAAACGAAATTTGGTACAGATATAGTCCAGAGCCTAGGAAAGGTTATAGGCTACTTTTTAACCAACTGTGCTATAAGGAAGTAATGTTTTACCCATTAAACGTCTCTACGCGGACAAAGTCGCGGGCGGAAAGGTAGTTAAAGAATAAAAATCTATTGAATCATTTCAAAGAATCAAACATATATAGGGACAAACAGAGAACTTAAGAAACTTGTTTTATACTAGTGATTATGCATCAAAATATCATTACTAGGAGATGAGACTGCTAACTTTTGTAAGTTATAGTACGATTAAATAGAAGGAGTCTATCACCATAACCAACCATGTCAATACAATTATTACTACCAAGTGATTACACATACTAAGTCAGATTTTCCTTGGATTTGTAATCATGAATGGCTTGTGTGTCATTCAATTCATGTAACTTGACCACATAATAAGGATAACTTTACACTGGGCAGTAAAGAAGACTTTATCATTATTCTTATAAGGTTTAAATCAGCTTGTATTTAAATTTTATCTGAGGCGATCGTATTTTGCATGACGACATTGTAGTTTTTATGTATTTTGATGGAATTTTAATACACCGGTGAATGCCTAGAAGAGAAATTAATATTAATAATAATCCTCTATAACAAGAACCTAGTAGAATAAAAATCGAACACGCTGATTGAACTATTGTTTATGCTAAGCATTTTAAGTCCCCTAATAACTGAATGGGAAGAATAAAACTATTTAACTGATGATGGATACAAAAGGTTTTTTATTTTATTTATCCAACACAAAAGGTAATCATAGAAAATGTATTTCTAAAATAATTTAAGTTTGAATTTCGTATTCTGTACACTTTATTACTAAAAAGTAAATAAATAAATGTCACATACAATTTTCTGATTCCCATTAAGTTGGTTGTGCATTTGTTTTATGGATATTTTCTTCTCTTATAAATAAAAATGAATTGCTGTTCGTTAGTCTGACTAAAACTCGAGAACGCCCGGACCGATTTAGGTAATTTTGGTTTTTAAATGTTCGTTGTAGTCCAGGGAAGGTTTCAATGAGAAAATATAGAAAAAGAATCAGTTCGCCAGCGACCACGATTGGTGTAATCCAGTCAAAACGTCGTCAGTAAGTAGCTATGTAATTTGCTACTCCTAATATCGCGTGTAGACCCATAAAGCCATTTTAGTGTAATGGAACGCGAAAGTTTAAAATCTTACATATAGAAAAAGAATCAGTATTGGCGGTATGAAATTCGCCGGGACCACTATTAGAAATAAATATATTTAATAACGCACATCATGTTCAAACATCTGACTAATATGTGTGATGTTGTGTAATATTTATTGATTGTTGTATGTTGTTGCCAGGTATCGCTGGAGGAGGCGCAGGCTCTGTCGCGGCAGCTCAAGGTGCCGTACATAGAGTGCAGCGCCAAGGCGCGCATGAACGTCGACCAGGTCAGCCCTAACAATAAATAAATAAATATCCGGGACGTCTCCACACACTATCACCTGACCCCAAACACAAGTATTTGTCCCGAGTGGGAATCGAACCTATGACTCTTGGAACCGCCAGCCAGGGTCACTAACTTGATTGCTCCACCCCCAAGCCTTTGTGGAGTATTGTTTTTTTTTTTCTTTTTATCTGAAAGCTCTTTGATACCGTGACATACTCAAACTGTACGACATGGCAATCATTTATATATATATATATATATATATAAAGAGAAAGAGAAAGCTGGGTAAAACCAGCTTTCCGAACCGGTGGTAGAATCACTTATCTTTTAATTATTTATTTAATATAATGACGATTTATAAGTGTGTGTGAATGCCTATATAAATAATGAAATTTTGACTTTGACTTTGCTTTCTACATATATTTGTATTTTTTTAACAAATGTTAATGTATACTCCCAGGCCTTCCACGAGTTAGTCCGCCTAGTGAGGAGGTTCCAGGAAGCTGAGAGGATAAACGTCAAGTCAGAGTACCGGAGCGGCAAGAAGAGGACCTGCGTCCTATTGTAACAGAGGCTAGGACTGAGAGGCTGTCTGCACACTGCGGTAACGTTCTGAGAAAAAATTAACTTACACACTGGCCATCACGGAAAACAGCCCATTTTTTTATAACACTCCCAGGACGAAATCTTTGAAGGTAAGGTCGTTGGTCAACATTGGTAGACAGGCACAATAGACCATATTGAGCCTGTCACACTCACCCTGAAGGCCTGCTTTGATACCAATTCACACCCCGCCTGAAGAGCCATCTACATTTTATGTGACAACTCGTTTTTAAGGTTTTTAATCAAAGTACGGTATTGTATTGTAACCGTATTTTTTGGCGAATAAAAGTTTTTTAAATTATCAAACTTAACAAATTTTAAAATTTTGATAAAAAAAAACAAACACTAAATACTGTTTACTTATAAGTAGCCAGGTCGATTTTTGTGATGGCCAATGTATAAACATTGGGAGTAAACGCCTAAGTAACAGCAAAAATTTAGGCAACAACAATTTTCATTCATCATGTTGGAAACATGTTATTAAGCAACCTCCCGTAAATGGGTTATAAATCACTTATTACAGTCCTTATGTGTTCAATGTTAGTTTTCATATAAACTAATGAAATAATAACTGTAACTACTAGTAGACTAAATGGGCGTTATTTTCAAGAGGATATTCGCGTGAACATAAACCTTATTTCAATGATTATAAAGCTGATAATACCTGTTCATAAATCGAGCTTCAATGTGGAAATCCTATTACAAACGTAATATTCCAGAGATGATACAATAAAACCGGCCAAGTGCGAGTCGGGCTCGCGCACAAAGGGTTCCGTAGCAGCAAATATAATAAAAATCAACCTATCTCAAAAACTATAAGAGATACTTTGATCAAACCAAAAATCGTTGAAAGAGTTAATTAGCATGCATCACCTCTATTTTTTTTAGAATTTTATACCCCGTAGTTATAAAAATAGAGGGGGTGACAAACTTTTTACGATTTTGAGACCTGAAATCTCAAAATCCGTTCACTTTAAGAAAAAATGTTTTTTAGAAAACTTTATATCATTTTAAAAGACCTTTCCATTAATACCCCACACGGGTATGTACATCGAAAAAAAATTTCATCCCTCAGTTACATGTATGGGGGCCCCACCCCAATTCTTTTTTACTATTTAGTGTCATATTTTTGTAGCGGTTCATACAACACATTTTCCCATCAAATTTCATCACTGTAGTACTTATAGTTTCCGAGTAAATCGGCTGTGACAGACGGACAGACGGACAGACGGACAGACGGACATGACGAAACTATAAGGGTTCCGTTTTTGCCATTTTGGCTACGGAACCCTAAAAAGCACACAAGAATTTTCTTGCTATAAAATAGAAGATTGTTATTAAACACATGATACCAATTTTAAAAAATATCATTACAATATGTTATTTCCAATATTCAAAACTCTGCAGGCAGCCTTTAAAAAGTTACTTTGATATTTTTATCAAATGATTTCTTAAACCTTCCTACGAACGTCATATTTGTATCACAATATTTATTTATAATAGATTTTAAGTTTTTCAAAATGAGCAAAGGAATCAACAATCATGGATTAGTAAAGTCTAAAATATGAAATTATTATTTTTCATTAAAAACCAACCAATGCAATTCTTTTTTTCAAGTGTATAAGTTAGTGCAACTCATTAAGATTATTTTAATAAATAACACAAAACAGTATTTTAACAACAAATTCCATGCTCATTTTTCCAAGATATTATTTCATCAGAGAGGATGAAACTTATTTTTCTATAACATTTTTCGTCTTAAGGCCTTATTTGATAAGGTATTTATTTTTATTTCTTTTCCATAAGTTGTTTTTAGTTTTGCTCAGTTGTTGTTGTTATTTTGTTGATAACGATCGTTTTGAAAATGCGCGCCGCCTTATATTGTAAGTAATACTTTTTTTCTCAATTTATATTTTGGGAAATAGTAAATCAGTTTACAATAAAAAAATAATGTAGCTATATGCTATTAAGGCTCTTGCACACTTTATTGGCCCTACTGTTATATAGCGACACTGTAAATTAAGTTCCCCATTGCAGAAATGCTCATCATTCCCTACTATTCTCGGCTACTAAACTAATTATGTAGGTTAATATTTTTTTATAATTTATACATCGTTATTTACTCTCTATATAGCGAGGGAGTATTGCAATGTTGAGGATTTAGGAGTTAGAGCCATCCGCTCTCCCGCAAGTCCAGTGATGATGATACGGCTACTCCAAGCCATCATCGTAGTCAGTTAGGAAAAACAATGTGCAGGATTTTCTCCTTGATCTGCACGCGAATAATAAAATTAAAATCTTTAATGCACAAAAGTGTGTGTGAGCCTTAAGAGCAAATATTTCTTTATTTTGATTAGAATTTTTCGTTTCTCTTGTTGACTTGTATTGTGCTATCTGGTGCCATACTCGAACTCACTGTTATCAACCAAATATATAAGTATATGTATTAGGTATCTAAAGACACTAAGCCACTCGTTACGAGAAATTATACATATAATGGATAATGTATACAAAATCGGTCAGGGTGTGGATACGGCCAAGATATCGCTAGAGGAGAAGGTGGTAATGTGGCCCCCCATTTTGTTTTTAGCTGTAGGTCTATGAATTAACAATATACCTTAAAACATTAAGCATTTATCTATTTATTCGTCTGTAGGTGTGTAACTAATAAAAACCGATTATTTTTTTACCAAAAACGTTTATTTCAAAAAGTATAAAAATTGCCAATCGAGATATTGGGAGGGTATTATGGCACCCAGGGGGTCATATTAAATGTAAGGAAAAATTAACGGCAAAAGTCGCAGATATAATGCTCTCCTTCAGGGCCCGCACACGCGCTATGAGCCCACAGTAGGCAACTTTGGCACTGTATCCACTCTTCACCTCGAAAATCATTGGAGTAAGCAGTGTCACAGAAAATACATGATGTATCAGAATTTTCAGCTGGTCTATCAGCTAGCAAAGCATCTTCGTAGTCTGATTCGTCACTGCTATTGTGTCTAAAATCCGTGTCAGTCGAGGTATCACTCTCCTCAGGGCTAGTGGGGCCAACTCCGCGTCCACGGCCTCTACCCCTGCCGCGCCCACGTACTTGGCCGCGTCCTCTTCGAGTTTTTGCTAGATGCAAGGATTCCGACAGTTGGTTTTTGTATGGAGAAGATGTAATTACTTTGGCAGTCGTAGTTTTCCTTCCTCTGTTTGAAGTCTTCCTCTTGGGACCAGGAACTGGAAATATGTCTCTGTCATTTGACTGGTTTATTTCAGATTCAGTTATTTCAGAAGGAAGTGGAAAAATGTCTAAGACATTTGACTGGCTTTCGACAGTGACAATGTTTTCGGGGGAATTCTGAACCACTTCTGAATCTGCTTTATTTTGTGCCTCTGCCAAAAAATCTGCATCAGAAAAAAATTGTGGATTAAAGGGGTATATCCCGGTGGCACGAAAACCATTCACTGCAATTTCACCAGTGGAACTTTTTAGATATGCCCGTCCAAAAAGTTCTGCTATATCATGGGGTTTCAGCATTCTTTCAGAATGGAACATAAACTGACGAATCTCTTCACTGTAATGACTTTTGAGTGAACCCATGAATGTCTTATCCAGGGGTTGGAGCTTATGAGTGGTGTGAGGTGGAAGACTGATTATCGTCACGTGTTTCTCGCGGGCTAACTCGATGATGTCTATGTTGCGAGTGTGACTGTAATGTCCATCTAGAATAAGCAACACCGGGCTGGTTTCAGATGGGTTTGTTTTTTCAATAAAATGAACAAACCATTCTGTAAATAGGTTGCTCTGAATCCACCCTGATGGGTGGACTTTTCCGACGGCTCCTGGTGGAGCACCTTTCATCAGAACATCTGAAAAGTTTTTTCTAGGAAAAATCATCATTGGAGGTATAAAGATTCCTGATGCACTCATGCAACACACAATAGTCATAAGTGAACCTCTTTCCGCTGCCGTTAAGGCCCCAATCTGTCTTTTCCCTTTCTTTCCTATAACTTGTGGAATTTTAGTTTGGACTATTGTCAATCCAGTCTCGTCAACATTATATACGCGGTCTGGAGGGTAACGTACTTTCGTAATTTCGGCTTGTAAAATATCAAAAAACTGTTTAACGGCATCTTTGTTAAAACCTTGAGCTTGAGCTTGTGACGTGCCCATAGGCTTACGCAGTGATATTGTATCTTTGTGTCTATTCAGAAAATGATCTAACCAAGCTCTGCCAGCCATGTTGTTCTTGAAATTATTTTCCAAATTATATTTCACGGCTATCTTATATGCAGCCCGCCGAACATCTTGCCTAGTCAAGCCATAATACTTGGCTTCCATGAACAAAATATATTCAATTAATCCTTTCTCTAAATGAGGTGGCAGAATGGGTTTCCTTCCGAGTGGTTTATTCACTACCAAGTCTAAAGATTCTTCAGTATCCTTTACAAGACGTTTCAATGTGGACCTCGGAATATCAAAAGCTTTGACTGCTTTCTTATAACCCATAGTCTTGTTTCGGACGGCCTGAACTGCTTGCTTCATTTTTTCCGGATCCCAGGCTTTTCTTTTTTTACTTGAAGAAGGCGACAAGTCATTTCGTGGCATCTAAAACCAAAAAAATAAAATAATAAATGATACCCATCGTTCGTTTAATATGGCCCCCGGGGGTCGTATTGCATACAATAATAGAGGGCCATAATACCAAAATGAGATATTTTGCAACAACACAATATATTTTTTTAATAAACAGCTATTAAATGATTATTACCTTAAAATCGTAGTCTCTGGTGTTCAACAAATTGAATTAATGCAGCAGGTGAATCCAGGAATACGTAAAGACACAAATATCGAATTTTAAAAACGCATACGCAAAGTTTTCGCCGGCACTCGTTGTGACTTGTTTGAATAACTAAAATATAAAATGCCATCTACCGGAAAGTTTGGGTATTAAAAATCACTTTGGTACCTTAGCTATCAGTTAGCCTTGTTTTAAGTAGATGGCGCTGTTAGAAAATATGATTATTGAAAGGGGCCAAAATACATGCAGGGGCCACATTACCACCTTCTCCTCTAACATTAAATTATCTTTTTAACACATTATAAATGGTGCTAAATCGGACCGTATTAGAATAAGGCAGTGTCTTTAGAAATAGCCAACTGTTTTATACTTTTTTTACTAATGTTTTTAGATATTATTTACGATTGTAGCGCATTTAAGTCCATTTTTTTAAACATTTATACCGATATGAAAGTGGATACTATGCAAAATAATAAACAGAAACTATGTATTTTATTTTTGATATCTTCTTATTTGTTATTTTCGTAACGATTTTTTAATTTTTATTTATTTTTTAAGTTAATAGATAAAACGTCGAACCCACTGTCTTTGTGAAGATGTAAAAATTAATTCGTTAATCACGACTAATCATAAATGTGTGAAAAAACAAATGTTCTAAAACGCTAAAGTCTAGAAACCAAATACTAATTTGTATTTTCGTTGTATTTTTGTCGTTCGTTTATTGTCTAATATTAATTAGTTAAGCGCTAGATATGCTCACGGAATGTTATCATTTATTTAGAAATATATATTCAAAATATTTGTGCTCTATAGGAATTCTTCAGCTCTTGAAAGGCTAATAATGATGCATTCAAAATCGACCTCGCGATACATCTTGTGACATACTTCATTCACGTTGTGTGGGTCGGTCATAAGTGGGAAGAATGCATATAAAAACTTATAAATAACTTTACTAATCAATCATAGTCCCTGACAACCTGCGTGGGCACATTGTAAGTCTATTGAACTCCACAAAACTACTACGGGGGTGTAAAAATTAACATTACTAGTAGGTAAGCAATTAAAACCTACCTACATTTACGTGCATAATTCTTGATGTGTTTATGAATCAATTTGAACATTTGTTTTGCTAAACGACTAAAAAATGTTAGTAGTTAAGTAATAAAATGTACTTTCATAGAAATATAAAGCGTTCTATATCTTTTATCTGTAGGTGCGTATATAATAGTCTGTACATACATCCTTACTAATATTATAAATGCGAAAGTAACTCTGTCTGTCTGTCTGTCTGTCTGTCTGTCTGTCTGTTACGCTTTCACGCATAGAGTACTGAACCGATTTAAACGAAATTTGGTACAGATATAGTCCAGAGCCTAGAAAAGGTTATAGGCTACTTTTTAACCGACTGCGCTATAAAGAAGTAATGTTTTACCCGTTAAACATCTCTACGCGGACGAAGTCGTCACAGCCACTGGACGGATCGAGATTAAATTTAGCATGCATGTAGATGTTATGACGTAGGCATGCGTTAAGAAAGGATTTCCCGAAATTCCCACGGGAACGGGAATTAACGGGAAAATCCTTTTGTATGAAAAATACTAACCGCATAAGTTAAACGCTTGAAATTTGGCATGCAGGTACCTTAATAAATTAAAAGCTTAGTTGCAACAGGATATTGTAAAATTCTCACGGGAACGGGAGTAATAGGGAAATAACTTTTGTATGAAAAAATCTAAACCGCGTAAGATAGATGATTGAGATTTGGCATGCAGGTACCCTAATGAACGTAAAGCTTACTTCCAACGCGATATTACAAAATTCCTATGGGAACAGGAGTTATTGGGAAACAACTTCTGAATGTAAAACCCCTGACGGGGTTGAAATATATTATATAGAGATAGAGATATACCCGAAGCGAAGCGAGGGCGGGTCGCTAGTTTTATATAAATGATACATTTCTATATAAAATGGGAGACATAGTGTAGCACAATATTTGTAACCAATAGACCTGATCGGTCAAAAAGTGCGTAGGCAATTTGATATGTTAATTTATAGGAAGAGATATACTATATATTTTTATATCGTAGTATTGGTTTTTTACGCATTTTTTGCTAAGCGAAAACATTAGGTGCACAGGTGTTTTGATAAATGTTTACAATTATTTAAATAATGTATTGGCCAGGTGATTTTCATACAGAGTGCAAGAAGTAGGTATCCTGTAATGACTTAGATTTTTGATCCATAATCTATACACAATAATATTAAAAGAGCATCTATTATTTTTAAAATTCATAAAATATTAATAATAAAGTATTCTATGCACGTACATACTTTACTGTATGTAAAATATCAGATATCAGATGCCGTCTTGCCACTCTGTACGGGAAAATATGTGCCTGTCGTTAGCTTGTAATGTAAAGAAGAGTTTATAGTTTTATTATCAGCTTTAGATACTGTTTGCTTGTGGACAAACTCTATTTCATATTGAATTTGACTCAACAACTATAAATTATGAAGAAAATAAATAAAGGTATAGTCGCATCTTACTACCTACATAGTAAATAAGAAAAAAATATTTTGATACATTATTTTGTGATCAGACCAACATAAATATCATATCTTGGATATCATAGCTTGAATGTCTAATAAGGATTTTTTTGTTTGTTTTATGTATGTAAAAGAGTTTGTCGATAAGCAATATTTTTTTATAAATCTTTTACCGTTTTGTTAACACTCGATATTAAGTTCAGTTGGTAACAGTATTCAATGTTGTGTTGTGAGTTACATACGGTACCTTCTATACTTGTTAAGATTTATACATAACTTACTTATACATAAATGTTGTCAGCTGTTATATGGCGCAATACGACTAATAATGCAATAGAATCTCAGTAATCGATTCAAGAAGTGTATATTTTTTTTATAACAATAGACACAATTCAAGCTGTTTTAGAGGATTTACATGGTATTTATTCCTAAAAGTTTCGTATTTTATTGCCATATACCTAATTTGCAAGTATTTTGGTATGTACAGTACACATACTCGGGTTTTGTACCTAATATAAAAAGTATAAACAACCAATTTGTTAATAATTTTGTCGTATTGTGCTTAGACGTTCGTGCGTATATAGAATATTTCAGCAGAATCTAATAACATGTGAAGACACGCACAAAATATTTTGCAATATATTCAATTTTTTCGAGGCGTGATTCGATTGGTATGATACGCGATGTGGGTGGTATCCAATAATTACTTTAATTTACATTTTTAACCTACCTAATAAAATCATCTGGGAAAAGAATCGCAGAGGTAATAAACTACTTATTATTCTTTTCTATTGTCAAATTGGCAGTCATCTATGACTATTTAACCAATGATACCAACGATCAATTATTGACTCGGACAGGCATTCAACTGTAAATATGTAAAAGTGCTAATGTCCATTTGCCAGTGTTTTTTTACTTTTAGGATCCCATCCATATAGCTACAAGATTGTTTCGGCCAGTCGACAGATGGCGCTTACTTGACAATTAATGTCAATGTTTTCGTAATTTTTTGTCTGATCGAAAATAAGGTTACTTAGCAACGAAAGTGGTTTAAAGTACTTATCTGTAAAGCCTTCATTTAAATCCTAGCCTTGTTATTATAACATTGTAAACTAGAATCATCACTATAAACATGTCTAGGTACCTACTTTCATCCACTGAATGCATAGTTGGGTAGAAACGGTAAATAAACAAACATAAAGTTCCATATACCTCGATTTAATTATGTATATTAAAAAAATATATAATAATATATCATACCTCGTGAACCTTATCTTAAATGCAATAAGAACGATTTTGCTACTTTCGTTGCTAAGGTTATTGAGTCATAGTCGGGTGCAATATGTTAAGCGAAGCTTTAACTGGGCTCGGGCCCTTAACTGACTAAACGTACTGTCTCCAGCTTATTTTATTGTATTGTATAAATAAACGCATTGTAACAAACTCACTGGTTTCATTTACTAATAAATGGCCCCGCGTTGGGCGCCAATGTGGTACCAAGCATCATCGTATGCCAATATAGATATTATAAGTTACGAAAGAATCAATACTTGACATCTGCTTTGGAACCCTTAGTACCTCAAATTTGATATTTTATATTCGGGGTTACTCCAGTGACGCTAGGTACTGGCTACTGGTGAGACAAAGAGTAACTATAATTATAGATACCGTAATGTCGGGTTTCTTTAGCCCTGGGGGGTAACATTGCCCACCTTTGAAATACTGTCTTATTCAATCAATTCATTATTAAAAAATAGATAATGTATTAATTTTCGGTAATTAATAAAGTCTACTCTTTTTAGAATTAAAATGCTTTTTTGTGGACGGACATTGGACAATGGACAATGATACCCTCTAGGGCTAAAGTAACCCGACTTTACCAGTACCAATACTTACTCCTGAACCACGCTACGGATATAGTTATGTTTATGAAAATTTGGGCACAAATATACTGTATCTGTATACAAAAAATCGTCACTGTGCGTCCAACCGTGTCCGAACGTTCTTACAGCAGAATCAGTTTCTCTTAAATAACTCCGAACTCTTTAGAGGCACAAACTTAAAATTTCGTTCACATTTACTTGAGATAAGGCACAGAATATTAAGTCTATGGGTCTTCACGCGATATTGGGAGTAGCGATTACTATTGTAAATTAGGCGTATTGCACCGGGGATTTGTGCATTTTTGTCCCTAAATCCCCTTTGTATCCATCACTGCAATTTCTCTTTTGTGGTTTGTACACATAAGCCGAAATTCCTTTAATTTATATAGGCATTTACACAAACTTATTAATCGTCGGTACTATAAATGAATAAGTAAATGTGCCAATCCCCTAATTTACTAATTAAAATGTTGTTTAATTTTTAATCAAACATGAACTGCTTATTAGTAATACCTACAAAGTTTCTAAGAATCTAAAGGCAACTATACTCTTTTTCAGAAAAGTATAAAAATATTTATTTTAATATTTTTCCTAATGAAGCCGCAATAAAATGAAAAAAGTGTGCAATAAAATTATTTTCGTTTGTCAAACGTAAAATGCGTGATTCAGAACACAATGAAGTGTCACAGGCATCATCTTAGCTGAAAAAGACTTTAGGAGAGTGTGGAGACTGTGGAGTCTGAATAAAAAGCCTCACTATGCTGATCTCATTTACTCATACACTATATTACAGTACTGCTAGGTTCACTTGGCGAGCGCGGCCAGGTCCGCGATGCAGCGGTCCAGGGTCTGCTTCTCCTGGTCGGGGGTGATGGCCTTCGTCACGTTCAGCACGATCCAGTCCACCATGTGCTTTTGGGCGAGGCGGCGCTCCACGTTGCTCTTCTCCAGCTGGTAATCCAGGCGGCGTTTGACCTGGAAGGGAGGGTTGAGAAAACATAAGAACGCGTTCGAAAAAAGATTTTTGACTTTCACGTTCCATTACTTCAAATTAAGGGCTAAGCGTTTGCTCGAGAACATCATCATCATCAGCCCATATACGTCCCCACTGCTGGGACACGCCTACCCTAAATTAGGGCGATAAGGCTTTAGTCAACTGCTGGCTCAGTGCGGGTCGGTTGACTACACAACCTAAGAATTTCTTCCTATTTTTTTTATAGGTGTGCAGGTTTCCTCACGATGTTTTCCTTCACCGTTAAAGCGTCAAATAATCGAACATATTAATTTCAAATTTGAAAAACACGCGCTCGAGACCAAGACCTTTTTTTGGCTTGGAGTAGCCTCGTCATCATCACCGGACTTGCGGGGGAGGGGATGGCTCAGCCCCCTTAACCATAATTGGTGCTTTCTAACGTCGGACAGTTAAAATTTTGTATTTGCTACCATTTTCATTGTGTGTAGATCTTTTACTTATAAGTAGTATGTATTTAAAAAATTTTTCTGTCCAAAACTAGTTCCGACCCAAACCCAGCTCTTGAAGCGGCACTTGCCATCAATAGACCAACCAACGATCACCCCCCTTAAATACTTTTTTTTGTGTTTGTTGCGATACAGGCAAATTGAAATACATCATCTGTAAAATTTTAACCCTTTAACTGGTAATGTCAACCATGATCCCACCATAATTTGAACCTTATTCACTCAAGATAAATTGAATGATAATTTTTTTTGTTTAAATTGACAATTTTTTTTTTATTGCCTCTAAATGATTTATTTTTTAAGTGCCCCTTTATACCCTTTGGTTAGACTGTCTAGCTATTACGATCCTTGTGATACAACCTAGACCGCCAAGTCTTAGTAATAGATACCGATTCAAAAGCCACCGCTAACCTCAGAGTAAGTCTGCATCAGCCTCTCCCGGTAAGCAGCCTCCAGCTGGAGCAGCACATTCTCCTTCTTGGCCTCCATCAGCAGCTCCTGGCCCTCGGCGCGCCACTGCGCCGTCTTCTCCTCCTTGATGGCGTCTTCGAGTCCGGTCACGGTCTGGGTGCGACCCTCGTTCCACTCCTTCTCGATGGTCTGGAAACGGGGGGAAAGTTGTTAACAACAGTTTGGTGGTATCCTTACTAATCCTTTCTATAATATTATAAATCCGAAAGTAACTCTGTCTGTTTGTCTGTTACGCTTTCACGCATAGAGTACTGGACCAATTTAAATTAAATTTGGTACAGATATAGTTCAGAGCCTAGGAAAGGTTATAGGCTACTTTTTAACCGACTGCACTATAAGGAAGTAATGTTTTACCCGTTAAACGTCTCTACGCGGACGCAGTCGCGGGCGGAAAGCTAGTATTATATACTTGAAGGTGTGAGTGAGTGTGAGTGTGTGTGTGAGTTTGTGAGTATGGATGGATGGATGATTGTTACTCTTTCACACTCAAACGTCTAAACAGATTTTCATGAAATTTGGTATAATGGTAGCTGACATTCTAATTCTAAGTTGGGTCCCAACTTCTTGAGCGCGCACACTTGTGCACTATAATAAGTCCTGCGCACTTTGCTGATCCCAATTGAGATTGGCCGCCATGGCTGAAATCGGTCAGAAGCCTTATGATTATAAGTACTTACATCAACTTCCTTGTCCAACCACGCAGCAATGTTGGGTCCCAACTTCTTGGCTGCGATGTAGACCATCAGGGCAAGAGACAGACCGGAGTAGTACTCGTGCTCCATGACGTAGATCTCCTTGCTGCACAGGTATGTGGCCAGACCCACTCCGAGGGTGTAGGGGCCAGTGACACCGGTCTTTGAGTGGAAGAACTGGAACCTGGAAGATGTGTTTATTTGAGTTATTTATAGGGACTGTAAACTTTTTGCTTCATTTTATTCCAAACGTCTCTTTCTCTCGGCGTCAACAATTTAAAGCGGCCATTTCAGTCACAACTCTTTCGGAGCAATCAAGACTGCTTGAGTGGTTCCGTATGTGTGTACATAGAATCTCTAGTTTACTATGCAGCCGCAGCTTCAAGCAGTCTGTCCTGACTGCTTGAAGCTGTCCTTGCATGTCTGCCCTAATGGGCTGCTTATTTCAGAGTTTATTATATTTATCTTTTTTCATAAGGTATTTCTTATTAATACCATCACTAAGATGCAGAATGAAGCCTGCTTTAAATATGGAATGTATCGAAATATCAATAAAAATCACTTATTGCTAACGAATCACTACAATTCATTTAAAATTAAACCAACAATTGTCTTAAATTACTATTGTCGCGAATATCTTACTTCCAGTAAAGCATATTATTGAGAACTAGCTACCGCCCACGACTTCGTCTGTGTGGAAATGGATTTGGCAGCAATGAATAATTAAAATAGCCCATAATATACAAACAGACACTTCAATTATATCAAGGTGTACAGATGACTTTAAAGTAATTTACCATTCTTCAGGGAGGAAGCCGAGCCTAACTTTTCCGGGCTCCCCCCTCACGGGGCGAGGGAAGTTCTGCTCATCGCGAGCACCCGACACCTCTGAGGCGGAGCCCCGCGCGACCAGGGCAGTGCTGGCGGACTGTCGGGCCGCAACTGGAAAATACAAGCTAAGATTGAGAACAAACATAAAAGAATCGAATAAACTTGACTATAGAGCTTTACACTAACTAAACTGCTATTCAGTGGCGTAACTACCCCCTACACGGGACCCCACCCGGTAGGGGGCCCAAGCCGAAAGGGGCCCCCGGTCATAGGAGAATCTCAACTGTCAACATACATACACATTAAGATAAAAAAAGAATGGAGGATGCACGGGGCCCCATCCGATTAATTTTGCCACGGACTTCAACAGGTATAGTTACGCCACTGCTGCTATTATAACCATGATAAATGATGAAGACTTGAAGACTAGACTAAAATAATGGGGAAACGATATAAAATTACTGATGAGGCTATGGAACACATTTGACACATAGGAAATATGAAAATATAGCTACATAAGGTATATAACATAAAGGCTTTTTGAATATTCTTCAGAATAAATTATATTACACAATTTTACCATATTACCACAATTCTTCTAAAGAATGTAACTATAATTAGCATGAAACTGTAAAAGCTATATATTTTTGGTTAATAACAATTTTCAATCGTAATCTTTATTTATTGTTACTACAGATTATGTGATAATCACAGACTAACCACCAAATCTTTACATTCCTTTTACATTTTAATATTGTTGGTAAGATCTTATTGGAATCTCTGCAGGTATGTTGAACATATGATTATATCATTTTTTGGCTTTTAAGTGGACTTCTTAGAAATGAAATAATTGCTAAAAAAGGCAGAGATACACATTAAATATACAAGAAAAAATAATTAATGCACTATAGCAATTATAGGGTGGTTTCCATTGATAGAGGGCTTTTCAATTCTGCAGGTTATATTCAGTACTGATGAAGGTAGACATAAACATAAATTGAATTAACATGCAGAAAATGTTGACAACCCCTAATGCAAACTCATAGCATGTAAGGTCAAAATAAAAAACATCAAAAGGCTTGATTTTACAGGACTTGACTTGACAATCAGTGATTACATAAACTCGTCTAACATAGAGGTTAAGGTTAGTAATTTGAATTATGGACCCAAGACCAAACATAGCTAAAAGAATAATATCTCGACGGACTTACCTGAACGCAAGGCTACTCGTGAGAGCATTTTAATGTGTTTTTATTGAATTTAATTTAATATTTGCGACAGTCCCCTCGAAAATGTACCTTAGCGTTAGTGTTGTACCACAATCGACAGCATGTAGATGACAGATTCCTAAAACATAATCAATATTTTTCTTTTAAGCAAATCGAATTGAATTTATAATGATAATCCATAAAATAATTACGTATAAACTAAATTAAAAAACTAATATGTTATTTAGATGTTCTAAGACTATTGGACTGTTTTCGTTCCTAAATCAAATGATTTCACAAAGTAATTTTTTCCATCCCTATTTAACCTTGAGCTTGAAAATATTTGATTTTATTGATCGTCTCTATCAGTTCAAAACAGAAGCTGTATAAACTGCGTTTATTGTGGCTATTTATTAACTGTTTTGTGAACTGTGCTTCTAAGTCATCATTGAATCAATTGTGAACATCCTTGGGAATATAATTATGGCAAACATATTCTCTATTTGGAGACGAATGGTTAGTCTTAATAAGCATACATACACACACATTGACCTACATAATACACCAGGTTTCTGTTATGTGTTAGATAAATTACACACATTATCAATACGTTGATGGAATTAAATTAAATTTTATCTGATACGTAATAATTGGAGGAAAAATATTTAAATATCAAGATATAATAATAATAATAATAATAATCGTTTATTTGCTATAAATAGGGTTATACAAGTTGGTAACTATAAGATAAAGTAGCTTATGCCTATTTAACTATATACATATAGCATGCAAATTTGTATCATTGACAACAATTTATTAAACTTATAAGATAAAATAAAAATCAACTTAAAATAAATTTACATTTTACAATTTTTCAATAAAGTCTACGTCTACGTCTTAGACGTCTTAGACTTATAAAAATAGACTAAACTTAAACTTGACCCTTAACTTAAAAATAAATCTATACTATATATCTATAATTCGCGAGTATGTACATATGTCCTATGTTTTTAGTTTTAAAAATTCATCTACTGAGTAAAATGTGTGTGTGAGAAGCCATTTTCGTAAATCGGTCTTGAATTTGTTTGCCGGTAGTGATTTTAAATAATTAGGTATATGGTTATATATAATTATGCACATGTAATAACAGTTAGCTTTCAATCTTTCCGTTTTGGGGACTAAATTTCTCATTAATTTTTGGGGGTTTCTGGTGTTATCTCTATTAGTAAAATCTTTGGCCGTAATAAATCTATCTGGGTTCTGTTGTACGAAGATTGCTATATCTAGGATGTAGAGACAAGGTAGGGGGAGGATATTTAGAGACCGGAAATAGGGTCTACAGGATGTATCAGGTTTCAGTTTACATATTGAGCGGATACATTTTTTTGCGCAATTAGTACTTTTTTACTGTCAGTTCCGTTTCCCAGATGGGTAGCCCGTACCTAAGGACAGATTCTATGTAAGCAAAATAAGTTGTGAGTGCAGTGTTTCTATCGGCTACCTATTTTATGATTTAAAATACATAGCTAATAATACCAAAATATCATAATTATGACCATCAGTGAAATGAAATTAAGGCTGATAAGACGATAATGATACAAAAATACAACAATATGTATTTTATTACTACCTTAAAATTAATCTGTTCGCAAAAATATGCATGGCGTGCCTCTGACAATTTTTTTAAGTCAAATATCCAATAAGAGGCAAGAAAGGCAGAATTCTATTTTATTCAAAATATTTTTTTTGTATATTTTTTATGAAATGAAATACATATTAAAAATCAGCTAGGTCTTACTTACAGAAGTAAGATTTGGTAACTCCAGAACAAAAAAAATTGGCACAAATTATTATGAAACAATTTTTTATTTCAGTTTTTACGTTTGTAAAAAAGAAACTTTTAACAATACTCAGTCGGATGGAATTTCGAACATCACTATGCTGTCAATTTGACATTCTAACATGACATTATCACTCACTGATAACGGGCGAACCAGGCGATAAGGAATTTGGCGATGTATTTCTAAATAAATAAGAAATTTAAATACCTAGATTTATTTATTCTTAATTTGAAAATGGGCATATTCACATCCTGTTGTAGACCTTCTGCTTCTGAAATATTGACGCCTGATGCTGTAAGTTCGCAATTCGTTTACTTATTTTTTTCAAATTCAATAAATAAACTACTTTCACAGGCCAAGTTGAATTCACTTTTGAGAACCTATCATTATTGTATGTCTGACGTAAAAGTATTTAGTTTGATTTAATTTTTTCAATGGAAACATAATTACACCTACAAAAATGATGGTCTTTTAAAATTATTGCAAGATCAATAATTCCCATTAGAATGTTCTAGAAAGCTGAGTACTTTTGTGTCAAAATAAAAGTTATACTTTGCTCTAAGACAATAAACAAGTCATTGATTTCATTTCGTATTCACAGTATTATTCCATCTTGAATAACATGGAAAAAAGTGAATTCATCCATCTCTTGAACAAAACACTTATGCAAGTTTGTTTAAAATTGCACCTATCTAACATCACCAATACCCAGGTCACTTTCTAGTCTTTCTACACATTCTTTGTCACACACACTGACTAATGAACAGTTTCCTTTTAAAATGTTGTTTTAAGTAAAGAATCCACTTTATAAACTTTACAATTCATCAGTTAAGATAGTTAGTTGGATAACTTTAGAACTTGGGGTAACATCCCCCACCCATGAAACACCACCTCAGTCAATCAATTGATTACTAAAAACAAATGAATCATGTAAATAATTTTAATATAATTTTATATATTACTAGCTGACCCGACAGACTTCGCCCTGTCATAAAATGTGAAAAGGAAAAGGGCTGTTTTTAGAGTCTTCCCGGCAATAATTCGATTTTTTCTCGCTGTAAGAACCATCCTTGGACTTCAACAAACATTTTAAAAAAAGATTTGGCCAAATTGATTCAGGCGTTGTTGAGTTATGCGCTTACCAACACATTTTGCGATTCATTTTTATATTATAGATTATTATTGTTCTGTGATAAATAAAGTACATACTCTTTTTATCTTAAAAATGCCTTTTTGTGTGTGGAAAATGTTACCCCCTGGGGCTAAAGAAACCCAATTTTACCTATATTGATTAAAATTGTCCTTATGTTTCATTTCAGTTGTGTTTGTGTGGGTTACAAACCTACACATAGCTTGCCACTATGTCACACAACATTAGCTTCTTCATCACGGCATCATCTATTTTATTTGTATAAGGCCATTCCAGTGACATTCTGGCTTCAACATTCAATACATATTTGTTTATACAGTGCCAGGACTTCCCCCACTTGGTAACAATTTACAAAAGTGGTCTACTAGACAATGAACCAGTAACAACCTAACACAAATTTTTGAATTGAAAACTTAAGCTATCTTAATAAAATAATGTTATAAGTGAATGGAGCAAGTAATGTCTTTAGATTGTTTATGTAAAACTTTTTAAGAATGATTTTAGTCAATCAGAGTATTACACATTGAAAAGAAGCATTTTTGAATGAGGTTCTCATATCAAGCTATGCTACTGCATACTAAGACTACCACTACCTAAAAAATATAATTAGTCCGTTATTTAGATTATTTAAAAATATTGTACATACTCGTATTTTTTATTTTGTTTCACAAACAAGAAATCATGAAGATTATAGCACTTAGAAGTTTCGTATGACGTCACATAATGGTACAATTTTTACCTAGCCATGACGTCACAATCCCCACTCCAGTAGTTTGATAAGCTCTAATTTTGTCATTTTTCAATCAATTGAAAAACAAAAAATATTCGTTCCATATTTTTTATAAACTAACTTACGGACTAAATAGAATAATAAGATTTTGACCCAGTCGTCATGCCTATTGTCGACGGACAACAGTTTTAAAAGTTTATATGCAAGAGAGTGTTCCATTTGTAATATTTAATTGACAATAACAGGCGCAAGACTGACTCATTGGAACAATGATTAGTGACAGTTTCAATTATCATGGGTTTGATTCCCACTGGGGACATATATTTTTGTGACAATCATCTGTGTTTGACATGTATGTCTGGGGGTCTTTTATTGAATAAAACACTCCCAGACATCCATACACAAGTAAATTTTTTTATTTGACTATGGAAATGTCCCCTTTCCAACCTTAGTTATAAGCCAGATCGGTTCTACAGTAATTTTAGTAATCAATCACAAGTGATGATAAAAAAAACCGGCCAAGTGCGAGTCGGGCTCGCGCACAAAGGGTTCCGTAGCAGCAAATATAATAAACTTATTATGTCAGATCTATCTTATAAGGTTCAGCCATCGTTTTCAGTGTAAGCACAATAACTTAACCAAAATTACAGTTAAATCAACCTATCTCAAAAACTATAAGAGATACTTTGATCAAACCAAAAATCGTTGAAAGAGTTAATTAGCATGCATCACCTCTATTTTTTTAGAATTTTATACCCCGTAGTTATAAAAAATAGAGGGGACACATACTTTTTACGACTTTGAGAGCTGATACCTCAAAAACCGTTCACTTTAAGAAAAATGTTTTTTAGAAAACTTTATATCATTTTAAAAGACCTTTCCATTGATACCCCACACGGGTATGTACATCGAAAAAAAATTTCATCCTCAGTTACATGTATGGGGGCCCCACCTCAATTCTTTTTTTTACTATTTAGTGTCATATTTTTGTAGCGGTTCATACAACACATATTCCCATCAAATTTCATCACTGTAGTACTTATAGTTTCCGAGTAAATCGGCTGTGACAGACGGACAGACGGACAGACGGACATGACGAAACTATAAGGGTTCCGTTTTTGCCATTTTGGCTACGGAACCCTAAAAAGATGTGACATTATGATATTCAATATTAATAGAATATAGGGGCCGAGATCACTCGGGCTACACTATTACAGCTCATGTCACTGGATGCACTCTGGTTCTGGTGGCCTCGATGGCCGAGTGGTTAAGGTCGTTGCTTGCCATGCGAGAGGTCGCCAGTTCAAACCCCGCCAGGATCCAATGTGTTTTTCGAATTAGAAATTCATATGTACCATTATTCAACGCTTTAACGGTGAAGGAAAACATCGTGAGGAAACCAGCACTCCTGAGAGATTTTTCTAAGGTGTGTGAAGCCATGTCAGAGGCCTACGGCTTAAACTCTGACACCAGGTTGTTCATCAACCAAATGATAAGAAGAAGAAGAACGGTTCTTGTGTGTGTGCAGGAGACTCGTCGTCGCCAGCAGGCGGAGGCGGCGGAGCGGCGGCAGGCCGAGCTGGTGGCTCGAGGGGTGAAGGACCCTGCGCGGGTGCAGCGGATGCAGCAGCGGGCTGAGGACATGGAGAGGAGAGAGCGCGAGCTGCAGAGGGATGGAGGGGCTGCTTTAAGGGTACGCTGCTTATAGGCCAACCAATTAGGGACAGCCATCTAACAATTGTCAACTGTTACGGACAGTTGACAATTTGTAAGATTGTAATTTAACAGTTTCACTTCGTTAGATTATAATCTGATGAATACGTTACATAATACGTTAAATTGTAAGCAGTATGCTATGGTTCACATTTTTGGACAGTTAACAATCTCGCGAGATAGATTACAACCGTTCTAGCAATTAAAACGTTAAAAAGCTTTCATAGTGACCTCCCTGATCCTGTAGATGTGCTGACCTTAGATGCCGCTACACACCCAGCCCGAAGAGCCCGGTGTTATATGAGGGAAGGAAAACATGAGCTGGGTGGGCATTCAATGCCTGGCTCTCACCCTTAAAGCAGAAAGAGGAGCTGAACCTCTATAGGCCACCATAGTATGTGGATGGCAACGCTGACCAAGCCTTCAAGGTGAGGTCGACTGGCTCAAAAGGGGTTTATTGTGCGTGTCGACCTCCTTTGTGGACCTCACGCCCGCTTACCATCAGACGGAGTGAGGTAGATAATATAGATGGAGAATAAAATAGAGATATAGTGGGAGTCTTGTTAAAAAATATATCCTTTAGTTTAGACCTAATATATGAATGTAACTAACTAACTAACTAGATTGGCGCAGCGACCCAAAACGAGTCTTGGCCTCCGATAATAAGGACCGCCACCTAGGCGGTTCCTGCGCCACTTCTCTCCAGTTGTCCACATAGAGCTCGCGCACACCCGACACTAATTTTCTTTTATTTTCCTCATTCCAGTGGACGTCAGACTGAGATCAGGCCCCGCCCGGGAGCTCCCAGGCCAACGACAGGCACAGGTATAAGAACTGACCCTCAGGACCCTCTGACGTCACGAGTCACGTGACTAGTACGAACTACCAACATCAAGGAAATAACTGTCATTGATATATTCTCGTATGTTTCTTTTGTTAAGTTGGCAACAAAATATGACTATTGGATCTATAATATGGTGTCAACTGTACCCAGACATATTTTAATGATAATAAGTATAGTGTTCAAAAACTTTTTCATAGAATTAACTTAATAGTAAAAGTTTTTTGACAATTTATTCGGATAGTTATATTTTTGAGCTCAATCTTAATGCTTACTTGATATCTTAATGGAAATATATCTCATCACTATGTTGTGGCTCAATTTGTAACATTATAGTTATATATATTTTGGCCTACGTGAGAGGGTAAGCCAATGGCGTTATTGGTGTTCCACTGTTTATATATATGTGTATTATAATATTATTTAGTAGTAGATATTAAGTACAGAATTTCATTGAAACTTAACGATTTTATAACTAATTAAACAGGTATATGTAATTTAAATTGGATGCTATTATGTTCCGTCATATTTCTATTCAATCTTTATAATGTTTTTATGATCCAATTACCATTTGTATACCTGTTATTGCCTTTCTGCTCAGTATATTCAATTACATGCATAAATTAATCATTGATACTTGATACAATACACTATCGAAGCAGTCAGTAGGTATAGAGTAAGCTTGTATATGGGATATAACTTGAGTATTTTATTCAGTATTTTCACAATAAATAGTCCTAAAGTATCGTTGCAACGATATTATAATAAACAAGAGGCAGATATGTAATAATTGCACGCCAATTAAGACACGAAACTGTGCTAATTAGGGTACCTTGTGATAGCTATTATCATTTGCGTGCTATTTCTCATCTATGTTTTTATAATGTCTTTAAAGTGTCATAAAATTTCAGTGTACAGATTTTAAACGCAAATTACTATGGAGGTAACATAACTATAGCTTCTTATATCATTGTATGGTTGTATTCTGTCTATAGTCGGTAATGAAAATTGTTACTTATTTGACAGTATTTCTTAAACGTACCACTACTTTACAACTACATTAAATACTTTTTTTCATGTCCCAAATACTGTTTTTCATTTTAATAGTTTCATAAACTGTGAGAAAAACTAGGCAGAACTTTACTTCAATTTGTGTAGATAGTAAATAACTAGAACAATCTACGTAAAATTGTTTAAGACAACATTGTCGTGGTCGCCATTATTGCAAGCACTTAAGATCCAATATTCTTTATAATATGGATAAGGCTCTAAAGTTAATAGTCTGAATAATATCTCAGTAGCTATCATCATCACCATAAGTATATAAGTTTGTCCACAGCTGGACATACTAGCTACATACATATACAGCGAACATGTATACCAAAAAGGAATTTGTCGTGTTATCGTTTTGTTCGAATCATTGTACATACGGAAAGTCTCGTTAAAGTTTTCGCCCACGATAGTAATTTTATATAGAGAGCATTCAGTGTCTGCTAAATTGAATCCTAAGGCATGGCTTGAAGGTACAAAGTCAAAAGATTTTTTTCTGCAACCTAAATTGAAGCCAATTATGATGATCATCTGTTTAAAAAAATTTTTCGAAATAATGACTGTTTTATTTAATGTAATAGTTTATGTTCTGCAGATTGTCTGTCAGTCTGCCAATAGTTTTCATTGTCCTAAAACGGGTTAAGTGTTTTTTTTTATGTCACAAGTAGGAATTTTATAAGTTTTACTTTTATCTTTGCTTACTTGTGTAGTATTGATGTTTATAAATGTCTGAAGCATAATGTAGGTAAGTTGTAGATATTTAATATTGTAGAGTTGAAATAAAATGTATCCGAATTTTGATGTATAACGAAAATTTGTAACGTAAACTGATAGCGAGATTTCTTAACCTACTTTCGTCATAATACCCTAAAACCTATGGACCAACATTTTCTAATTATCTATATCGATTGGCTATATATATATTTGGAAAGAACATTTTTGAATATTCTATGTCTATGAACTAAATTTATTGTATGATGTAATAAAGTCTATACAGAGTATTATTGTATAGACATTTTGTAGAATAAAAATACTAATTGGTGAAGAGTGGCATATGCCACTGACATTCATTCCTTTCTAAAGTATTAAAAAAGTCTGACATCTTTTACCGACATTGTAAAAGTTTATGTTGTTTTACCAGTAGCAGATTCTGCCTTTCTTGTATGATATGTAGATTATTCTATAGTGAGTAGAGTATTAATACGAGTGCCAAGCGCTTTTTTAAATTTATTTATTTACCTACCTATCATTGTATTAACTTAATTGTATTATTTCCTGAAAAATGATTGCTTCGTTTCTTTTTTATTGTTGGAAAGTGAGGAATATCAAACTGTTGGTAAAGGGAGCAGATGTGAGCAATGTAGATATTTGAGAGGTCAGTCACTCAGGTCAGTTCAAAGGTCAAAGGTCAGCTCAGTGGAGAATTACTGCGATTAAAACGTCTACTGGCAGATAGCATTATATCTAATTTGTGATAAATCTAAAAATAAGGTAGGTGCAGAAAATTGAAAATTAATTTATGTTAAATTATATTACTTTGTTTTTCTTATTTCGCATGCGAATTGTAGTAAATGATAAGAGATATTTTTATATTTATACATGTTTATTGATGTTAAATATTATACTTAGTGGATTAACTTAATAGTGCTCACTACCTACCTACTATTTAACGAGGGGCGTACACACACATTTTACAATAGAGCATTATCTAGGAGGTGCATTTGGCTAAGTCACGTAGTTTTATTGCATTCGAATAAACTAATTTAATAATTATATCTTGGGTCAAATGGCCGAAAGAAAAAAAAACGATTACTAATTGGAGCTATAAAAAAGTGTGTTTACGACCCCCTTTGTGTCTACGGTAGGTACCGATATTGAAATGGACTTACCTATCATAGTATTTATGAAGAATATGTAAAAAATGAATGTAAATTATATTATAAATGTCTATCCGGAGATGTTTTTTTATTTTCCTAATTTATAAATTACCTACAACAGGGATACTTTATAGGTAGGTATCCTATGCAACAACAGCATAATTGCTGCAGTTAAAATACACTTTTTTCATGCCGATTTGTTTCCTACTAAGAATTCTCGTAAGATAAACGTAATATACATGAAATCCATTGGCGGATAGATTTAGGAGCTTTTGGGGCTCCAGGCCGGCTGGTTTCCTGGTATCCTGTTCTGGGAAATAATTATGTTTTGTTTGTAACGCCTGAACCGCTATTTAACAATGAAAATCTTATAATATAACAAAATATTTATTCATTCGTTCTTAATAGATTTTAATGCAGATCTCGTGGTACGCACATTTTATAAATTCTACTACCCGCAAAAGTTTCTTTTTAATATAAAATATTGATAACACAGCTTTAAGAAAGCTGCAGTTTTTACACATTATTTTACATAATTCAGAAAAGACCTACTCTTAAAATATCATTGAAAGATGAAAATGTTTTTATTGATTTAATTGAATTTCAATATAATTTAAGAAAAGTTTCTTTTCTTGCAGATACTCAAAACTTTTCTGATTTAAGAACGAAACGCGCTAATGTCAAAATTTTGACACCGATCATCTGATTTGGTCGCCGCCGAAATACAGTGTTCTTGAAGAAAACCTCGTGAATCCAGTTTTATTACTGAAAGTAATTATGGCTGATACCAGGGAGGCAGATAAGAAGGTAATGTTTGCTATTATCAGTTCTGTAGCTAGAGCGGGCGAGCGATATCGGGTATTGTCTGAGTGATATAACTTTGCGCACGGACTCTTATTTATTTACCTATCTGAGACGTACGACCTTGTTTTTCTTTAGAGGTCAAGCGTGGGTCGTCGTCTGACTGCGCAGAGAAATCACTGATAGTACCCCTAGTAGTTTTGAATACTCCAAAGATATCAAAGTTATCTATACGCGCTGCGTAGATGTTAAAAACAGAATGTATTATTAACTGCCTCTCTTTGTCTTTGATAAATTACTCTATAAGTTTTACGTCCTGTCTTTTAGTATAATTTATTATGCTGACTTTTATATAGGTGCTAAACAGGTCCTTATTGAATAGAATTTAATGAACCTATTTGGAATCTTGTTGCAAACAATTAACTATTCATTGACAAGTACTATTCTATTTGAGTTTTTTTCTTCCATTATGATCTTTTAGGTCTAGTCTCAGATAGTTATAAACTTGGGATTTTCAACTTCTCAGCACCTTGAAATTTTATAGTTTTTTGTATTCAAATTCTATGAAATATTTAACATACATAATATATGTATTTATAATTACATACAGGTACTCTATTAGCCTAAAAAATATAGTACTTAGTACTTACATGATGAAGCACAATCTTTTTAGATTAAAAACACTTAATGTGTTCTAAAAACACAGTTATTAACATCAATATTATTATTTTACCTTCATTTTATTGAGTTTCTGGATAAAGTATTCTAACAATAATCACATCCTCATTTCAAGGTATAATATCAGGCATAGTTGATCTTCTGCTGTTAACAACATCACTTTATGCTTACTAACTGGGCAACTTACTAACTTGCAGGATGGCGATCGCCTCCGGCCCGCGGTAAGATTTATGTAACAATTGGCATGACTGTAAATTAATTATTTGGTTTATTAGTGTTTGTTTTAAATTACCACATTATATGACAATTCTTTCTACTAATAAGAAACTAATATAGTACAGTAATACCCCGCTTTACGCGACCCCGTTATGCGCGGTTTCACTATAACGCGAATTTCAAATTTCGTGCTCAAAGGCCTCGCTTTTATCTAAATTACGCGAAAAAGTGCGTATAAACATAATGTAGTCATCAACGTCTCTATGGTCGCGGAATTCCCGCTTCCTCTGAGCATTCTGTTTGAAGAATAGGGAATTCCCGTCCTTCGACTTTGTTCTATGGGGATTCCCTCGTTCGTTTCGTTTGTTCCGTCATGTTTAGTTCGGCTAGCACTCGTGTTTTAACATTTATTGTAGATACATACATAGGTACATAATTTAAAGCTTCGTCAAAAATGTCGAATTAAATTTTGGCTATGTTTAATCATGAACCTCGATATACGCGAATTTCAGTTAACGCGATTTTTTCTGGAACGCATCTCTCGCGTAAAGCGGGGGATTACTGTATATTGACTTGGTATAAAATAATTTTAGTTAATTTAAATTTTTATACATACAGTATTTAAATTATAATATTTTATTCTTAATAATTATAGATTTAGAAATATCTTGATAATTTTTAAAGTAGAGTTTTATTTTCTCGTTGGTATTTTTTTTGTTTAATTGAGATCTTCAAATTGCTGGACTGCTTCGCTTTGAAACTTGTAAAATTATATTTTTAATTGAGAAGGATTATTTCTAAAGTATGTTGTATTTAATTTATTTTATATTTAAACCTGTTTTATATAAACTGCTTAAAAGTTTTAAAATATCATAATTTTTTAAGAAATAATAATTTTAAATGCATGTATTAAAATATTGAAATAAATAATTATATGCATGTATACCTTATCCTTTCTAATATTATAAATGCGAAAGTGACTCTGTCTGTCTGTCTGTCTGTCTGTCTGTCTGTCTGTCTGTTACGCTTTCACGCATAAAGTACTGAACCGATTTAAACGAAATTTGGTACAGACATAGGCTACTTTTTAACCGACTGCGCTATAAAGAAGTAATATTTTAGCCGTTAAACATCACGCGGACGAAGTCGACACAGCCACTGGACGGATCGAGATGAAATTTAGCATGCAGGTAGATGTTATGACGTAGGCATCCGTTAGGACAGGATTTCCCGAAATTCCCACGGGAACGGGAAATAACGGGAAAATCCTTTTATATGAAAAATACTAACCGCATAAGTTAGACGCTTGAAATTTGACATGCAGGTACCTTAATAAATTAAAAGCTTAGTTGCAACAGGATATTGTAAAATTCCCACGGGAACGGGAGTAATAGGGAAAAACTTTTGTATGAAAAAAACTAAACCGCGATATAGATAGGCGATTGAGATTTGGCATGCAGGTACCCTAATGAACGTAAAGCTTACTTCCAACGCGATATTATATAACTTCTGTATGTAAAATCCCTTACGGGGTTGAAATATATTATATAGAGATAGAGATTTACCCGAAGCGAAGCGAGGGCGGGTCGCTAGACTTTTATATATTTAAGTTTCATTTACATAATCTAACAGATTAAAAATCTAGCTACCTACTATTGTTCTGTAATATACATATATTTTTAAACTTAAATCATCATGACTAGACAATATCATTCAACTTATCATTAAATGTCGTTGCATGGGCGTGTTTTGATTCTCAGATAACAGGTGATCGTAATGACGTATGAATGACCAGCATAAACAAAGTTATATTCCCTATTTATTCTTAGTCATTTGACATAAATATGATTTATATTCAAAAAATATTATTTATTCAGAATTAGGAAAGAATTTCCAAATGTAAGGCTCTCTATGTTTCATTTAAATCTTCAGATATTGTATTTAATATTGATATTTAACTAATTTACCAGACCATAATCTGACAATTATTTTATTATGTAAGCTTTCATGGGTGTATCATTTGCCCATAAATTTGCATCTATTCCATTTTAAATCTTATCTGGCAAGTTGAAGTTGCCTACTTCTTTTTTCTTTTCTGGATGCTTGGGCTTAATAAGGAAATCTTATTTTTGGTAAAGGTATTTGACGGGATTTGAGGTACCACCGCTTTGCTAATGTCTGGGACATTTTCACACACGGTCATCTGACCCCAAACTAAGCAGGGCTGTACTGTGGGCCTCAGAGACTGATATAGATATTTATAAATACATAATCACACCCAGACACGGAACAAACAACAATGATCGCACTACTCTTGGAACCGCCAGCCAGGGTCACTAACCACTGTTCTATCGAGCCAGTCGTACTTATTATTTTTTTATTTATTTATTAATACACATGACAGATTACAATCAATATAAAAATATACATTTATGATACAGGCAATATTGATCTAGATCATAATCCAAATATATGTGTATGCATAAAATTGTACATAAGAATTAATACTAAATAATTTTAACAATTCAAAAAACAACAATACTCAGCATATATGCCGGCCAGTCCCAGAGCTGGGTCCGACGGGAGCGGGATGGAGGATACTAGTCACTATTTTAATATATTACTTAAATCCTGCTTCAAAGACATCAATTTCGGGATGATATTTTGCTGTTTCGTTATATTGACGAGGCATTCTAACTAGGGGACTATAAAACGAAGTGTTGTTTTCAAAGGTAAGGAGAGCAAAGACATTGGTTTTATTTGATCTCGTACTCGAGTACGCCCGAAAATCTTCTCTTGGCGGAAAATCCATAAGCGGAAATTACCGAAATCATGACTTGCCACGAGATATTATTGCGATAGTATTACTCAATGTGTGATTAGCGGTGTGTTTTGTGCGGTGTGAAGTGGTAGACGTACACGTGATAAGCGCAGTAGTATGATATACGCTAGCCAACGGTCAGTCGGTTCAGTCCTCGGCGAGCGCTGAAACTACGAGTTGATTGAACGATTTGTGTTGTGCGTGCTTGGAGATACAATGGACGTTTTGCAAAAGGTACTTCATAGAATTCTTATAACTGAGCTTTTAGGAGATTTTGACCTATTTTGACGGGGAGTTGATAATTGCGTTGTAACCATTGTCGGAACTAGCCTTCTATGAGCCCGGTGCGAGCTTTAAAAAATTACGCCCTTGATAAATAAGACTAGATACAGGTCTGGTCATTTCTGCGCCCCTCCAGGGTCTGCGCCCTGTGCCTGGGCACCCCTGGCACCGCCCTAGTTACGGCACTGGTTGTTACAGTGCGCTAGGGGTGAGAGCCATCCGCTCCCCCGCAAGTCCGGTGATGATGACGAGGCTACTCCAAGCCATCATCGTATGTCAGTTAGGAAAAAAATCACGAAGTGCTCAAATGTTAAAGTAATGAAGTGGTAGTATTCTTTTACGGTCGAAACAAGTTTTCTTTCGCAGTAGGATTGTAACATGTCCAGGAAAACAGGTGCAGGACTAACAACTTGAAACCGACCCACTAACATTGGGAAGGATTTTGCAATCCAAACATTTGGGTCAACTGTTTAGAGGGTACTCAGTTAGGATAATGACGATGATTGGTGACGGACGGACGGATGATGGAGTATTCGTACAATCTCGTGTATCGCTTTCGTAGAACGAAAATATTGCGACACGTTTACGTTTGCCGCTGGATGCTAAGTGATTAGTATAACTAGAAAAAATCATTGGTCCGAGTACTTTTGTATAAATTAAAAGATCTCTCAATGGCCTGTCATGTATTATGTAGGTTTGTCTTTTTAACCGACTTCATAAAGGCAGGACTGATGGCTTCCTTTTGGAAGATCCTCATTAATCAATGAGGACTAGCCCTAGTCGAAGGCCTGTCTTATTTTAGGCCATACGCTCCCCAAATCCGCTGAAGATGACAAAGCTACTCCAATTCATCATCATAGTCAGTAAGGCAGGGTCGAACTAGCTTTTTATGCGCCCGGTGCGACCTTTTAAAAGTGCGAGCAATAAAACCTAATCTGGTCCTTACTGCGCCTCTTCAGGTTCCAGTCTTGTGCCTGGGCACCGATGGTACCGCCCTAGTTACGGCCCTGCACTTAAAAATTCGCCCGCATTAGAGACCGTCCCAGCTACGCCCTGAGCCGAGGTTCGAGCCCCGTTAGGGGGCCGCTCTCAGGCAAACGTTGTTTAAATGTACTAGGGGTGTGAGCCTTCCGCTCCCCCGCCAGTCCGGTGAAGTTGTAGAAGCCGTCTGAGGCTAAAACCTAAGTCCTCCCGAAAAATAATTGCAGTTAGGATAACAGAGGCTGTCTTATTATCCTCGAATGAACTGCAGGACTAGATCTGCAGGTCCGATTTTCAAAAAAGAGTCAAGTCTTGTGGTTTTACATTTGGGTCCGACGAACTTGTAACTCTTTTTCCTTAAGTATGACGTCTATGCAGGATAATAGATACTGTCTTATTAAGCCAGAATATGCACGCAGGCACCTGCAGGTTCGATTTTCAAAAAGAGTCAACTTTTGAGTTGGACCTTTGGGTCCGACGAAAATTTAAACTCTTTTTTCCTAAGGTCTATGTAGCGCCATCTACATCAATTCTGAATCCCGGGAGGCCTCATTAGCGCGGTCCATGGCCTGTCCCAGGTCAAGTCCAAAGGCCCTGATAAGCTATCGGTCCCGGCCTCAATCACCCGCGGGTCGGCGTCCGCGCAAGTCACATCCAGTGCAGTGTCTGTTAGTGATTGATTGCTTACTACGGTGTTGATAGACATGGATCTCCTCAGCAAGGTACATAAAACGGTGTTACATTTTTAAAAAAAAAATGTGAAAAAAAAATTATTAGGATAATATACTTAATAAGAAAATTAAATTAAACATACCTATGTATGTATACTTTAACTATACAACATATTTGAAAATTTTTCGTTCCTGATAATTACCTACGCGATAAAAACTGATGAAATGTGTTTCTTAGAACATTAAATAAATAGAGTAATAATAGATGTTTCTAGTAATTTTAAAAATGTGGAATTTAATTTTTTTATAATAAAAAACATTATGATAAGATATTTTCAGTTAAGAACTTTAGCTTAATTATAAAAAATAATAAATACCTGGAACATTTCCACACATGCTCATCTGACCCCAAACTAAGTGAGCTTGTACTATGGGCGTCAGACTGGTATACATAGATATAATCACACCCAGACACGGAACAAACACCGTTCATCACCCAAATATTTGTCCCGAGTGGAAATCGAACCCACGTCTCTTGGAACCGCCAGCCAGAGTCACTAATCATCACTGTTCCACCGGGCCAGTCATCCTTACTAATCCTTACTAGTATTATAAATCCGAAAGTAACTCTGTCTGTCTGTCTGTTACGCTTCACGCATAGCGTACTGGACCGATTTAAATGAAATTTGGTACAGATATAGTCCAGAGCCTAGGAAAGGTTATATAGGCTACTTTTTAACCGACTGCGCTATAAGGAAGTAATGTTTTACCCGTTAAACGTCTCTACGCGGACGAAGTCGCGGGCGGAAAGCTAGTATAGTATAAAGTTATCTATACATCGTAGCAATATTTATGTGACTTATTTACATGACTGGCAGTTTGTGAGTTTTTACGTTGCCGGTATTAATGATGAGCTAAGTTATCATTATTTAGAATGAGTATAAAAACGTGATTGTTTATAAATGTACTAATAATTATAGCTCATATATCGTTATATCATATACTTAATTTACCGGAAAATATCAAATTTTACTTTATTTTGTTTCATTTAATTCAAAAATTAAAATAGCGGTTAATAATTAATAGGAACATAACAGGTACCGATACACATTACATTATTTCAAACTAATATCAATAGATTTTTAGGACTTCGGACCTCAAAATAAAAACGGAACTATATAAAATTTGTTGTTTATCTGTCTGTCAGACACTCTAAATACACAAATATAAACAGAAGCATGTAAACCATTAAATTGGTACCGAAGGCCGCTCCAATTGTTCGAATCGAATATCGTAAACGCTAGTTAGCCTAAATGTTGGCTGATCAACCATATCTACTAATGCTAAAAATGCGAAAGTGTGTCTGTAACTACCACAAAGTAGACCACACCACAAAGTTTTGAGATTGTAACATTGTTTATTTTTAATTTATTTTTCAAATCCTATTTTTACGGAACTGAATATCGACCTCTTTTACTTGCTTTTCTATTAAAATGGAAAATAGAGATAATTTTTAGGCATACTTTTTACTATAATGTATAATGTATGAGCATGAGTTATTCTTGTTAGTTGTCCTAAAAAATCGTATACCTACACGCGAGAAAAACAGCGGACAGAAGCTAGCTTGTAATAAAACTATTTTTATCTATAATGTATTGATATTATGTCTTTTCGTGACCACGATCGCTGTGAAATATTCGAATATTTGTGTAACGTTGAAATAAAGAATAAAAAAAAATTTTTTTAGTGACACATACAAGCAATGTTAGTAAGTTTAAGTTCAGTGTAAGTAGTTTCGTTTTCAAATGCTTAGCACGTAATCATAGACAGCGCCAAAACTGAAGTTTTTTTTTAAATTTGTTAGATAATTAAAAAAATAAGTTGTTAGATCATACGAAGTTCTTGAAGATAAATTCGATCGATATATTATGAGTCGCTAAGAAAGATAATAAGAATTTTGTTTATAATTATATGTATAGGACTGCCCAAAATTTTAATTAATCTATCGCTAATCGGTAATATCGGATTACCCTCTTATTGCTGAACGAAAGAGTGGGGTAATAGAGTGCACTTGTATTTGCGAACGCACCAGTGACCCAGGTTTACTACCTACGGTTCCAAGAGTCGTGGGTTCGATTCCCACTCGGGACAAATATTTGTGTGACGAACATCGGTGTTTGTTCCGTGTCTGGGTGTATTATCAAATATATTTAAGTATATTTGAGGGGTGCCAAACTATAACGTGCCAGAAAATAAAATTTTCAGGAGATATATAAAAACATTTTTTGTTTACACATACAACGTTTTACTGCAATAAAACGTATTTCAGTTCGTGTGGCACTTAAAACGTTATGGTTTGGCACCCCTCATTTGTGTATCCACTGTTGATTCTGATACCTGTAACACAAGTGCTTAAGCTACTTACCACGGGATCAGATCAATGTATGTGATGTTGTGAAATATTAATATGTCCTGCGCAGTTAGCTGATCTCCATTGAGATCAGCCGCCATTGCCGTAATCGGTACGATGAGATCCATCCGCTCCCCGCAAGTCCGGTGATGATGACGAGGCTACTTTAAGCCATCATCGTATGTCGGTACGGAAAAAAATACACCATAAACAATATTGGGTACAATGTTTTCCTCATACCAATTAGCCAAAAATATAATATATGAAGTATTTATTATTATATCTACTACAGATAAATTAGATGTTTTGAAGTGTTAATAATACTGAAGCTTATCGAGGTTCCTTGACGCAGACCGAGGTTATCTTTAACAGATTATAGTTAGGGTATCTATGGTTAACTATACCTACATTAATTAATAACCATAAAGTGTACACGTTACACGAGGCGTTTTGTAATCGTGTCGTTATCGTTGCGTTGACGAAAGCGAAAAGTGCCCATAGAGACGTCATTCTGACAGACTTGTTCAAAAAATTAAGTATGATCTCGGTTACAGCAGTATTTATGTATGTACATCATTCGTTATTTATGGAATGACATACTATTTAAAGTAGATTGTTAGTTAACCGCAATGCTTTTTTTGGAACCGCATTCGATTGGTATTCGGTTGAGCTGTTTCTTAGATTATAGTGCAAAGACGAACAATTTAACAGACCGACTAAAATTTACTGAAGTCTAAAAAATATTGACATAAAGTTCATAAAGCCCTCCTAAAATAATAGTTTTTCTTATTACTGTTAGTTATTTGCGCGAACACTACACATCTATACTCTATACTAATATTATAAAGTTGAAGAGTTTGCTTGTTTGAACGCGCTAATCTCAGTCACTACTGGTCCGAATTGAAAAAATCTATTGCGTTGTATAGACCATTTATCGAGGAAGGCTTTAGGTTATATAAGATCACGCTCTGACCTATAGGAGCATATAAACAACGGAAAATGTGTAAAAAACGGGAGAAACGCGGACGAAATGGCTGGCACATCTAGTTTAAAATAAAACAAATTTTACGGATTAAACTCGCATGTATTGTTATTCTAAACATATTATTTAGAGACACGACGTTTCGAACTCTTTACAGCGCTCGTGGTCACGTGCAGGAGGGCAGTCTTGCACCCAAGTTTAATCAGTAAAATTAGTTTTATTTTCTTATATATTTTTGATGTACAGATATATTGATAAAGAAAGGTCTCCGAGCCGTGGTAGTTGATAGATATTATTCTGTTTTTCTAAAAATAAGAAAGATCCATTAAGAGATAGCATCGAGAAAATCCAATCGAAAAGGAGGATCGAAGGAAAAGTTTACAGCCCTGAGGGCCTACCATGAGTCGGCTATCGAAAACTTACGTTAAAAACCTATCGAGTTGTTTTTTTCATACGGCCGATTTTAGTTCTTCGCGTAACCACCAGTGGCGCTGTACAAGTTTTTCATAGACATATTTACGTAGGCGATATCGAGTGCGTAAGTTTTAAACTCATGGTAGCCCCACTGGTTCGTTTAGGCTGCCTGTCCACCGAAGCGGAGAAACGGAGAAATATTAACCAATAGGATTGCATAAAATTTGTCCACTGAAGAGGAGCGGAGTTTCATTTTTTTAATATTTCTCCGTTTTTCCGCTCTGCTGCCTCGCTCCATTGGCGCTACGATTTGAACTGCATAAGTGCACTGTAGCACTACCATGAGTTTAAAACTTACGCACTCGATTTCGCCTACGTAAACATGTCTATGAAAAACTTGTACATCGCCGCTGGTGGTTACGCGAAGAACTAAATTCGGCCGTATGAAAAAAACAACTCGATAGGTTTAAACGTTCGTAAGTTTTCGATAGCCAACTCATGGTAGGCCCCCTGTATTAGAAGTAAAACATTCTCAGTGTCTGACTAGCCCCTTTCGCACACGACGCCTTATGTAAACTTCAAGCAATGATTATTATAACATAGTTAAAAACCTAGCCCATAGATTTTTAAGCCGGTAAACACGTTCCCATGCCAATAATATTTGTACGCAAATATCGCGTTGTAAATAGTTCGCAGTTTTGTTTTTTTAACCAGTTCTTCGACGGCACGTATTATACTTACGCTTAATTTAAATGTTGTTTTTAAAATGTATGCGATAATCGCGATTCACAATGACTGTTGTTTCTATAGTATTATTATATTTTTTAGATTTGTAAATATAAATAAATATACAAATATCTTTAAAAAATCTGATTCGGATACTTAAATGTCAATCATATGATTGTCCCAGGTTAGAATTGAACCTGCTACTCCTACTAACCTGGCGTTCGGACTTATAACAACTTCTGGCTAGGATATATCAAGAACATTGCACAATATTAAGACATAAGTTCTCGTCCAAAGAATCAGTTTGCTTGAACGTCTACCATTGTATTGTGAAAATATAAGTAAACATAGCCATTTAGCTGCAAGTATGCTAAATGATTCCTATTATTCATTGGTCAATATGCGTATACTAGTAGTATTTAATTTACCTGTATAAGAAGAGCTCTAGTTTGTATTCTGTCACGGCTAGCGCATATTCAAATGTTTGTGACAAATTGGACTGTATTTACACAGTACTGTAACATTATTACCGAACAATTGCCATTAAAACGAATCTTTAGTGTTTACTACGGATGTTACTGCTGATAAATAGATTATATAATAACAGTATAGTTATATGTAGTAAAAAATAAAATAAACCCATTCAACTAATTCTTATCTTTTATATTCGGTGCAAACATAATACAGTCGATATACCGAGTGCAAAAAGATTTAAGTTAATTTTTTTTTATCTTTTTCATAATATCTTTGCTAGGTATATTTTATTATAATAGGCTATATACATATTAATTTGCTTGTAATTGACGAAGCAGCATATTAGTTATGTGACAACAACCGGTTCAGTAGGCTTATTATATCGAGAATATAATACAAATATTTTTTTTTGTAAACACATTCCATCCAGGGTTTTCCATGATTTTTTATCGACATTATGCAAGATTCATACGTATTTTACCGGAAAGCTTAGTTAAAAGAGTCGCCGTATGATTTTCTCAATACGGTGACTCTTTTACCTAAGCTTTTCGGTAAAATACGTATGAATCTTGCATAATGTCGACTAACATTACCTACAGAGAACCGATCTCTACATACCTACCTAGCGTTTACGTTTAATACTTTTATCTACGTTATATCAGATAGTTATCATATTTTTACTAATCTAAAAACAAAATAAATAGGTTTATCAAAACACACCATACAATTCCTGTGTGACGAACTGCCCAGATAGTGGCAATGGCAATTATATTATCAACAGCAATAGCGGCTAAATAGTCAGTTAGCGACGTAACATCGGCTATGTTAGACGTATAATGTACTGTACTTTATGGTGTGATCAATAGTTTTTAAAACCAATATTTATTTAAGTAAAACCTCTTTCAAGTGAAGACTTACTTTTACTAAAGAGTAACACTGGCCGTAGAGACATTTGGATTTAAAAGTGTAACTTTTTTTACGTGTTCCTAAATTGAACTGGAAACTCCCGCGCAATAAAATTGTGTGTGACTTTGGTACCGCGATGGCTAGAGAAAACGATATCCTTAGATCATGGGTATGTATTACATAATAAAATCTCCCCGGGAAATACTGAAAAGTCTGAAAAGAACTGGAAAGCCAGGAAAGAAAAAAAGATGTTATATCAGTCTCTGACGCCCATAGTACAAGCTCTCCTTAGTTTGGGGTCAGACGACCGTGTGTGGAAATGTCCCAGATATTTATTTATTTATTTATTTACCGGCGTAGTTTTTTATTTAAATATTATTTTACACGTTTTCAGCAGTGAACAAATTCTTATGATTTGATTTGAAATAGATGTTTCCTATGTTACATAGAAATAGTTTTAAATTAACTCTTCCAAAGATGGGAATGTGCATGGCATAAGCTTAGGAATCGGTTATTTTCAAAAAGTAAACAAAATTAATATAATCGTGACAGCAATCAAGGGCGGAAGTACATTATAATTTAACCATTCATGTAAATTCGTGTCTACAACTTACCACGGCGACGAATACGAAGAATTAACTACATAATTAGCTGGTTTTGTGTATAGAGAACTTACTTTTTACCGTGACTTCAGTTTGAGTTATAACAGTACTTATAAAACTCAAAACTACTAAAGGTAAATAAATAAATACGGTCAGGTTCAATAGGGTATGTTGTGTCTGTCGACTTCATATTAGGTCCGCTTACCATAAAGTTGAGTGAAGTCACGTTCAAGATACAAAAAATTCATAAAAAAAAAATTTTGTCTGTAAGGAGCTTTAGCTTAAGAGTGGTGACATAAAAAAAGAAAACTTGATCACTACAAAATAGCAGTCAGGGCTGAAAACTTGGAACTAGGTTTAGGTTTAAACAAATTTATTCCCATAAGAAATTTACATTTCACTTATAATAAAAATACAAACAAATATATAATTAACTTATATATTGTTTGTATAGAAAACTTGGAACTAGGAGGGATTATCTAGAATATAATATCAAAATAAACAAGAAAGAAAGAAAGAAAGAAAAAACTTTTATTGACCACGACTTGAGGGAACAAAGACACATTATACTATGTATTTGTAGTATCGGTACTTTTATATGTGTATCAAGAGCTATTTACATCCGTTAGGGATTCCAAGAATCTCACTCAGCATTTTTAAATATTATCCCTACAAACAAACAAACAAAGTTGACCTCTTTGTTATTAAACACACAGTTATGTTAGACGGCCTTCAGTTGTTTGTAAAACTCAGTAGTTGTACTTTTGACCTTGTCAACTCGTTGTTATAAGTGGACAAGTGGTGGATGGTCTGAGTGGCTGATGATGACAAAGTTCTTGATTCGCAGGTTCGAATCCGATAAAGTAAATTAAAACATAATTAATCGTATTAATTTTAATGTAAAGTTGTATCGGCTTTTTTGTAATTAAGAAATAATTTGTTTGTTTTGCAAGCTTTTTTAGTTTTAATAAAATTAAAGTAGGTAGATATAGTATAATTTTAAGTTATCTGTGGTATAATTCTTTAAGAAATCCTTTTCGCACTGTGTGGATCGTGCCCTCCTTTAGGGGTGAGAGTAATCCGCTCCCCCGCAAGTCCGGTGATGACGAGGCTACTCCAAGCCATTATTGTGTGTGAGTTTGAAAAAAGGATCTTGCCCCTGTCCTACGTTAGATCTTGGGTTCGAGACCCATTCGGACAAATATTTGTTTTATGAAATTGGTGTTTGTTCCGTGTCTGTTAGTTATATTGAACAACTTATTTTTCTGTATCATCATCAGCCCATACATCCTAAACTAGGGCGGTGAAGCCTTAGTAAAACAAAAAAAAGCTTTTCTTTTATCTATGTAGTTTCTAATATCCACCGCCACCATAATTTAAACCTTACTCCTTCAGAATAAGGTCCAAAAGCAATGAAATTTTCAATAAAGTATACTGGTTAAAGGATTAACACAAGTTCTTAAACAACTTACTCCGGTTTCGGACTAATGAAAAATTATTATACTTATTTTTTTTACAATGTTCCAGATCCGCAGCCACCAAAGGACGCCCTCGGGCTCCCGGGACTTCAAGGAGGCCACGAAGAGGGATGCCCTCGCCAGGGTCGAGGTGGAACTCGAGAGGCTTCTCAGCACCATCCCGGAGTCACGGCGCCCACTTGTGGAGAAGGAGTTCAGGGGATTCAAGAATCTCTTCAGCAGGTTTTTGGCTGAACGTAAGCATTTTCAAGTTATATTTCATAGTCATCGTGTAAACCCCGCCACGTACCACTGTGCGATTGTTCGACGCTTTAACGAAACCTGCATACCTACGAAGAAATTATATGGCTGTGTAGTCGATTAACCCGCACTTGGACAGCGTGGTTGACTGAGGCCTTGTCGCCCTAGTTTAGGGTAGGCCCCAGCAGTGTGATTAAGTTATGGCATGAAACGGAACCCTTATTTTGGTTGAGAGAGCAGAATATGTTGATCAGATAAGATAAACATAGTTAATCAGAGACGATAATAATACGAACATAATTATTAAATCAGAAAGGCTAAAGAATTTTAGACATATTATGTAATCATCATCATCATCACTACATAATATAAAGCGAAGTCGCTTCCGCGTCGCTTCTGTCTGTATATGTATGATTAATCTTTAAAACTTCACAACAAATTTAGTAGGGTTTCTACGTATAATAAATATACTCGAATCAAAGCGAGGGTGGGTCACTAGTCATACATAAATCAAACACAAAAAGATGCAACTAAAACACAATAATAATTAACACACACATTACAGAATAATAATTTTATTATTATGCAATATTAAAGATAATAAAGTGGAAGTAACACAATGGCCAACATACACAAAAAAAAAGGAAAAAAATCATTGGAAATTTAAACCATGACCCTTGTGAAAATCAATACACCTTATTTCGAAATTGTCAAAGTTAACATTGTAAACAATATTTGTAAAATCTGGGCTCTATCACCTCGAAGACTGTAGAAATTTCAACAATTTATAACATTTCTACACACGGTCATCTGACCCCAAACTCTGTACTATGGGCATCCGAGACTGATAAAAATACATACACACTTATACATTCATACTTATATACATAATCACACCCAGACACGAACAAAATACCGATGTTCACACAAATATTTGATCCGAGTGGTAATCGAACCCACGACTCTGGAACCGCCAGACAGGGTCACTAACCACTTTTCCACCGAGCCAGTCGATATACATAGATATAAAGTATATCTATGTATCCAAAGTGTCTTCTGTGTTACACACTGAAGGTGTGTGGTCTCTGTAAGGAGTTCCGAAGGTTATATAGGAAGGTAGAACCTCCTCTATCGGCTCATAGGTGAACGTGACTGGAAATTTTACCTTAATTAATAGCTTTTGAGAGTGGGCCATTTTGGTGCTCAGTACCTAAGTAGGTTTCATTTTAGTAGCCATTATAGTTTGACCTCCACAACTCTGACCATGGTTTGATTGCTCTGATATGACACTTAATGGTAGATCAGATATTTATGGTAATTAATTTCCAGTTTTAACAATATTTTCCTTCACCGCTGAGGAAATGTTTATTTATTAAGGAATGCTTGCGGCTAAACATGTGATACTATGACACATATTATATTAGTTTATAAACCTTATTACACATATGAAAGCCTTTATAGGCATACACAACTTTCTTAAATAGATGAAACATTTTTAAGTTAAGGATAATATTGTAAAACTGTAAGTTAATATTTAAGAACAGAATAGTCGATTTTAAGATAGCGAATAGTATCACTGCATTACTATCTCGCGTCTGTCTGTCCCTATACTCGTATATGCTTAAATCTGTAAAACTACACAACGGATTTTGATGCGGTTTTTTAATAGATAGGATTTAAGAGAAAGGTTTTTATGTATAATTTACCCTTAACCTTTACCCGTTCACTAGTTCATAAAAGTCAAAGATTAGTAATATTTGATTTTTGTTTAATATTGCGATGATTCTCATTTATCACATCGATACGGGCTTATATTTCGTTAAAAGCCTTAATGTGCCTTAACAACTACAATCATTGTTATCGCCTGTATACTACATCACCAAGCTATTTGTCTGACTGAGATAACACACAATGGGTCTTAGATAAAGCAAACATTAATATGTTGGAATTGTTCTGGTATATTACCGATCAGTGAATTAGTATATTGCCAATGTGTTTTACATAAATAAATATCGAAATCAATATCTGGGACATTTCCACACACGGTCATCTGACCCCTAACTAAGCAGAGCTTGTACTATGGGTGTCAAAGACTGATATAGATACATATATATTTATAAATACACATTTAAATACATAAGACACAGAAAAAACACCGATGTTCATCACACAAATATTTGAGTGGGAATCGAACCCACGACTCTTTGGAACCGCTAGGCAGGGTCACTAACCACTGTTCCACCGAGTCAAAAGACAAAGCTTATTTACACTACATCGTTATCATCATCATCAGCCCACTTCCGTCCACTGCTGGGCAAAGGCCTCCCCAAATCACTACATAGTTTCTATTAAACAAAGTCGCTCTCTCCGTCCCTATATCACTATGTTGTTGATTTTTTCTTCTTCCTAACTGACTAACGATGATGGCTTGGAGGAGCCTTGTCATCATCACCGGGCTTGTGGGGGAGCGGATGGCTCTCACCCCTAAACTATGTTGTTGAATCTTTAGAACTATGCAATGGATCTTTGATGCGTTTTTTTTTATTAATTGAGGGACTTAAGGGGAAGGTTTTTTATGTAAAATTCACCCGGAGCGAAGCGAGGGCGGGCACTAGTATGTTATAAAAGCAAGCAGCCACTTGTCATTATGAACTAGTTACTCATCCCTATAAGGTCAAATCTACATTGTATTCTTACTTACCCTAAAATTTACGGTTAATTTACAATAATACAAGAACTTATCTTTATCTCGTAAGAATGTAGAAAGACGAAATATTGTGAATTTGTGATGCAAAGTGGCAACCAACATGCTGCGGAACTATTGATTAATTGAGTCATGCCTTAATTATTGAACCTGGCATATTACAGTCAGCACATAGCGCTCTCGGCAATTTATAGTGATTCCATAGGCTTACACGAAAAAATTGTGGACAGAAGCGTATATTTGATACTGTAACACAGCTTACACCAACAAAGAAAACTCGTCTGTATTACCAACAGATTAAGGTAGCTTTTGTCTTGAAAACCACTGTACTATTTTAGTTTTTCATGAGTCAGCAGCAAGGCCATCCCACGCTTATTAGGGAAGTGTGACGTCATTTTGTACATATAGGAGTAGTTTTTCGTCCAGGGCTAGTGAGACTCGTTAGCTCAGTAGGTTAGAGCGCCGATATTCGCTATGTGCGCGATAACAGCGCCCCTAGTGGCGACAACTATTCAGGACTTGAGATCTGTCATATCATAGCAAATAGATGTTTTGATAATGACTTTCGACTAGTTTTTCAACGTAAATTAAAGAAAATTGTAAAAAGTGAGTGTGTATATTATACCAAGTGATTTTCTTACTTCAAAAAATATGAATATTATTATACGTACTGAATTTCCATCGATAAAACATGATATAAATTTCCAACCACTAACTGTGCAAAAAGGGAAGAAATTAGTAATAGAACATCATTTTAGAAGTTGAAGAGCTTAGAACGAACGGACATAACGTCTTAATAATAACTCTGATTATATGATAAATCTCTGTGACACAAACTCTCTACAAAACATCATTAAACGTGAGTACATACCTACCTACTTATCAAGTTATAGAAATTAGATCCTTGAGTCAGCTTCATGTCAGCATACTTAATTTAATTATTTGATTGTTTATTTTAATACAAATGTTGAGTGCGACTGTGTTTATAACCTAAGTAGCAAGTGCAAACATGCTCTAATGTCCATTTTATTGTTAAAAACGAATAAAACTTGCACGCACTGTTTTTTCCATTGTTTCTACAATTTACAGCAGCATGTACCTACTGTGACCCATATCGCAAATTTTAACGTTTTTACTTACAAATACAAAGAAATTTATGAAATTATTAAAGTAATTTGACACATGACAGCCCAAATTAATTCACATTTCTGTCACATCGTGCGCCTCGATCGATTTGCCGTCCCCCACCACCCACTTCGCACATAGCGAATAAATACGAATTTGAACATCGGAGGGCGGAGGTTCAAATCCTTCACGAGTCAGCGAAAACTTTTTTTTTCAATAAATCGTTTTGGGATGCTAGTGTTGTAGATGTTTTGTTTTTTCGGAGTTTGAATGATGTTTTTATTTAGGAAAATAAAAATACTTATCTTAATCGGCTCCATATTTCTCTTGGCTGGACGAACACACTTACATTGCGACTTTATGATTTGATTATATTTCACATATTTGCTTTATAATATAAGATTTAGAGCCACAAATTAAGATTTGTATAAATTTAAAATATGAAAAGAATCGCATTCATGACCTCGCCTGAACGGGGACTTGAACCACCGGTCTTTCGATAGCGGACAGAGAAAGCTACTTTGTTTTATATGTAGTGATTTTACCAAATTCCTTAAATATGCCCCTGATTGTAGTCAATTAGATTATTTTTTTCCATAAAAAACTTTAAAACATTCAAAACTATCAATTCCCCCATTCCAGAGGGCCCGTCGGTAACATGGGAGAAAATCGAGAAGTTGCCAGAGGGCGCTGTGATCGACTACGCCTCTCTGACCACGCCGACCACGGAGAATGTGCACCACATGCTGGACAAGCTGGTCGTGGTGAAGCTGAACGGTGGGCTCGGCACCTCCATGGGCTGCAAGGGGCCCAAGTCCGTCATCCAGGTCCGGAACGAGCTCACCTTCCTGGACCTTACGGTCCAGCAGATCGAGGTAAGTGGGAATGGAAGTCGATGATTTTAAGCTTTCGCGTTCCATTACACTTAATATTAGTCTCTATGGGTCTACACGCGACATTAGCAAATACATAGCTACTTACTGCCCAATCATGATCGCGAGCGAACTGGCGCCGCCCCCCTGGCGTCTTCGTCTGCCACAGCAGTTGTGACAACCGCCATGATTGGTGTAACCCAGTCCAAACGTCAGGTAGTAAGTAGCTATGTATTTGCTACTCCTAATATCGCATGTAGACCCGTAAAGACTAAAATTTAGTGGTTAAAGCTTAAGTCTCTTAAATCCGTGGCAGGTTTATTTATTTATTTATTGACTAGTGGTCCCGGCGAACTTCATACCGCCTCCTCGCATTTTTCCATGTTTTCTAATCGTTTAAACATACCTTGGATTATGATGCACATTTCAAACCCAAAATTAGCTACATCAAGTAATAAGCTTGTCATAAAGAATCTACTAAGATTCTAACTTCAAATCCATAAACGACGTCTGTTTTTTGTATTTGTAACTGAAAACCAATAAAAAACCTTGTTAACCTATTATAAAAAAAAAATCTCCTTCGCAGCATCTGAACAAAACGTACAAGTGCAACGTGCCCCTAGTTCTGATGAACTCGTTCAACACCGACGACGACACGCAGAAGGTGATCCGCAAATACCAGGGGCTGAAGCTGGACATCCACACGTTCAACCAGTCGTGCCACCCGCGCGTCAACCGCGAGTCGCTGCTGCCCGTCGCCAGGACCGGCGACGTGCACGCCGATATTGAGGCGTGAGTACATATGGCTGTTTACCACAGGGTTAATTTGACCCGGGGTCTAATGGACCCGGGGTCTAATGGACCCGGGGTCGAATGGACCCGGGGTGTATGTGACCAGGGGTCTATGAGACCCGGGGTCTATGGGACCCGGGGTCTAAGAGACCAGGGTCTGTGTGACAAGCGGTCTATTTGACACGGGGTCAATGTGACCCGCTTTCTATTTGAGCCGGTCCCAATCAGATCCGGCCTTAATCTGACCCGGGGTTTCTCGGATTCACGGTCGATCTGACCAGGAGTGTATCAGACCATGAGAGGTCAGGAGAGACCAGTGATCCGCAAGTACCAGGGGCTGAAGCTGGACATCCACACGTTCAACCAGTCGTGCCACCCGCGCGTCAACCGCGAGTCGCTGCTGCCCGTCGCCAGGACCGGCGACGTGCACGCTGATATTGAAGCGTGAGTATATATAGCTGTTTACCACACCTGGGGTCTATGGGACCCGGGGTATATTAGACCCGGGTCTATGAGACCCGGGGTCTATGGGACCCGGGGTCTAAGAGACCAGGGTCTGTGTGACAAGCGGTCTATTTGACACGGGGTCAATGTGACCCGCTTTCTATTTGAGCCGGTCCCAATCAGATCCGGCCTTAATCTGACCCGGGGTTTCTCGGATTCACGGTCGATCTGACCAGGAGTGTATCAGACCATGAGAGATCAGAGATCCGCAAGTACCAGGGACTGAAGCTGGACATCCACACGTTCAACCAGTCGTGCCACCCGCGCGTCAACCGCGAGTCGCTGCTGCCCGTCGCCAGGACCGGCGACGTGCACGCCGATATTGAGGCGTGAGTACATATGGCTGTTTACCACAGGGTTAATTTGACCCGGGGTCTAATGGACCCGGGGTCTAATGGACCCGGGTCAATGTGACCGGGGTCTATGGGACTAGCGGTTTATTTGACACGGGGTCTATTGGACCCGGGTCAATGTGACCGGGGTCTATGGGTCAGGTGACCCGCTAGACAGCGAGTCACATACAAACACACTGACAAATAGTCATTTGAGCCGGAGTCAATCAGACAATATCTGCTTAGGCTATGTGCGATGCCATCATATAAACAAAGTTGTCAAAGACATAATTTTTGACTTAACATGACTACCTAAACTCATACCAGCCATTTCAATTTCCAGCTGGTACCCCCCCGGCCACGGTGACTTCTACGAGTCCTTCTACAACTCCGGCCTCCTCCAGAAGTTCATCAAAGAAGGCAGGACCTACTGCTTCATCAGCAATATCGACAACTTGGGCGCCACCGTCGACCTGAACATCCTCAACCTGCTCCTGAACCCTGACCCTCAGAGGACGGTGTCGGAGTTCGTCATGGAAGTCACTGACAAGACCAGGGCTGACGTGAAAGGTGGCACCCTCATCCAGTACGAAGATAAGCTGAGGCTGTTGGAAATAGCTCAAGTGCCCAAGGAACATGTGGATGACTTTAAGTCAGTCAGTCAGTTCAAGTTCTTCAATACGAACAATCTGTGGGCCAAGTTGGACGCCATTCAACGGGTGGTCGATCAGGGATCGCTGAATATGGAGATTATTGTCAATAACAAGCACCTAGGTGAGTGAATTTGTAATAATATGTAGTATTTAACCTTTTGTTTCTTTGGTGGATGTACTGGGAAGAAATTGGATGCCACGAAAAGCACGTTGCCGGTGGCCTGCGTTTCATCTCTCATTGGTCAGGACAAAATGACCTTCGAGAGTAAGGGAACAAAAAAGAATGCATTTTAAAAGCATACATTAGAACACTAAAATTAATTCTAGCGCTGTTGGCAGCTCCATTGAGATCGGCTGGACAACTTCCCTAATTCCCTTACAGTAAATTGTTGAGGCCAACACAAATGTTGGGTTACTACTTACTACTAGTTAGTTTTTTAGTTCATTAAACCTTTTCCGAGTAGCCGAAGAAAGACAGAAGTGGCGTGCATTTGGGGAGGCCTATGTCTAGCAGTGGACAGGGGTGAGCTGATGATGATGATGATAATAATGATGAAACCTTTTCCTTACCTACTAATATCCATTTACTATGTATTCTTTTATTATCGAGTTACTTCGGCACTGTTGCAAACGCTATGATCACGGGTCAACTGCTCGTCATCATGGCGCATCGATACATCGTTACTATCCCAGAAATATTCAGTTTCATAATTTGGGTAACCATCTATAGTACTAAGTATTTCTTAAATTTAAATGCAGCTTCAAAATCCACTCTCTCTTCCAGGCGACGGTCTCAACGTCATCCAACTAGAAACCGCCGTAGGAGCAGCAATGAAATGCTTCGAAGGCGGCATAGGAGTAAACGTGCCCCGGAGCCGGTTCCTCCCGGTCAAGAAGACCTCGGACCTGCTCCTCGTCATGTCGAACCTCTACAGCCTCTCCCATGGCTCCCTGGTCATGTCCCCTCAGAGGATGTTCCCCTCCACCCCCCTTGTTAAGCTGGGGGACAACCACTTTGCGAAAGTCAAGGAGTTCTTGAACAGATTCGCAACGATCCCGGACTTGATTGAGCTGGATCATTTGACTGTTTCTGGGGATGTTACGTTTGGAAGAGGCGTCGCTTTGAAGGTAAATACCTTACATTTAATATAGCTACTATACTCTTTTTCACCTAAGATGATCCCTGTGACACGTCATTGTCTTCTGAATCACGCATTTTACGTTTGACAAACGAAAATAATTTTATTGCACACTTTTTTCATTTTATTGCGGCGTCATTAGGAAAAATATTAAAATAAATAGTTTTATACTTTTAAATGACACAGTATCGTTTAGTTTACTTTAATGTAATAGAACATTTAAAAAAATACCTATGCAGTTCATATACGTAGAATGGAAACGTAGTAACTCTGTCTAAGTTCCATTCTACGTAAAACGAACTGCATAGGTATTTTTAAAAATGTTCTATTACTTTAAATTAAACTAAACGTATCGTTTAGTTTGTTGTGTTTCCCTTTTTAAAAGTTTACAATTATTAATTTAATATTTTTCCTAATGAAGCCGCAATAAAATTAAATAAGTGTGCAATAAAATTATTTTTGTTTGTCAATCGTAAGATGCGTGATTCCGAACACAATGAAGTGTCACAGGGATCATCTTGGCTGAAAAAGACTAGCGGTGCCAGCGGCTATGTCCGCGTTTCCACTACTTTGGACACATTTCCTGTTTTTCGCGACCAATAGGAGCGGAGCTATATAGCCTAAAGCCTTCCGCGATAAATGATCGATCCAACACAAAGATTTTTTCAATTCGAACTAGATTAGCGCGTATAAACAAACTCTTCAACTTTATAATATAGCTTTATCAATTTTAATTACCTATTTACTTACTACTTTTTTTAAGTATTTAATATTAGTCAAATATGATATTAAATTTTGTAATGCCAGCGGGCAGGGCAAGCATAGACAAATAATAAAAGTCTACTAAAAAGGCCCGCCATTTTGATGATGTCTGTTTCTTTCATATGTATTACGGTAACTAATTAATGCACCTTATTTCCAGGGCACAGTGATCATAATCGCGAATCACGGTGACAGGATCGACATTCCCTCCGGTGCTCTGTTGGAAAACAAGATTGTTTCCGGCAATCTGCGTATCTTGGACCATTAACCAGTTATGAAAGTGCAGCAGGCTGCATTTGACAAGCGGAAATAGCCTTTATTACCATGCAGTAGAAGATAAAGTAGAGTGGTCTACAGATGGCGTTGGTGTAGTTTCGAACAGTCGTCGGCCATCTTGAATGTGAAAATAAATAAATTCTAGTGCTTTTAGGCCTATCGACTTTTGTAATACGGCATTACCGCCCGTAAAGAATTTAGATTTGTGTAAGATTAATAATTGTCAAAATATTGTGTACTGTTTGACCCACTGCACTGAGAACCATCATCTGATCAGGATACCTATTTCTAAGCGAGGTAGATTGGATTAAATGAGGTTATGTATTTCAACCGAATCAAACAGTAGATGGTGTGACGTAGGCTTTCAGTCCGGCTAACCTGACATACGTTAGTTTTGACAAGAAACGTCAAAGTTCATTATGGTCTTTAGAAAAAAAACTAACAATAACAGCTTACTAATAAGCATCTGGCGGTTGGCTCATCGAAAAACTCCTTTGTAGTGGTTTCCAGTAGTCCCACTGTCAGTTCATTCTACGGAAAGTTTTCAAATGCATCCTACTGCAGCTTTAGAGTAATTTATACCTTATATACTGCACAATACTGTGGATATTTATATACGCGGCTGGGCCGCTAATTCACTTCTAAGGGATTCGGTCAAGCGAAATCAGTCTTAAGTACGTGTGACATAAGACTGTTGTTTTATCGATACTTCTGAAGGCTGGTCACTGTTCTTAAGGAAAATTGAGATTATGTTAACCATTGAAGGTTAGTTAATAAACCCCATTGGGATAGATGCAATTTTATTATTAAACCTTATCCTACTTTATATCACAAAGATGTATGAAATCGAAATAATTCTAAAGGTAATTTTATGAACCAATCTATTTATTTCGATAAATTTATATTTTTGTACAAGCTGGAGACTTACTTTTATATAATTAAAAATAATTTTAAGTAAGTTATTTTTTATATTTTCTACTACCTATCAATTTTTTCTTAATGTCGAAGTACAGTTGTGATGAAAATTATATTACATTTATTGTTACAATATTTATTAAATACACACCAAAAGTGTTTAGTCAATATTTATATTCCTATTGGTAAGTATAAAATTACTATTATACATTATAGTGAATTGATGTAGTATATCTTACATTTTATATAAATTATTTACAACTATAGTATAAGTATGTAAGAAGTACAATCAGATTAAGTTTTCAATTGGTGTAGTTTTGCAATTTGTGTGTTTGGAGGTTAAGCGTGCCATCTAGTTTAAATTTGTTGTAAAATTTGTTAATAAAAGATAAAATTCTTACTTAGAAAACTACTTTTATTTAATAACACCCGAATATTTTACAGAAATGTTGCCATGTTTAATAAATAACTTAAAGCTATAGCATCATGAATATGAAATGTGGATACCTACACTTTATCTTCTGTTTTCTTTGTTCTTAATCGCTACAAATATGAATATAAATAACAATGGAATATGATTAGTATTTAACTATGTACATTATAAAAAAAATCACCCACTAAACAAATTTTAAACACCGTTAGTTAAATGTCATGTTTCAATAATGAATTATTTTATTCAATAAAAAAATAGAAATATTTTTTTACTCCTTACTTACATACACTTGCCTATCCTAATTAACCATGATGTTGTTATGCTTACCATTTTAATTATTTAGGATAAAAAGAGTATCAGTACCCGTAAAAAAATCTACCTTACCGTCTTCTACAACCCAATATGGCCAACCAATCAGGGCTAAGACTGCCACAATAATTTTAGGCTAACAAGATGACATCACTCCACCTGATGGTAAGCGGTAGTGAGATCCAAATATGAGGTCGACAGGCACAATAGACCATATTGAGCCTTTCGCACTCACCCTGAAGGTCTGCTTAAATGCCCTTTCACGCCCCGCCTGAAGAGCCCGGGATCATAGGAGGGAGGGAAAACATGAGCTGGAAGGGCATTCTATGCCTTAAGACACGTGGCATAAAAGAGGATCTAAACCTTTTAGTCCGAGCCACTAGCGTCTGCATTGTATGGCATCGGATGGCAGCGCTGCCCAGCACGTGTCGTTCGAGAGTGGAAAGGGTATGCTATTATATTACCTTAAATTACCAATGCTTTACCGTCTTCCACAACCCAATATGGCCAACCAAGATTTTTAGGCTAACAAAGATGACCATATCGAGCCCGTCGCACTCACCCTGAAGGCTTATTCTATAAGGTCAGATCGTCGGCATCTCTCTCGCGAACATTCGCGCTCGCTAGCCTGCTCGCTAGCACGCTCGCGAGCGCCGAAAGAGCGGCCATGGCAGAGCTCACCACTGCCATGATGAATAGGGAGGGTCTGTGGAACAAGCACGCGCCGTCCTGGGAGAATGCGCAGGTTAAGTCTGGAAGAAGAGAGAGGTGAAGGTTTATGAACCGACTTCAAAAAGGAGGAGGATTCTCAATTCGACCGTACGTTCGAATTGAGAATTGAATACATGCTGTTTTATTTTTTACCTGTTCTACACACAATATTTCTATGGTACCTAATTATATAGCACGTTAGTTTAATATCGGAATTCATTTACAATGGTACGTTTTTTGAGTCATTTTTGCCTATTCTTTGTGTATAAAGTAAGCTTTGGTCTCGCTCGCGGAGTTACATTTCCGCAATGACATGTCTACGGCCGTTAGTGTGTAGGTATCACTAACGGATGATAGCGCCACCTGTGGCCAACAGGTAATATGCGGGAAAATTCGATAGCTGTTGTCTTTCGATAGCGGCTTCAATAGCTGTTGATCGGTGTGCACGTCCGCACGTCTGGACGCGATTCCCGGAAGGACGTATGTTCAAATCCCCGGTCAACAGTGGATCAATTAATTTTATTCCAGCTAGTACAAACTTTCATCATCATCATCAGCCCATATACGTCCACACTGCTGGGGCACGGGCCTAAACTAAACTTGGGTTGGTTGAGCCCTTAATTTTTTAAGTTACAAAGTAGAAATGTACTCACGGCTGATAAGCATGTACAGCAGATGGCCGGCCACATGTGCGGACAGCGCTACGGCTGCTAGCGTAAGCCCTAGGGCTACGGGCTTGTCGCGCCGCGCCACCCCACGCAGCACCGACATGCCTTGCATCAGGAGGGATGCGCCTGCACAGACGATGTTTTTTTTTTAATATTAGGCACATAATATCACTAGAAATGTTTTCGAGTTAAGTTCACTATGCAATTGTGCTTCGGATTTCAGAAAGGTGTCCAACCGGATTCGGCCATGGAGATCAGCCAACTGCGCAGGACATGTTATAACATAGGTATAAGTGTGCGCGCAAACTAGTGCACTCTTTTCCTTATACAAAATTTGACCTATCCCCGGACTCGAATCGGGGATCTATAGGTCTCAACTCAGGTCTCGCTTCCTCCAGCCCAACGAGCTAGTCGATAACTCACAAAATTTGGCCTGGCCCCGGATCTGAATCGAGAACCTCTCTCTTAACTTAGCGTTTGCTACCATCAGCATTAACTTAATGCCATCAAGTATTACCTGCAATAGCCAGGATGACGGTGAGGAAGACCTGGTACAGCGAGTAGACGATCTGGCAGCCGGGCAGCGCGCACGCGCCGCGCGCCGCCGGCCCTGCGCTTGCGCACGAGCAGTTCTGGAACAAACTGCCAAACAGCTATATTGTAAACAGACGCAGTATATTCGAAATATAGTTTAAGAACTTTATTACTTCTCATAAAATTCACTTCAATTTAAAATATATTTAAAAAAAAAACCTACAATATATTACAAGAAAAATAGGGCAATATTAAAAAAAAAATTTAGGGTAGAAGTCGCAAAGTTAAAAGCCTAGCCGTAGATTAATTGAGGCCAAAGAAACACATTCGAAATTGTAAGTGTTAAGGTGTGCTGTCGACCATTTCGACCTCTAGCTGAGGCCTTGTCCAGGCCAGTGAACGCAAGCAGAATCATGTTCTGCGCGTTGGTGAGATATCGGCAGCCTTTACATTACGTCCAGAAGACACGCGCAAGTTGAGAGAGACATCTAGATGAGTAAAGGGGCAAAAGGTTCCTATGCGCGTAGGAATCATGGCGAATTCGCCGCCTGGACAGGGCCTAAGCTATGTTTAGGGAACTCACAGGAATCCGTTGAGGTCGTCGTACTGGGTGCAGCCAGTATGGCACGGCGAGAAGTACGTTGTGCCAGAGTCTAGCGCACACACAGGCGCGAAGCCGTAGCGCTGCGAGTCGCAACTGTGAACGACATTACACCATGAGATGATGATGACAAAGCTTGTGGGAGAATGCGTGCGCAACCGTTCCGTCTGGGAAATCGGACGTCAAAATCTAAAATTGCCAATTTTCAAAACTCCCAGAAAAGAAGGTAACCTTTATTTATTCCACTAAATGATAGGATAAATTCCATTAGATTAAAATACGAGTCTTTTAAGTACCCGATAAAAAGACTAGCAAATAAATAGCTATATACACGGTCCAATTTTTCACCAGGTCGTTCTGGTATCATCACCAGCGCGTGACACTGATTGGTGCAATCCATGTATTTGCTAGCTACTCTTTTCATCGCGTGTAGGTGAATAGTTTCTAACAGTAGTATCTTTAAATATACAAATAAAACACCCGAACACAGAACAGACACCTATGTACATCATCTACCAGTCAAAAATCTTAGTGAACAGCACTGCCATACAATGCAGTTGCTGGTGGCTGGGACTAAGAGATTTAGTTCCTCTTTTCTGCCCCGTGTCATTAAGGCCTGGAATGCCCTTCCAGCTCATGTTTTCCCTCCCTCCTATGATCCCGAGCCCGGGCTCTTCAGGCGGTTGTGGAACGGCATTTAAGCAAGCCTTCAGGGTGAGTGCGTCAGGCTGAATATATGGTCTATTGTTCCTGTCGACCTCATCTGTGGATCTCACTACTGCTTAACATCAGGTGGAGTGAAGTCATCTTGGTAGCCATTTAAAAAGAAAGACAACTGTACAAGGTGCCTTACCCGCACTGCAAGCTACATTGAGGCTGCTCGAAGACCCCGCTCTCCATGCCAGCTACTGCATCCACGTCACAGTTCAACACCGCCACGGCCGCGAAGAACGCAGCCACGAACACGGCAGCCACGCCGCCCACGCGCGCCGCCGTGTTCGCCTTCACGCCGTCGCTGCGGCGCACCGAGAATCGAACCCGGAATATCTGAAGAGTAGCCAAGAGTAGGATAAACACATGTACTTGTTTCCACAATAAAATCTGGGACATTTCCTCACACGATCACCCGACCCCAAAGTAAGCAGACCTTGTACCTACTATGGGCACAGCAACTGATATACATAAATACTTAAATACATATTCATATCCAGACACGGCACAAACACCGATGTTCATCACACAAATATTTGTCCCAAGTGGGAATCGAGCCCTACTTTAAACCGCCACCCAAGTTCACTAACCACTGTCCGACCGAGCCAGTGAAAACAATTTTATCGATCCTCACACTAGGCTAAGCCTGTCCTGTGTGGAACACATTGGGTATCTAACGAATATTTGCGTTAAAAGCTTCTACACGCATTCGAGGTAATGCAAGAGCAGAGCGTTGTAAGGTAAGGCAAGAGCCCACGGTCACACGGCAGCATTGCCAACTTAGTCCTACTAATAGGGTTGCCAACTTTATTTAACAAAAATAAAGTATATCTGACTTTAAACGAGGTAAATACCTACAAAAAACCTACAAAAAAGAGTATCATTTATTTTCTACTTTAAAACAGTACATAGTCGACTTTTTTGTTCTGATTCAGGATTTTTGCATATTGTTACAGATGAGCACTAGTTTTAGTAAATATTTTGTAAAAGAGTATTTTTGCGTACTTTATTAGTGTTATAGATTATAGAGTACGCCTACATGATATAGAGGACAATACTCTATTTTAGAGTACGGTTGACAGCCCTACCTACTAACCACGTTATCCGTACGAGTACGCTGTTGTCAATTGAATTACAAAACAAACGCGTCTTGCGTGAAAACCTTCAAAGCGGTGTCTACGGCGCAGTGCGCATCCAAACGCACGACGGCGGATCATGCGACGAAGATGTATTATCGAATTTAATCGATTAGATCGCAAGGAAAATAATTGTGGACTGACCATCACGAAAAAGATGATGACGAGCGGTCGGAAGATGCTGGCCACCAGACGCGCGCTCCGCAAGTCTTCTCTTAACGCTTCAATGTGGAACCGGGCCTGGAACAGAATAACGTAAGTTCAGAAGAGTACAAACCCTACGAGAGAAAACAATTTGCCCCTAGAACCCAATTTAAAAAATACACAACATCAATAAAATTAATTGAAAGCAATTCATTAAAGTAGCTTAAGCACTTGTATTTTGGATATCAGAAACAAGAAATGAAACAAACACCGATGTTCATCACACAAATATTAGTACCAAGTGGGAATCGAACCCATGAATCTTGGCACATGACGCTGGGGCACTATCCAATGCGCCTTTGAGTCAGTCAAGTTATGTCCTGTGTTTTAAGGGAAGTACTATTGATATGATACTTGGTCCGCTACATCATCATAATCAGCTTACAATGTTCCACCGCAGGGAATTGGCCTCGTCTATAGGAGTCCAGTCCCATCCAGATAATATTGCTATTGGCTTGTCGATTTGGTAGGAGGTAGTTCCCTTGAACGTAGTACTTACTTAATTATTTAATCTGTGGTAGTACTCACTTGAATGAAATCGCTGTCGAAGTAAAAGAACCCGAAGAGTCCAGCGTTCATGAAGCCGAGGGCTCCGATTTGCAGGACCAAGGGTTTGTTGCTAAGTACTCTTCTTACAGATGGGAAGAATTCTGAAATGTAAAATTAGAGGAGGTAAAAGACTGTTCATTGTTTTATTGCAAAATCAGATATATATTTTGATTACAGCCACTAGGGTATAGTATAAATGTTTGCTACTTCTGTCTTTATACGGGGCTCGCTTCCAACTACCACTTACCTGCTCCACTACCAACTACAGATCATCATTCAACCTGGCTTGAGGGTATCCGACACGCGGTATCCAGCCTAGAAATCGTCAACCCTAGCGCTTGGCTTGGCTTGCTACAGCTCATATGGATAGCTCAATGGCACATCAGCCTGCGAATGCGGTGAGTCAAGTCGATGATTTAGATTTTTTGCTCGATCACCTCATTCCTTCGGTTGTTCTTTTTATTTACGCCCTAAAAATACTTAAACATTAGATCCTGTGACTGATACATCTCTATTAATAATACGTTTGCGCCTCAGACGTGGAAGAAAGGAAAATAATAATAATCCTTAGTCTAACATACCATCATCATCTTCTTTCTGCTGCACCAGCGCTTCGCTCCCATCCATCTTCTTGGGGAAGAGAGTGAAGAGTACAGAGAACATGAGGGTCAGCATGCTGATGGAGAGGTGTGCCTTCCACCAGTCATCTCGAACTGCTCCAGGCTGCAGCCAGGACTTGCCGCTCAGGCCCAGGGAGAGACGGATGGAGATCAGGATACCTGGGGACGAATAGCAGGAAAGCTAACATAAGGGACTGGCCCCAATCACATCCGGACTGTATAAACATAAGTAGGGAAGCATAGGGAGTGTATCTATAAATGGCACTATTGTGTGCTTGGCATCTTAAGTTAAGAACCCTCTTGTTCGGCTGTGATAGAGACGTACCTTAATTTTTATTTGAGAAAAAGAACATTAAATTTCCTAAATAAACAAGACAAACTAGTCTGTAACTCAATGTACTTGTTGTTCCAACTTGATAGAATAATCTATGACCAGAGGAATGGTACATATTAGGGTTTTGTGGACAATAGAAAATAAAATTACCGATTGATGCAACATAAACATATTCGCGCCTTCAGAAAACATCAAGTACCTACTTAAACGTATAAACTCCCTGACTGACTGGCTCGGTGGAACAGTGGCTAGTGACCCAGGTTTTCTACCTACGGTTCCAAGAGTCGTGGGTTCGATTCCCATCCGACACAAATATTTGTGCGTCGAACATCGGTGTTAGTTCCGTATCTGGGTGTTTTATCAAATATATTTAAGTTTTGTGTCCACTGTTGATTATGATATCAGTAACACAAGAGCTTAAGCAACTGACTACCACGGGATCAGATCAGTTATGAGATGTTGTGTAATATTTTTTTATTTCCCTTTTGGTGTAGTCGTTAAATGGCCAGCTGTCTCATGGAGTCTTACCATAGAAGTACGGTCCATGTTGAGGCTGATGGTCATCCAGGTAGGTCAGGCCGTGGGCCCAGATGCTGACCTGCGTCAGAGCACATACCACAGCGGTCAGGATCAGCGCTACTGTGCGTGGGATTACCAGACGTTCCGACTGGATGACGCTGCGCGATAGCTCCGAGATCTGATCTCCTCCGCAGAGGTCTGAAAGAAGATGTAGCAGTAGTGAGGTGTCTGACTGATTTGGGAAGTGTTCATATGGTCTCTTCTCGACTTAAGTCGACTAAAGTCGAGATAAGAGACCATTTGAACACTTGGATTGATATTATAAGCCAACTTTAAGTTCTTATGAAATTACTAGGTACAAAGTTAGCCACATGACCGTCTATAGTTGCATTGCATTTCATTAAAAAAAAACTATGTCAGTACTCGCAATGAGTTGAACTACTGCAGCATATAGTCCTCTGCCAACTTGCATCTTCAGTAAAGACAAAAAGCCTGACTCACCAACAAACGGAATGTGGGACTCCAAGAAGGGGAACGCCAAGACCAGCAGACCTGACGCAGCTGCAGCGGCGAGCCAGCCCGACAGCGCGAGGTTCCGTCGGCCTCTGCCCCACCACGCCACTAGGGCTCCGAGCAAGAACTCCGCCCCTCCAGACCCGATCAACACCCAATCTGATGAAAATTGCAGAGGAAGGCATTTTAAAACAAGAACAATACTTCTGTGAATAGAAAGCCTGATGGTTCGGGTTCTTTAAAGCGTTCATGGTTAAAAGAGACTGAAGTTAACTTAAGAAGTCTACCATTTGCTTGGGGTCCTATCAAGGCAACAAGAATAGTGTTTCAGCACCTAATGGACAATACCTGAAAAAGGCAGTAGGTACTAGCTACTGCTTGTTGTTTTATTGGCTAAATATAGAAGGTGCCTTTGATCCAGAGTCTTGTAGATCTGGTATTTTGCGCACTCCTCATCATCACCATCTTCAGCCCATATATGTCACCACTGCTGGGGCACGGGTCCACCCTAAACTAGGGCGATCAGGCCTTAGGCAACCACGCTGACCAAGTGCGGGTTGTTCGACTACACAACCTTAGAATTTCTTCGTAGGAGGATGTTTTCCTTCACCGTTAAAGCGTCGAATAATCGTACATGTACATTTCAAATATAAAAACACTGTAGTACGTGACGGAGTTTGAACTGTCCCCAGTTCAAATGTCCCCACTCGCATGGCAAGCAACGACCTTAACCACTCGGCCATCGACGCTTTTTTTGCGCTCTCCTACCTTAATAAAGCTTAATGCCAGTTAAAGGCCTTTTCGCCCTAGTTTAGGGTAGCCCGTGCCCCAGCAGTGGGTACGTATATGGGCTGATGATGATTGCCAGGTTAAGGACATAACGTATACGCACCTACCTTCTACCAACGGCGTGGTGTGACCACCATCAGCGTCTCTGTTGAGGAGCAGGTAGACGTTGTGCTGCAGGAGTATGACCATCAACAGCGCCCCCTGCAGGAACAGGTCGAAGCGGTCTACCGTCAGCACGCGCGATCGCAGGAACTGCCATAACTTGGAGATAACTGGAAGAAGAAGAAGAAGAAGAAGAATTGTTTATTTGGTACAAATGTATAAAAATAGGGTAACAATTGTCTTAAACTAATCTTAAAAATAAAATATAAATAGTACCAAATAGGTCCCCGCTCAGCTATTGCCGCGACACAGTGTGCCACGACGCTGGTATTCTGCGGACACCCTTTTACCTAATAATAGGTGGCGTTAACCAGAAAAACAGAATAATTATCAATCAACAGAAATTAATTATCTTAACACTTTAACTTAGAAATAACTTTAAACACGAATCATATAATCAATGCAATACAATAATATAGTATAGTAGTAACACAATCGACCAGAAAACAAAATGACATTAGTAGATACACAAAACAACAGGAAGAAGGGTTAACACACGTCTTCCACAGTTGTTTTATACTAAGGAACAAAACACTTGGACCAATTTTGTTTGTAGGTACATAATGATGTTGCGCCGACCCCACCTAGCGTGGGACAAGGGCAGGAAAATGATTTATTAATTATTTATTTACACAGCTCACAAAATTGTGTGAAGTGCGGCCTCATTGACAGGTTGCCACGGAAAGCACAAACAAGAGTAGTTGAGAGCATAAGGCATCCCTTAACTTAAAAATAGTATAATATTATTATTACAAGTAACAAATATTAAACATTAAGAAAACTTATGATGATGATAATGATGATAGATTAATTAGGAGATATAAGAGCTTATTTGGCTGATGATGATTCAAATAGGAAAGATGACCTCTTCTGGCCCTGTGACCTGTGCCCTAGCATTTAATAGAAGAGGTCAATCCTAGACTTAATGCCATTTTTTACCGCTGATTGTACGGTATTAAATACATTTAGTCTTATTGAAATGCTTGGGTGATATTTAAATTCGTTTTCATAAATATTCAATTCAATCATCAAACAGATAATTGAATCTTAAGCGTGTTACGTAGGTATTTAAATTAATCTTTAATTACCACGAAGTTATCGTAAGATTAATTATAATTTATTGTGGACAGGTGAGTACCTACCGTATTAATTAGATTATATTAATGAGATAGGTACAAAAACGTGACCGGGGGGGTCTAAGAATTAATACCTACTCAGATTTGTATAAATAAATATCGAGACGTTTATTCATGGATAGTAAACATAATTTTTATAATATGTAGTAAGTACTTGTATTTTGGAATACTACTTGTTTATAAATTACTTTAACTTATTTAATGTTATTATAAATATTTACCAAAACAAAGACCAAGGTAGGGTAGGGGGGCCTTCAGACTTACAATCAAAGATAAATTAAAATATTTTGTTAACTAATATAATATTTTTTATACACAATCGCTTAATTGTGAAATAAGGATCGATTTAGTGATAAGTAGTCTATCGAGTATCCTTCATGGTGATTATGATTCAATAATGACTGATTTGTTTTTTTTATGACAATTATAATATTATCTTTCTGGTCTATTTGTTGGGTTCCCGAAGTAAGTAATACAATATATAATTTTAAACTGTCATGGTTACACACATTAGATAACTGAAAGTGTCCGGGATATTTACCATGTTGTTTTGTTTTAATGAGCTCCCGCTATTTCGGCACTGTTGCAAGCGCCATGATCACGGGTTCACCCGTGGTAAACAACATGGTAAATATCCCGGACACTTTCAGTTTTCTGATACAATATATTTACTATACTTACTTATGCAAATAAAAATAGCAGCACTCTCATACAACAAACTTTTTTTGTAGTATTTTGCATATAATAATGAAAATTGGTTGAAATAAGTACCTACCTACTTACCACATCATACGAGTAGTACTTATTTATTGTGCAATAATTAAAAAAGATGTATTTAAATTTATATGCTCTTAGCTGGTTTCTCAAGTTATTTTAATACAATTGAGCTTTCATATTTACGATTAAATCGTTTAAGCTTTTCCCTAATCATAATGCACCGTGATAAAAAAAAGATTTACACAATTTGAGAACCTCCTCCTTTTTTAAGTCGGTTAAACATCAAACTTTAACACTCACCAGGTATGCGATCTAAGATGACACTCATTTTGAAGTTTAATAGTCTGCTATTTCATTAGTATTTCGATTAAAAATCTGTATATTTAAAATTCATAAATCGATTTATTCAGTAAATCAGAAATGAACGGATAACTATGAAACTAAATACATTATGATGTCTTTTAACTTTCCTATAACTATTTCTAAAACTAACTTTAAAAAAAACAGAACAACTGTCACTGTTGTTGACTACATAAGTGGAAGAGTGATACTGAAAATATTTTCCACATATTTTGGTTCGCTATTCACTATCAAGACTTATCGGGCTTACGTTACTTTATCTGCTATATATCTACACTTATCTTAATAACAATCCGTTTGTCCCTTATCGCGTTACAGATATATATCGGTTTGTAGGTACTTGTAAAATAATAGTGTTTTTATTTGCATAGGGGTTAGGCTTATATACCCGAGCATTATATATGCTGAGACAGAGAGAGAGAGTAAGGGAATAGAGTGCATTTGTGTTTGTGCGCACACTTGTGCTCTATAATAATATGTCCTGCGTACTTGGCTGATCTCAATTGAGATCGGCGCCATGGCTGAAATCGGTCGGACGCCTTAGGCTGAGACATAAGGATAAAGGTACATAATAATTAAAAAAGTAAAATAATAATGAAAGAACAAGTAAAACTCAAATAATTTATTGTAAAAATACAAAAGTCACTGTTAATGCTAGATTATCTTATTTACTTATTAAATATTATCTGCGCCAATATTAAATTGTAAACTTAACAACTCTAAACAACTATTACTTAAATAATTACCTATTGTTAAGATTTTCATTGTAGTTATTATTAATTATACATTTAATTTGTTTTGTGAATTAAAATTGTGAAAAATCAGACCCGCCAAAACATCCAGTCAAGGCATTGACGAATTTATAATCTATCGATTTTGAGGAAATCTAACAGTAGGTATAACCAGTATAGCTTTGTACTGGTACTACTACTTATAATAAAACGTGGTCAACTGACTTTATTACCTAGGCATCAAAATTTCCTAAAATGTACTATCATCTATTATTTGCGCGAACACTACATTTCACATCAAACAATCAAATATTTAAAGACCAGACAGTTCCGAGCTCTTAACCATCTTATTGGTCATGGGCAAGAGTAAAGATGATCTTTGTACCCTTAAGAAAGTTTAACGTCTCCCGCCATTAAGTGAGATATTTTGTGCTTTCCGGTTCATGCACAGAACTCACAAATTCTTAGGTCATGCAATATGTTGTTGTTTTTGACGGGCCTGGGATATTAGTCTTCATGGTAGGATCTCAAGCAGGTGGTTCAAATACGGTATTTGTACGGCGGTAAAAATGCTATGTGATTAAACTTTTTTACAAAGACAACTGTCATCTTTAGTCTTGCCCGTGACCACGAGCGCTGTAAAGAGCTCGAAACGTCGGATCTTTAATATGTTTAGAATAACAATACTAGTTTAATCCGTATATTAGTATTATTATTATACTAACATGTTACATAATACTATTTTCTAGTCACTACTAGAAAGTGACCCGATAAAAACCTTTAATTAATTGTGTAATAATCTCTTCACCTGTCAATTGTAACACATTTTGAACAGATTTGTCAGTATTAACATTTTTATGTAGCATTAATTAAAGTCATGGTTGATAAAGTATTATAATTACATAATATTAAAGCAGTATTATGTAAATATAAATATTATTAAAGCATACATAATGTCAAATTATTCCAATAAAATTCATAATTTAATCGTGTATGAATATTAAAAGCAAAATTTATTTTTTTGAATTAAAAATTAACTGGTCATCTATTATCACATTATTCCTTATAATTATTGATATAAAGTTCAATAAGCGATTGGATTTGCTTACAATTAATGGTCAAAAATGGTACTAAACCATTAAATTTGGTATTATAAACAACTATTACAGAATACAGTGCAGTGTGGGATTCTAATTTAAGTATTTTCTATCCCTGTATTAAGTAAAGTAAGTAGTTTTTAATAAGCAAGCTATCAACAAAACCAACACAATTATTGCTTCATAAAACTAAACTTTCAGTATCAAAGGCACCTTCACAACGATATGCCATAGTTCCTATCTGTCAGGTCCATATCTAACGAACTTTCTTACTGCAATTCGTTCCAGAAATAGTTTCTAGGTTTTAGCGTTTCTGACTAAGACCTAGGACCTTCTCCTCCAGCCAGGGCACGAAGTAAGTGACCCTGGAGTAGACTCCTGGGAACCCGGCTTCCGCGCATTTCTTGCCGAAGGAAACCACGCCAATTTGGTAGAAATGGGTTGTGTAGTCTTGGTCATTCCACTGAAAAGTAATAAATAAAAGAAATTAATATCAAATTATGGTTGATGGCTAATCTACTTTTCTACTTTTGTGCTAAGTAGCTTGAGAGATATCAGAATCTGGTTATTGGCTAGGTTTGTATGCTTAAATAGATAAATAAATATTACAAACATCACATAAATTAATCTGATCTCATGGTAAGGCGGCGGATACAAGGTTTCAAGTGTAAACCTATTAAATTAAAATTATTCTTATCGTTTCAGCATTCAGCTGTTAGTTTCATGTTTAGGCTAAGCATTTTCAAGACTAGCAAAGTACTTACAATCGGCTGCATGAGAGGCCCCCCGCTGTCACCCTGGCAGGCGTCCTTGCCGCCCTTCTTGTATCCGGCGCAGAGGACCTTCTCGTCGATCTTCTGCTCCTTGTAGGAGGAGTAGGCCTGCGAGCAGAAGCTGTTGCTGACCACCGGCAGCTGGAGGGCTTGCAGGTGCGTTGCTGATGGGCCCTCTGCAGAAGAATATCGGTTAAGTCTTTTGAAGGTAGACTTTTTGAAGGTAAAGACTTTTTGAAGGTAGAGACTTTTAAAGGTAAAGCCTTTTTTAAGGTAAATAACTTAGATTGAAATAAGTCTTTATGGGTCTTCACGCGATATTAGGAGTAGCAAAATTACATAGCTACTTACTGCCCGACTGCTTAAATAACTTAGATGGTAAAAATTTTAAAGGTTTACAAATACACGTAAAAGCTTTTAAGAACATTCGTAATTCCTAAACGACATACGATGATGAAGGATGTCATCTCATCGCAGGGACGGACCTCTGTTTATAGGCTTCCGACCAAAAAGGGAAAAAACGGATCCCTATTTCTGAGACTTCGCTCTCCTGAGACGTCCGTCAGTAGGATGTATCTTAAGAACGGTGATAGCTCGTCTATTACCGCTATGACAACGAATATTAGGAATATGCCAGCCTGGTGACCAGTATTCCCAGGTTACTCTTTTGTAACCTTTTTCAGGCACCAGTCCCCACACTTTGGGTTGTAAGTCACCTAATTTCATAGAATAAGTTTACTTATAAGGATCTAAATTGTGAAGGGCTTTATAAATGATTTGAATTTGAATATTGTTATGATATCCCATATTATGCGTCGATATACTCCTCACGCTCAATGCCTTATATTTGCAATGACTACATCACATCTGGAAGACCGGAATTATCAAACATAGGATAAGCTTAACATTCATCTGTCTAGGTATTAACATTCTCATTCCTGAAATCTTTGGACAGATGAATTTACACACAACTCGGGGTTTGAACCAGATTTACTTGAATTAGTATAATATATGTATAAACATGGTTTAAAACCACTAAATTAATGTACTTACTGAATTCAGTGTCTCCCCAGCCCGCTATGATAGGGTTGTAGTTTTCGAAGCTTGTAGCCCTGAGTTCTCTACTCTTTGGGATGCAAATTGGCTTGATAAGATCTGTAAAAATAAAATTTAAATTTGACGTTTATAATCCGAAATGCGATATTTTTACAAGTACTATTTAATGAAGAAATATTTATTTTGGATCCCTGTACTTCGATATTTTGTCTCCATTCTGGAACTAGCAATTCGGAAATTCGGTTATCAGGAAGACAGTTTGCGAATGAAAATATAGGATTATAAGGTACAATAGTACTACAATTACAAAAGCTTAAACATATTGCTAGTTAGTTCAGGAATCTTTAACTTAATTCTTTAAAGACTGGCTCGGTGGAACATTGTATAGAGACTGGCTACGGCTCCAAGACTTTTGAGTTCGATTTTCACCTACGACAAACATTTATTTGGTAAACATTTGTGTTCATTCCGTGTCCAAGTGTGAACATCAGTGTCTGACGCCCATAGTACTAGCTCTGCTTAGTTTGGGTCAGGTGGCCCTGTGTGGAGATCCCAAATATTTATATTTAATCTACCTACCATGGGATCGGGGTACATCGCAGAGCCCTAACCCAGGGTTACGGGTGAAGACCTCAACGGTGGATTGGGCGGAGACAAAAGATGTCAATTCGGTCAATGCAGCGGAAGGGGCGAGCCACAGAGGCTATATGTCTGAATCCTGATGAAGGGCAGCGGTAGCCATCAGTACTGTGGTGTAAGGAAGTTTAGTCTGAACCGGCTCACTAACAGAATTCTATGGACACTGAGTCCGTAGTACCGCGATGTAGAAAGCAACGGGATACTATACTATACTTGACTGGCTCGGTGGAAAAGTGGTTAGTGACCCAGGTTTAGTACCTACGGTTCCAAGAGTCGTGGGTTCGATTCCCACTCGGGACAAATATTTTGTGTGACGAACATCGGTGTTTGTTCCGTGTCTGGATGTGTTATTAAATATTTTTAAGTATATTTGTGTATCCACTGTCGTTACTGATTTCCGTAACACAAGTGCTTAAGCTACTTACCATGGGATCAGATCGATGTATGCGATGTTGTGAAATATTTATTTATTTTTTTTTTTTATACTACTACATTATCTATTCCATGAGAGTTGAATGATGATGATGAGAGACCATGGGATCAGATGAATGTGTTTGATGTTGTAAAATATTTATTTATATTACTCACGAGACCTTTACCCATCAGTGGGGGGACTCTGATAAAAACAAACTCACGTGTGAAGGTGACATGTCTGTCCAGGACCAAGATTCCGATGTCGTTGGTGAAGGCTTTGGGGCTGTAGGCCTCGTGTTTGATCTTCTCCTTGATGAGGACGTCCACCGGCGTCGCGCCTTCATCCTCACTCTCCAGGTCTAGTTCACCTAGACGCACTAGAAACCTGGAATGAAGGGAAATGATTCTGACTTATCCTTCCTCCTTACTAATAATATTTCACACATAGAGTACTGAACCGATTTAAATGAAATTTGGTACAGATATAGTCCAGAGCCTGAGAAAGGACAAAAGCTACTTTTTAACCGACTGCGCTATAAAGAAGTAATGTTTTACCTGTTAATCATATCTACGCGGACGAGGACGCGGGCGGAAAGCTAGTATAGTATAATGAGGGAGGGGGCAACTTCCCCTCTGGATCCTGGACCCTGTTGTCTCTACTATCTTATCTTGTACATTTATCGACAGTCGCCTAGCAGAAAATCTGATTATCCCCCTTGGCCGAGAGTAAAATCTGATATGCCCCTGACCCAGAATCTGGATACACCGATGAATTTGATACATCATACATGATTTTTTTTTATTAATGAAGTTTTTAAGTTTTCATATATCTACACTAATATTTTGAAGAGGAAATTCTTTCACCATTGGACAGCCACATATGCTCTGCGTTACATAGGCTATATTCATTGCTAGAAAATATTAGGGATCCCTACTCAAACTTACAGCCAAAGCGAATCGGCAAAAAGGGTGGCAAGTCACATAATATACGTAAGATTTAGTTTCTTTGCGGCATATTGGTGAATGCGACTTAATTCAAAACTGCGTTACGTGCCCATGAAATTGAAGTAAGTAAAATTTTTTTAAACTGTCATGGTTACACACATTAGAAAACTGAAAAGTGATCATGGCGCTTGCAACAGTGCCGAAATATCGGGAGCTCATTAAAACAAAACAACATGGTAAATATCCCGCACATTTTCAGTTTACTAAAGTACCATTTTGATCTTCAAAGTTCAACCTGACCCAGTGGCCCCGATCGGCCGGCCTCAGGACGTGTTACTCAATAACCCAGTTCACATCTGCCACTGCATTTGCATTCCAAACCAGTTCTGGGTTTTTAATTACACGGCGGAGGTAAAGATATGTGTTAGGTACTTATATCACTCATTCATTAATAGTTATCTACGTTTCATTCAAACTCAAATATTATTAATTTGTGTTGTGTTGACTGGCTCGCTGGAACAGTGGTTACAAACCCTGGCTGGCGGTTCCAAGTTCGGTAACTAGCATACCATACTAAGGAGTACCCTTATAGCGCAGTTGAGCAAAAAGGCGGGTAGCTATGACCTTATGCTCTATACCTACTATGCTCTGTACTCATATGAGTACTAAATTTGATTTAAATTCATTCAGACTTTTGGAGTGAACGCGCAACTGACAGAGTTCCATTGCAAAGGATTTCTACTGATATTACGAACTTGAAAAAAAAGAATATTATCGTACCGTCTTTAGCACAATAAACAAACATGACAATGTGTGCAACAATTTCCATTGCAAAATATAATAATAATCTTTTATATACAGTACTTCCTGTAATTATACCAGATTGATAGCAGCAAAATCTGTTAAAGGTGATAAATGTCCATAATTGAGACATAAATACTGACGACCGCCATTATCGCAAATAGCTGGTTCTTGGCTGCGATTGGTATAAAGTAGATGTTTATTTCCAGGTAAATTATGCACTGAATAAAGTACTAAGCGCTTAGGATCTTCACGAGTAGGTAATGGAGTAAATTGTGTGTAAGTATAGTTTTTGCTTAGGTACGTAAGCAGTTCCTGAAGTCAAATATACTTAGATGTAGGTCGAATCTAAGCATAAGTGTATATTGTAATGTTTAAGGTCTCCATCTAGCCTTTTAGATGAAAGCTAAGGCTGGAAAGAGTTCATTCAGCAAAAATATCTTGTAATATTGACATAACGAATAATACGTGTCTTATATTTGAGTGATGGTCCCCTTTTGTTTATAGAAAAGAAATGCTTCAGCTCTCTGTTTGTTCCACCAGTGTCTGCATGATATGCGGGAACGGGATGGACTAGTTGAAATACTCATAAGAGTAGTCCCCATTATGTATAAAAATATATATGTATGTTTATCAGTCTCTGACGTCCATAGTACAGGCTCTGCTTAGTTTTGGTCCGATGACCGTGTGTAGAAATGTACCAGATATTTATTTATTTATTATAGTGCCCGTCCCTCTTTCTCGTCATCCCACTGCTGGACAAAGGTCTCCTCCAAACCCATTCACTGCTCTCTATCCAAGGCTACGACGTGCCAGTTTTTTGATAGTTGGACCAGATCATCACACCACCGTTTCTTGGGCCTTCCTCTTCGGCGAAAATCGTCTTCAGGTACCAATTGGGTGAAGATTTTGGCCAATCTATCGTCCTTCATCCTGCACACATGCCCCGCTCATTGACACTTTAGCTTCGCACTCTTAATACCTACATCAGCGATGCTGGTCTGGGAGTGGATGGTGGTATTCCTTAATTTGTCTATTAATAAATATTTCACAACATCACATACATTGATCTGATCCCGTGGTAAGTAGCTTAAGCACTTGTGTTACGGGTATCAGAATCAACAGTGGATACACAAATATACTTAAATATATTTAATAATACACCCAGACACGGAACAAACCCCGATGTTCGTCACACAAATATTTGTCCCGAGTGGGAATCGAACCCACGACTCTTGGAACCGTAGGTAGTAAACCTGGGTCACTAACCACTGTTCCACCGAGCCAGTCAAATCTATTAATTTGATACCTAAGGTACGCCGCTCCATAGCCCTTTGGCAGACCTTGGGTTTGGACTTCGGACTTTCAGTGAGGGACCAGGATTAGACCAGGGTACTTACAGGTCGTTCTCATGGTTGTGGATGCAGTGTGCCGCGGTAAGCACGTGCTTGGAGCTCACGATGGAGCCCCCGCAGAGCCAGCGAGCGCCCGGGCCTCGCCTGCTCTTGTACCCCAGAAGGGCCATCCAGGGAAGTCACCTGAAAATAAAAAAAACTCAGTGCCGTCCACGAAGACGATTGAAGAAAAATAATTAGGACAATCAGGGGGAAGTCACCTGAAGGTAAGCATAATGAAAAGCACAGTGCTTTCGTGGCGGGGTTTGAACTGGCAAACACTCGCATATCAAGCAAAGACTTTAACCACTCGGCCATCGACGCTTTTCATCATTTTCATTCATCTATTAAAGATTTGTTTAATGTACTGTTTTCCCATAACAAGTACTTAAGCCACTTATCTCGGAATCAGAACAATTATTTACTTATGTGACATCGTGTTTTTTACTTATTAGAATTACTTTAATTACTTATAGTAGATTCTTAGCTAAGTATATACGTGTACTACTAAGTTCGTAACGTACTATCTTAGTTTGTACCTAAGTGCCTTGTGTAACTAACTACACATAACCGTGCTTGGGGGCTTAGACAAAGTAACAATATCAAAACGATAACGAAGTTCGAAAAGAATAAAATGTATGGAATTGACATTAGATTGACCACGTGATTTATCGCGTCTAATGTCAATCCCATACATTTTAATCTTTTCGAACTTCGTTATCGTTTTGATATTGTTACTTTGTCTACGGGGCCTTAATAGACAAGTGAATAGATGCAGGTATAGACTAACCACAAATTGGCTTTGCCCTAAATTCTATTACCAGTATCAAGACAAACCTTCAATGTTGCTGCCATAATACAAAAGTTGTCATCCTAACGATTTGGTAGTCTGATTCATCCATTAAATGGTGTCGAAACGGGCCCCAAACTAATTTATTGACCTTTATTTACAACGGCAATCATCATTTGAATCGCCCAATTAACCTTGTGAGATACAAAGGATGCTATTAAATGTGTGCAATACCGAAATAATATTTAGATCGTTTGATACACATATTCAATAATGTACATAAAACGAAATAAAAAATTCGTAATTGACATTACAGTAACACAATTTAGGCGATCTTATCGCTAGGGGTGATTTCTTCCAGATTTAGGCTTGAAACCAAAATAAAATGTACTATAAGTTGGATAATATTGTCTTCCATTAACAAAATCAATACTTAATTTTTTAAATTGGGTCAAGAAATTTCACAATGAATGTTTCGAAGAAGAATTGGTAAGTATGGCAGTTTTAATGTATTTCGAAGGATCACCAGTCGTTGAGCCCCTTCATACAAAGTCTGACAAAGCCGGACGTTGATTGTTTTGACCGGACACGAAATCAAAAATCCTAGCTGTTTTATCCGGACGTCTGGCTTCCGTACATGGAGGTAAATGAAGGGGCATATCTTATTAGGCTCCCAGTAAGCGGCTGACGGTTGGGTTCTAGTTTTCCTCCCTATAAATTTTAACAGTGCGGCTCATACGCTCCGTATTAAGCGTTGAATACGCTATAAAAAGAAACCTCACAAATTGCGTACATTAAGGCGTCCGACCGATTTCAGCAATGGCGGCCGATCTCAATTGAGATCAGCCGAGTGCGCAGGACATATTATAGTGCACAAGTGTGCGCTATAATGCTATTCCCTTACTCTCATAATTCGGAGAGCTCGCAATCCGACATGACCGGTGAGAGATCGGGCGCAGGACCACTGGCTTAACGTGCTTTCCGAGGCATGGGCGTTCAACAGCCAACTACCTAACTCCGGACTAAGTAATTTCTTTACAGAAAAACTCACACAAATTTTGCCCGACCCCGGATTCAGAACCGGGGACCTCTCGGTCCTTATGCAGCGCTAGCTACCAGTAGACCAACGAGGCAACAAAGGTTTTATTTGTTCTGTATGGACACACAATTTATAAATAAACGGGCGGTATCCTTAAGGTGTTTCCAGAACTTACCCAACTTAGCCTTAACTCCCCCACGACTCTACTGAAGGAGGCATTGCTGACCCCACACACCGGCGGTTCCGGGAAGGAGGCCACGAGAGTCCCTCTCCCGTCGTCTTCCCGGAAGGCTCCGGGTTCGGAGCAGGGGTCGTGGTGGTGGTGGTAGTTGTGGGTTCAGGAGGCGGTGTGTTGGGGATGCCTTGGCGGGGCAGCACACCTGAACACAGAATAGAATATATATATAGAATAGAATATATATATATATATACATAAATACATTCATACATAAAATCCCGCCTTTTTTCCCAGCGGGGTAGGCAGAGATCACTTCCAGCGATCCACTTTTCACCTCTGTGGGAAACGTGACGTGACGGGTTGTGGACCACGTCGCCGCCATTCTGCCTTGTGCATTGTTTTAACAAGGTTTGCGATCCCACGAGTAGCAAGGATATATGACGGTAGAAGGAAAAGGGAAGGAAGGATACTATCGCCTCGGATGATTTGGACTGAGTCGATAGTAGCTCGAGGAGCCGGGGTCGCTTACCCGTATACCGTTCTCCAACCACCGGACAGATAGTTGTGACTGGTATCCCCTGACTACAAATTATATATATACCTGTAAATATCATACAACATCACATACATTGTTCTGATTCCAAAATGTTGCTCCAGCACTTGTGTTTCGGATGCCAGAAACAACACAAACATATTGAATAACACACCCAGACACGGACCAAACACCGATTTTCGCCACACAAATATTTGTCCCGGGTGGGAATCGAACCCACGACTCCTGGAACCTAGGTCACTAACCACTGGACCACCGAGCCTCCAAAGGTTACCTTAGGGTTGTTCCCTTCGAAGCCGCAATGCGCCCTCCTCAAGGCATTAGCAGCCTGGGGGTTCCCCCTAGCCTCCTGCAGGATGTATAGGTATGGCTGGCAATTCAGGATCGAGATGCAACTGCCCAGCTGACCGTCGAACGTCTCGCATGTTTGCTCTGGAAGAGATAACGAATATACAGCTGATAAGAGGGATCATGCATAAATTGGATAAGTGGGACATATCGCTGATAAAGGAATCAAGAACTATCCACGTACCGATGGTACCATTCAAATCCAGGGGCTTAGACAAAGTAACAATGTTAAAACGATAACGAAGTTCGATAAGAATAAAATTTATGGGATTTAAATTTGATTGACTTCTTGATTTATCGCGTCTATTGTCATTCCCATAAATTTTATACTTTTCGAACTTCGCTATCGTTTTGATATTGTTACTTTGTCTACGGCTGGTGCCGTATACAACAAATACATACGTACAACAAATACATTTTTGCAGTCATGTCTACTGGTGTAGACATGACTGCAAAAAATGTATTTGTTATTTCTAGAAGATGTAACTAATAATAAATGATATTAACGAGCTTCTGTTCTATCTGTTCAATAAACGATGTCGCGGATAAAGCACTACGCATAATTTCTTTAATAGTTACATTATAGTTACAGAGCCCACGACCAAAACCATGTCTCATAGCAATATGGCAAAAACCCTATAAAATCGTTAGATCGTATGATTCTGAACCCGACTAGGTATACACCGTGAAATTTTAGTGGTTGTTTTCCCGCAGCAAAAATGATTCTGTCTTAGTAGTACAATAGATCGATGCAGTTTTTTTATTAAAATCAATAAATGTCAGTTTTACAAAAGTGATAAACGAAACATTCGAATTCGAGAACGCCAACTAACGCCAGTAGTACTAGCCGCGCTTCGTCCTGCTAAATTGTTATTATTATTTAAGTAATAAGGCTGTCTGTCCGGAGCAAGCGATGCAGCGGAGCGATCAAAAAAATCTCCACTTCTCTTCAGTACAAATAAGTTATTTCAAAAGGATACTATTGGAATGGGAAAATAATTACCGTTGAATAAGTAGCGATACTTATTTTAACGTTAAATGGTAACGATACTTATTACGGTACGGCACTAATAATCATCGTAAAATACTAACTTTTATTGTAAAAGTGCACATGCCGAACTAAAATGTCTCAAAAATTCGTTTCCAATTTATTAACCGGTAATTTTTTTACAGGTAACGTGTAAACTGAAACTGTAATAACAGTAACGTAAATAATAGTACTAAAATAACGTCCGGTGGAGGACAGGCCTAATGATTCGACAGGTTATTGACCGTCCGATCAGCTGATTGATACCGATTGCTGGTATCAATCAGCTGATTTTAACTTACTACCTATTTACTAACAAGTGATTTCCTTATTTCCTTCATACTTTACCGGGCTTAGGACCATCGTAAATACTTTGCCTACTAAATTACGAACACAATGTTTTAATGGATAAACATCGGGTCATCAAAAAGAAGAGTTAAGATTGTCTGAAAGTAATAATTTGTTGCTGAATTAGGTAATAAAGTATTTAAAAAATGGAAATCAACGTTTTTACACTGATCTGAATTTCCTACCTAACCTTAGAAATTTCACTATTCACAAATTATGTACAAGTACTTACTCTTCCTGGTACCGGAGCAATTATCAAAATGTAAGCCACTGCGTTCCACACACAAACGCGCACGTTTTATCTGGTTAGATTATGATTTTGATAGTGCCTCTGTCACGTCTAACTACATTGAAAGCGTCCACTATCCCAGTTTTCAACTCATCGCAAACTGCCCGTGATCGAGCAGCCGCTGGGTAGCGGTTACGATCGTCCGGTGCTGTGGCACCTGCGGGTTCACATCACCACATCTGCTAGACACATACTCCACATTCGAATAAACATAATGGCGATCCATTTTGACCTCACGGTATCGCGTCACGCATGCGTAGGCGGCGGGCGGCGGGCGGCGTGCGGCGTGCGTGCGTGCGCAGCGGACGGCGCGCGCAGCGGACTGAGAGTCCGTAGGTATCGGTAGTGCGCTCGCGCCCAGGTGCGCGGCTCTATCAAAGAGTCGTCGCGCGGCGGCGTCGCTTTGTCGGTGCAGTCCGACAAAGGGCGCCGCCGCCGCGCCGCGCCGCCATTAGGGTAATAAATTACAATCTACGTAGGTATCTACCTACTATTACTACTACTATCATTTCTCACTGTTTCCGAGTTAAATAATATTTTTTTGAAAAGTTGAGATTTTTTTCTTACGTTTTCACGAAATAATTAGCATGGTTCGATAGTACTACGATGGGTAAATCGTTCTGCTTCGGGAAAACAACCACTAAAATTTCACGGTGTATAGTAACGGTCGAAAGTGTAGCAACTGCGTGGGAGGCCATTTCTGCTGTGTCAAAAAAAAAGCCAGTCGGTATTATAGCAATACGTCTGATAGTGATAATGTACATAGATTTTATAATTGTATTACGAAAAAGCTTGTTTTCAGACATTTTGTGCGTAGCACATAGCCTGAGCGCATTTTTAAAAATGTCAAAAAATTTAGCCGACCTGTGTCATAGCAATACGGATAAAAATTTTTTTTAACTTTTCGTATTGCTGCCATGATTACCAAAAACCTGTTTTCAGACACTTTAAGTGTAGCATATACTCCCAAAACCAATAACAAGTGTGCTTAAATAAAACCAAAACCAAATCAATCAGTATTTGATTTCAACTGCCTCAGCGCTTGTTATGCCCCTGCCCTTTTCTTACTATTATTCATTGGTTTGTAACAGAGAATTCAAGATGCCTCAATACAATTCTTAAATGATATCTGAGTATCGAAAAGTTGTCTGATAGAGAAGATGCTACACTTCATTTATCTGATATAATTTTTTTGCACATGTGGACAACTTATTCTATCATGTCTAGCAATTTTCAGACATATTGCTATGATATCGATCGGTAAAATTTGTTAACATTTTCAAAACGGTCTCAAAATTTTATGCGTCCACATTTCCGTCTGAAAATTGTTTTGTTCGCATCAAATAACCAAAATTTACTAATAAAAATGATTTTCAGACGTATTGCTATGAGACATTTTTTTTGTCTCATTTTTAATCTTTTTAAGTGATTTTACGGGTTTGCGCTACACCACTAACGTCTGAAAAATATGTTTCCGGTATCTCAGAATCATCATTCAACTACAGTCTGCAAATCAGACATATTGCTATATGATGCAGTTCAGAAAAAAACCTTGACAATTTTGAAAATTCGGTCAGATCAAACGCTACGCGGAAAATGTCTGATATTGGTATTTTCGAGTTCAGAATAATCTTATCTATCGATTTGATGCGGTTTTGGCTGTATTGCTATGAGACAAAAATTTTGGTCGTGGGCTCTGTTACTATTAAGAAGAATCCATCGAATGTACTATGTAGGTTTGATATCATTGCGTTGGCTCAGAGTTTACTGCAGCTGGACCTCACGCCTACGTATTGCCATCTAGTGAATTTCTCATATAACATACTGCGTTAACTACTTTTGTGTGACTCATTTTGTTTATACCTAACGATTTTGCAGATATAATTTCTTCGATGATTAGGATTGATGATCGCAGATCATTAAGCTTAGACTGGAGCATACCTAAAAGATAATATCTTTATATAAATATGAAGCTCGTTGATTCTCATCTATCTTTATAATAATAATTACTTGTCAAATCATCAAGTCTATAAAACGGTACTTACCAGTATTGTTATTAATAGTTTCCGTAGATAAAAGTACATTGCGAGAAGGTATATAATGTTATGCAAGAAAGTGTGTGCTTACCAAAATAACTAGGTAGGTAGTAAAAGTATATACATTACATCTAATAATGGCTCATTGAATGTAGTAAGAAAAATGAGAACGGTTTTCACTGGTTAAGCCATTTTTTATATATTTTTCAGCTGACAAGTGCTCAGTTCAATGGTATAGTCATTGTTCATTTGTCAGTCTTTCAATATTAACCTAAAATGATGCAGTTGGACCTCACGCCTACGTATTTAATCTATTTCTCACACGCGATTGCCCACATTCTGGTGTCATTTTATTAATATTATCCAAGCAATAAAATTATTCTTGAGGTGTGCCCAGATAAATAAATATTGAAACACTGTTGTCAATAGAATAAGTCCATAACTATTTGTGTATTTTGTTAAACTTATTTTCAACGATGTGGTAAATTGTCAAGGATAACCACCTGTGAACTGGAAGCGACTAGGTGCAATAAAACTAATGTTAACCACATACTGATAGACAAACAATTTATATCTATAGGTAGGGAGTAGCCAACGGTCATAGACAAATACATTATGTGTTCAAATAATGAGATAAGCGCTGTGTATGATCGCTGATTTATTGCATAAATAATTTCAGTAAACTGCATGAATAAATAGACAAATTATTTAAATCCACAACTGCGTTCAACTTTGTATGCAAGAGAACATATATTTTGCTTTGATTTATTGTCTTTGTAGGAGGAAAATTGTTGAAGGATGTTGATTTATATAATATCCAAACGTAATTTGTTAGACAAGTAAATTTTCTAATACATTCTTGTTTTGTTTTGTGCAAGATGATGATGATACATATGTCGCCCTCATATGATTAGAATAAGTAGGTTTTAATTTATTCTGTCTAACTTTATGAAGCTATGATGCTGCAATAGATATTTTTTAGTATTTCAAGTAGGTAAGTAAAACTTATATAATTATAATACTTAAGAACTCAACAAAAGTTCCATAATTATACCCTAAATACTGTGGTGCATGTACTTTTTTATATTTATGCATTCAAGTGGATTAGTTTCCTAAAACCTGAATAATAGTCAAATTCTCGCAGCCAGTATTTGGAGTGCTACCGTACCGAGACTGTTATTATTAGCTTGACTCTCGTATGTCCTAATGTTGTATCATAGTGTTTTCGTACGTGCAACATCTCAAGATTTTCCTCTAGCACGGGTGCCATATTCGGCCGGATTCATAAAAAGCTGAGGTGTGTACGTTTTTTCCTACTCAGATCTCAGCAAGGTCGATTGGAACTGGTCGGCTGTGCGCGCGCGCCGGTGACATTGGTTGCTACTAAATAAACAGCATTTTATTTCATTCTACATACCAACTAACCTGCCTAATTCAATTATGAAATTAGAATTTAAATAGTCCAATAGGTGTTTTCTAAAATCGGCTGTACAAAGTTAAACATTATTATAAATTATTACTGTTTATTTGCCGAGCATTAAATAATTGTGGTTTACTTACCTAGATTACCCAAAATCAAATTGCATGCTCTTAAAGTAAAGAAACTATAAAGAAGTCATCAACACATATAAAAAATAGTAACATAGAACCTTTTTCCTTTTTTGATGTCGGCTAATGAAACAGATAAAGAGGCTGTGGAAAAAGGTGACCAAAGCACAAGAAAGGCAAGGCAATGACAAAAAAATGACATTAATTGGCTTAAAAAATGATGATGATGATGATCATGCTTCCACAGTGTTAATGAAACGTTGAAAAAACACATCACAAACCAAATCGTTAGTGACAAACATACACATTAGCACTTGATAATAACAAAAGGCATTTACGGAACAATCCAGCTGATCCAAAGTTGAAGTTGTTCCTCTTCTCGGCGTCTGGGACTGGGGTCAGGACGGGCAGTTCTGTTGTGATCTCCGAGACCTGACTTGGTGGTTCGCTGGGTATACCACTAGCTTGTTCAATTGGAGGCTGATCTGTACCATCATTTGCACCAGTGCTGCCATCTTCAAATATTATAGCAGAATCGTCGTTCCTCGCTACTTGGAATGGCGATTGACCATTCACACTGCCACTGGTCAGACCACCGTTGGATCCAGGGTTGTAGTTGGGATTGTCAACGGATCCGGGATTGAAGATTGGATTGTCAGAACTAGGATTGTTGTTAGAATGGTCTATGAAACTAGGATTGTTGTTTGCATTGTCTCCGAAATTAGGATTATTGTTGGAATTGTCTCCGAAACTAGGATTATTGTTAGGATTGTCTCCGAAACTAGGATTATTGTTGGGATTGTCTCCGAAACTAGGATTGTTGGGATTGTCTACAAAATTAGGGTTGTTGTTGGCATTGTCAACAAAATTCACTTGTCCATTAGGAGGTTGTGTTGGAAAGGATACGAAGTTCCCATTTCCGTTTTGGTTGTTCGAGTAGTCTTGGTAAGGGTATTGGTTCTGATTTTGGTACGGATAGTTCGGATACTCATTCGGTCTATTCTCATTGGTGATTCCAGGTGTTCTGAACGGATTGTTTTGGTTGTTGCTCTGGTCTGGCCTCGGACGTAGGAATCCTGTGAGTCCCTCTCTGATGTTGTTGTTGGCGTTTGACAGAAGGTTGCTACCCCATTGAAACGGGGAGAAGCGCCGGTCTTCTCTTTGTGGGAAGAAACCTAAAAATGCATGGTTAGTTTAGGACTTATTGTGCACTACTATGCTGGAAAGGTGCTCAGTGTGGTGATATGCAACTAAATCTACGAGCTAAAGCTGGTATTGGCAACTATAGTAAAATATGATTATGTATCGAAATATATTTTATTTATACAGGTATCAACTGCGTTTAGCCACAAATGACTAGCTAGAAGTTTTTTGCGTGATAGCGTAAAGTGGATACAAATGCGATTTTATATAATTTTTATAGAACTTCTAGATATCTGCTGGCTTACTGTTTTCGAATTGCACCACTGGGTGCGATACCTTAAAGGGCGTGGGTTCGAATCCCCAGGCCACGGTCGAGCTGTTAATTTTTTTTCTGCTTGTCTAAATACTTATAGACTTAACAACATAACATTACAGAATATTGCTGTACCTCTGGACAAATGCGAAAGTGGTCAACCTACAATTTGTGGTTACAAGGAATCTGGACAATGTCCGATTAAATTAAAGCATAATGTCTTTCCGTAAGAAGTACTTGAGCGACCTCAGACCAAAGTCCTTTGCGACCTCTGCTGACTACTTAGTAAGGAAAGGTCCTTTGTATATCTAATCTGTTTGTCTAGTACTTATTAATAAAGACAAATATGAAAAATACTTTCAAATGAAATGAAACCAAATATTTTTTCCTTATGATGTATTTACGGTAAATACGCCATCAAAATTACAATTTAGTCTTAAAGACTAATAAGTAATTTATGTCTAACTTAAGCTGCTAAAATAAAGTAATGTCTAAGAATGTGTCTATTAGCACATTTCTTATTGTCTATATTAAGGGGAAGACACTTTGTTCTTGTGTTCATAATGTGTGGGACACACTTCACTTTTTGTCACTAATTTACACTAACTCAAAAGGTTTTGTCCTTTTGAGTCTCCTCACTGTGTCCGTGTTGTCGAGGAGCTGGATAGCCTGGACATTCACGTGATGATGAAGTCGACGTTCATGAGCTTCGGCAAATTTCTTAAAAGTCTACCAAATCAAATAAAAATCATTTATTGCTTTTCACACGTTATGAAGTTGGTATAACAAATATTTCCATTAATAGGTACAAGTTTCTAAAATTCCGAGACTAAAGCTGGGCATTGACGATCAGTTGAACTGATCAGTTAAACTGACGTCCATCCAAAATTTGATCGTGATTGTCGAATCATCATCGAATCATCTCACACTCACGATCAAATTTTGGATGGACGTCAGTTTAACTGATCAGTTCAACTGATCGTCAATGCCCAGCTTTACATGCAAGATTTAGAGTTATGGGCGAATATTCGTAGTGCAAATGCCTTATGAAAGGAAAATGTATTTTAAAACTACTCGTCCTGTGATATTGATCCATTATCGAGACGATGACGATAATAAACATATTCCTTTTTGTGTGCTTGTTTCGTGTCTGGGTGTGATAATATTTTTCTAACTTCAGTAATTGACTATCGAGTTCAATCTAAAACGTAATAGGTTTTCAAATACATAATTTGATCAGTCTCCTATCCAATGACGGTGTATTCCGGTGGCAAAAATAAAAAACATTCTGAATTGATAACCGCTTTATAAATAAGTTTGCGTTCATTTTTGATGACTCAGGCACCTACCATTTAATCTGAAACTCATTATTTTTAAGTTACACAGTGGAACATTGCCGGGGCATGTAACAAGCAAAAAAGTGAATTGGCTTCATCGTGGAAATACCTAATGGTGTTGGTTTAACAGTGGCAAATATTGTGTGATTATGACGAACGACGGATGTTTGTATATCTGGTCAACATCAGATACGGGATTAACTTCTAATTTGCTAGTTTCTGTCCGCTTCGTGAGTAGAATATTGTTTATAGCGTCAAATATTACTTATAGAAAAACATTCTTGCCTGTTGTCCCGGTTCAATTAGGCATGAATGTAAATTTTTCCAATTTTAAATTAACACTAAATAATGTTACTCAGGCTTTAGGAGTATTTCTATATAGATAACTTAAAAATGTCTCTGTGGTTATGGTTACACTCATTAGAAAACATAATATGAATACTTATCCCGGACTTACTACTTACGGATTCTGTAGTTTACGCGTGCTTACACAGAGTCGTTCCAGTAAACATTTTTACTACTTATTGGCCGCTTCTATTTTTACCAGTTAACTTACAACTTAACACAATCCCATCCTTTGTTCAAAGCAAATACCGTATTTTTGTGACGTTTAGACCGTTTTCCTACATCGGAACGGGTCTCGTTACGCAAACAATCAGTGTCATTGACATTTGCTGGATGACCGTGACATTGTTGACAGTTGCGATGATTTTTGACCGTTTGGTGAGCTACAGTGGCGTAGCTTGGGTCTTCCGCTAACCCCCAATTCCCCCCCCACTCCCGAAGTTATTCAGAAGCCAAAAAAAGGCAGCAAAAGGTAACGAACTGATTTGCACACGTAGTTGAACGATATGTAACTAAACTTATGTCTTTTGGATTTTTTTTGTAAAATACACCGATCTTATTAATCTGTGGACATCAGCTTTTGGTTATGCATTAATTTATATGTATGTAATTATATTTTTTTGTTTATTATACTTAATGTGTAACTATTTGTTGTTCCTAATAAAAATAAAAATAAATAAATAAAAAGTTAAGGTGAGGTATACATCCATAGGTAATTCATAGTATACTAAGTAGTTAAAGTATTCATTAATTTTTCCAATTTCAAAGGATCTGGTTATGTAGAAGTTGTTTTTATATAAACTTCCTTACTTAAGTAATTTTACGGATTAAACTCATGAATGCTCCGTGAAATAAGGCGATTATGTCAAACGTGGTTCGCGCAAAAATATATACTTTGGAATAACTACTCAAATACTTATATTAGGTGAATTTTTACACGTAAATCATCATAATCCTTACTAATATTATAAAATCCCATGAAAGTAACTCTTTTTGTTTGTCTGTTACGCTTTTACTGCATAGAGTATGGATCAGATTTTGTACAGATATTCATTACATACATTTCTAGAGGCCTAGGAAAGGACATAGGCTACTTTTTTAACCGACTGTTTTTATAATGAAGTAATGTTTTACCCGTTAAACATCTCTACGCGGACGAAGTCACGGGCGGAAAAGCTAGTATTAAATAATTTATCAGTTTTGATGTCAATGCTCCTTATATCCCAGATGTTATTGTTCCTTCTTGGCTCAGTTTTATTTACACGTTTTTTAGAAGTATATTGTGAGGTCAATCCAATAAATCAACGACTTACATGTTAAATAAATAACTCTGTCTTATTGACGTACGCATTTTATTTTGTATTTTGTTTGAAAAAATGTTAATACCCTCCGGGTATTTACGCGGGAAACCAGGACAGGCTTTACTATAATTACTTAAATTGGTATCTTGTGGGTGTTATTGCGGTTTCAAGAATTAGTATAAATGTGAGTATTAGGAATGCTTAGCCTCCTGAGTCCTACAAAGTTTACTCATACTCATAAACTTATATAAAACACTGATAGGGATATAGTTAACGTTAAAAAAAGTACAATAAAAGCTCATAGATTTTACTGCAATTGAAAAAAAACATCCTTTGTTCATAGGTAAAATTGGTAAGTTCCAAGGTAGATTTTCAATGCATCCGAATATTCGTGACAAAGAACTTTAAAACACCCTTGTTTAGGTTTAGGGTAGGTCCCATGCCCCAGCAGTGGGGACGTGTATGGGCCTGATGATGAAGAGAGGGAAATACATACATAAACATTATAAAATCACGCCACTTTTCCCAGAGGGGGTAGGCAGGAGATCACTCCCTGCCATGTGCTACGGTCCTGGCACACCACTTTCGCTCTTCCGTTCACGTCCACATCAATCTCTTTATGCATGATCGTTGATTGATTGAAATATTTGACATAAATTAGTAAATAAATAAATAAATATTACACAACATCACATACATTGATCTGATCCCCGTGGTAAGTAGCTTTAGCAATTAAACAAGTGTTACCGATACCAGAACCAACAGTGGGATACACAAATATACTTTAATATACACCTCCAGACACAGGAACAAAACACCGATGTTCGTCACACAAATATTTGTCCCGAGTGGGAATCGAACCCACGACTCTTGGAACCGTAGGTTTTGAACCTGAGTCACTAACCACTGTCTTCCACCGAGCCAGTCATTGCAGAATTTTAAATTGGAAATGAGTTCCTCGTTACTTTTTATACTTACGAGATATTTATCTTGTACAAACATCATACATACTATTATTATACTTATATATCGTTTTTAGTAATTGGGTCAATGTGAGCAATTTTATATCGATGACTGGGTAGTTGTCAAGGATTGTTGTGAGAATCTTGACGGTTCTTCGAATACGATAGTGAATTTAATAACTACACTTCCTTAGTTTTATACTAGAGTGCTAGCTTAACTTACAGATTAAGACCAATCATATTATGTGAATCTCACTATCGCTTCCCATTAGGTGGAGAGTCATCCTTATGGATCATTTATAAAAAAAGAAGTACTAAAGATTAATTTGTTTAATTTTTGGTTAGACTTGAACTTGATGTTAGTAAACAATTAATCCGACTTACTTTTTTACCTACTTTTCCAAGGTATTAATATTTCTTAAGATAACATTATCATTTAGTCAATATTAATTTTCATTTAGTTTACACTTAGTTAATTGAAATGTATAAAATTTAGTAAATGCGCATTATAGGTTATTACCTAGTAGGTACGTGTAGGTAGGTGTTTCATTTACTGGTCCAATCTTTTGAGGTCACGATTGACTAGAAAAAAATGATAAAAGCAATCTAGACATGTTTAAATTTTAACTACACCTACATTCTCATACCTATATAATAATACCCACTCAGATACATAACCTCTGCGAAACTTCCTTGTCAAAACGAAATAAAACTCTAACGTACCTATTATGTACCAATTGGGCGCATATTGCAGTTATTTGAAATTTATATGGCTACATTTTTTATTTGAAATCGTTTAGTAACTGAGGTTTTAGCAAAAACAGATCTTTAATAGGTCTACGTTACTTTAAAACGAGTTTTTGTGGTTTAACAAATTGTTTTGTTAGTTTTATTGAACTTCTACCACTAATCTACCATATTGCAAATTGTTTTGCGACGATATGCCATTACAAATTACTAAATAACCTGTCAATGGCATATAATAATAATATGGTTTATGAATACTTGTTATGCTCAATATTGGATTTTATCCAATATGTTGTTTTCATGCTAAATAGCAATTTAATTTTCACACCGATTTGGTAATGTTATAAACAAAAAAAAACCGCCTTGCCTGACAATTAAAAATTACATAAAATAATATAATACGAACATTTATAATCATTTGCAGTGAATTTTATATATGCTGTTGAATGCGGTGCCGTTTATATTTCAAACAGACAAGAACAGAGTGCTTCTTTTCCTCAAAATTTTGATTGGCACTGGCTCTTCAAAAACATATAAAATTCATAAATTCCAGATGATTATAAATGTTCGTATTATATTATTTTGTGAATTTTTAGTGAGTCGGGTTTTTGAAGGCGGTTTTTTTTTCGTTTACAATTTTTTTCATACTTTTTAGTGTTAAATCTTTTTGTTACCCTATTAGTTCAGCTCACCTGTAATACTACTGATATTGTAACTAGTAGTCTTAATATGTATACAGTATTGAAAGAATTATCCTTTTACTACAAACAATTAAGGAGTTGACCTTCCGTCATCAGCTCAGCATCATAACATTATGATTGCAAGAAGCAATGCCAATATCACTTCAGAAAAATATATAAAACGCGGTACATGTGCCTATAAAATTTGAGGGTTGCTCTCGATTTCTCCTGGATCCCATCATCAGATCCTAGACTTTGGTCACCCTATTAGTTCAGCTCACCTATAATGCTACTGATATTATAACTAGTAGTCTTAATATGTATACAGTATTGAAAGAATTATCCTTTTACTCCTAACTATTAAGAAGTTGACCTTCCATCATCAGCTCAGCATCATAAGATTATGATTTCCAGAAGCAAATGCCAATATAACTTCAGATAATATGTAAACGCGGTACATGTCCCTTTACAAAATTTGAGGGTTGCCCTCGATTTCTC